>CAWUFW010002260.1:1200000-1800000 GCA_963921515.1 Calotriton arnoldi
GTCTGGCAAGCAATTTTTTGTGTAAATTTCAAGAAATGGCGCCCGTGAAAGACCACACGAGATTCTGCCTGGCCTGTCACTTTGTGACCATTGCCGAGCACTAGGGTCTTCATAAGAGTGATTCTACGTTTTGTGGTCTATGCTGGCTGAGGGAGGCAAGTTGAAATTTTCAATTGCTGTGTTCACAGTCTGGAGAATACTGCATGCTGTGGTTTGCCTGGAGTCTGAGTGAAAACTGGGATGGACAGATAAATACTGAACAAGCAGTGCTGGGCGATACCAGTACTGCACAACAATTTAAAAGGCATCTCCACAGTGAATAAGCTATCTTTGTACTAATGTACCAGACCTGGATTACAATGTGCAAAGACTTTCTGAAATAAATTTGTAGGGAACAACAGCTGAGACAGAGGTGGAAACCATGAAAGGTAGTTGCAAGATTGAACAAGAACTGAAAATGCAATTGGTCTCACATTTGTTTGAGTTAGAGCTATTGGCATTGTAAATGGCAATATCTTTTACCCATGTGTTATGGAATGTATGTCTGTGGTGTGTAGTGTAATTATGTGTGTTGGATTGGATTAGTTAGTTGTGAAATTGTGTGACATGGAATTGTGTGATGTGGCATGGATTGGATTTGTGTAGTGGAATTATGTGGCATGGTGTGCTGTGGAATTATATGGATAGTAAATGTGGTACTGAGTTTACTGGAATTATATAGAGTGGCATTGTGTTATGGAGTTTATTTATGTGGAATGGTCTTTTGTGTTGTAGAGTGGTATGTAGTGGAATTTAATTATATGGTGTGCTGTTGAATTTTGTGGCACAATGTGGAATTGTGTGGTGTTGATTAGATGTATGTGGTGTGTTGTGTAATTGTGTTGTTGAGTTGTATTATGTGGTTCAGTGTCAAATCATGTGGTGTGAATTGCAAGTGTGGGGAGTTGAATTGTGTGGTGTGGAAAGCTTTACCTGTTTGGTGACGAAAAAGAGGAACTAGGTAGAAGCTAAGCTTCAGATGTGTGTTAAAAAAAAGAGAAAGAGTTGGAGCTATTGGTGTTGTAAATGTCTCTTACCTGTGTGTTCTGGATTGAAGTGGATGTATGTGGTGTGTAGTCTAATTATGTGGGTTGGATTTGTTAGTTGTGGCATGGAATTGTGTGGTGTAGAGTGGATTTGTGTAGTGGAATTATGTGGCATGGTGTGCAGTTGAATTATGTGGATAGTAATTGTGTGTTTGAGTGTACTGGAATTATGTGGAGTGGGGTTGTGATTAATGGAGTGTTATTATGGTGAATGGTATTTTGTGTTGTGAAGTGCTATGTAGTGGAGTTTAATGACATGGTGTCTTGTTGAATTTTAAGGCATGATGTTGAATTAGGTGTTGTAAATTGGATATATGTGGTGCGTAGTGGAATTGTGTTGTGGTGGAATAATGTTTTTTTTTGTTGCAATTATGTGGTGTGGAATGGATTTGCTTGGAGTTGAATACTGTGGAATGGAAAAGTGTGGTACAGAGTAATTATGTTGAGTGGAATTATGTGGCATGATGTGGAGTGTTTTATGTGGAATAGAGTGGATTTATGTGGTGTGTATTTATGTGGTATTGAGAAGTGTGTAATTAGGTGGAGTTTAATTATGCAGTGTTGAGTGGTATTATGTGGATCGTAATTATATTGTGTGGTATGGATTGGCATTATATTGAGTGGTATTGAGTAGAGTGGTGTGGCGTTTAGTGGAGTGCAGTTGCTTGGAGTGGTGTTGCATAGAGCAGAGTGGCATTGTGTGGAGAGGAGTGGGGTTGCATGCAGTGGCATTGCAAGAAGTGGCATTGCGTGGAGTAGTGTGGCATGCAGTTGTGTAGAGTGGGGCGGCATTGTGTAGAGTAGCGTTGTGTAGAGTAAAGTCAGAGTGGCTTGAAGCAGAGTGACTGGAGTAAAGCAGATTTGCTGTGAGTAAAGCAGAGTGGCATTGAGTGGAGTAGAGCGGAGTAAAGCAGAGCGGCGTGGAGTAAAGCAGGGTGGAATGAAGTAAAGCAGAGTGGAGCAAAGCCATGTGGCGTTGCATGGAGTAAAACATAGTGGCGTTGCATGGAGTGGTGTTGCGTGGAACGGGGTGGCGATGCATGGAGTGGCATTATGTAGATTAGAGTGGTGCGGCGTAGAGTGCAGTTGTGTAGAGTGGAGAGGGATTGCATAGAGTGGAGTGCAGTTGCGTGGAGTGGCATGTAGTTGTGTGGAGTGCAGCAGCGTGGAGCGGAGTGGCGCTGCGTAGAGTGGCGTTACCTTGAGCCTCAATGCATAGAGTGGCGTTGCATAGAGTTGAGTGGGTTGGGTAGAGTGAAGTGCAGTTGTAGGAGTGCAACTGCGTAGAGTCATTTTGCATTGCGTGGAGCGCGTTAGTGAAACAATTGGCTTGAAAGGAAATATAGGATTCAGAACTACATTAAAGAATTGTACTTCAACAGCAGAAGGAGGAATACCAAAATTGTGAAAATGTGCATAAACAGTATCAGCAGTAACATAAAGCAATGTAGTTGGTTCCCTGCTTACAGAAATGGAGCTTTGAGATGTGAGGGTCATTTTGGCTGGATGGGGCGGGTGGGAAGGAGAGGGAAAGAGGCTACAGGGGAGAGAGCAAGTAAAGAGCCATATATTTTAAACATTGGCCACAGCATGCACCGAGGGTTCACATGCCTATTAATCAGTTTAACATGAGGACCAGGGAAGCACCAATGGCATAGAGGGTCTTTGAATGCACAGCAAATGGGACAAGAATAGGCGGAGCTTAAAGCCCATATTCAGAATACTGTCACAGAGGCAGCGCAAGCGCTGCCTAGGCGAGACCTAAAAACATATAAAGGTAGGAAGGAGGCAATATCAGAGAGGTAGCTAAAGACAGATAGGGTACAGAAGGAACGAGAAGAGTGAAGAGAATTGGTAATAGCAGAAATTGGAGTGTGAGAAAGGAGGATGATGAGAATTAAAAGTGGAAAGGGAAAAAGCAGACCCTAAGAAGATAGCGTGAAAAAGGAGACAAAGGAAAGTGAGCAAGAAAGATAAAAAGGTGAAAAGTAGTTTCTGATGGGGGGGATGATAGCATACGGCAGAGCATGAAAGACTGGATAATAGGGAAGGAGCATGGTGAAATGGGAAGGAGGAGAAGAAATTAGTGTGGGAGATGGAGAAAGGGTGTATGCCTCTGCTTTTAATATATATGTATAGAAATAAAATATATAACGTTATGGGAGGACAGTCCTGTATCATTGATGGGCTTCACTTAATTCATAGCTCTGCTGCCCAGACACACAATAGTGATTCATTCACCTTGACAGGGTTTTCTGCCATGAATAATATGTTTTACATTATTAGTTAACTTGCTCAGGGTAAAAATATCAAAACGTCACCAGAAAAGGAAAAATAGGCAGAGATAAAATATGAAAATGTCACCAGGAAAGGAAACATAGGCAGAGAGAATTATAATTCTCTCTGCCTAGGTTTCCTTTCCTGGTGACGTTTTCGTATTTACTCCCTGAGCAAATTAACTAATAAAGTAAAATACATCAAATGGCAGAAGAATGGCTGTGGAATGGGGAGGTAAACGGTGGATGAATGTTCTTTACATGCTTTGCAAGGGTTTTATGTGAGGAGCCATTGTCTGCTAAAAGCCAGGAAAGCCCCATTTGAAAAGAATCCTCTGAAGCCGTCTGCTTCGCTAGCAATCCAAGCGCACTTTGTCAGTGACCCACTCGGGGCCACTGCGTGCACTGGGCAGGCAGTAAAAGAGGGGCAATGATCTGGTACAGCAATACAAAATCCCACCTTCAATCTCTACCACCCATGCTTATATCAATAGAGCAATTATTTATCGAGCTGGAAGCACCGATGTTGCGAGGTGAGCTCAGACACACTGCCTCGAATTGAAAGTGCCACATTCCGTGCCCTGAGGTCCCAAACGTCCACCAATGATGGGATCCTATTCCCACCTCTCCGAAAAGACCCTAAACTCGGTAAAGGTAAGTGAGAAGCGGAATCCTACCTCCAGCTCTCTCACAAAGCACTACATTATAGCGCCGCATGTTAAAGAAAGGCGGGCTCCCGCCTTTCAAACAAAAGCACTGCAGAGTACTCTAAAGTGGAGGAGAGGTGGCATATCACCCCCCTTACTTCCCACGACTCATTCGCACCCCAACCCCACCAAAAAAATACCACCAAAACGGAGCAATGGTTTCTCTTTCCCTCTGAGCCTGATCCATCTGCACACACTCCGGTGCAGCAACGTGTTAGTCTTCTCTCTCGGCCATAGTACAACTCGGGGAAACAAGTTAAAAAACTGGGAAGGTCCTGGCAAATCGGAGCTTTTGGTCATCTTAACACCAGGCCTCTTTTATGGTGAGAGAAATCCGTACGTACACATGAGGCTTTAAGAAAATATTCTCCCCTTGCCAAAAAAAACAAAAAAACAGACTCGTACATGAATTTTAAGAGCCAGACAATCTCTTGGCAAAGCTCGTTCGGCTCCCCTTTTAACTTGTTGGCTCATCCACCTCTACCACCACGCAAGTGCCTCATTTAAAAAGCCCCACAATCATGCAAAGCCACAGGTTCTTGGGTCCTGTTCCCACGCTGTAAAAAAGAAAGCCACAATTGGTAAAGATCACAGTGGCCAGGCGGACTCATGCATCCACCTCTCCCAAACAAAGCAGCGGGTCCGAGGGCTGCATTTAAATGGCGGGCTCCCGCCTTTCTAACAAAGCACCGCACTCACAAATAACTCCAAAGGGCGAGGAGAGGCAGGAAATCACACCCCATACTTTCAGTCTCTCCCCGTCCACAACCTCACCAAAAATACCGAACGCAATAGAACAATGATTTCTCCTTCTCTCTTGTGAATGCTGCCCCTAAGAGCCTGCGTTAAGTAGCAGTGTCTCTAGTTGCTCCTTGACGCTCTACCTCAAATATACCCAAACATTCACACTGGTGCTGTTGGTTGCCCCTTGATGTGCTCTTTCTCAGATACACCACGGTTCACCCAAGAGGCCCGCCACAGTCCAGAGTTGCTTGCTCACCTTGTAATCATAGCCTGCACTAAAGACGATGTTGTTGGCGGTTGGGTGCCATTCAATAAGGCCAACTCTTCGACTGTGTCCATACAACTCCAGGAGGGCTTCACTCATGTTTCTCCGCAGTCCACCATCCGGAATCTCCCAGATTCTCACCTGTACAGGGCAAGAAACAAGAATATAAGCGCAGGCTGGAAAACTGCTTACCAAAGTCCTCACCAAGAGGAGACAAAGTGGTTTGCAAATGAGCAGCACTCAACAATACCGAAGACACCACAGGATCACAGAACCTGGGAAGAACCAAAACAGTCAGAAATCAGAGAAGCAGAATTTAGATGCAGGCACACTGCAGAAGTTGTGCATAATTGAACATAACTCTGGTACATTTGAGCAGCACCTCTGAAGAGCTGGCAAACTGAGCATTATATTAGCCACACTCCGTGCTTAATTTGTAAACAATTAAGTGCCAGGGCCCCTCTGGGAATGCCACTGCAGCCTGCACCATCAATACCCTGCCAGTGCTGGCAATAGCAGTACCAACTTAACTCCTAACCATCACACTCCTACAAGTGTGGCAATTCAGACTATTTCAGGCCACACAAAGCTATAATAATGGCATGAGAGGCTGGTATTACTCATTTTCAATGAATATTCACTTAATAAACACAGTTGTTGTGCTCATCTTCAAATTAAAAAGACAGCTTTATCATGTGATGGACTGTCACTAGAGCCATTGTTGACAATTAAGTGCTGGTGCCAAGCACCGGAAACCACCGGCACAAATTAAGCACTGGCCACACTATGGAATTTTAGCCAAACATAGATATACGAGACCTGCACTGGCCTGTGACATTGGCAACCAAAAATACAATAGCTGAACTTTCCATCACACCATACTCGTGGTATAGCAGCCATGGCACCATCATTAACTATTCAGAAGCTCATATTTTCCCCAGTACTGCATGGTAATCCACCTACTGTGAACACCTGATGGAGAGGGATGGGGTGTGCAGAGACAACGCAGCCACAGACCGATCTAGTGGAGGGGGGATGACCAGAGGACCCTCCAGAGTTACACAGAAGGTGCAATCACTGATTATTCACCAGTCCCCAAATTAGTTAATATCTAATTTATATTTTTAATATGAGGCATCAATTCTCTAACGTTCCTTGATGTGATGGTTCATTTTACTGAAATGATTGTGTGTGTGTATATATATATATATATATATATATATATATATATATATGTATATATATTGGTCCAGTAGAAGGCTAGTGGCAGCCGAAACGCGTAGACCGTCCTATTGCTTACTTTGCACAATGGTGTGAACAATAAAGCACTTTAAAAACGATCACCTTGCTGTGGTGCTGTGACTTTCGCCGAGAGAGGCTGCGAAGGAATTACGGAATATATATATATATATATATATATATATATGTGATCAAGGCCTCTTGGAGGCTGAAACGCGTCATGGCGGACATGAAGGGTTTACAATAAAAAACTTCGCACCGATCTTGGGTCTGCTTCGTCTGTTGAACTGAGGTATTGCAGTGGTGAAGGCTTCCGTATATATATATATATATATATATATATATATATATATATATATATATAATCCTGGCATCCTGTGTCTTCCCCTCGTTTACTTCACTGCCGTATCCGAGGAACACAGAAAGGCAGCACTCCACACACAGAGAGCACTTCAGGTTATCTTTATTGTTATTTTTTTATTATTTTTTCTCACTGCTTTATAAACTACAAAGTGCAAACAACAGTGCATTAGGAGAAAAGATGACTTACGTGTTTCGGCCAGAGGCCTTCGTCCGGGTCATAGAGTGTAAAGTGCAGAGTTTATTTAAGAGGGGCTTAAACGGCCCCTCCCTTCACCAGAAAGTTTTTTTGTTTATTAAAGGAATAGTTAACCATTTTTTGAACACCACTCCATTACGTTTAGCATTCAAGGCGTGATTTCCCCAGCACACAGAGGAGTTTGTAAAAATTTATGTTGAATCTATCTTGAAGACCAAGTATATTATATAACTCATTTGTAGGATGAATATGAGATAAAGTACCCATTCTTCTTATGGCATGCATGCATATTATTACATGTCCGCATTTCTCACTGTGGCAAACTAGGTAAAGTGCTAGTGCCTCTTCTCTCCACGCTATCACAGTTTCACTGGTAAAGTAGCTATTGTTCTAGCAGAATGCAAGTATTACACATTAACAATACTCACTATACACAGATTCTATAAAATGCAAATACCTACTCTCACTATACACACGTTTTTAAATGCAAATACCTCCTCTCACTGATATATCATAATTTCCCTATTCATCGTTGACAGTAACATGCCAACGTAATCAATAAGAATTTGTATACCCATTTAGACATCTTCGTTGGTTCAAGGTGCCAAACATTTCTTTCACCGCTTTCATGTATAAATATATAGAGTGCAGTTGATTGTTTTCATCCATATATCATATTTGCTCTATCATGGAAGTAAAGTGCAAATGCAATAGATGCCATGCAATGATTGCTAAAACCATATAAATCTATCTAAAAGAGATCAAAATAGAAAAGTGCAGATATCAGGAATTACTTAATATTTGAGATCCCTTATAGTTATATTTTATTACTGTAAAGTACCGATCTGGCGAGGTAAAAATTAACATATCTTTCCTTCCTACATCTATTAACTTGTCTTCATCAGAGATAAATAATCCAATATTCTCCAACCTAAAGTGCTGGTGCCTAGTACAGATTCTGAAAAACATGATTAAAACCATACTGTGAGCTAAACAGAATATCTAAAATAAACAATACCCTTATCATTTAAATGTATGTCTTTAACTAAGGAGGGGCACATGATTTCAAGATCTTTCTTACTGATATCTCAAAACAGTACAAGTAAGAGCTAAGTGACCAACGTATCGATATTATAAAAAAGTGTGAGACATTCAACTTAACATGATTACACCCTATTGATAATGATATGGGATTCAAAATATGAGTTACAGAAATGTATGGAGTTCAGCATCAGTGTTAAGTCCCCATGGGATCTCTATTACCATCATGATTATCCATTTGGACTCAGCCTTTCGTAATGCAAGCTCACGATCCCCTACTCTGAAGTTCCAAGGGATATTTTCAATGCCATAGAAGGAGACGTTCTCTAAAATACCCTCGTGATCTTTCCAAGGATGTTTTGATATGGCATAGGAGAAATCTTTGTTAGTAATCGCTCTGACATGCTGTAGAATTTGCAACTTGAGTTTGTTTACAGTGCTTTCGATGTCTTGTTTTCCACAATGACACTCTAGAGCATATACTACGTGTGTTGTCTCACAAGTTACTCTTTCCTTGATTTTGATTTTTTCTCCTGTCAGCGTTACTACTTATTGATGATTTTGTCCATATTTGCATGCCTTGCATCTAGGACATTTGAAGAAACCATTTGCTCTCAGCCACTGCATTTTGCTGTCTCCTTTGTCTGGTTTTTTGGTAATAACTGTGTGTTAGTAAATCCCCTAATGACGATGCCTTCCTATAAGTAATACTTAGATGGTCTGAGGAGTATGTCTTTAGATCATCTTTGTGGAGTAATTTCCAATGATCTTGTAGTGCATTTTGAATTGTTTTACTTGAGGAATTGAACAGTGAAATGAATCTCACTTTTTCTTCAGAGTTTCTCGTGTTTTTCTTCTCGACTTTTAGGGTATAACAAAGATTCCCTTTTCTTTTTCACAGCTCTGGATTTAGCGTTTTTAGGACACCTGTTGGATATCCTCTTCTCAAGAATCTTACGAACATTTCATCTATCTGTGATAGACATTCATGGTCTTCTGAACAATTTCTACGAGCCCGTAGAAATTCCCCATATGGGACGCTCCATTTGAGAGATTTTGGATGGGCACTGTTAGCTGAAAGAATACTGTTACATGCTGTTGGTTTACGATAAAGAGTAGTACATATTCTTTGGTCCTTTATATAGATGTTTATATCCAAATAATCTATCTCCTGTTGACTCGTGGTATGGGTGCATTTTAATTGGAATGCGTTATCATTTAAGGACTTTAAAAAGGAATTAAACTCTTCTGTAGTCCCTTCCCAGAATAAAAACAAGTCATCTATATAAGGCACCCACAATACCACTTTGTCAGTTACCATCTTATTGTTTTCAGACCAGATATGTTCTGCTTCCCAGAAGCCCATCGTAAGATTAGCATAAGTGGGTGCAAAAGATGTACCCATTGCGGTCCCCTTGCTCTGTCTGTAGAATTTCTTGTCAAAAACAAAGACATTATTCATGAGACAAAACGCATGTCTAAGATCATTTGAGTCTGACCAAGTACATTCAAGGATCGTGATCTCAGATAGAATTCACAGGCCCTTATGCCATCATCATGTCTGATCAATGTATAAAGGGAGACCACATCAATGGTCACCATTGTGTAGTCCTCTTTCCAGGGAATCCCTCCAATTTGGTTTAAAAAATCCATTGTGTCACGAATGTATGAGGGTAAGCTTTCAACATAAGGAAAAAGCGAGATGTCTAAGAACCTGGAAGTGTTTTCCAAAAGGCAACCACAAGAACTTACGATCGAACGTCCAAGGGGATTTTCTACGTTCTTATGAACTTTCGGTAAAACATAGATGGTTGGAGTGATAGGTCGAGATGTTGAGAGATATTCAAGTTCATCATCATCTAATAGACCTTTCGAATGCCAGTGATGTAACATACTGTGAAGTCCTTTCATGATCGATGGTATTGGAGATATATATATATATATATATATCCGAAACAACACTGCCACAAGTGAAAGAACAGCTGCTGTGGACACAGTTTACTTGTTCAATCGGTATTTTATTGCAATTCAGCAACCAGCTCAACGCGTTTCGGGAAAACAATCCCTTGCTCACGAGTAATGTGTGGCTTGCCTACTTGATATTTAAATAAACATGTGATCATTTCATTCATAACAAGTGAAAACAGACTTCGCTGTGAGTTGATTCACTCTTTCAAAATCAAAGTGACGTTCTAGATGTTAGTGTCAGAAAGAATATGTGACAAATAAATCATAACTTTGAGCGCAGGTGCACCTTAATAAACAAATATAAGGCAAACAATTTAAAAATAAAAAATGAAATAATTAGTAATATAAAGCATTGAGTTATATAAAGATTGGCTCATGATTCTTAATCTATATCTTTTCAAATGATTTTGTTCAAAATGACCCAAAATATGCATATACATAAATCTGAAATTGAATACACAGCGCTAAGTCAAATCGCCCCAGTGGGCACGCCAAACAAGAACAATCTATTGAAAGGGGACCAATCGAATAGCGGTACTGTTTGTTCATTGCTACTGCGTCATGGATTCAATAAAGTTCTTATCCATACCAAGTGCAACATTTAGCCCTTGTGGGCACATATTGTACACAGTGGATTATTTACCACATTAAAACGCTTCAAATGCAAAGCAGCTGTCAAGCACTTTGCGGCGCTGCACGATTGACCCAAGTGGGCAACCGAACATAAATCTCAAACAACTCATTATTAGGTTATATTTATAACTCGCCCAGTTGAATAGATATCTTAGCTTTTTTGCCTTCTTCAGAAAGGCCTGCACTCAAACGATCCAAAACTGTAACAGAAAAAAAAAAAAATTGGAGGACGACCATTATAGGAAGACATTGTCATGGCTGGGCTGGACTGTGGCTAAAAGGGACATCACCCGTCCATGAAAGCAGACGCACCGCCCTGGATGGAGGAGTGGAGGAAAGGTCTGGGCTGGTGCATGAGCAGGAAGCAACAGGTTTATGAGGGTGGGTGTCTGGGCTGGTGCTCGAGCAGGGAGCAACCGGTTTATGAGGCTGGGGGTCTGTGCCAGTCTACGCCACTCTCTCCACGACACAACACACCACTACACGCCCTTCCAGTCCACACCAGTTACCCCACTCCACTCCAATGTACCCCAATCTACAACACCCCACTCCACTTCGCTACAATCTACCCCAATCTACTCCACTCTAATCTACACCAATCCATTCCACTACAATCTAATCTCCCACCTCTCCATGCCAATCTACACCACTCTACTCAATTTAACTCAAACAACCCCACCCCTCTCAAATCTACCCCACTCAACCCCATTCTACCACACTCCACTCAAATCTACCCCACTCTGCTCCAAATCGACCCCAGTCTATCACACTCCAATATACCCCAATCCACCCCACACCAATGTACCCCAATCCAACCCACTCCATACTACGCCACTACTCTACCTGAGTCCAATTTACCCCACTCCATTACAATTTACTCCACTTCACTCCAAGCTCTACTGGAATCTATCCAACTCCTCTCCACTCTAATTTACACAACTCCACCCCAATCTACTGCACTCCAATCTACCACAATCTACCCCACTCCAATCTACCACACTCCAATCCACCCAAATATACCCCACTCGACTCCAATGTACCCCAATCCAACCAACTCCACTCCACTCTACTCCCCTCCACTTCAATCTACCCAGAGTCCAAGTTTCCCCACTCCATTACAATTTACCCCACTCCACTGCAATCTATCCAACTCATCTTCACTCTAATCTACCTCACTCCAATCTACCAAACTCCACTCAAATCTGCCCTACTGCACTCCAATCTAACCCACTCCACCCCAATCTACCCCACCCCACCCCATCTTCTCCTCCCCAATCTACCCCATCTACTCCACTTTACCCCACCCACCCCACCCTACCCTACCCCACCCCAATCTACCCCACCCCACTGTACCCCACCCCAATCCACCCACTCTACCTCACTCCACTCCACCCTAATCTACCCCACTCCACTCCACCCTAATCTACCTCACCACACTCCATTCTTGACTCTACCCCAGTCTATCCAACTCCACACCAATCTACCCCACTCAACTTTACCCCAATCTTACCCACTCCAATCTGCCCAAACTACCGCACACCACTCTACCCAAATCTACCACACTCCATTCCACTCTACCCAATCTACCTCACTCCACTAAACTCCAATCTACCCTTCCCTACTCTACCCCAAAATACCCTTCTCCTATCTACGCCATCCAATCCGCCCCACTCTAATCTACCCCAATTCACCCCACCCTAACCCAATCCATCCCACCCAAATCTACCCCACACCATCCCAATCTACCCAACACAACTCTATCCCACTCCACTCCAATCTACCCCACTGCACTATACCTCAGTCTACCCTACATCACTCCAATCTACCCAACCATAATCCACCCAATCTATCCCACTCCAGTCTACCCCACTCCACCCCAGTCTACCCCAGTCCAATTTGCCTTAATCTACTCCACTCTAATCTACTCCACCCCAATCTACCCTGCTCCACCCCATTCCAATCTACGCACTCTATCCCAATCTACCCCACTCCCCCAATCTATCCAACTCCACTCTGCCCCTCTCCAAACTACCCCATCTACCCGCGCTCCATTCCATTCTACCCTACTGTAATCCACCCAATCCACCCCACTCTTCCCTAATCTACTCCACCCACCCTACCCCACTCCAATCTACCCCAGTATATCCCACTACACCCCGATCTATCCCACCCCAATCCAATCTACCCCAGAATATCCCACTATACCCCAATCGACTCCACTTCAATCTATCCCACTCCACCCCAATCTAACCCACTCCACCCCAATCTACCCCGCTCCAATCTACTATGCTAATCAACCCAACTCCCTACTCCAATCTACCCCACTCCACCCCAATCTACCCAATGCACCCCACTCCATTATACCCTACACTAATCTACCCCATTCCACTATACCCCAATCAACTCCACCGCACCCAACTCCACACCACTAACTTTTAGTCATGCTGAACAGTAGCCACACTGGTGTACATAATGGCTAACACAAATTTCCAGAGCCAATAGCTCTTGCATAGGCGAGACCTATTGATTTTGCCAATGCTTGTTGTTTTTATTTGGAACCAACACACTTCTCGTTGCACAGTGTTGCATAACGGAGGCTGCAACAGACTTTTTGCTGTAATGGTAAGCAAATCATAGCGTGGCGAATTACCAAATCCACAACTGGCGATGAGAGAAAAAGCTACTTGATGCAACGGCGTGCCTATATTTTTTATTATAAATTGGATTTGCAAATCCATGAAGAATCCACAAATGAATGGCCCAGACAGGTCTATCTTTCTAGGTTTAATTGGCAGGTTGTTCTAAATTTGAGACCTGCAAATATAATTTTTCTAAAAATAAATTTTCATACACTAATGAACGGATTAAAACCAAACCAAGCAAAGACACTTCTCGAAGTAAAGTGCTAGTTTCATGCAAAATTTGCTGTCATTCTGTTCAGCTGTTTTTTATGTGGCTCCATCAAACGTTTCCTATGCCAATGAAAATGGAAAATGCCACTTTCTTTTCCCCACCACCCAACACCTTTTCTTGCTCCCTACTTGACAGATCTATGTGAAACTTGCCGAGCTGAACCTAAACCATGTGGGCATTTTTTAAAACGTTTTGTGCAGATTTGTTGAATAGTACCAACGTTATTAGCAAAATAAAAAATGCCTTTTTAACCATAACCACAGAGGAGTTTCTACTTCCTCTGTGATATATATCTACCTATATGAGAGATACGGAGAGATGGAGTGAGCAAGAGATGGGGAGAAAGGAAGAAAGTAAGAGTGAGGGCAAGTGAGAAGGGGGAGAGGTGAGAAGGAAAGTGAGAGAATGGAGTGGAAGGAAGAGAAGAGGGCAGACCAAGGAGAAGAAGGGAACAAGAGGGGGAGAGGCTTTGGATATGATGGAGGATGGGTCGGGGAAGAGAGGGGCAGGAGGAGGAGGGCGCAAGTCACAAAACCAATTGGCACATAATTTCTACTGAAGTATACAAATGGCAGACAAGTGTATATTTGTGTTTTAAATTCACAAAATGTGCATTTATACTTGTATATTGATTTACTCACATATAAAAAAAATACACCAGCATGCCAGAAATTTATATAAAACTAATTCTGCTTCCGTGGGTGGGAGAGTGAGCATTCCAGGGTCGTTGACGCTATTGACATATGATAAAAACCCACAAACCTTGGAGCCTGTTGGTGTTCACAACCACTTTCATTGCCAACTGTCACCCTGGATGTAGTTGGAGAGTTACTTTTGCCAAGAGAAGGTCTAAATTACTATCCATACTTGGACACCCACCCAATAAGGTAAGGGGTCTGGAGGAAGGAGTTTTTGTACAGGGAAAAAATATTTTCCTTGTGTGGACAAAATTAGAAAGTGCAAATGCATTTTTGCTAAGCCTTGATACATGTTTAAAGGTACACCGTTTAATATAGGCATGTGTATGTGATGAATTTGAAAAGAAATACTGATGTGTATTCCAACTATCTATATGTTACTATCATGGTCAGCTGAAGAATTGTGTCTCTAATAACCTGCAATAAGTGAAATAGCGCATCGTTCTGGGGAATTGTCATAATAGGCTACTAAATATAAATATTGCACCATTGACTTCATTGACAGTCACTGGTTTGGATATGGTGAAGTCTCAGTTGTGTTTAAAAATGCGATTTTTGGTTTGCTTTTAACATAGCACTGCTTCACAAACCTGCATGAAATGTGGCACAGTTGTATATTGGAACAACGAGTTCCTCAACAACGACTACCTTAACAACGCGGTCTCTACAACGACCGCATCTTTACCACGATTTTTTTTACCACGCATTCCTTTACCACGAATTTTCGTGGTAAAGCCATACATGGTAAACAGCCATCCGTGACTAATGTTATGACCACCCTCCCTCTCCCCGAGCCCTAAATACACCCCCCAACCTCTTAAAAAAAAAAAACCCGAGCCCCCACCCCATAAAAACTACCCCGAACCCCCACCCCCTAAAAACTAACCAGAATCCCTCCCACCCCCTACAAACTAACCCGAACCCCTCCCACCCCCTACAAACTACCCCGAACCCCCTACACCCTAAAAACTAACCCGAACCCCATACCCCGTAAAAACTAACCCGAACACCTTAAAACTACCCCAATTCCCACCACCCCCTAAAAACTATCCCATACCCCTCCCACCCCCTAAAAACTACCCGAACTCCTACCACCCCTAAAAACTTCCCTGAACCACTCTTACCTGTCCTGTTCCTGTTCTTCGCTCCTCTCTCCCTGCCCACCCCGAACACTAGACCGACTTAGCCTTAACCACGCACATGCGTGCTTAAGGCTAAGTCGTTGTTCGGGCAAGTTGTTGTTTGGCTTGCGTGACTCTGGAACTCGTTGTTCCGGAGTCGTCGTTCCGGATGTTTCCCATCTGGCACTCTCTTTGCGTGTCTGAGTACATTTCAGCATCTTAAGTTTATGCATAAGCATCCAAGGGGTGGGGGTGTTAGAGGAAGGGGTACAAAAGCTGTGTTTCCCATTCAACCTCCCATGGGAAGGTTTGCTCGCTGCAACACCAAAAACTGCTGAACGGAATTACACCAAACTTGGCATGGAAAAACTTTATACGGAATAGGGTCATTTTTGGTTTGATGTAAATTTGTACAGTATTATTGAGGTATTTACATACAAAAAAAGTGTTGGTCAGGCTTTGATGGGTTAATCTGGGTAAGGCTTTTATTTATCTTGAAATCTCACACAACAGAGAAGTACTAAACAAAACGAAAAATGAAGGAGGTACTGAACTCCACGAAACCTCCTAAATACACCGACCACTAGTCGATATCACAAGGACAACAAGAAACAGGGAAAGACAAAAAATGTCTTAATACTGCCCTCACACACTTTGCAGTGTCATGCTTCATCATAGGGCCGCATCTAACACCCAGGTGCAGACCAACACACTGAGTGGAGCGCAAATAATATTTTGTGTGAATGAAGATTAGTGGTGAGGGTACAGTACGTATAAAAGAACACACACGACAATGACAAACAAAGGAAAGAATATTCCCTTGAGAAGGGACCAAAAGGTGCAGACACATACAGTTAAAACTACCTAACGGGCAACCGTAATCATTCTTTATTCCTATCGCCCCTTGGTAGGATTAAAACTAGGATATTGGGGTATTCAGGGGAGGTAAAAGCCCCTATACCCCCGCTGCAAATGCCAACATGTTTCTGCCAATTCTATGCGCCCAACTGGATCGCTCTGGCATTCATCAGGGTGTTGGTCCCTCGTTATGTAATCTCAAACCCTAGTTGGGTGTATTACCTTAATTACTCAGACGAGCAATGTCCACTATTGCTTACCTCTGGGATCATTTCCGAGAGGAATCCTTTTTACGAGTTCACAAGAATTGCTCTGAACCCGGGACCTTTGTGGGACCGTGGTCTTGTCGTCACACTTACTCCAAAGAACCACTCAGAGTCATTGCCTCACGCCGGTCCTCCCCTGAATACCCCAATATCCTAGTTTTAATCCTACCAAGGGGCGACAGGAATAAAGAATGATTACGGTTGCCAGTTAGGTAGTTTTAACTGTATGTGTCTGCACCTTTTGGTCCCTTCTCAAGGGAATATTCTTTCCTTTGTTTGTCATTGTCGTGTGTGTTCTTTTATACGTACTGTACCCTCACCACTAATCTTCATTCACACAAAATATTATTTGCGCTCCACTCAGTGTGTTGGTCTGCACCTGGGTGTTAGATGCGGCCCTATGATGAAGCATGACACTGCAAAGTGTGTGAGGGCAGTATTAAGACATTTTTTGTCTTTCCCTGTTTCTTGTTGTCCTTGTGATATCGAGTAGTGGTCGGTGTATTTAGGAGGTTTCGTGGAGTTCAGTACCTCCTTCATTTTTCGTTTTGTTTAGTACTTCTCTGTTGTGTGAGATTTCAGTGACGGTAGGGGAGTCAGAGAAGGCTCATTCCCTTGTCTCTTCTTTGTGATTCTTTTTATTTATCTTGGCCATTTGTTCACAGATTGTTTGCAGAAGAAATTTTGAAACATGAATGAGTCACACTGGACAAGGAGTATTTTCTCCAGTTGTACAATGGGGGTTTGCCAACCCTAGTTGGGGTCGGAGGACTGGAGATCTTTAATTGGCTGACTGCCACAGGAAAATGTCTGTTGCCACCTGAAAAGGAGTCGGGAAGCCGATTTGGTCAGTACATTTGATTAGTTTTAAGTCTCTGCGATAAGCAGCAGGTAAGTGACGGCCAGCTCCTCCACTCTTCTCCCAGCCCCCAATCCAACCACCTCCCATGGAATCTCCAATTCCATGATTCCATGAAAGCCGCTGACACAACATATAATGAACTTTATAATGAACAGCACTGAAAAGCATTACCCTGTAGTAACAGCATGATGGTTAGAAAATCTACGTAACTAAAACAAAAATCACAAACAGACAGTAACACAAACACAAGAGAGAAAATTCTGCACATATATCACATTCATAAAAAATCCAGATACCATGTAAGAGTGCGATCATTAACTAGTGATAAAATCATCAAATCGACCAGGCAAGCGCCTAGCACCAGAAGAAAATTTAGGACGAGTGATTGATGCACCCTCACATTTCTTATCATCAACATCACCCAAGCGTCTATGTACCACATCCACTTTGTCATATGGAATTACAATAAGTCTGTCCTTGTTCCATACATGACAATCCCTAGTATGTATGGCATGTCGCCATACATGCACCACGTGCACTGGAGGAAAATACCTTGATACACCTTTGGACACATTACCTGGTTTCATTACCTGCACCCAAAAACCCACTCTCACTTCTACCACCTTGTTGATTGCACCACAATACCTACCCATTACTTTTTTTTTTTCTTCAAATCAAATTTTATTTGTGCCTACATCCACATATCAAAACCAAAGGGGATGATGGACGGAGTGTTGAACATTGCAAGCATTCACCCCCAGTCAACTGATCTGGGTTTAATCCATCATCATTCTTTAGCTCACTCCGCCACCCCAGTTCAGACATGGCCATATGCAAATCAGTCTGACCCTGTGCCTCATGGGAACAGTCCAGCCCGAACTGCCAAGCCATGTCTTCCCTGGACGGGAAACAAGCAGCCTGGGACCGGGTCTGGCTTACAGCCGTCATCAGCCAGGCTATCTTGAATCCAGTGGCAAAGTGAGCAAGGGACCACGTCTGGGCATACCCTGCCAACTTAGGGCGAACATAGCAAAACCAAAGGGGATGATGGACGGAGTGTTGAACATTGCAAGCACTCACCCCCAGTCAACTGATCTGGGTTTAATCCATCATCATTCTTTAGCTCACTCCGCCACCCCAGTTCAGACATGGCCATATGCAAATCAGTCTGACCCTGTGCCTCATGGGAACAGTCCAGCCCGAACTGCCAAGCCATGTCTTCCCTGGACGGGAAACAAGCATCCTGGGACCGGTTTCTGGCTCACAGCCCTCATCAGCCAGGCTATCTTGAATCCAGTGGCTTAGTTCACGCATATACAGGTCAATGTACATATATACGGCAGTAGTATCTACGTCAATACGTATCAAAAACAAAATAACATTCAATAAAACAACTAAATGTGCCTTGTCTCTGCTGTGCTCCCCAGCTTTCACCCTCCCGTGCCGTAATATCCCCAAAGCAATGAAATCATAAAGTATTGTACAAGCCAGCATCGCTATCTACCTTCATTCTATACAACTAATGCCACAGGGGTCGGTGGCTCCAAATGAAGGCCATGGAAATCTGCCCATCTCTGCCAGATCTTAGGGTGTTTCTGTGAGCATCCCCTTGCTTTAAATATAGGCAATTCCATGCCCTTTTCCATGACTTTTTAACTGACCACCGTCACTAATTTAGAAGAATCAATATTGACAAGCCCCATCCATTCTCTGTTCAACTTAGATCCTGGAACATGTCCTCTAAGTGATACAAAAGGAGAGACATCTGTAGTCTCTTTGGGCGTAGAACGTTTACTCCATAACATTTCACTTATGGCACATTTCCAATTTAACTTATTGACCAACGCCAACTGTATTTGATCCTTCAGTGTACAATTAAATCGTTCCACTAAACCATTGATTCTAGGAAGATCCAAAGACGTATGAGTATGAAGTATGCCATACTCAGCCAGAAATTCCTTCATCTCCTCTTGAGTCCTATTATCCATAACCAACTCAGTTGGATACTCTTCTCTGCTAAAATCATTTTGCAAAAAGTCAGTAATAGTGCAGGTCTCAACATTGTTCACAAATGTGACCTCTGGCCATTTAGACACAAAATCAATAATTACCAATGCATATTTGGGACCTTCCCCAAGGAACTTTAAATGGACCAGAAATGTCCAAACCCATCTTGGACCAAGGAGAAATGTCCACCTGTATTGGAACCAATGGGGACAGTTTGGTAGAATGGCTCGTCACTAATAACTTTCACCATCGCACACAAAATTCTCCACTGCTTTATCAATCTCTGGCAACCAAAATTCTTCTCTAACTCTACGTGTCATTGCATATATGCCCACATGCCCCTCATGGGCCATCTCAAGTACTCTCTTTCTCACACTGGCTGGCACCACCAACTGTTCAATCCTTCCTACCAACCCTTCATCACTTGTCAATTCTGATGCCACATGCATATAAGGAATAAATTCCATTCTCAATTTTTTTGTGTTAGGCCAATCCTTTTCAATGCAGATTCTGACTCGGGACAAAACAGCATCTTGATCCAAGGCACCTTCTATTCCTGTTCTGAAATTGCACAATTGGAAAAAGCCAACATCTTATCTGTAGTACACACATCAACCTCATCACTGATGACTTCATGATCAACACTCAATGGCAACCTGGATAAAAAGACAGTGACTACATTTTTTCTCCCTGTAACATACTCTATCCGGTAAGGATATCCCTATAACCGATACTGCCATTTGGCAATTGTGTGTGTTCCTACCACTTCCCTTTGTACTGAATAAGTCTACCAATGGTTTATGGTTAATATGAAAAATAATGGGACTACCCCACACACAAGTTCTAAAATGTTGTGTACCCCACCACAAAGCTATTACCTCCTTCTCCACGGTGGACTATGCCAAATCTGACACTCGCAAAGCTCTAGAAGCAAATAAAGTTGTTGTAACACGGCCCCCAAACCACCATTACTGGCATCAGTTTTAATAATGCTGATAGTATTAGGATCAAAAGATTTCAAAGGCATAGTGTTCACTATATCTGCTCTAATCCTTTCTACATCTTCACTCCATGTAAATGCACATTCTTTCTTCAACAACTCTCTCAACGGTGCAGTTTTCTGTGCAAAATGTGGAACAAATTTAGAATAGTATTCTTCTAAACCCAGGTATGATTTCAACTGCTCCTTGTTATTCGAAAATGGTGCATATTTAATAGCCTGGATAATCTTTTCCTTAGGATCTATGCATTTAACTCTAATGTGATGGCCTAAATAATCAATACCACTGGCTTCAAACTTGCATCTGTTTGAATGTAATGTTAAACCTTTTTCTTTCAATACTGACAAAACTTTACACAATCTCTCATCATGCTCAACCTTGTCTTCACCAAACACCAGTTTATCATCTTGGAAATATAAAACTCCTGCTTGACCATGAAACATTAATGAAAACTGAGAAGGCGGAAGCCTGACCAAAAGGCATTTGTGTATAACGAAAGGCCAGCTCAGGAGTAATAAAAGATGTGGGGTGCTTGGAATCCTCAGTTAAGACAATATGCTGATCTGCTGCAGACATATCAAGGGTAGTGAAAACCTTACCTACTTTCAATGTGCATAGCATCTTGTTAATGTTGGGAAGAGTTTCGCAATCAACCCAGACGTTGTGATATAAATCACGCAAAACCACATATAAGCTTAATGTACGGTCAAGTTTGAGTGCTGGTACAATTGGTACCAACCACTAGGAGCTTTCAATTGGCTCAATGATATCAAGCTCACACAAATGGGTTAATTACCTCTTAAGATCCGCTCTTAAACACAATGGTACTTTGTGAACCTTGTGCACAACAGGTGTAGCACTGGATTTCAACACAATCTGGTGTTGAAAACCACTTAATTTTCACAATTTATCACTAAATACTTAGGGAAAGTCCTGAGTCCAATGCAATGATGCAACACTCACATCTCCCAGCCAATAACTGTGTTTTAGATATAATTTGATCTGGATGGTTTTAATCTATAATTATATCTAAGTCACCATGATCATTCCAACCTAACAGATTTGATCCAAACTTAGCCACATAAATAACTGCATCTGCAATTTTGTTCTTAAATTCTAATTAACCATCAAATTCTCCTTCAACCTCAATCTTAATTCCCCATACGCAAATACTTTTACATTAGAAGGTCTCAATTCTGGGATCTGTGCTTTCTTAAACACCTCTGAACCCACAATGGTTAAGGGAGAACCTGAATTGCCCATCAGTTGAATTACAACACAATTTAGATGAATGTCACAATTAAGAGGTTTCCTCCTCCTCCTTTTGTTAAAAACAAAATTCTTGTCAGACCCATCTTCAAGCACTAGTTCATGTTTTTCTTGATTAGTCACACTGAAGACAGCGTGATTGTCATCCCCTTCCTGAGCATCTCCTTCACCAGTTCTAGATACTAGGGAATTACGTGACACATGACAAACCCTGGAATAATGGCCTTTCTTGTTGCACCTGAAGCACGTTTGGAATAAAGCTGGGCAGTTCTTAGCTGCAGATGTGTGATTTTTGCTACCACACCTGAAACACACTATAGTACTTTTGGCTTTCTGATCAACGCTGTCAACAGTCTGATTCCTTTCCATTTGTTTGCATTAGAATTATTGGAATTCTATGAATTTACTGAGAATTTACACTGTTGGCTCGTAAACTCTGCACACAGATTCTTGTCATTGGGAGCGGCTATCTCCTTGAAGTAAGCATTTGAATTTTCAACAGCCTTGGCAATCTTCATGGTAGATACCTAATTTGGATTGTCCGTAAACAGTAATCATTCTTGTATCTTTTTGCTGTATGTGTTCTCAATTAACTGTACAAAAACAATTGGTCTCAACGGGGTTATTGAACATTGATAGTACCCAAAATATCCAAACACAGACACCCAAGGAAATGCAAAAATGTTGAATTATTTCTTAAATTTGATCATAGATACAGATTTACTGTTTACATCAGACCTTTGATCATGAACACATTTCTACGATTATAATTGTTGTAAAGTTTCTCAAAAGAGGGAAAGGTGATTGAAAAGAGTGCTCGTGTAAAAGATCAGGTGAAAGACAAAGGATTTATACACGAAATCATTCATGCAATTGCTGTTGGCGGGACGGCGAGACCGCACAAGAACCGATTCAATCGGCTGCGATACCAATACACTAAACTGGTGGATTTATTCCACATTAAGGGATCCTCGTCTTAAATGCGGGGCTACACTCCTGATACAAAAGCGGGACTGTTGAATTCACACCCCACATGACCTGATTTTGGATACCAGCAGGCCCCTATCGTTGATTCATTTTCCTATAGCACGTCCATCTGGTGGGCACTTGTGGACCTTTGGCAGTATCGATTTAACGGCCCCCAGGAGCTGGCTGGCCCTGATTGCGAGGCCCCCCCCACCAGTCCTCGACTGGTTTTTCTAGGTTGCTCGTTAATATGCCCTGATGAAGACCCCCCCCTTCAAGGAGTTAATTGGCCTACCTTCCACTTGGGGTCGAAACATGTTTTTCACCTGTACCGGAGTTACGATTCTCGTCTTACTCTTGTTTTAAACACACAGTGTATTAAGGAAGACATTACGAATCAGTAGGATAAGTAAGTTCCCGGACAGGCCGATTTTGTATTAACTTGTATATATTGATTTTGTGTATAAATCCCTTGTCTTTCACTTGATCTTTTCCACGAGCACTCTTTTCAATCACCTTTCCCTCTTTTGAGCAACTTTACAACAATTATAATCGTAGAAATGTATTCATGATCAAAAGTATGATGTAAAAAGTAAATCTGTATCTATGATCTAATTTAAGAACAGATTCAACATTTTTGCATTTCCTTGAGTGTCTGTGTTCGGATATTTTGGGTACTATCAATGTTCAATAATCCCGTTGGGACCAATTGTTTTTGTACTATTCCATACCCAGGTCCTTCGGTTTTTTGTCTGGGTTCCCCCATTGTTTAGTAATGGTGTTCTCAATTAACTGGTCACAAATAATTTAATCACACATATCACAATAATCACGTGAGTGCTAAAGTTTTGAGTGCCGAAAAGAAATCACCCATAGATTCACCTTGCATTTGTGACCTTTGCAAGAACTCGTGCCTATCTAATACTACATTGTTTTTTTTTTAAACTTCTTTTTATTAAACAAACGTCAGTGCTGGCACATAGCATTAGTACATTCTCTGAATCATAATACATATATGGCATCATACATTACATTTCTGTGATACATTGTCTTTAGTTAGTTAACAGATCATTCTAAGGGGATTCCCCTCGAGTGAACCCTAGTCTCCCTCCCCCTCCCAGCTAGGTGACCTGGCTTCCCTCATGCGCCCCTATATACCTCCCACTGGCGCCATACTTTTTCCCATTTCTTGGGGAAGCCTCTGCTCTCATAAATTGTTTTCTCGGCAGCGCAGCACCAATCCATGCCCATTTTCCAGCGTATCACTGTCGGTGGCTGGGCGACGCCCGAGGCCCCAGCGATGTTTCTCTTGGCCACCATCGCAGCCACCAGCAACCATATTCTTTGATATTTAGGCCACACCTGCTCACCAGATACACACAGTATATGCCATCTAGCCTCCATAGGCACTACTTGCCCCGTAACCTCAGACATTATTCTTACCACCTTCCCCCAAAAGTGCTGTATGATCGGGCAATCCCAAATTATGTGAAAAAAGGTCCCTCTCTGTGAACAGCCCCTTCGGCATTCTTCTGTAGGGATGCGACCCAGTTTAAACATGAGTGTGCTAGTGGAGTAAGACCTGTGTAATATTCTCAGCTGAACCAGTCGGAATCTTGCCCTAATCGCGACTTTTCTGGGGCTCTGCACGGCTTCCGTCCAATTGTCATCTTCTAGTAAGCCTGCGTCCGTCTCCCATGCCTCTCGCAACTTTGGGAGGGGGTCCGGAGCGTTGTTGATAATTTTCCTATGTGTACATGAGAATGCCTTTTCGGGAATCGGATCTAGCACTAATCTGTCTACTAGTGGGCTATATTCGGGGAGCTGCTCCCCCTCTTTTAGATGTCTACGCAGTGCATGTCCCAGTTGTAGGAAACAATACTGTTCCGACTCCGCTAGCCGATACTCTCTTTGCAGGTCAGAGAACGGGATCGGGGCCTGTCCCCGCCATACATCCCCCAGACGTACTATGTCTATCAGTTTCCATTTACCGAAACCCTGTAGTTTCCCTACTTCTCGAAGCATGTCACTATCCCACAAGGGAGTCTGTTCCGTCAGTCTGTTAGCCCATCTGAGGACTCTTTTGGTCTTCATCCACACATCTATCACGGTCTTAGTATGTGGCGGAATATGCTTGTGTACGTCACGTGCATACAGTGCATCCAAGTATCCAATGGCCCCCATCGCCCAATGGTCCACACGGTATGCCGGGTCGTTCCTGTCCGTAAATACCCAGTCATTAATAACCATTAGCTGCGATGCTCAATAGTACTTCCGGATGTCTGGTATTGCCAGACCACCGTCATACACACCTCTTTGTAACTGGACTAGTGCGATCCTTGAACCCCCTCCATCCCACAACAATGTCCTCAGCACCCCGTACACTACTCTGAAAAATGTGTCCGGTACTGGAAACGGGGTGTTTTGTAGAATATACAACATCCGGGGTAGCGACATCATTTTGAAGAGAACCGCTCTCCCCATAAGGGATATTGGCAGTGTTCTCCAGTGGGCTACGTCCCTCTTCAATCTGTCTAGCTGCGGTTGTAGGTTCCCTGCCAGAAATTCAGCATCTGTTTTAGCTATCTGTATACCCAGATACTTAAAACTTTCTCTAACTTGGAGATTGGTGTCTGCACCGAGTACTGCTGGCGGTCCGTTTGATAACATACATAGGAGAGATTTATCCCAATTAATCTGGTATCCTGAGTATCTCCCAAATAATTTAAAAATTTGTAGCAGTTGGTTCACTGTGAATCGTGGCCTTGTCGCATACAGGAGGACATCGTCGGCGTGTAACGAAATGCTCTCTTCCCACTGATCCCCCCCCATAAATCCCAGAGACCACTGGGTCCCCTCTCACCCACGCTGCCAACGGTTCCATCGCCAATGCGAATAGTATCGGGGAGAGAGGGCACCCCTGCCTCGTTCCCTTATGAAGCGCAAAAGGGCGGGACACCGAACCGTTCACTCGGACTCTTGCCAGTGGAGCTGTATATAACAGTTTAATCCAAGATTGGAATTGAGGGACAAACCCGAACCACTTCAGGACCTCAAATAGGTAGTGCCATCCAATACTGTCGAACGCCATGCGAGTGTCGAGAGATAATAGCGCCGCTTCCACCCCTGGATTGGTTCGTACCAAATGCATTACCCCGTATAAACGTCTAAGGTTGAGCCTAGTGCTCCGACGAGGCATAAAGCCAGACTGATCTGGGTGTATCAAGGTCGTGATTGGTTCTAAAAGTCGGTTTACCAACACCTTAGCGAGTATTTTAACCTCCATGTTCAACAAGGAGATCAGCCGATACGAGCCGCATTGCTCTGCTGGTTTGCCCGCTTTAGGAATGACTACGATGGTTGTAGTTCGCTGATCTATCGGTAGGCACCCCTTGTCCCTCGCCTCAATAAACATTTCCCGTAGGAATGGGGCCACTATACTCGCTGTGCATTTAAAGAGTTCCACTGGCAGTCCATTTGGTCCCGGCGCCTTCCCTGCCTGTAAGTCCTGGATAGCGCCTATTATTTCTTCGGTCGTAATGTCCCCCTCGATACGTTCCCTATCTTCAGCCGACAACTCCGGGAGTCTCATTTCAGCCAACAATTCACTGCAGTCTGCCCCTGTCCTACTGGGTGTGGACGTATATGTCTCCTCATAGTAGTCCGCAAAGACTCGCGCCATGTCCTCCCCTTTAGTAAAAGTGTTCCCGAGTCCGTCCTGTATTTCTGCAACCCAGCTCCTGTCTCTCTTTTCGAGCCAGGCAATCATTTTATTAGCCTTGTCTCCCAGATCATACACTCGTCGCTGTGTGGCCAGCGCTGCCGACCTTGCAGCGTTACTCGCTAGATCTCGTCATTCCTGTCTCTTGAGGTCTAGACGGTGCGCTAATTCCGGATCGGTTCTCCCTCCCTCTAGAAAGCTTGCCTCCATCTCAACCACTGCCGCCTCCAAATTGTCCCACTGCAATCTCTTTTCTTTATTATCCCCACCTATACAGGCCTGGACATACCCTCTCATAACAGGTTTGAAGGCCTCCCACAGAATGCAGACCTCCCCCACTGTCCCCTCATTTTCCTGGAAGTAAATCTGTGCTCGGTCCCTGACTTTTTGGGCATTGTCCTTGTTTTTGAAGAACCATGCGTTCAGTCTTGATGAAAGAGTGTGTGTCCGAGTCGGTCCCCTCACCCTCACTTCCACTGGAGAATGGTCCGAGATTACTCGCGGGCCAATACGGGCATCGGCGAACCACGCTTCACTCCCCCTGTGCGTCAGTATGTGGTCTAGGCGGGAATATCTACGGTGTGCCGCCGAATAGAAGGTATATTGGTGAGTATCTGGATTGTGTAGCCGGCAGAGATCCGTCAATCCCATAGCTTCCGCAAATGCTCGAAGTGGTTCCACCCCTCTCTCTCTAGTTGATGCGATTTCTATATCCAACCCTGGGTCCATAGTAGAGTTCATGTCTCCTCCCAACACCAGTAACCCAGCCGGGAGATCGACCAGTAGGGTCCCCCACGACGCATATGCCTCAGGTCGCATTACCGGAGGGACGTAACTGGAGACAAGATTAATAATTTGTCCCTCCCATTTCCCTGTGAGGGCCACCGACCTTCCCATGGGGTCATGCCAGATCTTGTCCACTACTAATGGGAGACTCGACTTCACCAGTATTCCTACTCCTCTAGATCCGGTCGTATATCCAGCATGGGCGACTAGTTTGTATCCGTACCTATCTAGTGCTCGGTATCTATGACCTTTCAGATGTGTTTCCTGAAGCAACACTATGCCCGGGGAATGTCGATGTAATTATTGTAGCACTATCTTGCGTTTAATGCGACACCCCAGACCATTCACATTCCATGACATACTTTTAAGGGTGGTGGACCCCTGTTGTTCCCCCCGATGACCCCCTTGTGTGTTATGTCCCTCGCCCTGTGATGTCACTGTCCCCGCTGTTGAAATAGCAGTAGTAATGCCCCCCTCTCCCCATCTACTTGATGTGTTGCCCTTAAACACTGACTTCACAATTTTAAAAAACAAACAATATTACAATAAAAAAATACGAAACTTAACATTCCCCCAATGTAGTTAACCCCTCCCTGCTACCCTGCTGGTGGGTATAACAACTCCCACCTCCTCAACTTGCAGAGTGCCTGTCGTCCCCAGGTAAATAACTAAAATGGGGCTGGTCGGTGCCAAATCATGGTACGCTCTTCCCCCCACCCCCCCTCCGAGACCCCATTCACCCTTTGTCATGAGGAAGTTTGTTACATTACAGTAGCAACAGAAAATCTTTGAAATTGTACCCGGAGCCCCGGAGTTAGTGAATCCGAATTTGCACCACCACCCCTTTACTCCCCGCCACCCCCCTCATCATATAACATGGTCTTCAGTCTTCTTGGTGCAGCCTCGCCCTGAAGTCGCAGTGTCCAGACCCTTCGTCCATCGTATTCCAAGCCACTGTCTGCGTTGTTTACTCGGTGTTCTCTGTCACTGTCTTGAGTTGCTCACGTCTTCTCCCTCGTTGTGATTTCGGACCCACATTGCATCATCCCTCCAGCCACTCCCATGCCTCCTCCGGGTAGCTGAAATACCATGTTTTCCCTTCGGCCTCCACTCTCAACTTTGCTGGAAACATCATAGAGTACCTGAGTTCTTTAGCCCGAAGTTCCCTCTTCACTGTTTCGAACGCACGTCGTTGCCGTTGGACGTTTAATGTGAAATCGGGAAAGAATCGTATCACAGCGTTTTCGTGTCTTAGGTCTCCATGTTGACGTGCTATCTGCAGGATTGTATCCCTGTCGCGGAAATTAAGGATCCTGGAAATAATTGTTCTTGGCGGGGCGCCAGGTTTAGGCTTGGGGATGGGCGCCCTATGCGCGCGTTGAATAGTAAAATAGTTGGAGATATGCTTTGGTTTTAGCTGATTCAAGATCAAGTCTTCCAGAAAGAGGTCGCCGCTGGGTCCCTCCATGCCTTCCGGCACTCCCACCACCCTTATGTTGTTCCTACGCGCCCACCCTTCCTGATCTTCCAGCTTAGCTGCCATGATGTCTTGCTGTTTTGTGAGGGCCTGAACCTGTTCCTCCAAGCTCTTTGTGGTGGTCTGCAGTTGAGTCACCTCCTTTTCGTTAGCTGCCACTTTGTCTGACATTTTCCGTAGGTCTGCTCTCAGTAGATTGACATCTACTGTCACCGCATCTATTTTAGGGTCAATCATGCCTTAATACTACATTGTTGTTTGGCAAAAACACTAGTCTAAAGCTTGAATTATGGGTGCATATTCATCAATTACATACATTGGATCTTGTTCACTAGCATCACTTAGATGAACTTGTACTCTCACCTCAACTAAAGGTAACGTTTTTTAAGTAGTCCTCCATTCAGGACCCAAATTGTGTATCAAAGGGGCATTCTTTTTTTTATTGGTGAACGTGTCACCATCCACTGCATCTAGATATGCTTCAAATGATTCCTTCCATTGTGTCCACTCCAGAAGTTGTTTTACAGGCGTTGCGAAAAATGGTGACGGAGGAGAAACACCCTCCATGGCACTTAAATTCAACAAAGATCTAGTACACATGAAGTGAATTGATAACACAGAGAAATTGAATGATTTATGCACACTGAGTGTTCTTTATACGCTCAATACACTTTCCCGGAATGCATTGGCACAACGCAATCACCTGATTGCTCAATGGTGGCCTTATATCAAGTGATATTTCAAACTTCACTTGACTTTTAATGACAGCGAGTGCATTTCTTATTTCTCCACTCCTCGCTGCCCGACTCTAAAATGGTGGCCTTATGTAATTTCCACTTGTGTCACGAACTCTGCCTCACTCCAAAATGGTGGCCATACCACCTAACTCCAAATTGGTGGCCTTATGCAAATTCCACTTGTGTCACGAATTCAGTCGGACTTCAAAATGGCGGCAATGACACAATCTGTGGGGCATGCAAGCTGATTCCTACAATACACAAAAATTAACTGGCCTTCATCAGGAACCGGGAATAGTGCCCCAACGCATGCACTGGACCTGTGCTCCAACAGCAGACAGCCAAGAGTCAAGAAACACACCTGTAAGGCTGGGCGCATACAGAGCATGCAGCAGGCCGGCGGTTGCTTCAAGTTTTGTTGATGCGGCACAAAGGTACCCCAGAAGTTATCTTGGAGATTCTAATTGCTGACAGATCCTCAGGCATCCAGGCCATGGATGAGAAAAAGAAATTGGAGTCCAACAACTGCAATCACTATGGCAGGACACGGACATTATAACTCTGAAGCTATTGAGGGGGAACTCAGCCTACCTGCCTTTAACAGTGTGAAACACAGCAGGTCCACTCAGTCTGTTATCCTATTCAAGTCGATAAAATTAGTTTCATTGAGATGGATAAAAATAAATATCTTTTCAACACCAAGAAACAACTTTGATGGGGACTCTGTACTTTACAAATCGACTGTAATATTTATAGCATTGGTATATTTTGTACTAATAACAATTGTCAGGTTTTGTTCTGGAGGGGCATACAGCAAAAGGGAGATACTAGGTTACATCTAGGAGGGATGCGGTCATTTACGTCTCATGTCTCGGAGTCCATCCTATCAGTGGCGGCTGCTCCAATTTTTGGGTGGTAGGGCAACGCGAACACAGGGGCGTGGGAGCAGGGGTGAGGGAAAAACTCATTTTAAAAACACTTGCCCCCTGGGAGCTGCACAGGCTCCCAGGGGCAATCACAGCACTGCTCTCATGCTGGTAATACCAGCATGAGAGCAGCATCGTGATTGGCTTAAGCGGGCTGACTTGATGCTCGCTCAGGCCAGGCGAGCCTGGGGCTTTTCTCCAACCCGTTTTTTTTTTTTTTTACCCAGCTGTTGTAAAACAGCTGGGTTGGAGAAACATGAGTGCGCATGTCTGTTTGGCCGGCCTCAGATGGCCGACCAAACAGACATGCGCACTTAAAAGTACCCAACACTCCTCCCTAAAGCGTGACGCTCAGCAGGATGACCCCGCCCTAACCTCGGGTGGCAGTAATGAAAAATAAAATGATAATTAAGTGGTTTTATTATCATTTTTTTTTCAGTGGGGCGATGCTCCTTCACCATAACAGAGGAGCCCCCCCAGCATCCTACTATGGCTCTGCAAACTGGGTCAAGTACAACCTCTTCAGCACTTGACTCTCAGTGGTACCAATGATAAGCAGTCACAGGTTTCTCAGGGATGTTATTGTGTGTAGGTACAACAGACTCCGCCCTCTACAGACATCCAGCAGCAGAATAACATGATTGTCAGTCCAGTGATTCTCTTATTAAAAGGAAAACACTTTATTACACAATGAAACGTAATACTACCATTAGCATAAAAAGTATCAAATACATGTTACTTCTAGGTAGACTGAACTCTCACTCTAGCACCTTCCACCTGCTGTTACTTTACGGTTCTCAGGTGTAGGAAACAGCGCAGATGCAGCCGCCTTTTGGTTATCAGTCCCTTGGGCTGTAATAGAACTCAGTCTCTCAACTGTTCTCTTGGTTTGTAATTGGCCTTGGGCTAGCCTCCTGCTCTCAATTTGTGCTCCTCCTTCACTGAAGCTGCGCCAGCCATGGTAGAATTACATGGCTACACTGCCCGGATCCGGCAGGCGCAGACCACATTGAAGTGTCCTGGAGGCAGCTGTGGCATGAGGTTGCCTTCAGCAATCACCCCTCTTCCAGGCTTGTCGACAAAAGGTGGGCCTTATGGTGTGCCTCCTTCAAGACAGGTGAGTCTTGATGGTAGTCGCTTGGGCCTTCCTGAGGCGAGGCAATATTGCAGTCCTCATTCCAGACACAGGTCCCTGGGTGGTGACTTAGAAGCTTCGAGGTGCTTCAGGCAACCATGACTGCATCCGATTGGGTGCACTGGTAGCTAGCGCCACAGGCAGCCAATCTTTGCTTCAGCACACCATGACAAATGCTTCAAAGCCGCAAATTCCTTTAGCAGCATAGTCTGCATGGCAAACGATTAGCCAGTACCAGAGCTAGCCACATATTCCATTTGTTTGAAGCACAATACGGCTGGCACCACTGGTTCACAAAGTTCTTCCTCATGGCACGGACAGTTCGTGCACCTTTGACCAGTGCCATGGCCACATCGGCAAACAGTCACTTTGGGGCAGACGAACGTGTGCCGCCAGTGAATGTGGATCCACTCGTCAGAAGTGCAGGCTTCTCGGGCACACACAGACAAGTGCCATGCAGGCCGCAACAATAGGGTTTAGTGACTAGCTCTGAAGCACACCAGTCATGCTCTTCTCAAGTCTTTGGTGGATGGACTTACAGCATTGGGGTCAACTGCTCTTGTCCACCTAGTAGTCAACTCCTCCAGTAGAGTTGACTTGCTGCTTCTGACTTCTTTCAGGCAGGACGCTTCAGGTATTCCAGGACAAGGAAAGCAGTTCTTCCTCCAGAGGATGTTTGCTCAACTTTAGGAAGCTGGCTATCAGGCTGATACTAGCTCTGACTGAGCACACGTCCTGTGTGTACTCTCCAGATAATCCCCTCTTTGTGCAGAGAATTTTGAACTGGACAAGTGGGTCCACAGCTTCCACTCTTAAACACGGTCAGCAGATAGGGTATTGTATTGTATTGTATTGTATTGTAATTGCATTTGTATAGCGCTTACTACCCCTGATGAGGCGTCAAAGCGCTTTTTCGGCGAGTAGCACGCTACTCCGGGACCCATAGAGGATTAGTGTTGAATTAGTATAGTGAAACATGCAAGTAAATTTTAAGTGGTGGATATGTTAGTCAGTTATTTGGATTCGGAAGGATAGCAGAAGGATAGAAGAGGAAAGAAGGTTTGTATTTATATAGCGCTTCTAACCCCTGATGGGGTGTTGAATCGCTTTTTTGGCGAGTAGCACGCTACTCCGGAAACCCATAAAGGATTAGTGGTGAATTAGTATGGTGAAATATGAAAGTAATTTGAGTGGTGGATATTAGTCAGTTATTTGGAGTGAGAAGGATAGCGGAGGGATAGAAGGGAAAGAAAGGTTTGCATTCATATAGCGCCTGTTACCCCTGATGGGGTGTTGAAGCGCTTTTCTGGCGAGTAATAGGCTACTCCGGAACCCATAAAGGATTAGTGTTGAAAATTAGTATAGTGAAATATGAAGTAATTTGAGTGGTGGATATGTTAGTCAGTTATTTGGATTGAGAAGGGTTAGGGAGGGGTAAAAAGGAAAAAAGGTTTGCATTTATATAGCGCTGGTAACCCTGATGAGGTGTTGAACCGCTTTGTTGGCGAGTAGCATGCTACTCTGGAACCCATAAAGGATTAGTGGTGAATTAGTATAGTGGAATATGGAATTAGAGAAGTGAACATGCTAGTCTGTTATTTTGATTGAAAAGGATAGTGGAGGGATAGAAGAGTGAAGGATTTCTTTTTTTAGGTCGTAGGAGGAGGCTTTTGGATGAGTAAAAAGGGTTTTTGGAGGGGAAGAGTCAGAGGGAAGAGTTTAGAAAGGTTTGTTTTGGGGGATCGGTACAGTAAAGGAGGTGTCAGAAGATGCAAGGAGGGGTAGAGTAGGAGAGAGTCAAGAAAGGGTTATTTTGGGGAACATAGTAGTGGTATGGCGTTTGGGATAAATGAGAGAGTGGGTGTAGAGGATATAATGATAGATGTATAGGGTGAGATAGGGTAGTGAATTGGAAAGAGTAGTAGAAAGAAGTTTGAGATGAGTCAGAAAGTTGGGCTAGAAGATATATTTAGGGAAGTATAGGCTGAGAAATAGGGTAGTGCATTGGAAATGCTAAATTAGAAGAAAGTGATAAATATATAGATCCATAAGTACATTGAAAGTATATAGATGCATAAAGGAGGTAAGTATATGCAGATTAAAGATATTGATAGAGGTAGCGGATGAGAAATAGGGTAGTGCATTGGATATGCTTTTTCAGGAGAAAAGTAACAGACACACAGATCCAAGTACATGGAGGTACATAGATGCCCAATGGAAGCAAGTACATGTAGACCAAAGAAGATTTTTTTTTCTTTTGTTTTTATAAAAACATAATTATTGTACATGTTTATACAAAGCAATACACGAAGATAGGCACATATCTATAGTGAAAATCAATGCTTATGTACAGAGGGACAAATACATAGGGTGGGTATTAATGAATGGGAAAATGGGCAGCATTTCTGGCCCAGGTCCCGACCAGTCTTGAACAGGCTCAAACAGGCACTCACCCTTGTCCTCTCCACCCTTAGCTGAGACGCCCTAAGCCTTGGCCGATTATAGCCCTTGTAGTCAGGTGACCCCTTCAGCCAATAGGAACCCTAGCCCTAACAATATCCAATCACAGCACTAGCCCTAAAATCTAGAACCAATAGGAGACGAGGACCTTACAGCCAATCTTAGCCCTAGTCCAAGCACCCAATTAGTTTAAAAAACCCTTGATCTCTACGTCCAATAGAGGCCCTAGCCCTACCAGTAGTCTCAACCCTAGTCCAAGCAACCAATGGCACAGGAAGCCATAGTCCCTACTTCCAATAGAAAGCCTAACCCTACTCTTAGTCCCACACCTAGTCCAGCAAGCAATCACACCAGAAGCCCTATTTGCTACTTCCAATTAAAGGCCTAACCCTAGCCCTAGTCCCACCCTAGTCCCAACAACCAATTACACAGGAAGCCCTAGTCCCTACTTCCAATAGAAATACTAACCCTAGCCCTAGTCCCAACCCTACATTGATTGAATCACAGACCCAGAAACCAATCAGAACCCTCAAATACCCAACCAATGAGCACACTAACCCTAATCCAATAGAAACATCAGATACAACCACCAATCAGTGTACACATGTACCAAACAATATCAGACTATATAAGGTCCCAGCTACCTCAGACAAGGTTTGCTGGCCAGGGAGTTGGAAGCTGCTTCTCTATTCAGAAATCTCCTAGGAGACAGACCGGCTCAATCCACACTTTGGACTTCTGCAGGTAAGACCCCAACAAACTTGTCCTCTAACAACACTATTTGTATAAAAACTTTACTCCCTCTCCTGGCCAAAAAACGAAGTGCACAGTCCCTATTGAACATAGTTTAAACAGCTTACAGCACATTACTGCTGTCTCAGGAGGGAAGGGGGGGGCTGGTTTCACTGACTTGTTAACACAAGATGGTCGCTGGGGGTGCACTGCTTAACATACAGGTCTTAGCACAGAGCAAAGGAGACATTTGGAGGGAAAATCTGATAGTCACAGGGAATGAGAGGGAAAAAATACAGAGTTTGGACTGCAAATCCCACAATTCAACAGGTTAAATGGAAGCAGTCACAGGCAAGAAAAAACACAAGTTTAAACACAAAAACATGGGATAAATTATGCAATCACTGGCAGGTTAAAACTACAATTTTAAACTGTAACAACCACAGGCAAAGACAGTTAAAGAAATTTAAAAAGAAAAAAATAAGATGATGCAATCACAGGTAGGGAAATCGTTTTTAGACTTTTTAGGAAAGAGACAGCACTAGTCTGCCTCCTTACCACTTCCTGGTCTCTGCTCACTGCAATCTGGGGCACAGGTAGGCTGCAACTCACAAGATGGAGGAGAATGATTTGGGGTGCACCCAGCAAAGCCTTAAGGGGCCTGGGCAGGTGTGAGAGGAGGGCTCAGATTTGCTTGGAGCTGGGGAAACCCAATAGCAGTCCTAGGTCTGCTGGCCTGGGGATGGGGCTGGGAATGGGGAGCTGCTCTATTCACAGATCTCCTAGGAGACAGACAGGCTTAATCCACACTTTGGTAAGGCCCCAACAAACTTGTCCTCTAACAACACTATTTGTATAAAAACTTTACTCCCTCTCCTGGCCAAAAATCGAAGTGCACAGTCCCTATTAAACACAGTTTAAACAGCTTACAGCACATTACTGCTGTCTCAGGGGGAAAAGGGGGGGGGGGGGGGCTGGTTTCAATGACTTTTTAACACAAGATGGTCGCTGGGGGTGCACTGCTTAACATACAGGTCTTAGCACAGAGCAAAGGAGACATTTGGAGGGAAAAACTGATAGTCAGAGGGAAAAAATACAGAGTTTGGACTGCAAATCCCACAATTCAACAGGTTAAATGGAAGCAGTCACAGGCAGGAAAAAACACAAGTTTAAACACAAAAACATGGGATAAATTATGCAATCATATGTATATTCTCTGTCTGCACTTTCAGAACCGATTTGGGTTGGTTCGCCTTTCAAGTGTTTTTCTCAATCTGTCTTCCAGTTTCAGCTTTTGTCTTGAGCGATGCTCCTCAGAGAAGGGTCATCTCCACTCTGCAGCATTCAAAACAGTGGCATAAAGAGGTGTGAGCATTCTGCGCCTGCCTCTCAACCGAAACACTGAACAGTGAAGAGAAACAAAAACCTGATCATCTTCTAAAGACCTTTCATACTCTGGCAACAGGAACTGCTGTACCACACTTAACTCCTACCATCCACCAAATGGCAGTCTTCAAGGAGAATAGTCAGCAGCCCTCTGCATCAAAGGACCTACATGAATCTAAGAGAGAGCCTGTCTCCTCTTTCCCAACTTCAGTGTCAAGGTTCCCTCCCTCCAATCTCAGGAATGTCAGTAATAGACTAACTATCTGGGAAAGCAACCTCACCTTCATCTTCTGTACATGAGCGGAACAGAACATCCAAAATGAACCCGAATGCCTGCGTCACTCTGGCTCACTCACACAATCATAGTGTGTAACCCACTCACCGCACACAACACATACTTCCATGAGCTCTGTATCTCAGTGATAGTATCTCTTAGCAACTGAACTTTTACGTGAGTGGGACAGCAACTCACTACAGGTAAGAAGGTCTGGTCACGCTATGGTTGCTACAAAACATAGTGTTCAGTCACTACCGCACTGCATTCATGAACCCGCTACAGGGACAGACGTCCTCTGCCACAATCGTGGCCACAATTGGAGTGACCTTCCCAGGTCAGGGTAAGACTCTTGTCAATGGCATGCCTAGGCCTTCGGGCACCTACTTAACTATTGTGAGGCAGGGGCCAAAAATCCAAAACCGAGATATCAAATTCTTGCAATGTGACACACAGGGCAGGGCCAGGGACACGACTGTACATCATTCTGGGGATATTCCCATCCAAACAAAAATACTGTCTGTAATTTCGACATCTTATACATTAAGGCAATATGAGTGATACAGAAATAGCTTGGGCAATTGATGACAATCACTGTGTGCATGGATGCTACTATTATGTGACATTAACGTTGGTATGATGTGCAATAAGGGACAGTATTCCCAGTAACTGGACAATTTATTTCCCACAATAAACAGCATTATCTAGGACTAATGGGCTACACTACATGGTGCTGACGTGCAATATCCTGGGCACTGAAGGGCCGTATTCCATAGCTCTGACGGGCACTATCATGTACACGGAATGGCAGCATTCAGTAGCACTGATGGGCAACACCACGTCCACAGCAGGGCAATATTATATAACACTGAATGGCGTTACTCCACAATAGTGAATGACAACACCATTTACACGGACAGGCAGTCTTCAGTAGAAATGACGAGTCAATGCCATGTGCACTGAGGGGCAGTATTCCGTACCATTGATGGGCAGTGCCATGTGCACGGAGGAGGGCAGCATGAGCATCCCATTCCAGTGATGGGCAGTGCCATGTGCACGGAGGAGGGCAGCATGAGCATCCCATTCCAGTGATGGGCAGTGCCACGTGCACCATGGGGCAGTATTCAACAGCACTGATGGGCGTTAGCCACTTTGTAAAATGAAACGTGCCGTCTTGGGACTGGCTGGAGAGGCTGGACTTGCTCTCTGTTCTCAGGTACGTACAAACTCCGAGTACCCCTGGGGCTAGTCTACATTTCTTGTGAGAAAAGGGGGGCGCACGGTGTATTATGCCGAGGTCCCACATCACCCAATCAGAGCGGATTCTGCGTAATCCCGAATTTATCCGACCGGAGCGCCATCTGGCTATCGGGCGGATGACGCGGATAAGAGGCTTTCGTTCTCCCCGCTAAAATCCTGGGCAGAGGCGCGGAGTGGGAAGGCCCAGGGCCGCGGCGGGGGTGGGGTCGGGATGTTGCTAGGGGCAAGGGCTGGACGGGGGAGCGAGGTTACGGCACTCTGGACGGCAGAGATGGGGAGTTCAAGAGTAGGAGAATCATAGAAGAGAAGGAGGGGGGAGATGCAACAAGCAGGAAAGAGGAGGGCTTTACTGTATTTACACTGCCGTAGTACTGTCTCTACAGTGAGGGGAGTCAACAGGAGGGATTGAAGGGGGAGAGGGAGACCAAAAGAAAATAGGAAAGAGACCTGGGGGAGGGTGCTTCAGTGAAACAATTTAGAAGATCTAACCCAAATAAATGGCAAAAACTCCATCAATGTGGGTCATGAAGTCAGAGACTCAAATAGAACTTCTTACTTTGTAGAAATATAACCGTTGGTTTCTCCCTTTCACATCTCGCCGTGTCCCTGCTTCCTTCATCCATTCTGGTTGGACTGTGACTTTCCTAATCCATCCGCTTTACGTTTTACTCTAAGAACTGGAAAATATAATGCATGGCGATTCCGCGGCAGCTCATCTAACCACTAACGTCTATTATGAACGTCAGTACGTCACGGAAGTCATCTACCTCTGAATTATTAGGCAGTGACTTCCAAAACAGTGAAATGACTTAGGAATGGAAATTAACTGAAGGGGTAAAGGAGGAAGGGAGGGGGTAGCTGGGTGGCAGAATGGAATGTGACAGGGTCAGACAGAAGTGTCTGGTTTCAAGAGGGCCCCTTTAATATTAGTGCTTCCACGACTTATTTTTTACCTGGCGGGTCACGTGTAGAGAGAAATGAAACCTGCCAGACCCTGTGTGGCTAGGAGTCTATCTTGGAAGGTCTTTGTGGAGCATTTTTGTTGTTGCAGTTTTATATAGTGCGAACTCGACCCGAAGGTATCAGAGCGCTTTACATGAGCAACAGTTACGTTACAAACGGACACATTCATTTTTGTTGGACACGGAGAGATTAAGTGGTTTGCCCAGAATCACAGGATGTTGAGCGTCCCTGCCGAGACTCAAACCTGTTTCTCCAGCTTGGAGGTCGACCGCTCTAGCCGTTTACCTGTCACTGTCAGGACCCGTGGGGTGCATGGTATTCCTCCTTGTGGCCTGCAATTAGGCTGGAAGTGGGTGGTCTTCGCAGGCCAGCCCATCTGACAAGGTCTTTGGTTTGGGGCCCCTCTCTCTCCTCGGCACAACTTATGGTGTGGTTGAGCATAATTTACAAAAAAGTTAAGTTCTGTGCCCAGGGTATCTCACAGGGGTCCGTTGCACCTGGAACCACCCACAGCTCCTGCCACCAGGGCCGGACTGGCCATAGCGGGCACCGGGCGTTTCCCCGCTGGGCCGCTAGGGTGGGGGCCGATTTTGGGCCCCTGGGGGCCGTTTTTGTTACAGGGCCGTTTTTGCAGCAAAGCTGCAATATCGGCCCCTGTAACAAAATCGGCCGAAACCAGCCCTGGCAAACAGCTCGGCCGCTCGGCACCCCCCCATGCCCCAGGGGGCCGGCCGAGCACTTTGCCAGGGCCGGTTTTGGTTCTCAGTCCGGCCCTGCCTGCCACTGCTGCCAAATACCTGTACCAACATTACTACTGATGAAACTCAAACAAGGGGGAGAGTTTGGACTTTTCCAGGTCTCCTCAAACTGTAGGGATGAAATGGCAGTGCTTGTTTTATAATTAAAAAAAATATATTAAATAGTTAAATTATCCACTGATATGCTCTGCTAAAAATAGAAACACAGTGCCACCATGTGGTGGGCTCTCAAATACGCGCTGGTGTTTAGAAATTAGTGCCAGTGTTGTGCAAACACCGAAACAAATTAAGAACTGTGGTGTGGGATCCTTCACTAGGGTCTGTGTGATTCAGGTTCCCTTAGGTATGGCCTATGGTGAGTATGGCCCACGTCATTTCCCATTTTGTGAGGAGATCGTCTAGCAGGGCCCGTGTGTGAGAGGTCCTGTCTGGTAGGTCGTGTGTTGTGAGAGGCCCCTCTGGTATGTCTGGTATTTAGAGATCCCCTCTAGCAGAGTCTATACCATGGGTACTCACAAACTTTCTCTCGGAGGGCCAAATTTACAGTGTGGTTTGTGGCCGAGGGCCGCACCGGTGGGGGCAGGGGCAGTGGGGGAGGGGGCGGGGCTAGAGCAAAAAAAAAACAACTGTGACCATGAGGTTGAACACAGGCCCCTGCAGCGGACGCATTCGTCCACTGAGCCACCAGACCCGGCATACACACATCTATCTATCTCTCTCTCTCTATCTCTCTCTATCTCTCTCCATCTCTCTCTATTTCGCTCTCTATCTCTCTCTCTATCGCTCTCTCTCTATCTATCTCTCTATCTATCTATCTCTCTCTCTCTAGCTATCTCCATCTCTCTCTCTATCTGTCTCTAGCTATCTCTATCTCTCTCTCTCTATAGCTATCTCTATCTCTGTCTCTCTCTATCTCTCTCTCTGCCTATATCTCTATGTCTCTATCTCTATGTCTCTATCTCTATCTTCCATCTCTCTATCTTCCATCTCTCTATCTTCTATCTATCTCTCTATCTGTCTATGTCTAAATCTGTCTATGTCTATATCTGTCTATGTCTATATCTGTCTATGTCTCTATCTGTCTATGTCTCTATCTGTCTATGTCTCTATCTGTCTATGTCTCTATCGGTCTGTCCCAGTCTCTGTCTGTCCCGGTCTTTATCTGTCCCGGTCTCCATCTGTCCCGGTCTCCATCTGTCCCAGTCTCCATCTGTCCCGGTCTCTATCTGTCCCGGTCTCTATCTGTCCCGGTCTCTATCTGTCCCGGTCTCTATCTGTCCCGGTCTCTATCTGTCCCGATCTCTATCTGTCCCGATCTCTATCTGTCCCGGTCTCTATCTGTCCCGGTCTCTATCTGTCCCGGTCTCGATCTGTCTGTCCCTGTCTCGATCTGTCTGTCCCTGTCTCTATCTGTCTGTCCCTGTCTCTATCTGTCTGTCCCTGTCTCTATCTGTCTGTCCCTGTCTCTATCTGTCTGTCCCTTTCTCTGTCTGTCCCTGTCTCTATCTGTCTCTGTCCCCGTCTGTCCCTGTCTCTATCTGTCTGTCCCTGTCTGTAAAGAGTGTTATCCTTACTTTTAAACGTGACTTTGCTCATTGTTTAGCTTATGTATTTCTTCCATGTCCATTTCCTTTTATTGTGTTCTACATTCTATGTCATGACTTTAGCGTGCGCAGCTTGCGCAGCTTTGTACATATTTACTTTCAAAGTTGCATCGTTGAAGTTCTTTTCCACTCCGAAGCTTCAACTGTTGAATTAGCCATTCAACAGTTGCGCTTCGGTGTGGACAGCTGTACTCCCGTGTTGATGCTGACAATTTGGATTAAAGCTTACACAAGTTTACCTGAAACGTCTCCTTCGTCATTCCGACCCGCACTTTACATTTGGCGACGAGCGGGGCAGCATCTGCACTAATTTTGTACAGATTTTCATCTTCCACGTCACACTCTGACCTGGTGTCCTCCCAAAGAAGATCGTCTGCCTTCCATCGGATCAAGCACCCTCCGCAGTCACTCCGTCCCTTTCTCCGAACCGGATGTGACCTCTGCTTCACCTCTTCCTTAATTTTGAAGCTTTTGGTCATCTTCGAGGGACCCAACGTCGACTGCTGTGACGTCTCCTTCAACACGTCACACGCTCAAGCGAACGTGATGACGTAATCACGCAACGTGCCGTCTACTTGGATGCTTTTCCTACGTGAGTTCTTTGTTCTTTCTCCAGTCTTTCTGTGACGTATCCACGTTCGGGAAACATCCTTTACATCGCGGTGATTACACCGCGATGCATTTAGAACGCTGCCATTACAACGCAAGCGTTACATCGACTTGCACTGGAGGGCGCTATAACCTAAGGAATAGTAAGATTTACTATTCCAACACCTTCCCTACTGTACGTAGACTGGTGTTGGAATAGTAAATCTTACTACTCCTAAGTCCAGCGCCCTCCAGCGCAAGTCGTTGTAACGACTTGCGTTGTAAAAACTGCGATGTTACATACCGTGATCATTTTGATCGCGTTGTAACATCACATATTCCCACGTTCTCACGTTGGCAGCTATCTTTATTTAAAAATTCAACGCGCAATTATTTACTACTTATCGGAGGCATCAGCTGTTCCTTCGCTGCACGGTCGTTTTACTCACACGATCGGCAAGTGGTTTTCCATGTGATTGTTTCACATCACCACTTTCACCAACTTAAAAACGGGAAATACAAGGTATTTAATTGACATTTTAAGAATATTGAGTTTTATTTTCATTAAAGTTGGAGGATTTATGCTTTTTTCACTGGTCTCACAAATAACATTTTGACAATATTGACTTTACGTTGATTCAAGTTGGAGGATTTTGCTTTCATTTCTTCACTCTTCATTCGGTTATATACTTTAACATGGCATCAAACCATCAAGTTGTACAACTAAAACATTTTCTTCCGGTCTCGGGTAAACCGAAAGAATCATGGAAAACATGGTTTCGCAGTTTTGAAAGTTACTTAGTCGCAATTAATGCTGAAGAATACTCACCAAAACGCAAAGTAGCCATATTATATAATCATTTGGGAAGTGCTGGTCGACAAATATTTGACAATCTTCCAGCCTCCATTCCTCCTCCTGGAAACGGAGATGGGTGGAATGTCTACACAGACGCGGTTCAGAGACTTAATAAAAAGCTTTTGGAACAACCCAACGTAATGCTGGACCGATTTAACTTTATGAAACGCAAACAAGACCCAAATGAGACAGCTGAAGAATCTATCTCAGTTCTTAGAAATTTGGCTGCAGACTGCAATTTTGGTGCATCACTTGACATGTACATTAGAGACCAGTTTGTGTATAGTTGTTTTCACAAAAAGATACAGGAACGTTTCCTAAGTTGTAGAGACCCAACTCTATCAGAAGTTATAGACATGGCTAAAAGTATTGAGAGGGCCATTATATCTTCAAAATGTATCTCTAATGATGGTGTTTCTCCTGTCAATTTAGTACAAAATGATTCCGTGATTAATGCCATAGATGTTAAAAACACATTTGCTAAACCTTTTCAAAAGAAAACTAACATTATTTGTTACAGGTGTGGTTCGAAGACACATCTGGGCAATAGTCCCATTTGTGCCGCACTCGGTAAGAGGTGTACCAATTGTCACAAAATGGGGCATTTTTACACTGTTTGCAGGAGCAAACAAATGGTTCGTGTTAGTTCAGTCTCTTCAATTGAACATCCCGATATTAATGTCTCTTCTCTTGATTCACCCTTACAGAGTCTTGACATTAATACCGTGGATTTAATTTCTCAGAAGCATCCACAAAAGATTATTTTATCTATTGATGCTAGCGAAGATGTCTCTAACTCTGAACACATTAAAGATCCCACTTGTGAAGTCACTATTGATAATAAGTCCATCAACATGATGGCAGATTCTGGCGCACCTGTGACCATCATCTCTGACTCTCTTTTTGATATTCACTGGTCTTTGAATGCTCAGTTACAAACTTTAGACATTATTCCTAAAGCCTATGGTGATAAAGATATAGATATGCTGGGTTTCTTTCTTGCAGACCTAACTTGCTTGGGTAAACACATCAACACAAAAATTTACGTTGCTATTAAAGGTAAGAATATTATTGGTTGGAGAGATCTCGCAAAAATGGGTCTGAAGCTGGTGCTGGGGTCAGAAAACCCGGTACACCTCAACGATGTTTCTATTTCTCTAGTCTCTGAAGATTTGAAACCACTCATTGATGAAATAACTTCAGAATTTCCAGAAGTTTTCAACACTTGCATAGGTAAAATCAAAAATTTTGAGCACTTGATTAAACTCAAGCCTGGTGCAATACCTATCACACACAAACTTAGATCCATTCCTCTAAGTGTGAGAGAGGATCTGAAGAAACTACTAGACAAAATGGTTTTAGAAGGTATTATTGAACCAACTAATTCATCCCAATGGGTCAGTCCCATTGTTATTGTGAGAAAAAAGATTCTAGTATCCGCCTGTGTGCTGATCTCCGCTCCCTTAATCAAAACATAATTATTGATTGTCATCCCCTTCCCAAAATCCAAGATTTATTAACTGGCATCAGTGGTTCAACTTACTTCACTTTGCTTGATCTCCGCAGTGCATATCACCAAATTCCTTTATCTTCTCAATCCTCAGACTTAACCACTTTCATTACTCCCTTCGGAGCATTTAAATATTTGAGGTTACCATTCGGCCTGGCCTCTGCGGCCAGTGTTTTTCAAAAATGTATGGATTGTTTATTGAAAAACATTGACTTTGTGCAAGCCTACCAAGACGATGTTCTTATTTTCTCAAAGAATAAGGAAGAACATATTCGTACTTTAAAAGAGGTTCTGTCTCGCTTCAAAGAGTTACTTTGGGCAAAGATAAATGCAAATTTTTTGAAACAGAAGTTGATTATTTAGGACACTCAATTTCTGCCAATTGAATCAAACCAAAATTTTCCCTAACCCAAGCAATTTCTAGTGTTGCAGTTCCCAAAAACAAAGATTCCTTGAAATCCTTTTTGGGTATGACTGAATATTACTCGAGATTTGTACAAGGCTACTCTCAAATTGTTCAACCTTTGAGTGTCCTCTTAAAAAAATGTTGCATTTATTTGGTCATCAGAAGTTGATATTGCTTTCAATCTTATCAAAAAGGTTATCATCGAAGCACCTGCATTGTCTTCCTTCACCCCAGGTGTTAAATGCTCCATCTTTGTTGATGCCAGTCAACATGGATTAGGCGCAGTACTTTGCCAGTGGATTGGTGCTAAAGAGCATACCATAGGTTTTACCTCCAGAGCTCTCTCTACTGCTGAAATGAATTACAGCACTATCGAGAGAGAAGCGCTTGCTTGCTCTTGGGATGTCGAAAAGTTTAAAAGTTTCATTGGGTTCCCATTTTATCCTTTTGACTGACCATAAACCACTCCTAAACTTACTCAATGGCAACAGCACTGGCAAAGCATCCGCAAGACTGGTTCGCATTCTTTCAAGATTGCATGAATATAATTTTAGCATTCAGCATATTTCTGGTGGACACAATGTCAGGGCAGATTGCCTTTCTAGATTACCTTTGCTTGATGATTCCTCTGACTCAAAATACGATGATGTAGAATGTGTTGTTGCTTCCATTGAAGATTTCTCTAACACACTCTCACATTCAGATTGGATTCAGGCATTTGTTAATGACCCCACACTTCAAGCTGTCAAGAATATGATAATTTCTGGTTGGCCCAAAGAGCGTTCTCTTCCGGCTCCGCTGAAATCATACGCACAGGTTTCTGATGAACTTTCTTTTGTCAACAATGTCATTATGCGTGGCGATCAATGTGTTCCTCCCATGTCCCTTCGCTCCAAGCTTTTTCAAAGGGCACATGAAGGACATTTAGGTATAGGTGCAACCTCAAGGAAACTAAAAGAGCATTTTTGGTGGCCTGCTCTAGATAAGGATATCACTCAATGGATTGACAACTGTGATACCGGTTTACTTTCAGATAAACACTGGAAGACCACCAAAATTCCCTTACATTCTGTACCCGTTCCTGAGGAAGCTTGGTTTAAACTTGCAATTGACTTTGCAGGTCCTTTCGACTTGTAATCACATGATAAACGTTACATTATTGCTCTCATTGATTATCATTCAAAGTGGGTAGATTTTGACTTTTGTGAGACACCTAATACTCCTAGGAACTCCGTACTCTCTTTCTTGGGAACACCTAATACTCGCTCAGTCATCAATTTCCTAAGCAGAGTGTTTTTATCAGAAGGATCACCCAGAGAAATTGTTTCTGATAATGCCTCTCATTTTTGTTCAACAATAATGCAAGAATTTTTAGCCATTCATGACATCAAACACCTCAAGGTTGCCCTATATTCACCTTCTTCAAATGGCCTTATTGAAAGGATGAACAGATTTATTAAGGAAGGCATACAATCCGCCCTGGCCTGCAATATTGATGTTGAACTTTTTCTTAGAAAAAAAATCTGGTCCTACCTAGTCACTCCACATTCCACTACAGGGATTTCTCCATTCAGATTACTCAAAAAAAGGGATCCCAATGTTAACATTTGTCCCAATTGGATCAGGCTCCTTAAGAAGAATAATGATGATTCCTGTTTAGCCTGCCAGGACAAACTCCTTTTAAAAAGAAATGTTTTGAAACAACAGTATGTACAGAAAAAACATTTTGATACTTCTTACTCTTCTACTTTTTATGATTTTCAAATTGGGGATTGGGTTTTGATTAAGAATCCCAACAAAGTCAAAAAAGGCGCCTCTAAATTTTCTGCTCCCACTCAGGTCCTTAAAACCTCTAAAGGGTCTCTCTTTTTAGATAAAAAGGGGTGGTGGAACAAGCGAGCTGTAGTCAAATTATTACCGGAACAAGCTAACAGAATTCTCCCCTCAAAGCACTCGTTTGCAGATGTTTATGATTGTTCACATTTTCCTCTAGGTACCACATCTGACAACTTCCATCACTTTGACCAACCCATTTCCACATCTCAAACCACCACCTCGATTGCTTTACCTTCTCCTCCAGGGTCAATTAGGTCAGTTCGCAATTGTTCTATCCCTGTCAGGTTTAAGGATTATTATATGTCTTAACCTCATTTTCTTTTACAGGTCACTTCTCATTGTTTATAAAAAAGGAGATGATGTAAAGAGTGTTATCCTTACTTTTAAACGTGACTTTGCTCATTGTTTAGCTTATGTATTTCTTCCATGTCCATTTCCTTTTATTGTGTTCTACATTCTATGTCATGACTTCAGCGTGCGCAGCTTGCGCAGCTTTGTACATATTTACTTTCAAAGTTGCATCGTTGAAGTTCTTTTCCACTCCGAAGCTTCAACTGTTGAATTAGCCATTCAACAGTTGCGCTTCGGTGTGGACAGCTGTACTCCCGTGTTGATGCTGACAATTTGGATCAAAGCTTACACGAGTTTACCTGAAACGTCTCCTTCGTCATTCCGACCCGCACTTTACACTGTCTCTATCTGTCCCTGTCTCTATCTGTCTCTCCCTGTCTCTGTCTCTATCTGTCTGTCCCTGTCTCTGCCTGTCCCTGTCTGTCTGTCCCTGTCTGTCCCCGTCTCTATCTGTCTGTCCCTGTCTGTCTGTCCCTGTCTCTGTCTGTCCCTGTCTCTGTCTGTCCCTGTCTCTGTCTGTCTCTGTCTGTCCCTGTCCCCGTCTGTCCCTGTCTCTGTCTCTATCTGTCTGTCCCTGTCTGTCTCTGTCTGTCTCTGTCTGTCCCTGTCTGTCCCTGTCTGTCCCTGTCTCCGTCTGTGTCTCTGCCTCTATCTGTCTCTGCGCCTCCATCCGTCTCTGCCTCTATCTGTCTTTGTCCAAACAGGAAGCTTCCCAAAAGGTCCTTTTAAAAGTCAGCTGTGAAAGCGCTTACAGCTGACTTTTAAAGGGCCTTTTGGGAAGCTTTCCGAAGGTGCCCTGACGTCACAGAGGCCGGCAGTAAACACAGAAGATGGCCGCAGGAGCATACGTAGTGAATACCTATTTAATATGTATTCACTACGTATGCTCCTGCGGTCATCGGCCTGCGGGCTGTACTAGGAGTACCACGGGTCTATACCAAGGAGATCAACCCAAGAGGGCATGTCTTGTGAGTTGCTTCTTCTGTTCGTGTCAGTTTTGACAGGTCCACCAGGAAGTGCCTCGTATAAATGTCATCTGAGGGAATGACAGTTGTGTGAAGACCGCAGGTGGAAGTGCAAGTGGTATATGGGTCTCGGGGAACACCTGTGTGGTAAGGGGTCTCTCCTTCCAGAGTCATCCGCCGACTTTAGCGCTTTTGTAAGTGTTATATTTGAGAACCATAAAGCGCTAGTCTCAATAGACCTGCAGCCTTGTTAATCTCCTAAGGATTTTGGTACTCCACACCAGAGACTGGTCAACAAATCAATACATTCATTACTGTATGAAGCACATTAGGCTCTACAAAAAGGGCAGAGAATATTTTAGTATCAAACCATGAAGGTTTATTAAAAGTTAATGGTTTACAGAAAGCAAAAATCAGATTAGAAGCCACCTATATCAGAATGTGTATGCTTCAATTAATATCTAAATCAGTTAAATCAGATCTTATGGACCAGAGGACAAACCAGCATGGGGTCTCCTCATTAGGAAGGACAAAGGAAAGTCCGTCCCTTTTCTGAGAGAGAGAGAGCACTTTAAGTTCTCCTTCTCTGCTATGCTCTATTCTTCATCTGCTCTAAAGACACACAAACTCCAACATTTTACACACCTACACACAGTTCTCATAAGACTATCCAATTAAGTTAAGCGAATTAATACAACAACATGCTTGTTAGGTTCTCCAGGTTTCTCACAAAACAAGCTTCTCTCCACGTTCTGCATATTTACCCTACCTGTAACTAGAGAAGATAAATGGACCAGTCTGTACACTGCATGTGCTTCTTAAATGTGCTATTCATTTAAACATTCCATGAAAATCACAAAGAAAAGAAAACCTTTCTTTGCATGGGACAGAAGGAAAAAGAACATCACATTCAACAATTAGAACTCCAGCTTGCCAAGAAATAAAAATGTTTATGTGTCACAAAACAAAGATGGCAACCAACGTTTGACATTTTGAAATTCAGGCCTACATTAGCAATAGTCAATCTAAACATGAATAAACATCATTTCTCTCTACAAATAGCATTAGCTTGTCTATGCATTAATGCCATGGTAATGCAAAATATTTAATATATAAAAAAAACTTCTCCACCTGCGACACAGCCTGTGGTGAGAGATGCCACATATGCTTCCCTGGCATGGTCACTTCTGTGACGCACCTCCAGCTGCCCTAGCATGCAGTGAGAAGTCTCCAGTGGAAGGGCAAGACCAGCAAACTCAAACAGAGCCACTGTGTATCACACAATATTGTCTCCCTTCACACTGCTACCCGGTGAAGGGCTGATATCACAGGGTGGCAGGGGAAACCACTGCAAAGAGTAAATTTCCAGTTCGTCTTCCAAGGCTTTGAACCCCTCGGGCCCCCTGGACTCAAATAATACCTACCCCCCTACTGCCATGACTACTGATTCTCCTACTCCTCACTCCGCTATTCCGGTGATCCTGGGGAGAAGCCGTATCCCTACCTCCCCAGGCTCGCCTAGACCTCCTCCGCAACTCACCACTATCCACTCTTGCTCTCCCCCTAAAAACAACCCTAAACCCCTCAACTGCATGCTGGTCAACTGTCGATCGGCTATACAACATGCAACAGAAATCTCGGAAACCATCCTCAGTGAAGACATTGACATTGCTTTTCTTACGGAAAACTGGCTCAAAGCTCACTCTTCACCTATTCTTGACCTGCTCTCTCCCCCGAGGTACTTCATCCTCAGAAAAGACAGACCTGTCAAAATTGGAGGAGGCCTAGCCATTATCTATAAAGATGAACTCCAACTCTCCCTTGCTCAGAACCCTGATTATGCTACGTTTGAATACATCGGAGCTGAACTTAAAGTTTATGGTTCCCCTCCTATTCGGGTACATAACATCCATCATCCACCTGGCGACCCTTTGCCCTTTGTGGAGGAATTGTTGGACCTTCTCTCCCTAACCTCGATCTCCAACTCTAAAAACCTCTTCCTCGGAGACTTTAATATTCACTGGAACAAAAGGATGAGCCCTCGGTTAACATCCTCAAGGATCTACTCGACATTAATAACCTGAATCAACTCTGCCATTCGCCAACACATTCCAAAGGGGCTACTCTCGACGCTATCATCACTAGCAAAGAACTGGCTTCCCTCTCCTACATTGTCCCCATCGACTGGTCTGACCACCACCTCATCCTCTTCACCATTAATTGCGCCGTGCTTCCCCCTTCCCCTAAAAACATCAAACATAGGAAATTAACCAGAAATCTTCACCTTATTCCTCCAGGTGAGCTGGAAACTAAGATTAAAGCAAAACTTCAACTTACACCTCCTCACAAAATGCAAATGACCTTGCCGAACACTACAACAAATCCATCATCGAGGTCCTTGACCAAATCGCCCCAGCCAAACTAAAACTGCAAAAAAACATCCCCGCCAAATCCTGGTTTAATGCTGAACTCAACAATGAGAGACGCTCGCATAGACTGACCTAACGCATGTGGAGACAACACCCTTCCCCCTCAAATCTTGCTCTCCTCAGAGCCGCAAAGGCTAATTACAAAAAGCACATCCTTAATGAGAAGGCCTCCTTCTTCCGCGCACAACTCGACCGGGCAAAAAATAGACCCAGGGAACTATTTAGCATCATCAAAAAACAAGCTGCTTTGGCCCCCCAAATTGATGGCCTCTACCGAAAGATGTGAAGAAATTGCTAACTTCTTTTCCGAAAAAATCTCCAAGATCGATCAATCCTTTAACTTAACCCCCTCCACATTGCTCATCTCCCTCCATGACCTACCCCCCAAGTCTCCTTTCACGCCTTCGCCCCCTGACTCTGTTCATCTCCAACTTGCTGTCGCCCCTCCTGAACACTTCTTCGCCAACCCCCAGCTAAAAAATAATGCTTCTTGGCTTACCTTCCTCCCAGTTACAGAGCTTGAAGTCTTCAACATCATCTCCAAGCTCAAACCCTCCTCTCATACCATGGACCCTCTTCCCACTAAACTTGTTCAAGACTTAAAACACATTATTGCACCATATTGGACCACCATCATCAACTCCTCCTTGGCCACGGGTTGTGTCCCGGTCTCCCTCCAACTTGGCCAAATCACTCCCATCCTTAAAAATACTACTGCTGACCCCAACAACTTGCGTCCTATCTCTAATCTTCCGCTTCTATCTAAGGCCCTCGAAAAATGCGCCTTGCTACAATTGGACAAGCACATTGACTCTTACAACCTTTTGGACACATACCAGTCAGGCTTTAGAAAGGGCTGCAGTACTGAAACTGCCATGCTCAAGGTTATTGATGACATCCACCAATCCCTTGACAAGGGTGAGGCCTCCCTTCTCATTCTCCTCGACCTCTCTGCTGCTTTTGATACTGTTAACCACTCCGCCTTACTCAATACCCTCAAAGTTCGTTTCGGCCTCAATGGTCCTGTCCTCAAATGGTTCACCTCATTCCTTCAACACAGAACCCAACAAATTAAAATCAGCAATTGCCTCTCTAAACCCATTCCTGTCTCCCTGGGTGTTCCTCAGGGTTCTATTCTCTCACCTTCCCTATTCAACCTCTTCATGGAACCCCTCACCCTCATTCTTAAGCAAGCAGGAATTAACTTCCACCTCTATGCTGATGATACCCAACTTTACTACAAGATTAAATCCCAAGCTGACATTCTACACCTCAATGATGCCCTGACTAAGATTCTACACTGGTTCCATCACAATCACCTTAAACTCAACCCTAATAAAACGGAAATCATTCTCTTCGCTCCTAAAAACAACCGGCTCCCCATTCATCTATGGATCTCCGACCTTAAAGCTCTCAACTGCTCTCTTTCCACTTCTAACTCAGTTAAATCCCTCGGAATTAACATTGACCAGAACCTCAGCCTCACTCCCCACATAAAAAATTCTGCTAAAGGAGCTCTCTTCACTCTTCATCACCTCAAGAAAATTAAACCTTCATTCCTGCTGATGACTTTAAATTAGTTGTTCAATCACTGATATTGTCTAAATTGGACTATGGTAATGCCGCTCTCTCTGGAACACCGAAAGTCCTCTTAGCACCAATCAAATCAGTCCTCAACCTCGCGGCCAGGCTTATTTCCGATTGTAGACGGTTTGACCACATCTCCCCCGTCCTCAAAGGTCTCAAATGGCTTCCCATCGAAGGCAGATCCACTTACAAGACCGCTTGCATTACGCATAAAGCCTTGTATCTTCACACCCCACTGTATCTTTCAGATAAACTCCCCAAAGCTGGCTGCACTAGAGAAATGAGGAGCACCAATGCTCTCATACTAGTTCCTCCTTTGTTAAACAAGAAATCTACTCAATCACGCTCCTTCTCCGGAAATGCGCCTACTATCTGGAACTCACTCCCTAAAGATCTTCGTTGCAACCCCTCCTACCTCAGCTTCAAAAAAGACCTCAAGCTGCACCTTCTCAATAAATACTGGGGTCCTTAATCACTGCCGCCTAGCATGGTGTCTCAACCTGCTCCCGACTGTACTATGTTCCCGCCCCATTATTCCTGACTCACTACCCCCTCTCTACTCTTTTTTTCATATATTTATAACCTCCCCCCTCTAGTTCTCCTATAACTACTGTCTACTCCCGCATGCTTTCTCCTCTCCCATCACCCTCCTCAGTTTCCTCCTTCTTTTAGATTCCCCCCCTCATCCTTGACTTCCATCCCTAGTTGAATTATCCAATACTTGTTATGACCTAATTATTTTTATTATTTTTCTTGCCCATGTTATAATTGTCCTATGCATATTGTTCTTACTGTCCTGCATTTTACCTTTTTGTACAAATGTTATAATGCAATTGTTGTCCTCGCCTAACCATTGTAAAGTGCTCCGATACCCTCGGGTCTAGCCAGCGCTATATAAAACCTTTTAAATAAATAAAATAAATAAATAAGGGGTGCGAAAACGCCCAAGGATATTAGCACCACAGAACAGGTGTAAAATGTGAGTGGGAGCAGATAAGCCCAAAGTTGCGAGGAGTCTAGATCCAAACAGGTGAGAGTGTGGGCACATATAAAAGTGATTGAGCAATCAATACACATAGGTGAGGATTGCAGGACATAGGTTGGAGGAGACTTTGTACCCACCTGTAAATGAGCACTTGGTGTATAAATGTGACAGCGTACCTGGGTTCCTGCAGGAGGCTCTGAAACGCATCAGGCGAAGTGAACAATTGGATTGTTTTTTCTGTTTTTAAATAAAGGATTCAGTGGAACCATCTGCCTGCGAGTGTGTCCTCAATTCAGGGCAACATGTGGAGACATATTTCACGGCCGCCCAGCCATGGAGGACTGCAGCACAGTCACTAAGGTATGCGGGCGCAAAAGCTTGGAACCATGCTGAGCCTCAATGCGAGATGGCAGATTTACAATGTAAAACAAGACTTCAATCTGAGGCCCACTGGAGGGCTTTGAAAATCGAAAAAAAGACTGGTAAAACACAGAACCCACTGGAGGGTATGATTGAATGCACTACAAGCCCCAGCATGCATTAGTAATTGGACACACCTGTGTAGCCCACTGGAGAGCAGATCAGCATGCATTTGAAAAGCGAGGGAGACAGTGCCTCTGTGTAACTCCAGCACAGCCTATGAATAAGGAACAGGAGGCTCTGAAACGAGTCAGGCGAAGTGAACAATTGGATTGTTTTTTAATAAAGGATTCAGTGGAACCATTTGCCATGTATCTCATGGGTGTCCAAAGCAGGCCCTGGAAGACCCGCTCCTTGCCACATTTTTAAATCCACATCAAATAAAGTGATTATACTGAAAATATCGACTTATGTAAAAAAAAAAAAAAAAAAAATTTAGCATTCGAAGGTAGGTAGGTATATGCTACACATGTGAGTAAACTAAAATGTTCTTACCAGAATGGGCACACACAGTTTTCCAGTGCACACAGTCAGATTTGACTGGAGAAAAATCAAAGGATTGGAAATTATTTGTCAGCAGAGTGACTGTTTCTTGATGGGTATATTTGCTATATGCTCTTGGAGCACAGTAGATGTATTCTGTGCACAGGCTGGCTTCTACAATGAGAGTGTACACATATGCACCTACCAGGATCAGTTTTCAATAATGGTTATGCTAATATGAGTCAGCACAGGCATACTGGGTTTTGTCTGGATATCTACTGGTTTTGCCTGTCACATGGCGATTGCCTGGGCTTTCGAGGCTTTATTTTGGTCTTTGATGCTATGTCTAGGCTCGTTATGGTTGTGCCTAGGCAAATTATGGTTGACATATGATGGTTGAGCCCAGGGTATGAGTCTGTGCCTGTGCATTTGAGGCTATGTTTAAGATAATGGTGGCTGTAGCTGGTCTTTGATGGCTGTTCTCCTGGTCTATGTAGTCTGGTCTCCTAGTCTATGCTGATGATTTTTTGTGGTTGAGCCTCTTGAACATCATCACAACAGCCTAGTGAATATGTGGCTGATAACTAAAGAACACTTTAACCTGCTTTAATATATGCTCGTAGTTTTTCAATATCGGCAATTGTAGGTTTTATTTTTTATCAATTTCAGTGAAGTCACTCTTGTTAAAGCCACCAGGGTCAATGATTGTGTAACATAAATTTCTGGGAAATCACCAGGGTCAAAGGCCAAATGATGGCTCTTCCTGCAATGTTACTAGTGTCAAGGGGCATGTGATTTCACTTCTGCAACCCCTGGCATTTTGGTAAATTCATGTCCTTGATTTCCCCATAGGGATCTTTTCCCCTTTAAGAACCGTTCTCTCTTATGGGGTCTCATTTCCTTTACCAACAGCGCCTTCCGTGACACTCATAGCCAGACATAGGTCAACCCACCTCACACCCTGGTGCCTTAAAGCTATTGTCAGAGGGCTTGGAACCCAAATTCTCAGCTTGCAGTGAGTGACACACACCACTCCTGGTTTTAGGTACCCACCTAGGGCAAGCCATGATTAGCTTCTGCCTTGTTTCCTCAAACTAATAGTCACTGAGAGGTGATGCTCCGGTCCTCTACTCCGGATGATGCTGGCATGACCAGTCTGAGGATCCCCTCCAATGTCATGCCTGCACAGCTCCTACTCTGGTCTCTCAGTGATAGCCACTTAAAGCTTGGTGCTCCAACCCCCTGCTCGCACAGTCCCCAATACTCTTGGTCTCAGGATCCCACCAATTGCCAGCCAATGTTTAGCTCCTACTTCAGTTTCTCACACTGATAGTTACTGAGAGGTGGATGCTCCTCTTCATGATGATCCCAGAACCCCAGGTCTCACAGTCCTACCAGTGCAAAGCCTGTGCAGCTCCTGCCTTGGCCTCACACACTGTTCTCCATGTAGCAGGATGCCCACCCTCTAACTCAGTATTCCACCTAGTGCAGCCATGCCCAGCTCCTACCTTGGTCTCCCGCATGGATCAGGGCCAGTCTGGCCCTTGACACAGAGCTGGGTGAAGAGCCCTCTAGTCCCCCGTTGGTGGAACCAGAGTGGGGTTTAGACTCACCGAGGTGTCTTCAGAGCACGAAGCGATGATGTTCTCCATGAAGGGGCTCCACTTGATGTCCAACACGTTGCCCTGGTGACCGCACACCTTGGGGAAATTGGGTTCGATGCGTCCAGTCTGAGGAAAAAGAGACAATGGAGAAGAGTTAATTAGGGGTGCAAAGCGTGTGTCAGAAGTGCCTGATGCACTGGATCACTGCTCCATCCACACCAGGCATGTGGGGCAGAGGCCAGTGGCCTACGCAGAAGCTAGGACAGAGCTGTGCATCAGAACGGGCCAACAGAAAAGGATTCGGGCATCCAGTTAGATGTCGCCCCCAAGAGGATACCCAAAGAGCTGTCAAAGGCTTCCGGGAGTGTAACGGTTCCAGGATCGAAGGGTGTCTAGAGTGACCGTGAGTGGGTGAGGTTATGGGCCCCTGGTGCTCTGAAAGCAGGGGATGACCACTAGTATCTACCATCATCCTCACAGTTTCAGAGTATCGTCCTATCTGGAGCGGGGCCAGAATCCATGTGAGGGTTTCTCAGAGAAGACTTTGTATAAGTTTGAGACGCCTGAGAGAGCATGGGTGCAAGTTGGCGACAGAGCGTACTACGACTGCAAGGGCATAACAAGGTGAACTACACAGTTACTGTGGTGATCAACCAGCACTTGTAAGAGCTGGCAGGGTAAAACTGGAGACTACCAAGCATAGGCAAAGCCAATAGGTCTTGCCTATGTGAGAGCCATTGGCATTGGCAATTTGTTTTAGCCATGTTGTACACCAGTGTGGCTGCTGATCAGCATGGCAAAAAGTTAGCGGCATGCGGTGGGGTAGATTGGAGTGCGGTAGATTGGGGTAGAGTGGTATGTGGTAGATTGTAGTGGGGTAGATTGGGGAAGGTGAGTGGAGTGGAGTTGGGTAGAGTGGGGCAGATTGTAGTGGGCAAGATTGGGGTAGAGTGAGGTAAACTGGAGTGGTATACATTGGGGTAGACTGTAGTGGAGTTGAGTGGGATAGAGTGGAGTAGGGTAGATTGTATTGGCGTAGATTGGAGTGGTGAGTGGGGTAGATAGGCATGGTAGATTGAATTGGGGTGGATTGGGATGGAGTAAGGTAGAGTGGAGTGGAGTGGGGTAGAGTGGAGTGGGTAGATTAGGGTACAGTGGAGTGTAGTGGGTAGATTGGAGGTGGATTGGGGTAGATAGACGTAGGGTAGAACGGCGTAAAATGGGGTAGAGTGGAGTTGGGTATATTGGCGTAGATTGGAGCTAGTGAGGTAGACTGGGGAAGAGTGGAACGGTGTGTATTGGGATAGAGTAGAGCAGATTTGGAGAGGAGTTGGGTAGAGTGGAGTGGGGTAGATTAGGATGGAGTGGGGTGGAGTGGTGTGGGGTGGAGTGGTGTGGGGTAGATTGGTGTGGGGTAGAATGGAGTAGGGTGGAGTGGGGTAAAGTGGGATAGATTGGAGTGGAGTAGATTGGGGTCCATTAGAGTGGGGTCGGGTAGATGGATTAGAGTAGATTGGGTGGGGTTTAATTGGAGTGGGGTAGAGCGGTGGAGTGGGGTAGAGTGGAGTGGGATGGACTGGAGTCGAGTTGGATAGATTGGAATGGATTGGGGTAGAGTGGAGTGGGATGGACTGGTGTGGATTGGGGTAGATTGGAGTTGAGTGGGGTATATTGTAGTGCAGTGGGGTAGATTAGGGTGGAGTGAAGTGGGGTAGATTGGCATTGGGTAGAATGGGTGGATGTGAGAAGGGTAGATTTGAATGGAGTGGGGTAGATTGGGGAAGACTGGAGTGGAGTGGGGTAGATTGGAGTGGTATAGATTGGGATAGAGTGGAGTGGGATAGATTGGAATGGGGTAGAGTGAAGTGGGGTAAATTGGAGTGGGGTGGAGTGGGGTAGAGTGAGGTGGGGTAATTGGGTTGGACTGGGGTAAATTGGAGTGGGATAGATTTGGGTGTGGCAGACTGGAGTAGGGTAGATTGGGATGGGGAAATCTGGAGTGGGTGGAGTGGTTTAGATTGGATTGGAGTGGGGCAGATTTGAGTGGAATGTAGTATATTGGAGTGGGGTAGATTGGGTGTATTGGAGTGGGGTAGACTGGAGTGGAATTAGATAGATTGGATTAGAGTGAAGATTGTAGTGGATTGGGGAAGGGTGGAGTGAGTGGATAGGGGTAGACTGGAGTTGAGTGGGGTAGGATGTAGTGGAGTGGGGTATATTAGGGTGGAGTGGGGTAGGTTGGAGTGAAATGGAATGGGGTAGATTGAGTTAGATTGTATTGGGAGTGGAATGGGGTAGAGTGGAGTGTGATAGACTGATGCAGATTGAAGTGCAGTGGGTTAGATCGGAGTGCAGTAGATTGCAGTAGATTTCAGTGTAGTGGTGTGGGGTAGGTTGGAGTGGAGTGGAATAAATTAGGCTAGATTGGAGTGAGTGAGCTAGATTGGAGTGGAGTGGGGTGGGGTACACTGGACTGGTTTAAGTGGTGTGAAGTAGAGGGGCGTATAGTATAGTGGAGGGCGAGTCAAAGAGTGTTTAGAGTGGAGGGGCGTAGAGTGGAGTTGCATGTCGCAGAGTGGAGTGTTGTAGAATGGAGTGGCGTGGCATAGAGTGGAAGGGCGTGGGGTAGAGTGTTGTAAATAAGAGTGGGGTGTTGTAGGGTGGAGCATGCATGGTGTGGTAGCACACTGCCATTGCAGACAATACATTTTCAATTGAAAGGACTATTACATTTTCACCGACGTACATACAGTTTTACTGTGCGCAAACGATAATGTGGAAATGTCATCACCTAGTGTATTGATGTGTTTTGGTCGAATTCAAATATTTGTTTCCATCACACTTCAGAATTACAATAAAAATGTGCTTCATTTGAACTTTCCTAATTCTGAAACATCAGCACAGTTAATTTTTGTGGTGTGCTAGAAAAAATAACATCCTACGCCCTCCTTTCACATGGGTTCTCAGCAGGGTTGACACATAAATTCTCTCACTTTGAAGTCAGAGAAAGAAAAGTAAACACCAAGCTTCTTGTAAGACAGAGCCTGACATTTGACCTCTGTCTTTGAATGCATAGCAAATGTGACAGGAAAAAGATTTAAAGGCCCGTTTACAGAAAGTAAGTACTTGGAAAGATGCAGTAAATAAGGGATGTTCGTGGTGGGGCGAACTCAAGCTGGACAGCCTAAAGCCAATAAAGACAGCAAATAGAAAGCAAGCAACTATGAGTTACAAACCACAAAGCCAATAGTAAGTTATAGGCGGAATCCATTCCCAGGGAAGCTTTCAGGATTCCCACAAGAAGTTGTAGGTGTGATAAAGTAAGACTCCAAATATCGATTTAAGTAGGTTCTTTATTGGAGAGAATCCCTTCAATAGGTCATGCAACATCCAGGTCCAGCTGCAACTGAACTCTTTGAATCGCATAACCTGTTATAGCAGAGCTGAACATTTTTACATCCCCTCCTTTGCAAGAAAACATTGTAAGATACCTTACACCTCATTATCAGATACCACACACCTCCCTCCTTTACAAATATAACAAAAGAAAAAACAAAAGAAAATCCTAGACCTAAACAATTGAACAGAAACTTAAGTGACAAAAAACACAAAACATAAGAATAATATAAAAGCAAGAGAAAGGATGACTTAACATTGCAGAACACCATACAAAGAAATCTATAACTCACACTGGATCATTTTTTTAACGCTACTATTCTATTAAGGTTCCAGATCCTCCCATCTTCCACCTTAACAGCATTGCAAAAGAGTTTGACGATTCTCTGAGGACCCATGAATTTGGACCCACCTTTTGACAACACTGTTTTTTTAATCAATATAAATAAGATCACAAAACGACACATTCAATTTCTTCACACCTTTCTACATATCATAATTTAGCTTATGATTCTCCACACACTTCTTTTCTTTTTCACCATCACCCTTCATTAATTCCCATGACACACTTTCACCTTTTCCCCAATGTAACCAGCCAGGGGACAATTCTGTATTGGCCTTTCTTCCCCATAACAATTCAAAAGGAACCTCGCCTGGGGTTGTGTCTGGAGCGAATCTATGTGCATACAAAAACCTCTTCAACCCTTCCTTCCAATTCCTTTCTGCACACACTTCCAATTGAATACATTCCTTAATTGCTCTATTAAATTTATCAACAGTACCATTTCCTGCAGGAAGATATAGTGAACACCTTCTGTGATTAATACCTTTCATGTGCAATAATTCCTCCATTTCAGCTGACACGAGTTGAGGACAATTGTCAGTCAAGATGGCATTGGGCAAACCTTTGTGGTAAAAAATCTCTTAAGGATTCAGTAATCCTTTTGGTTTCAATACTATTGACAACTCCAATCTCTGCTCAACGAAAGAACTGATCAATCAGAACAAGAAAATAGTTAGAAACTCCCCTACAGTGCAAAGGTCAACAAAATCCACAGCCACCATGTCCCATGGCTTGGAGGGAAGATCCTTACACTTCATAGGAGGATTCCAGACTTTATACACGTTATCACTACTTCTACAATCCAGACATTCTCTGACCAATATCTCTATCATTAAATACATTCCTGGCCACCAGTAATTAAGGTGCACTCTCGCCTTGGTTTTGCTCATTGTCTAATGCCCTCTATCTCCCTGACTCATAATCTTTTCCCTCAATACTATGGGCACCACAAGACTCAAACCACCTAAGACTACACCACCATCAGATGATCGTTCATCCTTCACTTTCCAGTAAGTTTCCAACGCTGGGTTCTTCTTCATCTCCGACCCTATTGCTGCTGTCCAGTCGGACAGTGAAATTTAATGATTTACAGTACAAGATAAGAGAAAAAAATAAAGTGGGACACAGTCCTGCATCCTACACATTACAATAAACACAGAGAAACGAAAACAAACATTCAGGCAGGGCAAATAGCTTGTATGAAGTGCAAAAAATGAGACAAGCAGAATGAAGCAACACCGTTACACTTAAATGTCAGATTAAATTGTGTATGCGGTGTAAAGTGAGTCGACGACGTTTCGATCCCTTTGAAGCAATAATGGGATCATCATCAGGACAAAATTAATGCATGCCTGAGAAACATATGGCCGTGCAGGGTGCGCTAGCCACGGGGTAGGAGAGCTTCAATGAGTAAAACGATTGGGGAGCTGCGGGGGAGGTCAGCAATTGCGAGGAAACCGGACAATACCGCAACAGGAGTGGCGGTCTGGGTTGGCCAGCAGAATTTGTTGGCTGTTGGGCGCCAAGGGCACGGTAGTCTGCAATGGGTCACATGTGTGGTCCGGTGCTGGCAATGGAATGTGAACCGCTAGTGGGGTCCGGTGCTGTCGATCGAAAATGGATCGGTATGATGATAATGAGAGTTTAAGCTTGGCCAGGGATTGGCATTCGAGGACCTGCAATGCAGGAGGAGAAAGTGAACCTGGTCCGCGGTGGCATGACCAGTGGTACAGGCTCGATAACCTGCGGTGCGGTAACGCGGAGTATGGCTCGATGGCTGTGTGCTCGCCACTAAACCCAGAGATCTATAATATATAACCACTTCGCTTCAGTAGTACGGAAGGGGTTCAGCAGATCTGTCAGATAACATGACAGGGCTTTTAAAGGTACCATACATAAGAACGACAATAGTTCATCCTTTTTCACTGGACTATGCAGACTCACTATGTTAGCAATTAGTTCCTTCTTTGGATACACTCCCTCTGGATTAACCCCATGACCTAGATACTCCATTTCCGTCCTTCCAAATGCACATTTAGACAGTTTGAGTATTAATCCATTCTCTCTCAATATACTCAAAACTTCCTTGACCCTTCCATCTTGTACTTGCTATTATCAGTGTAAGTTGTCATCTTGGAAGCATTTGACACCAAGCACACAACCAAACAAATGGTACATCACATACTGAAAAACAGCAGCAGCTGATACTAAGCCAAATGGCATGCGCACAAAACAGGAAGTTCCATACAGAGTCATAAAAGTGGTGTAGTCTTTGGGGTCTGCATGCAGCTTTATTTGGTGATATGCCACATTTAAATCTAAGCTGGTGAAGTACTCAGCACCATGTAACAAAGAGGTCATCTCTGTGATGTTGGAAAGAGGGAAATGGTTCCTTATTACACACTTGTTGAGAACACTCAGGTCTACACATAGCCTGAGGACACCTGAATGTTCCCAAGCTACTGTAATGGATGCAACTCATTCAGAGCTCTCAACAGGTTCAATTATCCCCTCTTCACACAACCTCTTAGCCTCACTTTCAAAAGCTACCCTCATGAAGATAGGAATGGAGTGTACCTTTGCAACAACTGGAGTTGCCCCTTGCTTCAGCTTTATCTGGTGCACATAGCCCTTTAAGTAATCTATCTTCTCAGAGAAAACTTCAGGAAACTCATCACAGGATTTAGCAGTATCTTTCCCTCGCTGTACTTTGAGTTCCTGTACTGTCAATGATTGCAACTCATTTATATATAATCCTCTCTGATCATAACAGGAGTTGGGATCCATTATGACTCCTATCTCTCGGATGCGGCCAACTCAAAACACTATCCTCCTTCACTGGGACATACACCTTCCCCTGGATTGTCTTCATCTTAAACCTGATGTCAGATTCAAAATAAACTCTGAGATCAATAGTCTGCCCTCCGTAAGCATCGGGAATCATATCTGGATCCTTCAGTTTGATCTTATCACTGAGGTCCTTAACAAACAATTCATTAGATATCAGTGATAGCCACGCAACATCCTTGGGATGTTTCTTCAACCCTTTGTTGGGGTGCACAGACGAAATGCAGTCATCTATTAACTTTACAGATTCCGGAGTAGTATTTTTGGATGAGGGTCAACAGTACGCAAAATGCCCTTTCTTGCTACAGGTCTTACATATGGCATTCCAACCAGGATTTTTTTTTTTTTAAATGAGGCATAATGTCCTGGATTACCACACCAATAACACACACCCTTGAATTTAGCTTGTTGGGGTTGGGGCTGTGAGATTTAGTTTTTACTTTCCTCCTTGCTTTTACTTTCGTCCTCTTTCACATTCACCTTGCGTACTACAATTTTCTTACCCTTATCTAGCTCTTCCATACAGGCTAAGGTGTGTTCTACACGTGTCACTATGCAGATCACCTCATGTAATGCAGGATCATCCTTCAACCACAATTAACATCTGATTTTGTCACTACAGCACCTCAGCATAAACTGATCCCTGATGCATTCTTCTAATGCAGCCCCAAACTTGCAGGTGGAAGCTAACTTCTTTAGTCACGTCACATACTCTTCCACACTCTCATTAGCCCTTTGTTCCCTCATGCCGATACGAGACCTCTCAAGTATAGTACTAACCCTCTGCAGATAGTGTAGATCTAACTTTTTCATACACAAATCAAATTCATTTAGTTTATCATCCTCATCGCCCAAGTCTGTAGGATTCTCAAACACTTGTTGTCCCTTGCACCCCAAAAACAGTGTAACAGGAATGTTTTTCTCTCACTCTAGAGGTTCAACCCAAACACTCTGGCATAATGCAGAAATGTTTTCTTCCTCTTGGCCCATATCACTCTTGGCTCACCAGTGGAGGAAAAAAAAGTGCAATTACCGATGAACGCACATAATGTGGCAACTGAACTTGCTCTTGCTATCGTTTCTTGCGTGGTTGCTTAACTTCTCACCTCCTTGCCTCCAACAGTGTAAAAACACACACCCCTGCCACCACAGTATGAAAGTGTTGTGGTACACAAAGACTACCTGTAGTCAATCCAAAAGTAGTACAATGCAAAACGCTCAACAAAACTGACAAATCCACACTTGCAATCCTTTTATACAACGCAATCCTCTCCAGCTGCCACAGAAATGTCTCAGAACATGTAGAATCCAAAGACAGAATATAGTCGCAAAGTGTTCAAGGCAAATAACACTTTAAACATTGTGATTCTTGAATGAAAGTAGCATGAAGAAAAAATACGGAATAGTTGTTTGCAGATGTTGAGAAACCCTCCTTTTCGCTCGTTGCCAGTGAAATAAAGTAAGAATCCAAATATAGATTTAAGTAGGTTCTTTATAGGAGATCATCCCATCCATAGGTCATGTAACATCCAGGTCCAGCCGCAACTAAACCCTTGGAATCCCATACCTTGTCATAGCAGAACGGAACATTCCTACATTCTGCATTCCCTCCTTTGCAAGATAACATTGTAAGATACCTTACACATCATTATCAGATACCACAGCAGGCAAACCAGACAGTTGTGCTGTTTAGGCTTCCACCTAAAAATGTGTCTGGGGCCTACAGCGAAAACGAGAGATGCAGGCAGACAAGGAGACTATAGAGCAGAGACGTTTTAATGCATGGGCAAAGTGGGCTCTGGCCCAGGGCCCCAGCCTTTCAGGGGGCCCCCTGACTGAGTCAGCTCCGTTCTCCAGAGTTTTGCCCTAATGACCTTGAATATTTCTTAAACAGATTGTTTTAAATTCTGTTTTCCTTTAATTTATTTTTTATGTACCTGATGTGTGAGAGTCTAGTACAGCCATTTTGCAGAGAAATGTTGTGTTTGTTTCATGCAATATACATAAAAAAGTTTCTTTTAGATCAAAACAAGGCCTACATATAAGAAATGGGAGGGCGTCACAGAGATTATTTGCAGTAATATTGGTGAGCTGCTGCTGTGTTACAATATTGAAAACACACATAACTATCCCTGAATATTAGATGTAAACACGTTTAGGGCCTTATTTATGAGAAGTGATGCATCGCTGTGTGAAAACAGGGATGCGTCACTCTAGTGCGCCCTCCTTGCGACATGATGGATGCGTCATATTTACTGTATGACGCATCATGTCACAAGGAGTTACAGATACGTCAGTACTTCTGACATATCTGTGGGCGCAAAGTGATGCATTGCTGGGGTGTGTCTGAAAATAGACTCAACTCCAGCAATGTGTCCTTTCACATGGGGCAAGCCCCATGTGACAGGGCCTGCATCAGTCTTATGCCTGCTGTGAGGCAGGTGTAAGATATTGACGCAATGGCGTCCTAGAAGTGGCGCACTGAGTTCTCATAGATTTCAATGCGCCACTTCTACGAGGCTTTTTGCGGGGAACACCCACCCTGCATACATTATACCTGCCTAGATGCGTCACTTTGTAATTAGGGCGCAACATGGCACATTTTTACGCTGCCGGTACGTCACAAAAAGTGACGCACCAGCGGCATAAAAGTGAAGCAAGGCCTCATAAATAAGGCCCTTAGAATTTGAACGACTGTTCCTTTGCACAGTCAGGGACCTAATGAAATGAAATAGTGTATTTAATAAAGCGCGCAGCTACTCAGACTAGAGTGTCCTGGCGCGTGACAGCGGGAGGAAAACGTGCGTAAAAGACCCATCAGTTATTAAAAAGCCAGTTTTTTAAGTTCTTCCTGAAAGAGAGTAGGTCTGTGGTTAGTCTCAGAGACTCAGGGAGTCTATACCACAATTTTGCGCCTAGAAGGCCGAAGGATCTGCCTCCAGTGCGGGTACAGCATATTTTAGGCACGATGGCCAGGTTGGCATTGGAAGATCTTAGGGGTCTAGATGTTGTGTAGCGATTAACGCGCTTTAACGCGATTTAGGTAGCCGGCTCCTAAGCCGTGGAAAGCTTTAAAGAACATGGTCATCGCTTTGAAGTTGATCCATTCTTTTATGCGGAGCCAGTGTAGAGACTTAAGAATAGGGGTCATAATAGATCTGGGTTTAGGTCTCAGGATGGGTCTGGCTGCCGCGTTTTGTACCACTTGTATGCGCTGGATAAGGGATTTGGGAAGACCGAGGTACAAGCTGTTGACATAGTCAAGCTTTGATGTCACCAGAGCCTGCTCCACGATCTTTCTGCTCCTAAGCAGTAACAGTGGCAGGAATTTTTTTAGCATCCGGAGTATGCCAAAGCAAGCGCCAGTTAGATTTTGGATTTGAAAGCGCATGGAGAGTGTCTTGTCTATGACAATTCCTAAGTTTTTGACTTTCTCCTTTTCCGCGGGCGGCAGATCTTTGGCCACCAAGAGCTCCAGTCTGGCGTTTCTGGATTACCAAAGAAAACAACTTCAGTTTTGTCAAGATTGCACTTCAGCTGATTGATCTTAAGCCAGTTAAAAACCTTTGTGAGGCAAGACCTAATCATTGCCCCTCAAAGTCGGTTCCTTTTCACATGTAAAAATCAGCTGAGTGTCATCAGCATAGGAAACAATTTTGACGCCCTCTTCCTCTACCAGAAATGCAAGGGGGATAGATATCTATTAAAAAGGGTAGGGCTGAGAATGGAGCCCTGAGGGACACCTACATGAAGGAGCTTCCCATCTTCAAAGTGTTTTTGGAGGGCCTTGTTTACATGCTTCTCTAATACTTTGGAGAGGGCCGGAAGAAGGGAGATTGGCCTGTAGTTGGCAGGGTCCGTCGGTTTGGCGTTAGCCTTTTTTATCAGTGGAAGAATCTTAGCATTCTTCCATAATTTCGGCATGTTGCCTAAGGAGAGGGAAGCATTAAAGAGCTGGTTTACCGTGGGTTTTATGGTGGGAGCTAATAGGTTCAGGATATTCGCTGGACATGGGTCGGTAGGAGAGCCAGACTTAATGCTTTGGAGAAGGGTCAGTGACTCTTCAAGCTGAAACTTCAGGGAAAGCTAATAAAGATGGAGGATCCAAGAGGTGAAATTTGCTATAAGAACTAAGGTAGAAGGTCAGTTCTTCCTCTGAGATGTTAGTGAAGGCTTGTTGGATCACGGAGATCTTTTTGTGGAAGAATTGAGCTATTTGCTTAGACCATTCTTCCATGCATGGCCCTTCCTTTGTTCTGGCTTTCGGGGCAGTAAAGGATTTAACTATACTAAAGATTTCCTTACTCTTATTTTGGGCATTTTCTATCTATGTTTGAAAGAAGTTTTTCTTGGCTGCCTTCACGAGAATGTAATGAGCTTTTAAGGTGTCTTTATACACCTCCCTGTCCTCAGGTAGATAGGATTTACGCCATTTCCGTTCCATTTTTCTACAATTACTTTTGCTAGATCTGAGGGAATCGTAAAACCATGGAGCTGGTGGGGCCGACCTCTTTGAGGAGCGGGAAACAACCAGTACCGCTGCACCAATGTTGGTTCGGAGCCATGAATCTATTGAGAGGGCGTCTGAGTCGGGGCAGCCAGACAGCTCCGGTGAGGAACGACCGAGGGTGTCTGCTAACATCGGGATGGATATTTTATGGAACATCCTGTAATTAGGGACCCTCTGCCCTGCGTTAGCCCGAGGGGCTGTGGCAGAGTTGGGATTGACGAATTTTAATAGGAGGTGGTCAGACCAGGTAATGGGAAGAGGTAGGCTTACTGATATGTCAAAGTTGTGAAAGATTTGGTCTAGGGTATGGCCCTTCTCATGGGTGGCCGAAGAAATAGATGGAAACATGTTGCAGGCCTGCAGCGTCTCCAACAAGGAAATTGTTTGAGGGTCTTTTCCATTGTCCATATGTATATTGAAATCTCCCAGAATAAGGCAGTTGTTGTATTTTAAGGCCAGGGAGGTGATGGCTGCATTAAGCGCAGTAATAAAATTTCCAATTGCACCGAGAGGTCTGTAAATCAGAAAAACAGCTATGCTATGATGGGGGGATAAGGTACAGCGGAAGCCTAAGGACTCTGTGCCCTCGATGTTTTCCATCGGGATGGGAGAGCAGTCTAGTTTTTTATTGCAAATTATGGCGACACCGCCCCCCTTCCCACTCGGGTGGTCCCTCCTAAGGATTTTATAATCCGTAGGGATGGCCGAAGTGATAGTAGGGTTGGAGGCTTCAGACAGCCAGGTCTCAGTGAGAAATAAAAGATCAGGCTGTTCGTCTAAAAGTAAGTCATAAATGTGTGGTTCATGCTTTTGCATAGAGCGACAATTTAAAAGTGTGGCCTTTAGGTCCTCTGTTTTCTTATTGTTTTTACACTTACTGTTGTGTGGGAGGATCTTGGGTGCGAGTTTCCTGGGCTGGAGGAAAGACCAGTTGCACTTATTGCATCGAAAGTCTACCTCCAAGCTCGGATCAGCCGCTGTACACTGACATAATGGCAGCCACCTAAGGCTAAGCAGTTTTTCCCTATTGTAATATAGTGAAGAAACTCACCGGAGGGGAACTGGGCAGCATGGCCGGCGTTGGACGCCTCCGGGACACTGACGGGCGCAGACGGGCTTGCTTTTGGCGCGCCTGTGGCGCTCCGCTGCGCGCGTCCGTTTGCATTGGGAATATATAGGCTAATGTCTATGATGCAAACTGGATCGCTAATGCAGCTGAGGAAGCGGAAACTGCGTGGGCGTAAGTGAGGAGCCCGATAATAGCCCCAGCCCTCAGCACAATGGGCGTATCAGCCGCGGCAGACCACGACTGGAGGAAAAGCAAGATGCGAATCGGAGCAGCTAAGGAGGTGTAGGCAAGCAGAATCAAGTAAAGTGCAAGCACGCGTAGGTAGGAGAAATTGTTAAAAAGCACAGAGTAATTCAGCCACACATATACAATTTAAAAGGTAATAAAAACCTAGTAGCAGGACAGGAAACACTAAATCCTACCTCTCTCAGTTGCACGCGTCCGTTTTCATCAGGAATATTTAGGCTAATGCCTATGATGCAAACTGGATCGCTAACGCAGCTGAGGAAGCGGAAACTGCGTGGGAAACAGGGGCTCAAATTGGATCATAAATTCAAAGCTGTTCTGAACAGGGGCCCCCAAAATATGTTTGGCCCAGGGCCCCCAAAATCCTTAAGATGTCCCTGCTATAGAGAGGTAGAGAGGTAGGGAGAGCAGAAGGTTGGGGAAGGGGAAACGGAAGAGGGAAGAAGGTGCAGGGGTTATGGCGGTGGAAGAGGAATAGAGACGATAGGGGAGGGGAATGTTATGTTTATTATTGTAAATACATATTGTGTTGCGCCGCTTTGCCTGTTGTCCTTCGCTGGCCTCGCGCTGCTTCTCCTGCCGCGTGCACATGCCCAAGTGTTCTATGACGTCCCTTGATTCCATGGTAGAACCTTGGGCATGGGTGACGGTTGGGTGACAGTTGCCGAGACCTTGTACTCCTGCGAGGACGTGCCCTCTGGTGTTGGTGGGAGAAGAAGTAATAAAGAACTCCAACCTACCTACTGCGTTGGGTCCATCTTTACAAATTTGGCGATGAGTGACCACTGACACCATAATGAACCTACGAGCGGATTGCTGCAGGTTTCCTCGTATCCAAACCTGCGAGGGCCGTCCTGTGAACTCCTGCTGTCTCACTCAAGGGGCTCAAATCCATGCTGCCGCAAGCAAGTCTGCTGGATTTATTTTGAAAGAAGAGAGAAGTTTTCCGGAGTGTCCAGATCGGAATCCGTGAGCAGCGTAATTCAGGACCGGAGCGTCGAGGAGAAGAGGCATGCTTGGGAGCCCAGCTGAACGGAAGTAACACCGTAACAAGCACAATACGGTGAGATCTGCGCTTGGCTGCTGCTTGATCGCGTAAAGGCGAGGAAAAAAAAGAAAGAGGATCTGTGAGGGGTGCAGCGTCAGAGAAGGAAACTGACCTGCGCTTTCCCGCCAAGCGGCGAATCAGTAATTCCAGTCAGACGGAGCCTCTAATTACGGCGTGACGTCACTGGAACGCACGTTCTGGCAGCCATATTTGTTTGGGGCATCTGAAATATTAAAAGTACAGTGTTGTGTGCGAGTAGCTTATCGGTGACACACACACCTTACACAATTCATCGGAGTACTGCAAAAAAAAATTTAAAAAAATTGTGTGTAAGCATATCCACGTGCGTTCTCCAGATCGGTGGCACGCACACCAAATTTAATGAATAAAATACTAGGCAAGATGCATTCAGCAGGGGCTACGTGTGTCTGATCCTCAGACACCTTTTACTCAGGTGCAAGACGTTGTGGTTTACTTCTGCACTACACAGCCTACGTGTGTTCTCTGTACCAGTGATACACACACCTTAAGTCAGTACTGCACAGCAAGTCCCCACGTTAATTGCCTACGCGTGTTTCCTTCACCGGTGACACGCACACCACTAATCTACAGGTTGCTGCGCAACCATTAAAATAAAGGGAATATAGTCACTTGTGACACTTCTCTACAGCTTTTCATACAACATCCTTATTATGGCGTCAGGTAACATATGGAACCTTTCTCCGCCACAGCCTTTCATTCCGTCTACAGGAGATGACTCTCTCAAATGGGAGGAATGGCGAGAATATTTTGAGAACTATATCTCAACATTCGAGGATGAAAAGGAACTCACTCCTGAGAGGAAAAAAATAATTCTTCTCCACTGTTTAGGTGCAAAAGCGATGAAGATCTACAATCGCATCAACAAAAAGCCGAGGGAGGGAGATGTCTACATGATTGCAATGGAAGATTTATCCCTGTACTTCAAACCCACTATTTCAGTTTCTGTGAACAGATACAAGTTTTTTAAACGTAAACAGAGTCCAGAAGAGTCGGTGGAAGACTTTGTGGCTGCATTAAAGAATTTAGCACTAAGTTGCAGGTTTGGTGCATTGCACGATGAATTTATTCGCGACCAAATTGTCATGCGAGCTGCCAGTAAGAACATCCAGGAGAAACTGTGGGCTAAGGGGGAGTTGCCCCTTGAGGAAGTAATTGAAATAGTCAAATGCACGGAGTTAACAGGCAGATGCGCGAAAGCAGTATTGTCCGAAGAAAAAGAAGTTAGCGAGGACAAATCTACGATTGCAAAAATCTCAAGTTCAAAATATCCACATAATAAACAGCGTAATAACTCATGGCAGGTTAAAGACACCAACACAAAGTCAAAATTGACTGATGATAGAAAGTGTTATAGATGTGGCAGTAGATACCATTTGGCTAATGATAAAATGTGTCCTGCACTAAAACAGAAATGTGCTAGATGTGGGTTGGTTGGTCATTTGATAGCAATGTGTCAGAGGAAACAAAGGGGTGGAAGAAAGGTAAAACTAGTTGTACCTGAGGAACAAGAGTATGAATATTCGTCGGATGATGATGACATGAATTTATTTGTGTTTACAAGATGAAGATAATATGTTGTGTAAAGGTAGGAAACCCATGTGTGATTTAAACATAGGAGGGGTGGAGATTTCAATTGTTGCAGATTCGGGATCTCCTTATACTATTGTGAATAAGAATGTGTGGATAGATAAATTCATTCCGGTTATTGGTAACCATTTACTCAACCCAGACATTTCTCCCAAAACATTCACTGGGGAACCCATTGAGATTTTAGGCTACAGGGAGCTGCAGTTTCAATTTAAAACACGACAAATGCAGGGAAAACTATATGTCTCTGCGGTGGGTCCTTCTGTTTTAGGATGGATCGATCAAGGGGAATTGGGGATAATTCTTGACCCTAACAGCCCTGATCCCGTACTTTCACTACAAACAGAGGAGGATTACAAGGGCATGATTGTAAAGAGGTATCCCCATGTATTCACGGAGGATATTGGTAAACTGAAAGGGTTCGTCCATGAGATTAAACTGAAAGATAATGCCATCCCTTGTATACATAAATCTAGGAACATCCCGTTTTCAATCATAGGCGAAGTGGAAGCTGAACTTATTAGGCTGCAGGAGTCTGGTATCATTGAACCTGTGGAGTCAGCAGAGTGGGTTTCGCCTTTGGTCGTCGTAAAGAAGTCCAATGGTAAGCTCCGTTTATGTGTGGATCTTCGCGATCTTAACAAAAATATCCTAATTGACCAATTTCCTCTGCCTAAAATCAGTGAGATGCTTGCCCACACCAATGGGGCCAAATGGTTTTCCACAATTGATCTGAGTTCAGCCTACCACCAAGTAGCCTTACACTCCAAAAGTAGAAGCCTTACCACCTTTGTTACGCCCATGGGATGTTTTAGATTTAGAAGAGTACCCTTTGGATTGGCCTCTGCCGCGGCCATGTTCCAAAGATTGATGCGTACGCTCTTCAAGAATGAAAAAGATGTCCTCATTTTTCAGGACGACATTATGGTAATGGGCTCAAACAGGAAGGAACATGACGACAGATTAAACAGAGTTTTAAGTAAACTAGACCATCATGGTTTTACAGCTGATGTACGCAAATGCAAATTTGCCGCTAGCGTGGTCACATACCTGGGGCATGAAATTATGGGCAGTGGGATAAAACCCAAAAGAGAACTACTCTCTGCCATTAAAGATGCCCCCGCTCCTAAAAACAAGGAGGAAGTAAGAGCCTTCCTGGGCCTTTCTGAATTCTATGCGAAATTTGTTAAAAATTTCTCCTCCAAAACCTTTGCCTTGAGAGAACTCTTAAAAAATAGACAGAAATTTGAATGGAACAGTACTTGTGAGGAGGCTTTCAGTAGAATAAAAGAGGACATCTGCAAGGCTCCATCCCTTCAGGGATTTAATCCCTCTCTTCACAGCGTAGTCACCACGGACGCTAGTGGTAGAGGTCTTGGAGCAGTACTTAACCAAATTACAGAAGCAGGTAATGAAGTAACTGTGGCGTTTGCTTCACGCTCGATCACACCGACTGAAGAAAGGTACTCTGTGATTGAGCGCGAAGCACTTGCATGTGCATGGGGTTTAGAGCACTTTAGACAGTACATATGGGGGTATTTGGTCACCCTCAGGAGTGATCATAAACCACTCGTGAAGGTGCTCTCTACCAAAGGCTTACAAAATGCCTCGCCTCGCACGCATTTCTGTCAAGTTGATGGATTATAATTACAGCGTGGAGTACGTCCCAGGTACCAAGAATCGTGTGGCAGATTGTTTAAGTAGGTTGCCTTTGCCAGAAACTGGGAGAGAGACATTAGACATTGAAACATTCTGCGTTGCCAACATCCTTGAAGAAGTGTCCTGCATTTCACATTCTGAATGGTCATCAGGCATGGAGGGAGATACCACACTACTTGAGGTAAAACAGTTCATAAGGGATGGTTGGCCTGCAAAAAAATCTGTTCCAAAACAGTTGCACACCTTCTGGGAACTCAGAAATGAGTTATCCATTGAAGGTGATTTGATACTTAGGAATGGTAAAGTCATACCTCCTACTAGTTTAAGAGTGAAACTCCTAGATATTTGTCATGAGGGACACCTCGGCATAGGAAAAACAAAAAGCAGAGTGAGAAACTCGTATTGGTGGCCGGGTTTTGATCTGGAAATCGAAAGAAAAGTCAGAAACTGCACAGCCTGCGAGAATTCTGATAAAACTCAACGTACATTTAGGCCACCCCTCCAACCCCTTGCCAGTCCTAGCATGCCTTGGGTTAGACTAGGCATTGATATTTGTGGTCCTATTTGGGAACATGGTGAACAGTTGTTCCTCATTGTGCTTGTTGATCATTTTTCGAAATGGCCTGAGGTTGAAGTGGTAAAGAATGCCGATGCGAGAACAATTGTAAGTTTCTTGCGGAGGTTATTCCTAAGAGAAGGTTTACCCAAATGTATTGTGTCAGATAATGGGCCACAATTTATCTCTGCCATTTTCGAAAGATTTGCAAGAGAGAATGGGATTAAACATAAGACTACTTCGTTGTACCACCCAGCAGGTAACGGAGCAGTGGAAAGGTTTAATCGTGTGATAAAAGGCATAGTGCAACTAGCCAACCAGAACGACCTTTCGTGGAGGAAAGAACTTATCCACAATCTATGGGCGTTCCGTGTAACTCCATGTGAATCTACGGGTACCAGTCCTTTTGTACTGCTTAGAGGCAGGACCCCTATTACCAAAGACAATGTGGGTTGGCTCACACCCAAGAGAGTTTGTTGGTCTTCTGGTAAGGTGAAAGAAAAGATACTACACTCACAAATGACCAGCAAAAAATATTAAGACTCAAAGCATGCATGCAAAACAGTGAGTTTAAAGGTGGGTGATACAGTCAGGGTAAAGAGAGCTGGGTTTGTAAGAAAGGGGCAAAGTCATTTTTCTCAACCCATGGAGGTTAGGAAAGTTTTCTGTAACTCTGCCCTCTTAAGTGATGGCAAAACCTGGCATTTTTCTTCATTGTCTTTGTGTAGGGGTGACGGGTACGCTTCACCCTCTCATGGGTTGTATGACGAGCAAGATCTTCCCTCCTCACCAGACTATGATTGGATTCTTGACGGGGTGTCACTAGGGATTCTTACCCACAGAGGATGGATATGTCGTGTTCTGATGGTGTGGGGATTCCTGATGATATTCCCAGTCGGGAGAACGGTAGTAGTACTCTCGGTGGGGAATCAGCGGAAGATGCACAACCTATTCCTAATGTGTGCAGTGGAACTAGTGAACATAATAGTCATGATAAAGACGATGTTTCCCCCTCTAGCAGCACTGTTGGGAAGGAACCTATGGTGAGCAGACACGGAAGGGTTGTCAGACTACCAGCCAAGAGGGAATGTGAAACTGGTGTCAAAGGGGAGGAGATAACCTCTACAAGAGAATGGGAAAGGGCGTCAGTGGAGGGGATACGAGATGAGATTGTGAACGGAGAAAGAGACAATGTGTAGAAACGGGTGAGACTGTGTAAAAGAAGAAATACCAACTAGGTTATGAGAGTGCAGAAAGAAAAGGGAAAGGGGTGAGGGTAAGAGGAGGAACAGAGAGAAGGGGAGACCCAGGGAGACAACGAGGCAAAAGCAGGCAGAAAGGGAATGTGTGAAAGAAAAATAAAGGTGGGGCCGAGAGAAGTGTAATAGAGTACTGGGTGAGTATGAGACATGGAGGAAGGTAGATGTACGGAAAAGGGAAAGAAAAGTGGGCCTAGGGAAGAGGAAACAAAGAGGAGAGAAAAGAGGGGAGAGGAGCAAGAGGGGATGAAAGAAGAGGTGGGAGGTGGGATGGGGTGAGGGAGTGCATGAAGGAGAACAGAGGAAAGTGCGAGAGAGTGAAAGAAGAGGGTGGGGGTAGAAGAGGGGAGAATGAAAGGAGAGAAAAATCACAAGGTAGAGAGGTGAAAAAAGGAAATGAGATGGGGAGAATGGATTAAGAGATTAGGAACCATTTGGTCTGCAGGCGCAATTTAGGCACGAGAAGCTCGTAGAGTTCGCCATCATGAATACATATAAAGGAAATGACAGCGGGAGAAGGCAGCCTGGAATCTCTATGGAAACCAGGGTTTTGGGGGCGTAATAGCAGACTATATGTTTTAACAATTTTATTTATTATTGCTGGGGAAAAAATAATGCCTTTTATACCAGTCACGAGATGACAGCTAACACTATCTCGATCTGAAAGAACCTGCCTTCCCTGTAGGTGTACACAAGAAGCTAGTGAAAGATTAAGTGCACTATCTCGAAACCCCCCTACATAAGCGATTGTCTTGAAGCGCTAGAAGACACAACAACACTGAGAGGTGCCCAGAGTTTGTCACTGGACAATTGAAGATGTTCAGCTAAGCATTCAGTGCTGTATACGGTGACCGCACAGAGTGGTCTGATACAGAGGGAGTTCTCGAAAAGTCGGAAACCTCTGAAGGGCTGGTGGTGGGGGCAAAGTTAGTCAAATATAAGATGAAGGCCTTGGCCCCAACAGCATTCCAGAGGCCCTTACTCGACACATGGCCAACTCCCCCACAGCCCTAGTGGCCTGGCAGAAGCACCTGCCTCTCATACGGCTGACACTACTCAGCCTCGCCTCTTACTGCCTTTCACAGTCACTAGTCTAACACTCCCGAGACTGGCCCAGCATGACCCTTTTACACACCACTGGCCCTCCCCAACCCTTCCGGCTTTACAGCGGCACAGAGCTGAGATCTGACTCAGGAACACATCCTTGTGGCACCATCCTCAGAGGCACGGGCCCTCATACCCCCCTGCTCTGCCCTGGGCCTCTGGTCTTCAGAAGCACACCAAGGAAGGGCAGTATAAGCTTCTGTGGTGAAGGTTGCAGTTTGTTATCAGACATGGGGTGAGGGGGTGGGGGGGCGGGGGCGGGAGGTCGCCGTCGGGAAAATTACATCATGCGCATATTTCATCTAAAAACAAGAGGGGGTAAGTCTAGTAGTGGCGAGGGGTTTACAAGCAGCTTCGAAATACTTACTGGGGCACGGGCTGCGCCCAACTCCTCTTCATGGCGGGGGTGGAGGAAGAGGGGGATAGGCTTAGCTGTAGGAGATGCAGCCGAGTATTTTATTGTAATTAGTCGTGCGCTCTTCCGGAAACCATCCCGTGCATTGACTTTTGTTGCTATGCTATGCGTTAGATTAATGTGATCAGCTACGCAGGTGAAACAAGAAACTCACGTTCTAATAATCATGGCTACTTCACATGATCACATTGTGGTCCTCTATAAATACCATATTCGGGGCTTTAAGTGGGCCGGGTCCTATAACGCAGGTGCTGATACGGGTCTCTAACGGGCTCTCCATTTTTGCCCTCACCCTGAGGATGGGAAAAAAATCTAAACTCTGCAGCAGTACCGCCCTTCACTGCCTTTGATGCAACTTCAAAGAGACTTATTATAGTTCTTTCAGCCTCATCATTTCAGAACTGAAGCATTTTCAATATTCTATACAACGAAGCAAAACTTATACCTTATTTATCTTATGCAAAATAACAACCATTGGCAAAGCCAATAGTCATGGCTTGTTATATGTGTAATGTTACTTGTTGTATTATACATCTGGATGGAATGACAGAAGCAGCAAATTACCAGTCCGGCGGCACACTATGCTAAACACAGATTTTTAGTTTACCCGTTTTAAGCCACGCCCTAATTACATCGACCACGCCCCTTTGAGAGACCCCCGCCCCCAGTTTCTTCATCCACTTAAGTCCTGACCATATTCCTTGTCCCTCTGCCCCTCCTTATCTTCTTTCACAAGGGGTAGAATCCCACAAGACAATACACACAATTAAGCACTATACACAGGCCCCATCCCCAGTCAGGAGACAAGGCACTCGCTTCAGTTTCAATAAAGGAGGGCGGGCGGCACATGTTGTTCCCCAGTTGCCCTCCAATTTAATTTCAGGGTTATGGAAGCAGTCTGGGATCGAGTACTCCCCGGGGGCTGGAGAGTGCTGAAAGAATGTTGAACCTCTGCTAAGTGCGCATGTGTAGAACCCAAAGAGCACTTTGCTGACACGAAGCTGCGGCACGGATCGCCAAGCCGGAAGTAAGCGGAATCGACAACTAGCACTTAGCACAGGTTCCGCGGCCTGTCCCTGTCTACCCGCCACTCCCCACGCTCCGCCAGCATTCTGCCGACTGCAAGGCCTTAAACTTTGATGAGCGCGTATTTTTCCGGCGTGGGCTCGCATATGCGAAGACCCCGGAGGATATGCAGGGAAAGTGCAAGGCTTAAAATACTAGAGGGGGTCGGGGAATCCGCTTGCAGCTCGGAGGTGCTGGGGGCGGATGGTGGACAAGGGAACGCTGCACTGCATGGTGAACGGTGAACAGTGAACACTGGCCCTCCATTATGTTAGGCGGTATTTGCAAACCACAAGGTCTGCCAAGACCTGTTCCCTTTGGTGCTGTATTTACACATTTCCACAAATATTCGTGCAATGCTCAAAGCATGTAAGGGCTCTGAACTCATCCAGAGTATCCATTGGTGATAATACCACATCGATTCTATTCCTCTCGGCGGCAGTGCAGCAATCCAGGTATGCATGTATATGGTATTTCTATAGCATAAACCATCAAAAATGGTGAGCCTGTCTGCGAGATAAGCAGGGGTGCTGGGTGTGATGGATTTATAAATGATGCAGCTGGTTTTGAAGATGGTGTGAGCCGGTGGGGGGGAGCCAGTGGAGTTCCATCAGGGTGGGGGTAATGTGATCATATATCTTTAGGCCCTGGATGAGCTGCGGTGAGCAGGATGCCCCTAAGGGCTTCCAGTGTGGAGTTTGGGAGGCTATGGAGTAGGGTATTACCACCATCCAGATGTGGGAGTACAAGGTCTTGAACAACAGTTCGGATTTTATTTTTTTCTATTTTATTGCACGAACTGGACCCAAAGGTACTGGAGCGCTTTACATGAGCACTGGTTACAATACACAAGGTCACAATCATTCTTTTTAGGCACAGGGAGCTTTAGTGAAGTGCCCAGAATCACAGGATGTTGAGCCGATGCCCAGATTCAAACCTTTGTCCCCATTTCTAAAGTCAGCAGCTGTGACCGTAATGCCACATCTTATCCTCTCTGAAGTCACTTTCTGGAAGAAACTGTGTGACTTTTTTAGAAGAGAGAATGGGTTCCAGGCCATCTGTGTTTTTTGGCAATCTGTTCCTTGAGGATGAGGTCGATATCTGCTGTAGCGGCCTATCCACTGCCAAAGTGGCGGGGCGGGCCAGAGGGGGAGCGTTGAGGGAAGGGGGGAGGGGTCGGAAATAAAAAATTTAAAAAACGTACCTGAACGTCACCACCAACGCCACTGTCTCCCGCCTCATCGTGCTCTTACTGCTTCTGCGCACATGCTCCCAGCCTGCACTGCAGCCAATCCTGACACTGCATGAAAGCAGCATCGGATTGGCCTTAGCGCTGGCAAGTTGCACTCCCAGTCAGACTGGGAGCCTGTGCCTGCTCTCTCCAGCCCCAGCAACGCAACTGGGGCTGGAGAGAGCTTCACTGTGCATGAGGGTTTGGCTGGCCTGAGACGGCCGGCCAAACCCTCATGCACAGTGAAGGAGTGCACTACCACTCCCCCACCAGCAGTGTCATCCCCTGGAATCGCCCCCACGACTCATCAGAGTCCTGGGGGCGGGGCCAGGGGATTAAAATAAAACGATAATAAAATGGGTTTAAAACCCATTTGATTATCATTTTATTTGAGGGTGGTGGCAGGTGCGGCGGTGCTCCTCCACCCTAATGGAGGGGCCGCCGCTGGATATCTGTGTGTTTTCCTTCTTCCAAGCGGAGTACCATTACTTGGACACATCCCAGGGTTGTATCCTGGGAGATTGCTTCTGCCTCTGACTTGTCATCCACTAAAATCCTAGTTTTGTCATTAAAGAGGGTTAGGTTCTGGCATGAGCAACATTCACTCTGCAGTGAGCGGCTTTCAGAGCTTTTAAAGTCACCTTCGAGAGGATTAGATGGTTCAAGGATTCCAAAGGGTTTTATGGTAATAATCCTGTGGGGAAAGTACTTTGGTCTCCTTTGTACTTTCATTTAGTATCAAACAAATTATAGAGCCCCACTTTTACTCTCATTAAGGAGACATCATTTGACATTTTGACCATGCCTCTGGTGGCCATGACTTTCTGATGGCAATTGAGGGCATTTGTCTACTACGAACCTTTCCTTAGGGCATTGACATTATTTGACCCCGAATATGGTGCTGTTGCTTTTCATCAAAGTTCACGTCGTACAAATAGCACATACATTGTATTGAATTATACATAGTACCTCTATCTGGGGCACTGAAGCGCTTGCCTACCTCGGCATCAAGCTACACTGTGTAGGGTGTGTGGTTTGAAGGTTGTTGTCTTTATATTTTTGTTTCTACGTGGGAAGTGTTTCCATGGCAAGCATAGTGACCATTGAGGTGCAGTTATTGTGTTATGTGCAGTGCTTTAAATGGCTGACTCTCCTACAGCCCTGGTGGCCTGCCAGAAGCCGGCACTGTCCGGTACCGAGTACCGGCACTTTTTTATTTTGCAAGGGAGAGTACCGGCACTTCTCAAGAGAGAGGTAATACTTTTAATTGTAGAGTACCAGCACTTCTCAGAAACAAGCAGGTACCCTGGTACAGAGTACCTGCACTTCTGTTTCTCCATTTCAAGCACTGGTTATGTGTTATGGGATGCAGCGCTCAACAGTGTGGTAGATGAGGAGGTATGAGAGACAAACACACAATTTATGGTTTTCAGGTAGCTGGTAGCTTTGAGCAGCTCTGCGTATATTATTATGAAGCGGAGACCACCCATCTTCTTAGACTTCTTCCTGAATTTCAAATGGAGAAGGAGGATGTCCACCCAAGTTGTTCGAACTGTCTGGGAGCAGTAGAACTGATGGTCCTGCTGGTGTTTTAATCAGGGACAGCAGAATTCAAAGAGAATGAGGCATTATTAATCAATATTGGTCTAGTTAGGAAGGGTGACTGCCTTCAGTATGTGCTCAGAGTTCTGATCATGAAAGCCTGGCCTCTGGCAGGTGTCGATTTACCCCAGAGAGTGTGGGTATGCTCCTCTCGGGCACAGGGCATCTTGGTAGCCAGGCTTTCTTTGTTAAACACATGTAGAGCAGCAACATTGACGTCTGAGTACACTTTCATGGAACATTACTGATTGCAGGCAATTACTTAGTGGCCAACCTCCCACACTGAGACTAAACTTCCTTGTAACACTCTTCACGACCTACTCTCCTGTCCAGGAAGGGCACATAGGACGTGGCCGGCTGCTCATGAGCAGGAAGAGGAAGATGGCTGTCCTGACTTATAGGCTAATCAGAGTAGTAGTTTCAGAGTACCTTGGAAAAGTTAAAAAGAATCATCAGATACCGGTCTTCAGGCAAGGACATAACATCCTCCAAGTTAAGGACTGGGACGAGGAAGAGAAGACTTGATGTAATCAGGATTACCAGTAAGTACATTTTGCATTTACTGAAATGCAGCCTCGCATGGATGCAACAACAGTTTGGAGACAGTCACTACTTGCATGGACAAAACAGATAAAACATCGTTTCATGTTTGAAATGCGACAGCTGTCGCAAAATTTGAACCCAAAAGAAAAAGTTTAATGGTGCACTTGGATTAAGCTAGGGAAAAAACATAATTTCGCTGCAGATTCTTAGGAGTTTGCTTAAGAGATTGGTATTGATTCTGAGACACCAAAGAAATGAGGGGGCTTGGTATGTAAGTTATCCTGTTTGACGGCCTCCAATACCCCAAGTTTCTGTGCCCAATCAATGAGTTTTCACTTCGATGACACCCAGCTAAAGGCACATAGTTATTTTGTATCTTTAGGCTTAAGAAATGCGGCATCTATATATCCAAGTTTCAATTAAACGTGTCATCCTCATTTCTGAATAAGATCTAGCAGAATCTGTCCTCCCATTCATTCTGTGCAGTTCCCATTGTGAGAACCATGGAACCTGAACCTCTCAGAAAGGGCAACTGAGGAGTGAAGGTTAGAATTAGGCACAAGTTTATATTTTGGGTCCGATGTTGTGTAGTTCACTCATCGATTTGAAGAGTTTGGTTTGGGCCTGGTGGGCTGTCAAGAGGAGCAAGATGGCGATTCTTACCTGCTGAAGTGGAATGACCAGGAAGGCGCCACCGCCCGCGCTCTCGGTGACAACAGCGAGGAATTTGGCATTGACGGCACAGAAGTGGTTGTCGTGGACATTCTTGGTGATCGGGACGCAGTCGAAGCAGTGCTCCCGGCAGGCCGCCTTCCCGTAGACGTTCCGGAACTTGGAGGTGCGATACTGCGACCGCCATGACATCTAGGGACAAAACACAAAAGACAGAGCCGGATTAACCAGGATGTATGATGTGGGGCCCCCGTCACCCCTGAGCCCAGGGCACAAGCCCTAAAAAAAGAAGTGGGGGGACTAACCTAGTTAATCAGTATGCAAGTGACATCACGGCACGTGACATCACAGGAAGTGGCATCATAAGAAGTGACATCAGATCTTAAGCCCTCACATATATGTTTAACATGTCTATCATGAGTTCATTGGAGCACATTTCCAGTATACAGGGAAACCCTCCTGAAGATTCACACTTTTGTAAGCTACACATAAAACGTTGCCTTTTGTCAGCGTAAACTTCCTCTACCCATAGTGCTTTACAAGAAAAAATAGTGATATTTAAATTATTACAACACCTTCTCAAGGGTAGTAAGCACTATATAAATGCTATTTATTTTGTGTAAATACTGGGAAAGACCTACACATCTGACATTCTTACAGTGCATGCATATCTCCTAAACAGAGCCTGAACAAAGTGAAAAGCTGCATCTCTTAAGTATGTGTGAAGTGCTAACAAGGTGTGTGCCTTTGTTTCCCCACTGCTGCATTTGCTTCTAGGTGTGAGGCTCCTGACTGCTCCCAGCCAGAAGACTCGAACAAAAGGCCTGATGACCCCCTCAGAGTCGGACTTTATGGGCCCAGCAGGAGTCTGAAATAAGAAAGCCCCCTCCCGGCCTGCACGTTGTTGCGGATCGAAAGCAGACAACAACGTGCAGGCACTGCAGAATGCGTCGTCCCGGTGTTTGCAAATTACACCGGGACGAGTTCAGCGTATTTTTCAGTGGGGCCTAACTTCTTGGCAGCGTGGACGGCGTCCACTCTGTAAAAAGAGTGGGTGGACGCCGTGTACCTGCGTGCACCCCCGACTTGTGCCCTGCCTGAGCCCTACCCACATCGCAACGGGGACACTGGGGGATTATTGGACCGGCCAGTTGGAATCAGTCACTGGGGATTCATAGTCACATATCGGATTTACGGGTGGCCTACGGCTGGCTATGCATTCACTTTAGGCCGGTCTACCTCTGAGAAAGGAAATCGCATGCACCTTCGGAAACGGGCATCTGCATTCTGGAACTTGTTACGTAAATATTCTAGAATTTTCACACTTTTTCCAGGCAAGCAATGAATGGCCTTGTACAAAACCGAAATCCCACTGCATTTTCCTCTTGCGCGCACCTCGCTTTACTATTACTAAAACATGAGTAGCATGCCCTGGAACTGGTGGTGTACCCCCTCCCACCCCCCCAAAAATAATAATGTATATATTTTTTTTAACAGATGGCACTAATAAATATGACGTGTACATCCCACATGAGGTTGAGGATACTACCATCTTGGTGGCTCTCGAGTGCCAACTGCCAACAGAACAGGTGAGGTGGGAAAAATCAGGAACAAGAAAGGACAGGCCGAAGTAATTCTACTATTAAAAAAGGGGAGGCGTAGTGTCCAAAGTAGGTCCAGGAGGCCATAAGTTCCTGATAACGACCGATTCAGTACGTGAACTCATTTTGGATCCATTGTGCGTAAATGTATATTTTGCGGTTAGCTTGACAACCTGACATGGACCTGGCACTCCTAGGCCTGGGAGCAGGCACGTCTTGTAGGTGGCCCTTTGCTGCCATCGCTATATACGTTTCTATACATGTCCGACCTTTTATCATTGTGGAATTTGCGAGCACTGAGAAAAAAAACAGTAGAGACAGTCTGCATATAGACAAGACTAAAAACCGTAGAACAGTTAATAAAATATGAAAGACGAAAAAAAAAGTAATAAAAGCAAATGATCGAAACAAAAAATACATACGCACAGATGAATGTGTCCAGCTTCAAATTCAAAGTGCTCATTTTTTGCACAATCACTCACAACTAATTATTACAAAAACCTTTGGGAGTGTTGCTGCTATGTGGCTGACTTAGCGAGTTTACGGATGTCCTTGGGCGAGAGAGACTGGAGCAGTGTGTCAAAAGTGCACGTTAGGTTCCAGGTGCATGTCATGTTTTAGCATAACAAGCCTTTATTGAAAGTCTTAACCTCACTTATCTGAACGTATTTATTTAACCAAGTCTTTGCAATTCTTCATTGTATTAGTCATGCCATAGTCATTTTAATATTTCCTCCTTATATTATCATGTTCCCTATCTGTAATTATTGTCTGTATACTTTGCTGTTGCCCATTATATGCTCATTCACATTGTACAGCGCTCTGTTGTCTTCCCAGGCCTTGTTCCCATTTTATAAAACTTGACAAATAATAAACAAACGAGTTAGGTCAGGTGTAACTGACAGAATTAATATTTTTTCTCTGTAAAAAAAATTGTGCAATAATCCTGTGTAACCAGTTGGTGGTGACAGAGGGCTATGTTACGTGTGAAAACAGGTGTAATGGAGCCATTGTCCGGTCTTTCTCGAGTTACCAAATTCGCAGAACTGGGGCGAGGCAGTTGAAACAGTCGAAGAAACCTAGTCCTGCCCTTCACTGTGTGTCCGAGCTTCACAACCCCGGGAGACCGCTCGAAAAGTGCTCACCGACCAGCGATGACCGAAGCCCAGAGAATAGGGCCGACGCGAAGACAAGCTTCCCCGGTGTCCATGAGGGATCAGGTGGTGCCACGGCAAGTGGCAAGTGAGGCGCAGAGCAGGAAGCCCAGGGTGGATTCTGCGAACTCGTGGTTGTGGGTTATTTATTAAGAGAGGAAAAGGTTCTCGCGAGGTCTTCTCGTGTGTTACAGGCCACGATCGTTCCTGCCTGTGACGATTCTGTCAGCACCGGAAGTCCTGATGCAAGGGGCAGGCGCAGGGAGTCTGCAGGGGTGAGACCCCCGGATTGCCCGAGGCTGGGGTGGGCCTCACATGACACAGTGCTGTAATAAGAAATGTACCGACACTTCTCAGGAGTTAACAGGTACTCTAAACAGTGACCACCTCCACTCCTGTGTTCCCATAGTGCCAATATCGGCAACACACTCCCCATCATACATACAGCAATCTCCTGATGAAATAAACAGACAAGACACCTTTTTTCGTGGAGAAAATTGCTGCAGGTTTATTTGCATACCAAAAATATGCCAACATGGTGGGTTAGCTTACAGGCGATCCAAGGGCAGGCAGCCCCTCCGCCGCCTGCCCACCTGATGAGCCAAATTGCACCGTGGCCCTAGCCAATCGGTGCTTACCAATTTTGGGGGAAGGGTTACCCCCTCCCACCGGTGGACCGCCAGTCCACCCCTCTACTCACGCCTCCTGAGGGGGCGGAGCGTTCCAGGCAACCCCCGGTTGCTCAGGTTTACAACCGCCCGTAGGACTAGCGGGGCGCCGTCGCTCCTCCAGGGTCCACCGCGAGGACTTCTTGGGGATATTTGGCATTTGCACCCTTGTTGTGCTCCTGAAGAGGGTACCCTTGTGTACCTTTGAGCCTCTGGATCGCCCTGTAACTCCGCCACAGCTCTGGGTGTGGCCACCGTCGCAACCAGGGCCCCCCACCAAGGTAGGCATTCTTACCTACATCCTGCTGTAGGATGTAGGTAAGAATCCTACATCCAGGGCCTCTCCCAGGTCCAGCAAAACAAGTCCATGCCCACTCTAGACAGGTGAACCCCATCTTCTTCAAAACACCCTGTGGACTTGGCATGCAGCGAACCATGCCTGATAAGGCCAGACCCCCTCTGTTCAATGAATTTACGCATGGCACTGTTAACTCTCCTGAGCGAGGTTTACACAGCCTTCCCTGACCGGGCTCCTCGCCACACTAAACAAGGGGTTATCTCTGACCACCATAACTCACATGCCCCCATTTGGTTGCTTAACTTACACATGGAGGACTTCATTTCTTGCAACAGATCCCTCCTCCCCAAGAGAGTCAGATCATTGCCTCCCAGGTGTATGACCAGGATGTTGGGAGGGGAGACAACCCCCACAGTCTGTGATGCAGCTTCTTCAGCAAGCTGTTACAGCGCATGCCTGGGTACCCCCATCAAATTATCTCGGTGGCGGAAAAGCCATGCCTCCATTTCCAGCTTTCACAAGACGCCCGAATGGCTAATCACCCAGATCTTCGATCCTGGCAAAATAAAGAAATGTAAGGTTGCCAAACACATTTATGGAATCATTGCCAACCAACCCATACACCACTCAACTTACACATGGAGGAAATCATTCCTTACAGCAGTGCCCTCCTACCCAGGAAAGTCAAACCATTGCCTCCCAGTTGTATGACTAAAATCTTGGGAGGGGAGACACCCCCCCCCCTAGCCTGTGCTGCAGTTTCCACAGCGAGCTGTTCCAGCGTATCCCTGGGACCCCCAACCAAATTAACTCAGTGGTGGAAATACCCATGCCTCCATTCCTGTGCCACTCTCCAGACGCACGAGAGGCCTCCACCCAGACCTTTGATCCTGGCAAAATAAGGAAATGCTGGGTTGCCAGACCCATTTATTGAAGCACTGCACACCATCCTATACCACTACTCAAGATTGCACCTAATTCCACACAGTAACACTGCACCCCACCAAACATCTGATGCCTCACAGGGTTGCTTTCGGTATATTCAAAATTCACACTGTACATAATTCATTTAACCTGTCCTCCAGCCACTTCCCTGGGTGGCTTACGGACGGAAGTACCGTTGGAACATTGGGATTCCCATCGTCCAACCTGCATGAGGCGCTCCACTTACATGCCCGCCATGAAAGCTGCAGTCGTTGCCCCAATCCTTAAAGAGTGACTGCAAAGGCGCTTGCCAGTACCCGCATTGCCTGACATTGTAAAGCATGCCCACATTACCTGCTCAACTTGAAATTTGGTAAGGGGCGAGCTGTCAGCATGAATCCGTAAATAACCCTCTCCAGAAGGGCGAAGGGCAAGGCGTCCTTGGAGCCGCAGCACACGCATAATGTAACTACATACGTGGGGCTACCTGCCTTTGCTTGAATCATGGCCACGCCAACTTTTCTTAATACATTGTAGCCTTTTAGTGCTTTAATACCTGTTTCCCCAACATGGGACAGCCGCATCATATTAGATGCCACCTTCCTAAACCGGCCTCGCTGGGCTGGCTATCCCGGTAGGGGGTGTTAGTAACTGAAGCAACCTGTAACATGGCCCCGGGTCCTGTGAGCAACTGCTTTGCTGAGTTGGCCCAGACATTTGCACCGTCCCCTTTTGATTGCTAAACCAAGGCAAACACGTGGCTGGTGTCAAATCTGGTTAGAGGGAATATTTGTACTGAGCCCACCATTGCAGTCACTGCGCCCCTTTCGGAGTGACCCTTACACAGCCCCCCCCCCCGGGTTACTTGCAGTAGCCCGATCCCAGGTACCCCTACCTGCTGACCAACTGTGACCCTTGGTGCCTAAAACAGCAAAAGCCCTAGTTCGCTCGATTCCTATTATAATGTTTTGGCGCAGCCCACCTTATGTGGGTCCGCTGGGTCCCCTCTACCTCCCTGCAAGTAACCTTGTTACTTAATACAGCTCCCGTACTGTACTGCCTGACACAAGGACAATTGGCAAAACATGCCGCCCTGCAGCTTGGTGAAGGAAAGTTTGAGCCAAACGACCCGGTCCGTGTGTTCAGCATTTTATCCTTATGGAGGCTCCCGTTCGTTTGGAGTGTTTCAGAGTCCTGGCAGGCATAACCAATAGTCTGTTCACCCTCGAAGACTATCCCTCTATGATGTGTACAGGTTCAACTAATCGATGGTCTTAGAAAGATGTGCCTTTAAGCAAGGGAGTCCTCGCATACTCGCTGTGAATCCCTGCTTAGCTACACATTAAAAGATTGATACTAGCGCGCGTCCCTGAAGAGCGTGGGCGACCGAGACAAGGGTGCATTTTACAGTTTTTCTCTAGTGTGACCCAATAAGGGCCCGAGAGAGCCCCTCATGGGTGGGGCAGACTGTTCAATCCGAGAGGACGCGGGGCGAATCAAAAGGAGTGAGCTAAGGATCTAAGGCAGGGATAGTTCCTCAGTGTGGTGGAGACATTGACACCCTGCTAGGGCAAGAGTGATCAAAAACAAGGGGAGAGAGAGAAAGACTGACTCTTTAAGGGAAATGAGATTATACACATGAAGGAGGGGTAAGGGCAGCTAGCTTCCATGAGAAGGAGACTGGCGTGATGGAAGACACTCGGTGTGAAAGGTCAGACAGGCTCAAGGGGATCTTATGAGGAGGTCAGACCAGCAGGTATTTTCCTAAAGACCGCAAAAGATCCCAAAAAGAGTCTTTTAAGAGTTTCAATAGCAGGTGGACTTTTGTTAAAGAACATTTGATCGATTTTGATACTCAGCTGATAAACAAACACATGAAGCTCTCTGAGTTGCAAAAGTACACAATGCAGAGTAGTTACACCTTGGGTACCATCCTTCCATTAACCACCACCCGCAAGGACCAGAGGAGAAAAAACAAATTACAATCTTTATATACATATATTCAGCTAGACAGTGTAAACCCGTATATTACTCTGCCAGCCTTATGATGTTACATTGTTATATCTGAAGTGAGCGGCCTCCTCCAACACTTCCTGTTGCTGTCAGAGATCCCATTGGTCGTCAGCGGCCTCGGTATGCTTGGGCAGGACCATAGTAGCTCTTCGTTTAGCGGGTGGTCTACCCAAGGTTTCCATACTGCACTAAACATATGTCTCGTTTGTCAGGTCACAGGGTAGCATTTCTATAACTATTATCTCCCTAAATCTTCTCGACTTCTAACCCTCAAACAGTGGAGATATCCGTTTCCATTTGGCGTCTGTTTCCTATTTTGCTCTCAGTACCATGTGAACAATTAAAGACCAATCTTTTCTCCATATCTCAACATCATGGCGGTTAGAAGTCACCATAATCTAAACAAGGATCGTTTGGTTTTGGGTACCCTACCCTACTCTAGTTGTATGACATTACAACGCATGACTTTTGCACGCAGCCTAAACTACGCATGGTAAGTATATTTAAGGTAAGTTAAACTCATATGTAAATATATTTTCAATGAAAAAACCAAAAGGTTAAAGTAATGTTCTAGTTAGGTGAAAATTTCACTGACAATGTAACATTTTAAACTAAAGAAAACACTGAAATCCACCAGTTATATTTATCTCAAGTAACTAGAATTCCCGCGTCGCCATGCACAGTGTTGTCATCAAGGATACCAGTTCAGTTGTCATCAGTAATGCTATCAGTCATGTCACTGAACACATGAGTGTTGTAATCTGTGCGGTTATAAGCAGTGCATGGCGAGGGCGCGAGTTATAGTTACTCTAGGGTACTTAAAGAAGTACTGCTGGAGTAATTCAGAGTTCAGGTGTGGAAGCTGGGTTTTTAATGCAACCACAGCCATCAACCAGTCTGACAGCACAGCCCCATTCTGCAACTGTTGCAATCTATGGCCTTACACTTGGGAGGGAGATGGCTGGGTTCATGCAAACCTGCCTGGACTGTATTGGAAGTCTCCCTTCTGCAATTGTGCCAGCGCCTAGCACACTCATGAAGGCCACAGACCCTGCCACAAATAGGCCCTGGGCACACTGTGCAAGGCCTGGTAGCAGCCAGTGATCAGCCCTGGACCTGATCTTCGCTGTCTGAGGAACAGTGCCTCTGCTCAAGCCATACTTTGTTGATGGACAGGAGAGCAGTGATAGGAAGGAGCTACCATTTTACACCTCTTTACTGCTCACTTAATTGGGAGAACAGGTCACTTTTTTAGATGGATATGGCCCCACATGGCTCTGTAGAGCGCGTGCCCCTGCCTTGAGATTACCATTGCAAGTTTTGTAGGTTTTTGACTCTTTGCCTAAGCGCACACAACAATCACACTTGTGCCCTAAGGTCTTTCTGAAACAAGGAATGTGACCCAGAGCAGTACACTGGTGTGATGGGGCACAACATTTGCAGCAACAATCTTTTGTTGAGTGTGACTACCATCAGCTCATTTATCTGTTGAAAAGTGTCAGTGTGTTAACAACAGGTTATAAAAGCAGGGCAGGCCTTTACACCTGTCCACTGTCAGGGATTTACCTTCCGGACTCATAGGTATTTTTAGATTGGTCTGTCAGTCCCCTGCAACCAGGTGCTTTGCTCTATCCATCAAGGACATGGATGATACATCTGTATAAGTACTCTGTGCAGAGGTTGTGCATGGAGTGTCTGTGGCTACACAAGAATCCATTTTGATTTCCTGAATCCAAGTGGTACCTAAGATGGAGGCTGGAGAGAGCCCCACATACCAATGTGAATTTCAGGGCTCCTGCAGGCCTTCCCGTAGGTCCTTAAAGAGGGCCAGACTTTAGGCTATGGAGAAGAGGAAACAGTGGATCTGTTTAAAATTTAGGGACATTTCCATGCCCTTTCCTGCCCATTGTTTCTTATAAGAGTATCCCAACCAGTTAACAGGTAGTTACATGGAGAAGCCTCTTCCTCTTTTGTGCCTTTATGTTCAGTTCTTCCGGACATGAGACTCTCAACTGCACCCCACCTTCCTGCTGCGACTTGAAGAAAAAGACTGTGGGTGGATCAGTCTGGTAGGAATAACCGAAGGCAGGAATTGCCCCCAAACGGTCCCAAAGTCAGCTATTGGATTACACAAACTGTGCCTGCAACCTAAGTATATCTTTAACCTTAGAATAACAAGCACTGGCAAAGCCAATAGGTACATCTTTTGGCTTTGCTAATGCCTTTGGTGATGCTGTACAGTATCAGAAAAATGTTGTGCAGAATGTCCAAAATAAATAAAACATGTTGGCCTGGTAGCAGGTGCGCCTACAAAATTATCCAGGCTCAATTTTTTTAATTTACTTATTCAGGATCTAATGGTAAATAAAAAAAATGAAAAAGAAGTAGTGTGAAAGCACTTTATTAAGGTGGATTGAATGGTGGCAATTTACTGCCTGACCACTCCCCCCCCCCCCCAAAAAAAAAATAATATATATATATATAATATGTGATCAAGACCGGCAACGGTCGAAACGTGTAATGGCAGATGAAGTTCACTAATTGAATAAAAAATATTATTGCACGGAACTGTGGTCCGCACTCGCTTTTCCTTGGAGGACTGTTTGGGGCGAGAAGTTTGGAGAGATATATATATCCAAAATTGTTCCAAATAAAACGCACTCTCAAAGTCTTGGATGCCAAGCAGGAAGCTCTTTTATTGCTCGTTACGCGTTTCGACAATTACTGTCTTGATCACAGTCGTGTGATCAAGACAGTAATTGTCGAAACGCGTAACGAGCAATAAAAGAGCTTCCTGCTTGGCATCCAAGACTTTGAGAGTGCGTTTTATTTGGAACAATTTTGGATAATAATAGCCGGTTTTGGGTTTTCCGGCAGCACGCACCACCTAACAATGGGCTCGGTCCCGGAATGACCCTTCTTCGTGGATCTGAATGAAAAAAAAAAATATATATATGTACTAAAGGTGGAAGGAGTGTCTCCACCAATCTAGTGAGACGCTTCGTTTCTGTAAGTGGACAGTGAATCTTTTAAAGAGCAAAGGCATCTGAGGAAGGCACGGAGTGCCGAAATGCATAATGCCGTCTGCTTTTAACTGAAATTAAAGGAGTTTGGATTTGCTTACCTGTGTGGGTTCTCGTCCTTCTAGCTGAAAGGGTCGCTTGGTTCTATGTTGTGTGCGTGGCCACTCGCACTCGAGCCCCCACCCTCAAGAGTTCGGCGGACTGTGGTGAAAGGTGGAAAAAGTCTCAAGGCGCTTGGGAAACGCCGTACCACCGCAACTCTCAACGCTTTGCCGGGCCGGTAATTAACTGGGTTGTGACTTCATGATGATGCCTCTGCTCACTTAGGCAAAGGTATTCCGGCGCGCTGGGGGCATTGTTGGTTGGGTGAAGGTCAGCTACTCCAGCCCCTCACACTACAGGATCCACAATGCAGAGGGAGCTGCAGACACCGCCCACTGGGGCAAGGACTTCCACATGTGTCTCTGCAGCAAGTGGACTCGGGCAGCGAGTCCGGAAAATCTTCCCTACTAAAGGTGGAAGGAGTGTCTCCACCAATCTAGTGAGACGCTTCGTTTCTGTAAGTGGACAGTGAATCTTTTAAAGAGCAAAGGCATCTGAGGAAGGCACGGAGTGCCGAAATGCATAATGCCGTCTGCTTTTAACTGAAATTAAAGGAGTTTGGATTTGCTTACCTGTGTGGGTTCTCGTCCTTCTAGCTGGAAGGGTCGCTTGGTTCTATGTTGTGTGCGTGGCCACTCGCACTCGAGCCCCCACCCTCAAGAGTTCGGCGGACTGTGGTGAAAGGTGGAAAAAGTCTCAAGGCGCTTGGGAAACGCCGTACCACCGCAACTCTCAACGCTTTGCCGGGCCGGTAATTAACTGGGTTGTGACTTCATGATGATGCCTCTGCTCACTTAGGCAAAGGTATTCCGGCGCGCTGGGGGCATTGTTGGTTGGGTGAAGGTCAGCTACTCCAGCCCCTCACACTACAGGATCCACAATGCAGAGGGAGCTGCAGACACCGCCCACTGGGGCAAGGACTTCCACATGTGTCTCTGCAGCAAGTGGACTCGGGGCAGCGAGTCCGGAAAATCTTCCCTACTAAAGGTGGAAGGAGTGTCTCCACCAATCTAGTGAGACGCTTCGTTTCTGTAAGTGGACAGTGAATCTTTTAAAGAGCAAAGGCATCTGAGGAAGGCACGGAGTGCCGAAATGCATAATGCCGTCTGCTTTTAACTGAAATTAAAGGAGTTTGGATTTGCTTACCTGTGTGGGTTCTCGTCCTTCTAGCTGGAAGGGTCGCTTGGTTATATATATATATATATATTTTTTTTTTATTTTTTTTTTAATTTTTTTTTTACAAAAAAGATGGTGGGCATGAGTGGGCAATGGACGAGTGGGTTGGGTGAAACAACATGAAGTGGGTGAGGGAGGGGAAATCAGCACAACGAGGAAGAGTAACACAGGGAGCAGCTAGAGAGAAGCACACGACTGAGAAAGCCACACAGAAATCAGGGGAGGGAATGCGTTTAGCAAGGGAGAGAAGCACACGAGAAAACATGAGAGAGACATCAATGCAGAACGCACAGGGTACGTATTTGGCGGGGGAGAAGAACACGAAGATGAGAGATGGAAAATGGATGGTCTCCTGGAGTGCTCAAGCAAAAAGAAAAAAATACTTCCCTAAAAGTGAGCAGTGTACGAATAGCAGCGGGCCAATTAGAGATATGGTACAGAGGCTATGCTCCAGGGGAGGGAAAAACACAAGATGAACTAGTTGAGTTAAGGAAAGCCATTGAATAAGAAGTAGGCAAATGAGAGTGACAATACAGCCAATCAATAGTAAGCAATGGCCAGGTTGGAACCCCCTATAAGTTCTTTGTAAGCCCATAATAGGTCTTTTGCAAACAGACAACTTGCTCTGTCTGGTATGCTCGGTAAGGAAGTCCTGTGCCTAGGAGGAAGGCATCCCCGGTCATCGGATAAAATATTTATCAATGCCTTACCATCACTGCTGCCACCCGGTATGGGCTCCTACCTTTGTTTGACTGGGGGTTTCTGTCCGGGCTCCTCACAAACAGTTCCCCAGAGTTTCCCCCAAGAGGGCTAAGGTCCAATTTGCATCAGTTTACCACTAGAGGAACAGCCTGATTGCAATGTTTGTTGAGATCTGTGTCTGTAACCCCACACCACCTCGCTGAGTAAGCCTTGGACTGCTGGACTTCGCTACTCTGAGGGTCTAGTGCTAGTGTGATGTACGTAGTACTCAGTTTTAGGCTCTATAGTAGGTTATAGCTCCATGACGCCAGTCTTAAAAGGCTTGGATTGTCACAATATGTGCCCAGTAAACCCTCTGTATCATGAGACTCCTGAAAAAGTTACCAGATCAGTAGTTTTCTAGCTTGTGGTGCAGAGATCGGAGGTTATGGTAAATTGATTCAACATTTCTTCCTTCCTAGATAGATACAATGAGTTGAACTGAGTCAGGAAATTATCTTTTGTCCTCTTCCACCTGTCTGTCCTCTCCCACCTTGTCCTATGCCACCTTCGCATGTTCCCTGTAGTGCTCTGAAGTAACCAAACAACGGTTATATGTTACACCAACAACATACAAGTCATCCTATTCTTTCTTCCACGTAACCTTACCTCTGACCCACTCAGCCCCATCTCCTAATTTTCCTCTCCAGTTTCCTGCGGTGTTTTGGCAGGGGTATAACGTGTTACATACATGAGCAACCATCATAGCCTGAATTGTTGATTGTTTGAATCTGATCTCTGTTTATACTTGCCCCACATTGGGAGACACAAGTATATCAGTGCAGATAAGTTACTTTCAAAACTACTGATGTAGGAGGACCAATGCCCCTTCCTGCTTAATGTTGAATGTACCCATCATCTTCTGGAATGAGACATGCCAGTCAGATCTCCTAGATATTTACTTTAGAAATTGCCTTTGATGAAGGATACTGAATAACAACTCATGAAGCACTTTAACAATGTGGACACAAGTTTTTTAATTGGCTTGCTCTATTGCCCCTCCAAAACAACCGCAGGTTGGAGGCGCTAATGAATGGAGTTATTAGTAGGGAGGCTGCTCAGGTTTGTGCTCCCACAATCCAGAAATAACTTTTATCGCCCAGGTTTTTGACCCAGAGGAGACTGGGAGAGCAGTCTTTCTCCACACAGGAGCCATGCTAGGTTCAGCAGCCTCATTCACAAGAGATTGTAGCTCACAGGCTAGCTTTGATGCATTGCCTTCCTCTGTGTGATGGGGTAGCCACAACATAGTTAGTATATTACCCACCAGAAGCCTCTGTCTCCCTCCCTGCTATCAGCTTATCACGATATCTAAGGCAACAGCACAAAGAGTCATTACACAACAACACAAAGAGCACAGAACCCAAGACCAAGGTTCCCAGGCTGGCCTATATCAGGGCGAACCATCAAGGACTAACTGAAAACATAAATAAACTTTACAACCCATAAGATATACATGCAAAATCACCAAGCACATTTTGTGGTTTAAAAGAAAACCAGACAGCCCACAATAATAAAAATGCCTCAATACCCCGCTGTACAAAGTGTCTCAAACCACCTCTTAAAAATGTCAAATGTAAGCAACAAAACTCCTATAATGAGCTTTAGGGATCCCTTTTTCCAGATTCAAGCTACACACCACAGCTATCTAACTACACATCACTGCAGGGTGCAGGACTGAGCACAAGAACGGTTGGACTAGGACAGAAAATAGGCCAGGCAACAAAATAACTGTAGCCCCTATTTGTGAATCAGACAGCAAAAAAACGGACCTATATACGCAAATTGGGGCACTTTTGTACATGCTGTCCAGGTGTTTTACAAGGTAGGGGAAACTGCATGTATTTCTGCTTGCTGCAGGCAACGTTTGTGGCAATATCAGGGAAATCAGTAGAAAGACGGCCCACCAGACCATAAAACAGGTCCACAAACAGTCAAAACAAGCATTGGCATAGCCAATAGGTCTCGCTTTTGGGACCTTATAAGTATTTACTTATGCAGCACAATATCCTTGGTGCAACAACATCAACTGTTGCATGACTAAACACTTATAAGATCCCAAAGGCGAGACCTATTGGCTATGCCAATGCTTGTTAATATACCTAAGGCCAGCGACAGTCATTCACAAAATTCTACCTGAGCAACTGAAAGTTTTGCAAGGTTTTTCGATGATGGCATCATGAGCTGCCACCAAATCATTTACCTCCCACATTACCCACCTAACTCGCACCTGCAAGGACTTTCTGCCTACGATTTCTGGCAACCACTTGTTTGTCTGTGCCTTCCTTTCTGTTTATTTTACATTGTGTTTATTTCCTGATCCTTCCCATACTTCTCACTCTGCTTTACTATGATCATTATGACGTGGAGCACGTCTTAATATTTCTCCTAGTTAATTTGCCTTCATGGCATTAACCACTTTCCATGCACGATGTTTGAGAGTGTTCACTGGTCATTCCATGGACAGATGTCCATCTACCCTGTTAGCACTGTTCAAATACATTGACAAAACTGATCAAGGACACTAAGCACTCACAAATGACACTGCTGCACAGGCTACTGTCCATGCGTAGTACACTTGTCTCTGTCAATGCATGCGGACAATGGTTCCAGTACACTGCCATCACCCACCACTATCCATGACCTCCTGATTCTGCCATGCACATAGCTAGCACTCAATGTAGACCCAGCTGATGTCAGTAGAGTGGATGGACAGAAGACAGTCCTGACAATTGACAATGAGCAATGGATAAATACCTGTGGCAACAAAATTTGTGAAACATAAGTTGGATCGGAGCACAGTTCTGTTTTCTGCTGTTAAAATGCTCAATATATTATTCACATGTACTAAAGTATGGGGAAGCCCTAATAACCCTATGCAAACCTGGGCTTGTATACTACAAAAAGAGAAAAGGATTATCTATAGGGATCAATCAAAATGTACCTCAAACCAGGCTCGACAATAGTGGCGCTCCTCAGTATTGGAAGACTCGAAAAATCCACTCCCTTACGAGTCAGATTTAATCCGGATGAGCTATTTTAGGGCCTACACGCCCGTTTTGGCGAGCTGACAACAGGTGTTCTGCTTGCTCACAAATTGAATGAGAAATAAAGATGCCTTTAAATCTTGTTATCTTGTCACATTTTCTCAGCTTTCAGAGACAGAGGTCAAAAGTCAGTTTCTCTTCCTACATTTACTTTTCTCTCTGAGACTGAAGTTAGAGGGTTTTGTAAAGTGAACTGTGTGACAATCGCGCTGTGTAAAGCATTTGTAATGAAAGGCTGTAAGATTTCAGGCATCACTGAAATAGCTAAGTGAACTGTTTAAACATTTCAAATATATTTCCCTAGTTGTGAAGACACTTTTGTAATTCTGTGGTGAAAAAAAAAGATTTTTATAGCATCAAAACAAATCAGAACACTTTACTTGATGATGTGCAAATTTTAAATATTTTTGCTGAAACAATTTCCAAACATTGTTTATGCGCTATATAGTTTTATCAGTAAAGCTACATGTTAGTGGGAAAGTTTTGTGGCAATTTCAATGGAAAATGTGCTATCTGTAAATGACAGTTCACTATCACATCATGCTTTAGTAATATATTTATGAAAAGTGAGTTTTTAAACATGAACTGGGAAATATTCTTGCCCAGAAGACAATGCTATTAGTGAACTAAGAGGCAAGCCAGGGGTCATGTGTACCCTATATGTGGGCTTGATTCTTATTATACATGGAGCAAACATTTAGTCTAGTAAATAAAAAGTTTTTTTGTCCAGCAGAAATAGTGAACTTGCATATTTGAAGGTGCTCTCTTACGTAATAATGAAGAAAAAGGTGGCTCCATAAGAGAAAATATTTGCCTAGGATCACACAATTTGAGACCAGTTCATGGGTCAAGTACATTAAAGTTAGGTCGAGTAGATTATTCAAGTTACTAGACCTGCAGGCCTAGTAATATTTTTATGATTTTTCGAGCCCTGATTAGAACTTAAATTATTTGTAGCCACAACTTAATTTGCTTTTATTTTGCTTTTCAGGTGTCACACCATTTTCAGTATAGTATAATTAATCAATGAATACAGTTACACACCAAGAGATACAAACATCAACATTTACGATACAACCACTGACCAATAGTTCATTGTAAGTCCTTGATATATGCTTAAACTTAGAGGTGTCTCCTGGATAATTACAAAAATGAGTCCACCCTGTGGTAGTTTAACCAATCCAAAAGTCGGACCCGATTGGGGGCCTTATTCAAGGGGGCTGAAACGTGTGGACTATTGCACTACAAGGAATTCCTCAATCCCCAAAGATAATAGACACAAGGAATAAATCAATCAGGAACCCTTGGGACTGAGCTTTGGTGCTATATCCCTGATTGGGTTCGATTTTTAGATTGGTGGTTGAGGAATGCAGAATCCAGGGTTCTTGCACTTCTTACATTGAAACACATTGGTGTATGAAGCAATGCTTCCCTGGCACCAGCACAACAATATGGAATTCCCTCCCACCAGTTATACCGGTAATGCCTATTTTTCAGCTTTTAAAAAGGAGCATAAAATCCCCTGATCCTTGGACACTTTAAGACTACAAACGTCTACACTTCTAATATTCATGTCTTATCGCCATATACGCAGACAGGCCACATGTAGTTGGTACCTCAGCAACACCGCCCTACTGCTGACCCAACCTTCTCAAAGCACTCTAAATGTTTCCTCACTTTTCTTAATTCTTTCAGATTACCTTCCTGCGTTAACCTTTTGACTCTTTCTGGCTCTTCCCATTTTCTCGCTTTTGTCCACATTTGCTTATTACCCCTACTGTTGCCTCTCTCTTTGTTGAACTGTTCTTCCTCTGTTTATTAGTTGGAATTGATTTTTACCCTGTGTTGGACAAGTTCATAGATAATCTTTATCATTATTTGTACAAAAACAAGAAAGGATCAGAGCAAAAAGATCCAGCACCAAACGTTACTACGTGTAGTAGCCTCTAAGTATTCACGACAGATCGGTGCAATGGGTCTGGGATGTGATCCACATGCCCCCCACAAGGCAGTACAAAAACCACCACTGACAGAAAACACACAAATGACCCTGCACTCAAAAACTCCAATAATCTATTAATAATAATCATACTTGTACATCATATAAAGAAAACAAAGCAAAATATAATACAAAAGGCTTCCCAAATGAAAAGACCAGACAGTAATGTTTTTGATTGTAGAAAACATTGTCCCTTTATTCCAAAAACGTCATTCTTTAAAATACACGACACAGTTGATAGCCAACGCGTTTCGTCCCACATGGGACTTCTTCAGGGCTCAAAAACTTCTGTGATTGCTGTATTTATTTAGAAGCTGAGATGTGCCGTTTGGATCAAAAGGTAAACAATGCGGTCTATCTGATGTTACTATTATATCTTTACATGTACACAGCATCCATTAGTCATCGTATGGTCAGTCAGCTCGATATAATAATTTCGGGATATGTATCTCCCTCCGCGTGTATGCGAAGCGTCCGATTCCATGAAAATTAGAAGAATTTTCATGGACAGGGACAACGTTTTCTACAATCAAAAACATTACTGTCTGGTCTTTTCATTTGGGAAGCCTTTTTGTATTATATTTTGCTTTGTTTTCTTTATATGATGTACAAGTACGATTATTATTAATAGATTATTGGAGTTTTTGGGTGCAGGGTCATTTGTGTGTTTTTTATCATTATTTGTAACTTATTTCTGTTACTTTGTAAAACTCTCTTTTCCCTCTGTGTTTCCATTCCACTACAAAAAGTGAATTAATAAAGGCAGTGATCAAGAATTGTGTTTATAACAGGGGTCACCACAATCCTTTCGGCGGGTATCAAATTAGTACTGTACTCTATGGAACGGTAAATATTATGTTACGTGATCAGTTTTAGAGTGTTGCAATGTTTGCCGGACATTGACGTGCACATTGAAGAAAACACATGCTTAGCTTAAGCCAGGAGGTTTTTGTGGCCACAAAGCACTCCATCAGTTCGGGCTGTGCGCATTGTTATGGTCTCTGGGTCGTTATGAGCAGTATTTGTATCAGTGACAGAGGTCACTAGTAATGGTGCTAGTATTCTAGGTAGATGGATACCAGTGCAGCACTAAGGGTTATGGCTGTGGTCAGTCATCGCCCTCCACTGCTGCTGCCCATGCCCGGTGCAAGGTCAATGTTGATACAGCCAATATGTTATGTTGCAGCCCGGGTCCCTGCTCTCGTAGTACCCCGCAAATCCTCCACTCACCGCTATCTCGCTGGCCGCTCTCCGGCTCTCGTAGATGGGGACATAAGAAGTCCCGCACCTGGCGAATGTCCTGAAAGTGACAAAACTCCAACAGGGAGCAGGACATGGCGCCGTCTCACCAAGCCAAGGCAGCGCAGCCCTCGACTTCCTGCAGCTTGGCCCCACCGAGGTCCCGTTGTATCACAGGTTGCTGCCTCCCTGATTGCCTGCCGCTGCCTCGGTTCCAGCAAAACGAAACCGGAAGCTGTCACATCCCCCAGCATCAGCTGCTCTGCGGCGCGCGCGGCCGAGCTAGCCGCGTCATCTTTCAGACATGGTCGGCTGCGTCACCGAGGTTCCCAGTCCCGATCGCGCGCTTCGTGCCAATCACAATATGTCGCTTTCCCGTGTGTATGATGACAACCACGCGAACAAACAAGCATTTGAAGGCACGCGCGGGGAGGAGGGGGGGGGGCCACGCGAGTGGTGCACGCGCCTCGCGCTGAAAGTTAATTAAAAAAAAATTAAAAATGAAGCTGATAGCCGCGCGTGAAAGTGACACGGCCGCGCAGCGCGAAAGTGAAAGGAAAATGAAGCTGACGAGGAGGGAGTGGGAGGAAGGGGAGGGTATTCACGCGCTGTAGAAAGCCAGATGGCAGCTGTGCACGTCGCGCGCGCTTGTGCGCTTGCGAGCAGCAGGCGTGACCACACGCTCGTGCACCATGGCCTTTTGCATGCGGGTAACCGCAGGGAAAAGGCCATTGTGCACGAGCGTGTGGTCAGCTTTCTGAAACCCCTAACAAAGTCTTGCCAGAGCAGCGCTTGCGCGCTACTCGAGGCTCGACCTAAAAACGGCCCACATACAGCCCTGTCAGACCAACCCTTCGTGCAAAGCCCTGAAACCGGTCCCAGGATGCTTGTTTCCGGTCCACGGAGGACCTGGCTTGGCAATTCGGGCTGGACTGTTCCGTTCCCATGAGGCACAAGGTCAAGACTGATTTGCATATGGCTGGGTCTAAACAGGGGTGGCATGGTGAGCAAAAGAACGATGGATTTAACCCAGATCTATTGACTGGGGGTGAATGTTGGATTGGCTATGCATTCCGTCCATCATCTGTGTGTCTTTTTCTTTTTCGACCTCAGTGCGCCAGGTATGCCCAGACATGGGTCCCAAGCTCACTGTGTCACTGGATTTAAGCTAGCCTGGCTGATTAGTGGTGATGCCCCAAAACCGGTCCCAGGATCCTTGTTTCCGGTCTAGGGAGGATTTGGTTTGGCAGTTCGGGCTGGACTGTTTCCATGAGGCACAGGGTCAAGACTGATTTGCATATGGCTGGGTCTAAACTGGGGTGGCATGGTGAGCAAAAGAACTATGGATTTAACCCAGATCTATTGACTGGGGGTGAATGTTTGATTTGCTCTGCATTCTGTCCATCATCTATGTGTCTTTAGATTATCCTATAGGCCATTCCGATCCTGAGCATAAGAGACATCTGCAGCTCAAATGCTCCACATCCAGCATGATGTAGGAAAAGAGCCTCGCACACGGGCATTCCAAGGCACACACTTTCATGCAGGATGTACACAGCAACATTAAACAATCAGCCATTCAAAGGCTTAAAAATAAGATACCCCATACACTCAGCATACATGGCAACAAAACCACACTGAGCAATCAAAGGCTCGCCAACAATCAATCTACACAGGATGCAAGGAGGCAAAATCACTCTAAGCTTTCCAAGGCTTGCAACTACCCCGTCCATACAGAATGCAAAACAGCAAAATTCAAAGTGAGCATTCCAAATCTCTCATATAGCTCATACACAGAGCATGCCAGCCAGCATAATCATATTGAGCATTCCAAGGCTTGCAAACTGCACAGGTTGCAGGATAGCAAAAATCACAATGGGCATTCCAAACCTAAACAACAAAGAAGAGAAGATAAAGGAAAACAACAGCACCCAAGGCATTCCAAGGTTAGCAAATACCGAAACCTCAAAGGATGCATGGCAGCAAAACTATACTGAGCATTCCAAGACTCCGAAACAATCAATCTACATAGTGTGCAGAGTAGCTAAAATCATATTACGAATTCAAAGTCTTACCTATCCACCCCATTCACACGGCATGCAGGCCAGCATTATCAGACTTCTCATTCCAAGGCCTACCTATACCCCATTAACGTGGCATGCAGGCCAGCATTATCAGTCTTTTCATTCCAAGGCCTACCTATACCCCATACAGGCATGTAGGTAAGCATTATCAGACTGATCATTCCAAGGCCTATCTATACCCCATACAGGTGGCATGCAGGTCTGCATTATCAGACTAATCATTCCCAAGCAGAAATTCCTGGAAACAATAGACAGTAGAACACCCCGGAAGACTTCCACACAGGCATCTAATACGATTAGAAAATACCCAGCGGCAGCACGACAAGAAATGGAGAAAACCAAGTTAGTTGCAAAACCCATCACTGATACCAACATATCCCATGGCCTGGCTGAACTCCCAAGCCTTCTGAACGATTGTCAGAAGTGCTGGAGCAAGCGTATCCGAGTTTCAGGATACACATGTAATAAATGTGCATATGCAAGTCTAAATTGAACTTGTATATGGAAATCAGGCCAGGATCGGGCCGTCATGGATCTACTTTGGAAACCCCTGCACTGGCACAGCCAGAATGACTCGGCATACAGAAAGGCAGATGTTGTTGAGGTACTATAGCCTGGAGAGTGGCTTAGATCCCAGTGTGAAGTGCTCCAAAGAGTAGAACTGCTCTGAGTCTGCACTGCTCTCCCAGCAGAAAAGTAATCCAAGAAGTGAGCCAAAGACTTGCTCTTCCAATGCACTCACAATAGCTACCTCACACCTGGTAAAGCTAAGGAAGTGAGGGTGGGCAAAGGGTTAATTCTAGCGACTGGTTTGGGCTTCAGGCGTCTTTTCTTTAGATATTATCTGGTGCTAAAGCCCAGTGTTTACCCTCAGACGCTGACTACAGCAGATTACCAATGGTTAGTTCACCAGTCTCTCCCACAGCACCCCCTCACACAACCTTACATGCACCATCAGACACGAACTCTCACACACGGCACACACGTCACATTCCATGTCAAGCACCAGACACACTGCACACTCAGAGTACCACACAACATGGTACTCCACATTCCAGAGACTAAACTGCTGCAAATGGCACATGCTGAACCTAGTGCTTTCAATGGAAATATAGAAGTGCAAGCACTCACTATTTAGAGTACGTGTTTGCGCTTGAGAATTGCCGGTACTCTCCCATTAAATGTATTGCAGAAGTGCTGAGGAGTGCAGGTACCCCCCCCCCCTCTTTCAAGGGAGTGCAGACACTCAGTAATTGCCCATTTAAAAGCACTGACTAAGGCTCAACATTGTATAATTACAATTTATTTTAGGTAATATATGCCACTAGATATCTCTCGACGAGACTTATCAGTGCGGAAAGGAATATGTGCATCTAAAATTAAGATGCTGTGGTATTTGGGTAGCAGGGGCTATTATGTAACTGTTTATTCACTTGGAGTCCCTCGGGGTAGCTCTATTAAAACCCAGCTCCCCGTAATATTAGTCAAGTAAGTGTCATGTGGAAGCACTGCCACTCACGGGCCCCTCATCCTAGCTCATGTGCAGCAGACACTAGCGTAAGGGGGTGAGGGTCGGGGGAGGGCTAGGGGTGCATTCTCTCCAGGTAGCAAAAGATATCCCACGCTTTTAACTCTCCCCGAGATCAAGCAGCTTTAAGCTAGCCGGTCACCCCTGCAATGGACTGGCTGCGGGTGCCAGCTCCGAATAATGGAAGTGTGGGAGGGGGAAACGTACACCCTCATGTATCAAAGCATTTCTCCATTGACACAGAATGGGTAAAACCCTTTAATACATCAGGCCCTAAATCAGTAAGTAATCTGATCTACGGCACCCCACCGGCGGATGGTACATGACGTACCATACTAAAAGTGCTCCTCATGTAAGTAAGCTGCATTCTCATCACACGTACAAGCACTTGCCCCACACCCCCTTCAGCGCTTTATACCTAGGTTTGTACTTTATAAATACACATACATATATGTACACACATATCCAAGATCTAGATATGTTTGGAATGGTGAAGAAGCTGATACCCTCTTTTGGTCACTATGGGAATTCATGCCATAATAGCAATTTTTCTGGTCTTTGCCGACTTCGTGAAGGTGATGGGTGAACAACGAATCCTAGATAGAGGAGGGCTTCAGATTGGGGATTTGAGCAAAGGTATTGTGCTTTGGACAACCTTATTTGCTAAGATTGGCAGGAAATGGGGCTTTAGTATCTGCTCCTATGCAGACGATACACAGCTACTAGTTGCCTTCGAAGAAAAGCACGAGGACACCAAAAATAACCTAGTCAACTGCCTCTCAGAAACAGCAACTTGGATGACGGAACACTGTCTGAAGCTAAATGCTGAGAAGTCTGAACCCTGCTCTTTGGAGGGGCTCACCTACTCTGGAATGACACCTGGTGGTCCCAGTCACTAGGTGCCGCCCCGGAACCTAAAAGTGTTGCAAAAAATCTGGGCATACTTATTGACAATGCATTAACTATGCAAGACCAAGTGCAAGCGCTGTGCGGAAAACGTTTCGCTACGCTAAAACTATTAAGAAGACTCTTCTCATGGATCCCCTTAAGCTGCAGAAAGACTATTACCCAGGCACTACTTTCTAGTAAACTAGACTACGGGAATGCGCTCTATGTGGGCATGCCCGAGTATCTTTTCTCCCGACAGCAAGTGATCTAAAATGCTGCTGCCAAGCTGGTCTGTAATAAAAGCAAATACAGCCCAGCATCAGAATGTTGGAGGGAGCTCCATTGGCTACCTGTGCGTCAAAAGGCCAAGTTTAAGCTACTGTGTTATGCACACAAAGTGCTACATAAGTGTGGTCCTCGAATTCTGCAGGACAAAATCGAATTCTATATTCCCACACGAAAATTGAGGTCCTGCCATCATGCCCTGGCCAAAATCAAACACATTAAGAAAGCTAGGGCAGGGGGTCGTTCTTTTTCCAGCCTGGCAGCTGTCCATTGGAATGAACTTCCTTAAGATCTTCGCCTTACAAACGAGTACAGGTCGTTCAGGAAGAAACTGAAAACATGGCTGTTCCCCAGAATATAGGTATTAGCACCTGCAGCCCCTTAACATAGCTCCCTGATCCCAGATGCTCGGGCCTTCACTACCTCTTTCTCAGGAAAACGCTTCCTAAGCGCAGTGATATCCTTTGGGATGAATGTGGCGCTCAATAAATACAAATACAGAGGCTTGACATTTGTAGTGATTCATTTTAATTCAAACCTCTTCACCAATTTATTAAGCAGACTCACTGCCCCCCAATACTGTCGGGGAGTGCTGCGGACCACTGGCATGTGGGTAAACCTAGGCATTGTCTGTAGGGGAGTGAACTATTGGAGTTTGAAGAAGCAAATATTTTTTGCTCCTCAAATTTGAGACTGTTTAATTAAAAATAAAAGCTTGGAAGTTTTTGCAGAAAAGTTTGTAAACATTTAAAAAACAGAGGATTCAACAAAAATTCAGTGTATGACCATTACCGTAAAGAAATGTTAAAACCAACCTCCTTGTTTAACTAGACTTAGTCCAATCTAATTATGCATACGTTCTTCTCACAGTACTTTATTGAATGAATTTTTTATGGCAGTCATGGAGTCTATCACATTACAAGTGATTAAAATCGACTTCTGGTCGACATGTTCTGGTCCCTATACAAACAATTTATGGACACTCATCGCAACAGTTAGATACTTGATTTTATAAAGCCCCTAACATGCTGTTAAGGAAACAAAACACATTTTATTTGCTAGTTAATTAACAGCAGGTAGGCTGGATTGTAAATGATACTATAACGAAAAGGTGTTTTCTAAATGATTGGGGGATATTCTATCTGCAAATAACATGGCAACCTGAGCAGTATCTGTGCTAGGCCCAGTATGAAACCAGACTGGCGGCGTTTATGATGTCACTGGTCTTTATGAAATATTGACGATGGAAGATAATAGATTCCTCATGAATGTTAGACAAGGGGAGCTGAGAGGCACTACCTTAGTCTGCCAGAGATGCTGTGTAAAGGGAGAATTCCTTCAAACGCAGGAAAGGGAATAATGTGTGAAGACTTTGAAAGAAGGCTTGAAGAAAGTAAGAAGCAGTGAAGGTGACAAGTTTGGCCTTTGTGGTCTTTTGCTAAGAATGATGTGCTGAAAGTTCCAGAGACATGGGAAGACCATAGACAATAGAAGTGACACTCTGAGGTAGCCTTGAAGACAGGTTTAAGAGTGAAAGTGTAATAAAGTGTGATCGTTTCATCTCTATGCGTGTCCTGGCCATCACGGCGGCCAGATAGACAAAGACAGACAGCATTTTGGTATTCTGAGCCAACCCCAGAACAATTATGATGAGGATTTTGTACCCAGCCATCTCTGCAGAGACCATAGCAACATGAACTCATAATCCAAAAGTTCATATCAGTTACTAAAAATATGCAACAAAGACCACCTCATTTACATTAAAGAAAACAGGCACTGATAAAGCCAGAAGGCCTAGATTGCATTTTCAAACTAGATTAAAACATGAAAAATAGCCTATTACGGTGAAAACCAAACCAAAAAACGGTTGATTTCCACAATGCATCTGTGAAACAAATAATGGAATGTGTGATGGTTTGCATAATTTTGAGATATAAAATAGTCCCTCGTGCATTGCAATGCAAGTACCCCACAAGAGGTGGACTGTGGACATGCCAATAGCATGAGGTGAAAGAGACTCTCATCTGGGCTGAACCAACGCCCTATGTATATTTATGCATTGTTAACAATAAGTCAGGCAGACAGCTGCACAGTCTAGCCAGACCTAGAAAATAATAGCTGGATGATTAAGTATAGAAAGCTGGTTGAGCTGGGGCGGAGTGAACCAGTCACGTAGCCTCTGGAAGGCTGCTAGGGTGGGTTGAGTGAGTCATTCATTCATGGGCATCTGGAAAACTGGTGAGGAACAGTCAGTCATTGTCAGCCATGTTGATGGTCGTTAGGGCTGGGGCAAAGTAAGCCACGTTTAAGCGCCTGCCTGCCCGAGCTTCTTCAGCCGAACAAGAGCCTCACATTCCTGGGGTAGGGCAGGCGGAGCTTGGCGTTTCGTTTGTTTTCACGTCTAACAAATACATCTTCAGCAAGAATTCAGGCAAAGAACAACATTGATGACCCCTCCCCCCTCCGAGCAGAGGATGTCTCATGCGGAGGCCTTGGCGCGGAAGGCACGAGGCCTGGTGATAGATAGCACGCCCCGCAGGACGAGCGGCCTTGGAAGGGTAACTGTTCCCTCTCAGAGATATGGACCGCGGCGGGGCACCTCCTCTCATGCAGCCTGTGGCCCCGCTAGAGAATGTCCGAAACGTAAGTAGTTGAGTGTGCGGTATGAAAAACTGGCAGAGGCGGCCGGAGGGAGACGTTTGCACTCAGTCAGTCATAGATTCTGAAGAAGGCTTGTGGCAAAATCTGCAAAGTATGTGAGGTTTTTCACTTTGCTACATTCCCCTGAAAATCATCACTTTTGAGACAGTTTATGTTGCAAGCATCCTAGAAGTCTAACAGAATGGTCCTCCATTAGATACATTCCACAGAACAAGTTCTAGGCTCTTTCTGAATCCGGCAGAAAATACAACAAGCATTGGTAATGCATCAGTTTCGCCTACCTGATGAATAAGGTACTGTTTTTATCATTTATCGTCCGGGAGGAGGAAAGAGCGCCCTGACAAATAACATGGGAGTGGAGAGGATGTGGCACAGTGGCCAGAGATCTTGACTCGAGAGCTGGGGATCCCGGTTAGAGTCTCGGTGGCAACATCCTGTGATTCTATGCAAATCACTTAATCTACCCGGGTGATAAATTGATATATAAATATGCTGCAAGAGCAAAAAGAGGCAAAACTTAATGAAAAAATAGTTCTATCAAAGCGACGGCGATGGGAAACTGATAAGAGAAGTAGACAAGGAACAAGCATTGGTAAATGCAGGAACATCTGCTACAGCCAATAGAAATGGAGGAAAAGTAAGTAGCACGCACAGGAACCAATGAGAAGCCAGGAAAGAGACGAGGCGGGATGGAAGTCCCTTTTAAGTTTATATTAAAAACAATAGATTTCTCAAGAACAGCACAAGCACTGTGCAGACGAAACCTAAAAATTGAGTACAAATTGCCCTTCGATCTATGGTTTTGCCAGCACAAACTCCCCTGTGCTGCACCTGCAGGAATTTGCACAGGGAAAACTGTGGAAAGGAAGAAAAATGCACAATTTTACCAGTCTTTTAGACCAGGGTCGGACTGACACAAAAATTAGACCTGGACACCAAAATAAAAGTGGCACCCGTCAGTGAAGCAGATAGCTAAAAAAGGGGTTTTATCAGGGAAATCGACAGTAAAAACCGGCCTGCTTGGCCATAAAACCTGTCACAACAGCTAAGAAATCAGCCCTCATAATGATAGGTCAGACCAGCCCATCAGGCCCTGCCTGATTACCCCGAGGTGAGAGTAACTCCTTTGTCTGTCAACCTCAACGCCCAGAAGCAACGCAACCAGAACCCTCAAATAGAACCCATACAGTGTTGCACGCAGGGAGCTCCCTCAGCAATCCAATCCCCACCATTCTGTGAACGTGCTCCCTGCCCCAGCTCCCATCTCATCAGCCCTATGGGCCTGTTAAAGACAAATTGCAAATTATCCCGCAAAGCGGCCAGGAGGACTCTGGAATTTGCTGGTTAGGAGTGGTAAGTCCATTTGCGCGGATGATAAACCAGGTAACTTAAAGAAAGGCAAAATGCAGGAACTTTACAAATCTTCACCAGAGAAAAAACATATTGCGCATGCCCAGGTCTAAATCCGAGAGGAAGGCCCACAACTATGCAGAACACAACCTAAAATGCACTTCTACCAGCAGAAAGATGGAAAGAGACTACAGGAGCCAAAGCTAGATTCCAGCGTTGCCTTACAACTTGAACCAGGCAACCTGACACATCGTTTTAAGTAATTGTAATTGTGTTTGTATAGCGCTTAAGACCCATGACGAGGCACTGAAGCGCTTTTCAGAGTGTAACGCGCTACTCTGGAACCCAAGATTAGTAGACTTTTGCAGACCAAAGAATAAGAAGACAACAAGGACACACTGTAGAAAAGCGCTCCCAATAGCTAACGAGGGCAGAGATATTTTTATCCCGCCAAAAGAAGCAGCAAAGCACGGAATCCATAGCAACGATCACATGAACATATGTTAGAAAGAAGGAATTTTGTAAGAACAAAAAATCCCACTGAAAAGGGTTCATCCGGTGCCATTTTTCCAAGAACCAGCCACACTTACCCTGCTGACAGCAGGGTGGTCGAGTTATCCAGAATGAATCTTTTACAAACCAGATTGCCTGTTAAAAAAAAAAAAAAAGATATAAAAGTGTTGTAAATTATGGCCAGGCAGAAGAAGACTGTGTGATGTCCCAGTGAAGTCTAGGGGGCATTTTATTTGCTTGTAGGGTGAAGAGGAGTCCAGGGATGGTGAAGTCCTCCTACTAAGGGTACATTCATGAGTATTCAGTTTATGTTGCTATTGCGTCAGTTTAGGTGTTGAACAGAGATGGAGTCCGAGTGTCTTCCGAGATGCATACGATGGGGGTTGGGAGTGGAAACTCCAAGAGTGAGTCTGCCTTCTAGAGCAGGGTCAAGAAATAAAGACAGTTGGGGCAGATGTGGTGGATTGTGTGGCATGAATATAAACTGAGACAAGATATCACAAAATGATGTCTGTTTGTGTATGTGAAGCTGAATCTGTGCAAAAGAGTTTCCTTCCATGACTGAGTGTATACAGAGCCATGGATAGCAGGATGCACAGGTAGAGCAGAGGCACCAAGAAACACTTCCTCCAAGCCATAAATCACCAGGAAGAGAACAGTACACATTGTATTAAAACATGGAATCCCCTTCTAGTGAACTTGTCATGGATTTCACTTCTGCTACAGCTCTCTTTTGAATAGAAGGCTTATGAGGGTTTGAAGCGCTGTATTTTAATTGCTAAATGTCCCGTTTCTAGTTAGAGACCAATGACAGGCTTCATTGGCCTCTGGCTGCCAGCTAACTTGATCCTTCCATCGAGACATCGCAGGTTCATGGAAGCTTCAAGAGACTATACAGGCATTCCCTCGCTCGTGGTCACAGCTCATGGTTTCTGCTGTGTTTGGTGAGGGACACCACCTTAGTAATTGTGTATTTTGAGCGTTGTGGGAAATGTCCTCGGGAGGGTGTGGGACCGAACACTCCACATCATTACCTCCCAACCAATTTCTCTTCTCAGTGGCAAGTCTTGCCTGGGTTGCCAGCTGTTCCATCAGCTTGTGTGCACAAGACGTTTGCACATACCTGCAGAAATGCCCTCCAAAAGCAAGTGAGAGGTGTTTTCTATTTCCGTTGTAGCCTCTGTGAAGAAAGATCCCCAGTGACAAGAGGTTACAAATGTTATTGCTAGGCAAGACAAGAGCCATAGCCATGCCATGATTTCCTGTCATATTAACCCCTGAATCATATTTCGGAATAGACATGCCAGGAAGAGCAAACAACTCTGGAAAGCATGACTGATCATTCGTTTGTGAAAGCAGAACATTAGGGGGCTCACTTTAGCTGATCCCAAGAATTATCCTTACCCAGAATTCCCTGGCTTCTCGCCTTTTTGAGAACAAACTTTCTTTCACATTAAAACAGTAGGTTGAAATTCATGATCCAATCTAGGTCATTCCGTACAGTCCCATTTTTCTCCAGGTAAGAAAGTATCTCATAGTTGGCGATGTCATATATTGTATGAAAAGCAGGGCCGATCCACGCGCTTATGTGAAGCGTATTTTTAGTTACAAGCTTTCAAAATTATATGGCCGGGAAACATATCAACAGGAAATACTTTGGAAGTTCAGACATCATCAGAAATCTCGAGTGAGTGAGTAGGCGTATGTTGATGTCACAAGGTTTTCAAAGCCATAAATCTAAAGGTGCCATAAAGTGATGTATACATGTTCCTCAACCATATGTCTTAAGCCAAAAACACTAATATCCGCCCCTAAACAGAACCGCATCCTACGCTTCTCTACTTCTCGTTAACAACAGTACATCAATGGGTGTGTTTATACCGATATGTGCGTTTACATAGAGGGGTCATGTCAATATGGAAGCAATGCCAAGTGTTGCTTGTAAGCTTTCCCTAAGACAATGCACTGAGGTGTAGTGGTCCCAATTGCTTCATTTCACATCCTCAGCATAGAACTTGCATATGTCCTCCAGCCTTAGCAACTTAATCCCATGTTACATCTACTGGAGTAAGGTCCAGATGTACCATTGTGCCCGTTGCAGCAAGTGGTTGTAAATTGCATACTATCTTTTTGAGACAAGTAATTTATTTTGCGAACCAACCTATGCACTAATAGGTCAGTTCACCAAATAAGGAATCAGTGGGGGTCGCAGAATGACCTACCTTATTGATATTCATGAGCTGATCGCACATTGTGACTCCCTCTGATTGGCTACCTTCACAGGGATGGAGACCTGCAAGACACAGCAGACCACCGTCTGTGTCAAAGTATTTAAAAATTGATTTTTTTTTAAAGCAGCTAGAGTTTCTTAAAGCAAAAGCTGTCACCACAATTCCTAAAGGGGCAGGGGTCTAAATAGGACCTTCCCCATACCACACCAATTTGGAAGTCAGTAACTGGTCAGTGGTTTGAAACCAGTAAACTATTGATACATAGGGTACAGATTCGCAGCTTGGAAGGGATGCCAATACTGATATGGAACATCCAACAAAGCCTCTTTTACAGGAAGCGAGGCATCAGAAGGTCTGGTTCCTTTTGCCGAAGGGTTCTAGTCGAAAAGTACTTAATCAGGGTGGGATGCTCGGGTAATTCTAAAAAACTGGCTCTGGATGATAAGGGTGCCAATATTTAAAAAGTCTAAGTGAGCAGTCTCAAAAAGCTATTACCTTAAAGAGATACTATGCCCTTTTAGTATAATTTTTCTGGAGTCATTTTAGATGCATTAACAGACTGGGTAGAGGAGAATTGGATTCTCCCAATTTCCCAAACAGGTTTTTGCACATATCAATCAACTTTACTAATACTTTTATTTTGGCTTGTAGTATTTCACTCTCACAGGATGAGAAACATCACCTATATATTGCACATTTCTGTACTTAATGTGTGCTTTTGGCACTAATGACACATACATCCCAGAAGTTCAACAAAAAGCACAATATTAAAGTTACAGATGAGGTCATTGTTGGCATTTCATTATTATATAAAAATACACGGGCAATGGTTAATGCAAGCAGTGAAAGGGGCTATTCTTGGTAAATATCAACCCAAAAGAGGGTGAAACGAGGCAGTCTATTAGTTCCTCTTTTTTAGGTCTCGCCTAGGCAGTGCTTGCGCTGTTTCCTCGAGACATGCTGTATTCAGGATATGATCAATATTAATAATAGGGTATCCCAGTATCATGCAGAACCTGGGGATTGCTAGCAGTATATGGACAGTGGTTCTACCATATGAAAAAAAGAACTTATTTCGAGAATTCAGGATTTAGATCCTCTCAAAGGTAGGTTCCTCAATGAATGTTGTGAAACATACTGACCATAAACATATAAACATGCTACAAATGACAAGGACTTAATTTGAATAGCCTCATGTGCGATATATTGAAATTCATATATCGTATGTGATGAAAGACATACCAATAATTGGACAGGACAGATACACATTACATATAACAAAATACAAAATGCAAATTAAGTGGCATGAAAGGTGTAGCTAAAACCAAAAATTATATTTCACATCATTAGCATCATATAAACAGACTTATTGAAGCGTCCAAACTACATGAAAATAACCCTGGATAGACACGTGAATTCTATTCCTTATACAGCTCTGTCTACTCTGGCAAAGGACCCATGAAATTAACGTCGACGTTTCGACCCCCTAACAAGAGTGTGAGTAAACAACATCACCATGGGGACTTCATCAGGACTGTGAACCAAAGGTGTGTATAGCCTGTCTGTGAAAGAGATCGAATTAAGATAGTCGATGGTATTTCAGGTGAATGGCGCACTTGTTCAATGGTATTAATTCCAACCTTGAGTAATGAGTCTTAAAGAAAGGAGTTAATCGGACATATATGTCACAAAAAGGTAATCCTAGTAGTCACTCTCAATTCATTGAGAAAAACCTTGATTGCACGGTAACAAATGCTTCCAAGTATCTTGACGCTCGGAGTTGGTAAAATGGAATAAATCAGAGAAGTTGGCTACTGGGGGGCTACCCTCTTGGCCACTCTATTGGGCTACAAATATCCACATATAAACAAGGAGCAACTAGCGCTTCCTTTGTTTCTCCGGCATACAGAAGGAATCCAAGCTACTTGTGTCAGTGTCCCAATAGAGTGGCCAAGAGGGTAGCCCCCCAGTGGCCAAGTTCTCGGATTTATTCCATTTTACCAACTCCGAGAGTCAAGATACTTGAAAGCATTTGTTACCGTGCAATCAAGGATTTTCTCAATGAATTGAGAGTGACTACTAGGATTACCTTTTTGTGACCCAGATGTCTGATTAACTCCTTTCTTTAAGGCTCATTACACAAGGTTGGAATTAATACCGTTGCACAAGTGCGCCATTCACCTGAAATACCATCGACTATCTTAATGTAATCATGAACTGAGACTCCTATACATGTCCCACCTCAACCAGTTAATAGCTACGGATGCCGCTACATCCAGACACAATATTATAAGATTGTACGCTATTGATAGAGAAGAGAACTGCCCGAGCAATTATTGCTATGCTGCACAAACTCAATTATTTGGAACTAATTTCTAAGTTAAAATCTACTAAGATTAAGAAAATAATTTTTAATGATGCCAAGTTTTTAAAATCTGAATGTATGATTTTTTATACTAATTTGTGTATACCTTTAGAAAAGGATAGGAATATTGCTTATTAACATTAAAAATGTTTAATAAGTTAGTTAAACCAAATAAACTATTTCACAAAGTAAAAAAAATATTCCTTCAAACTATTCTTCATAAAGAACATAATGTTCTTAAAAGCCACCCTGGTCTCTAGAGGAAGGGCAAAAAAGAGGGGCATCCCAGCAATATGTAGGTACTCCCAGGGTAATTACAGCAGCAGCATGTTGAATGCACACCAATCTCCTATAGTCAAATGTTGATCCAATAATGGCGGGAACTGCTGCCCTCCTGTTGAGAAGGGTAGAATTAGCTTGAGCTGTTTAATATAAGAGACAAGCACTGGCAATGTCAATAGTTATTGCCTATGAAAGAACTATTGGCTATTGCAATGTGTTTTAGCCATGATGTACACCAGTCTGTCTGCTGTTCAGCATGGCTAAAGGTAACCGTGGGCAATGAACTCCACTCCGCTCCGCTAGCGGAGGTTGCAGAGATTTGCTAACTACGCATTACATTGAAAGCACGGAATTCATGCAAAAACTCTGATTCCGCCACGTAGTGGCGTTAGCTACTGCACCCACAACCCTTTGATAAAACAACTTTAACTTTCATGCTAAAAAGCACATAACCAATTCACAAAAGTGAGCTTTGAAAAACATCAGGCAATGAGAGAGGTGATGATTTTGGGGTCCCCCCCTAACCTAGGGGGAGGACCAAGCAGATGCCTTGAACACAAAGAGCATATCATGCTGAACGATTCGGTGGTGGTCCCATCCTCCTAGGACCACCCCAAGCAAAGTTATGGGCAAAAATACAATGCCAACCAAAGGCCCAGCAAAGCATTATGGGGCGAGATTCTAGAGTGCAGTGAATAATATAGTATTAGTTCTCAGCTGACCCAGGAGAGCTGCTGGGCTTGAGGAATGTTTTGATATTGGATACTATAATATTCACTGCACTCCAGAATCTCGCCCCATAATGCTTTGCAGGGCCTTTTGGTTGGGATTGTATTTTTGCCCATAACTGTGCTTGGGGTGGTCCTAGGAGGATGGGACCACCACTGAATCGTCCAGCATGATGTGCTCTTTGTGTTCAAGGCATCTGCTTGGTTCTCTCCCTAGGTTAGGGAGGACCCCAAAATCATCACCTCTCTCACTGCTTGCTATATTTTCATTTTCACTTTTGTGACTATATGCATTTTAGCATGTAAAAATAGATTTACTTGTTTTATCAAAGGTATGTGAGGTTTCTGTTTTATTAATTGGGATGAGATGGAACGGAGTGGAGTTTCACGGAGTTTTTGTTCAACTCCGCAGAATTCCGCGTAGTGCTACTCCGCCAACTTCGCACACCCTTAGCTAAAGGTTAGTGGCGTATATTGGAGTGGGGTGGATTGGGGTAGAGTAGAGCGGGTAGATTGTAGTGGGGTAGAGTGGGGGTAGACTGGAGTGGAGTAGATTGGAGTTGAGCGGGGTGGAGTGAGATAGATTGGAGTTGGGAAGGCTGGTGTGTGATAGATTGGGTTAGGGTGAATTGGGGTATACTGAAGTGGAGTAGACTGAGGTAGATTAGAGTGGAGTGGGCAGATTGGAGTGGATGGGGGTAGATTGGAGTGGATTGGGAGAGATTGGAGTAGATTAGGATAGATTGGAGTGGGGTAGAGTGGAGTGCGATAGGTTGGGGTAGACTGGAGTGGGGTAGATTGAGGAAGAGTGTAGTGGGGTGGGCTGAGGTAGATTGGAGTGGAGTAGATTGGAATGTAGGGGGTAGATTGGAGTGGAATGGGGAACAGTGGAGTGGGATAGATAGGGGTGGGGTAGATTTGAGGGGGGTATATTGGGTGGACTGGAGTAGGGTAGATTGCAATGGAGTGGAGTAGATTGGGCTAGAGTGGAGTGGGGTAGAGTGGAGTAGAGTAGATTTGGGTAAAGGGGAGTGTGAAAGTTTGAAGTGTGGTAGTCTGGAGTGGGATAGATTGGGGGAGATTGAAATGGGGTAGATTGGGTAGGGCATTTTTGAGTGGGATGGATTTGGGTAGAATGGGGTAGACTGGAGTGGAGGATGGTACATTTGAGTGGAGTGGAGTAGATTGGAATGGGGTACATTGGAGTGGAGTGGGCAAGAGTGGAGTATGGTAGATTGGGATAGAATGGAGTGGGGTCGTTTGGAGTGGATTGGAGTAGAGTGGGGCATATTGGGGTGGAGTGGGGTAGATTGTGGTAGACTGAAGTGGTATAGATTGGAGTGGAGTGGGGCAGATTGGATTGTGGTAGATTGGAGTGGGTAGACTATGGTAGATTGGAGTGGGGGTACAGTGGAGGGGGTTAGATTGCAATGGAGTTGAGAGGGATAGATTGGAGAGAAGATTGGTGTGGCATGTGGAAAACTGGGAATGGAGTGGGGTAGATTGAATTGGAGTGGAGTGGGCTGGAATGAGGTATGTTGGAGTGGGGTGGACTGGGGTAGAGTGGAGGGGGGCACAGTGGGGTGGGGTAGATTGCAGTAGATTGGAGTGGGGTAAAGTGGTAGATCTGAGAGGTGAGGGATAGATTTCAGTGGAGTGCAGGGGTAGAGTGGGGTGGGGTAGATTGGAGTGGAGTAGGTTGGGTAGATTGGATTGTAGTTAAGTGCATTGGGGTACAGTGGAGTAGACTGGGGCAGATTGGAGTGAAGTGGGGCAGATTGCAGTCAAGTTGACTGGAGTGGGTTGGGGCAGAGTAGGGTGGGCTTGACAGGAGAGGGGTACATTGGGATGTGGTAGATTGGGACAGATCGGGTTAGATTGGAGTGAAGTGGGGTAAATCAGGGTAGAATGCAGTGGAGCTGGGTAGATTGGTAGCGTGCAGCGGAGTGGTAGATTTTGGAAGATTGGAGTGGTGTAGTTCGGGGGTGGATTGGAATGGGATAGATTGGAGTGGAGGGGGTAGATTGGAGTGGGGTCGATTTTGGCAGATTGGAGTGGGGTAGACTGGAGTTTTGTAGATTGGAGTGAGTAGATTGGGGTAGGTTGGAGTGGAATGGGATAGATTGGAGTAGTGTAGATTGGAGTGGGGTCGATTAGGGTGGAGTGGAGTAGGGTGGAGTGGAGTAGATTGCAGTTGAGCAAGTTAGACTAGGATGGATTGGGATAGATTGGAGTGGGGTGGATTAGGATAGGTTGGAGTGGAGTGGGGTAGATTGAAGTGGAGTAGGTAGATTAGGATAAATTTAGTGGAGTGTGGCAGATTGGAATGGCGTGAGGTAGATTGGAGTGGAGTGAGGTAGAATAGGTGGAGTGGGGTAGATTGGGATTAAATGGGTTGTGGTAGATTGTAGTGCAGTGAAGTGGGGTAGATTTGAGTGGAATGTATTGGGGTAGATTGGAGTGGAGTGGGTTAGACTGGAGTGGAGTGGGGTCAATAAATCAGGTGGCTTGTAAAGCGCGACTACTCACCCGTAAGGGTCTCAAGGCATGGGCGGGGACTGTTGGTCCGTCGAAGGCGCTGTGGTTCAGTCGAAGAGCCAAGTCTTGAGGTCCTTCCTGAATTGAGGCAGTGACAGTGATTGCCTGAGGTGGAGAGGGAGGGTGTCCAGGTCTCCAGGAGTGGGGTATGTGGAGTGGCGTGTCAAGGAGTGGCAGGTCACAGAGTGGAGTGTTGTAGAGTGGAGTGGGGTGGCGTAGAGAGTGGAAGGGCATAGAGTCGAGTGGTGTAAAGTGGAGTGGTGCAAAGTGGAGTATGCATGGTGTGGTAGCACACTGCCATGACAGATAACACATTTTCAATTGAAATGACCAAATAACTGTATTATCCCAGAATGTGATTTGAATTGTGTATTGCTGCTACATCCATTTATGGAATGTTTTTATCATCTGTACTTTTATGGCCTTAACTTGCCGAATAAAGTTTTTGTGACTGACTGTTTATTACATTTGTGCAGACATACAGTTTTACAGCACACAAACAAAAATGTGCGGACATGTCACCTAGTGTATTGATGTGTTTTGATTGTATTCAGATATTTGTTTCCACCACTCTTCAGAATTGAAAAAAAAAGTGCTTGATTCACACTTTCCTAATTCTGATAAATGATGAAATATCAGCAGTTAATTTTTGTTGTGTGCTTGAAAAAATAACATTGCACAGCCTCTCCTCTCACATGTGTATCCAGCAGGATTGCCACATAAAAGGGCTCACTTTGAAGTCAGAGAAAGAAAAGTAAACACCACTCTCAGAAACCAGAGCCCGACATTTGACCTCTGTCTTTGAATGCACAGCAAACGTGACAAGAAAAGAACAAGATTTAATGGCCTGTTTACAGAAAGCCGGTACTAGGAAAGATACAGTAAACAAGGGATGCTCCACCAAAGGGACGAACTGAAGCTGGACAGCCTAAAGCAAATAAAGCCAGCAAATAAGAAGCAATAAACTGAGTTACAAACCACAAAACCAAAAGCAATGGGTGAAATGCATTCCCGGAGAAGCTTTCAGAACGCCCACAAGAAGTCGTTAGCAAACCAGATAGCTGTGCTATATGGTAGGCTTCGATCTAAAAAACAATGAAGTGATTGCATTATTCTGTTCCTGCATGCTAAGATTAAAGTCAAATGTAACCCTTCCTAAGTGTTTAACTGCATGGGCAAGCACTTGGCAGGTGCCCTTTCTGGAGGCCAGAAATCTAATTGCAATTATATTTGGGGCCTAGAATATTTACTAGGCACTAGCCTAGCAAAGGTGTCATGGACACTAGGCACTAGCCTAGCAAAGGTGTCATGGAACCTAACGCAAGAAAGGAAAATGGGGCTCCCATCTCCTGTTTTGGTAGAAAAACCATCAATATTTGGGATCCAGTCGGCCTCTTACACTGCTGGGCCCCTGCGCCACTTCCACTGCTGCACTATTCATGGAAACGCCCCTGTTACCAGGTGACCATGAGCAAGCTTGGTGGCTGGAAAACTTGCGGTAATTAGGGAATCATATCGTGCTCTTTGCTCGGGGACCAGGATGTTCCAGGACTCTACCTCCGTGGCAGTGGCAAGTTGGGATTCTATCAGTGGCGAGCATCTGTGCAGGCTCTTGAGTGCTGTAGGTAAAGTCGGTGGAATGTGAGGCGGGATGCCCAGTGCACCTCGTGTGTCTGGAAGAGCTCCTTTGGTCTCTGGAGGGCCAAGGCAGGCCACAAGGGTCACATTTCTTTGGCCCTTAATTAGTTGTGAGCCCTGAATTATTTGTCAGCTTTGCATTCATCTTAGAGGAGGCATGCATAGCCAACTTTCCAGTGGTTAATTAGCCCAGGTCTAGTGATCTTAACATGCCTGTCTTGTGCTATTTTTGTGCCAGTCTAGGTTCTCCTAGTGTTTGAGGCAGGTTGGCCTGCTCAACTATGCAGGCAAAGGTGACTAAAGGGAATCCTGCAATGTCCCGGCTGGTGCATGTACCAGTGTCATCAGACTCCCAAAAAACGTTATCAAAGTCAAACTGGGGCCAGACATAAAATACAATGGGGAACAGAAAGAAAAACCCCAACAGCATGCTCTAAAAGGTATATTTAGTCTATATGTTCAACAACCCATCATGTTTGCTGATGAATTCTATGTGCGCACAGGTTTTTGTTGTGCCTGGTTTCCTCATATTGCTGCAAAGGAGGGAGGTGTGTTAACTACATGGGTGTGTCCATGCTCTCCTGCTCAGTCCTGAATGGTGATGATGCTGTCGGCATGTTTGCAGTGGCACAGCAGGGATAACGGGCAGTGAGGCAAGAGAGCAGGGAGGCTCAACAGGAAGGCACTCAGGCGCCTGGTGGGGCATCCTTTGAACCCCATTATTGTTGTATCCGCTATATAAGATGCACCACATGTGTAACATGCCAATGTCTGGAAGGAAAGAGGTGAGCTTTAAACTTGCTGTAATGTGGCACGATGGAATTCAAAATATCAGTGGAGACTGCCCTGTGGTTTATGCTGGTTGTTGTGGCACATTAACTGAATGGCAAAACTATATTTGTGTGTTAACTTGCACTAAATATGTGGGAGGCTTGCCACCCTCTACCCAGGGTTGACAAGAGGGTTGACAAGATGGTTGATAAGCTCAAGGGAGCGCAGGAGGGTGTTTTTCACCCTTGTGACAGCAAGTGGAGCTCTTACATTATGTTCTTGGCATTTGTTGTGCCGCACATTGTCTGGCATTAGAATATTTCGTGCCATTTGCCTGGGTGCCTTCCGCACAGTTCTGTGGTTTTCATCACAAAACCAAAGTCTGAGAGGTCCAGTGATGATAATTTTTGGACATTGGATAGTTGTTCGTCTGTAGGGTGGATGTGACCAGTATTTTTAAATGAGCGATGGGTGTACAGTTTCAATATCACGATGTGTGACCGACGGGCATTAATATTTCCTTACAGCATTTTGTCCCCATATGGTCCATTCCGTTTCTTGTGCATTCTGTTTGGGCTGGGGTCAGTCTCGCAGTGTTCCAAGAGTTCATGTTCTGTGGGATGAATGGGGTGGCCACTTCGGGTCTACAGCCTATTATATGAACGTAATGTTCCCATATTCAAAGTTTTGTACATTTCACAGAACAGGGATTCGACTTTGAAACACGAAAGACCCATATTAAAGCAAAGCCAAATTAACCTCTTGGCATGACGTTGTGTGCTTCGAGTTCTGTGACAAAGTAAAAAATGTCCGGCAAACTGTCTTTTTTCTATCTGGTCAATTTAAAAATTGGCATGTAAATGCAAATTTGCGTGCTATGGCGAGGTACGTACTGACCCACCGATGGGGGAGCTGTCACAGTTAGGTCTTGCCACATACCCTGGGGATGGGAGAATGGGCATGCCAGTTGTGCTTAACATACTGGGCATTGAGTAAATTGACTCTGCCTAATGTGTCAGATTAGAAACATGCACAGCAATGTGTTCTTCACATACTGGCACAAGGTGAACACTGGCATCACTGCAGTATCTGAAGCCTAAGCAACAACAGTGCTGCACGAGGTCCGAAAGAGCAGTGCGTTAAGGCTAGTAAGTAGCTGGTACCATGAAAACCGCCATGAAAACTGTGGCGTGAGGAAACTCAGAATATGCTTGGCGGTGCTGCAGCGGCACCGCCAGCATATTCCTGGGTCAGACCACTGCACCAACACAGAAGAATCGTGGATACCCTGCGGTTGGGGCAGTCTTGGGAAGGGGAGACCGCCGCACTCAAAATGTAATAGTCGGACTACTAGTGCGGCGGTTCCCGCCACTCTACCGCGAATACAGTGTCTTATGGACTGCTGTACTCATAATCAGGCCCTTCGACACTGAATCTGGGCAGCGCATGCACTGCTCTGCGAGGCATGCTGTATTATAGTATGGACTTGTAGCTCCGCCCACTCTGCGCCCATATTTTTTCATTGGCTTGTGTCACTGTCCTTTGTAAATGCTGGCTTCTGATTCATTAATAGGCTTGTTAGGCCCCCCATAGTACCACCTTGTCTTCATTAGTAACCTCCCATGAGGACTGGCCCTTTTACTTCTGTTGTTACACGGTTTGTCTTATTTAGTCTGTAAGCACTATTTTTTTAATGAGTTTCTACTACTGCAGACACAACATGCTTTCCTGCAACATTCAGCGCGCCATGCACTCTTTCACTTTCCAAGCAGCCTGGGACAATGGCGGCCGCTTCTTTGAAATGAAATAGGTCTCACATTTACAAGATTTTGAGCTATTGGCATTGTAAATGACAATGCCTTTTATTTATGTGTTAATTATCAAAACAGATAAATAAAAGGCATTGTCATTTACAAAGCCAATAGCTTAAACTCTCGCAAATGCGAGACCTATTGCATTGCAAATGCTTGTTTAAACTAATGACTTTTATTCACAGTACTTCCTGTCACCTGCTGGGGTCTCACGATACTATTGCAGGCGTCACTATTCCTCAGTGCATCAACCAGGATTCAAATCAGTGGCCCACTGGTTATACACAGACATCTGAAGAAATTGCGTAAACTAACTGAGCTTTCCTACCAGAACAATGCATTTCCCACAGAATAGATTAACTTGCATTTATTTTTCATTTAAGGTGTGTCCATTATATTTTATATGCAGTTGCCTGTAGGTGAAAAGGTCGACGTAATAGCAGGACCACTAGAATCATTTGACAAGAGAGGATAAAATTATGTGACAAGAAAAGGCAAATTGAGCAGCATAATACGGCACATTTTGGGATAATACTGCATAATTATTTTGTATTTTTTACAAAAGTTATCACTGACTGGGCAAATGTCATCTCAGTACCGGTTTAACACACAAATACTGCACTAAACATCAGAAAGATGACTAGACAACTTTTGCAAATGGCCTCTTGCCGCTCAGCCACTTGCATCACCACATTTTAGTGATTTTTGTTCCATGTGAGCAAGAAACACGTTTGTTTTCTTTGTTATATTCTGCAAATTATGCAGCAGATGATGGCTAATGAATAATTATGCAGATAACGCAGGAGACGCAGAATAGCATAATTCCAGTGGCCCTCCAAATTATGGTCTTTTTAGCTAAAAGAAAAAAACCGCCCCCCCAAAATTCACTGACCCCACCCCTAAAGGGTACCCGGATCACAGATCCCGTACTTTTTTCTGCACTTCGGCCGCCGCGCAGAAGAAAGAGCGAAGGTGAAATGGGTGATGGAGTAAACGAGGGAGCAGGACAGTGGAGTAAGGAAAATGTTATTGGAAGAGAGAAGGAAGAGCAGAGGACAGAGAAGGGCGAATGCGAGAGGGGATTCGAAAGACTGTTAGGGTAAATGGAGTGGGTGAAGCAAGAGGTGGTACGTCTTAAGGACAGAGGAAAAAGAAAGGGAGCGTGAAGAGCAGACGGAAAAAATCCCTGATGAGGAGGGGGTGAAACCTCCCGAGGACCCCGCAGACCTGTCTAGTGCGGGTCTCTAGGGAGACGCTCCGCGCCTTTGACATCCCTCAGCAGTTTAGTAGTTTTATAAATGATTTGTATTATGTCCTAGTCCGGCGTTCAGGGGCCCTGTGCTGTGCAGCACCCGCAGCCAATTGTTTAATTGCGCTATGATGGAGACCCCGCTTAACAAAGGCGCCGTGGCCAGGTCTGCAGACACAGCTGCTCTCTGACCCACACAGCCCGTCGCTTTCCCATCTGTGGCAATCAGTGACAGGCGCGGGGGGAGGCAGAGTGCAGAGTCCGCCAAGATCAAACTGGGAGGCAGCGGAGAACAAGCAGATCTCATCTCAGCACTCCCAGAATCAAGCAGTTTCTCTGCTCTGGCAAGAAGGCAGGTGGGCCTAGCGGGCAGGCTCGAAAGCTGGGGTCCTAGCTGGAGGACCATTAGCCCCCATTATACAGCCTGTGGATGGCCAGGTCGCCAAGTAACGTAAAGATCAATGTAGAATAGATATAGGTTCATGGAAGCTTCAAGGCGCCCTCACAAAAGGTCGACTAGAAAGCAGGGTCAAAACATTTGTATAGTTAGTATAGATGCATCACTGGTGCACTCAAGTACTCATGGGCATAATTCTAGTATAATGCATAGCTCAAGCGGCGTTTATGATGAAAGAGCCTCAATAAGCGGCCACTATACCATTCAACGAGACACTTGAACCAGGAGAGGCCCAAGACCCGTGTGACCCGGCATCTGGCGCCGCTCCTCCTCGAAGTAACTGGTCACAGCAGTTCCAGTGGACATTGACTCCCAGCTCCTTCCCGCTGCTGCCCATCAATCACTGGATGGAGCCGATAAGACCCCCGGTGCACCCCACTCTGGATTATTACCACGTGGCCTTGATCGGTCCACCACGGTAGGGCGACAGACGCCACAGGGTCAGAAACCAGACACCAAAACTCAGCCTGTGTCTGCGTTCTTGTGGTGTTTGACTGGCTTCCAGGGGCGTAGGCTCTGCGTACGGATGCTTGGCCCACCACTACACCGCAGCCTGGAACCTCCTACCAAGAAGCTCAGGAGGAGGTACCAGAGTGCTGGGTTTAGGCACCAGGAACTCCCTGGACCCAGACCTAAAGCAGATTCTCACCCTATTGGACTTGAAAAGAACACCAAAACTTCTCCAAGGAGCCTTTCGATTCCTGGTCCAGTGCGAAAATCTCCATCCTGAACCCCACAGAACAAGTCTAAAGAAATGCCATAACCACCTTATTTTTAATTGCATCATATTTTTTACCAGCTTCACTTTTCGAGTTGGGATTTCTAGGACAATGCTTTAAAAGGGAACAACAAAGCTACTAGTCCCAAAATGCAAAATGTAGTTGGCTGAAAATCAATGATAGCTTGATATGGTCACAGGACATGGGGCTCCTCGTCACCTTCACTTTTCATAAGACAGATTTGATGTGCAACAGTCAGGAATGTGGGATGGTAGTAAACTACTTAAGGAGGGTTACATATCACCCCACAAGAACCAGCTAACTTCAGAGCAGGGCTGCTTGCTGGCAGCCATCCGTCCACAACACCGGAAACAAAAAGATGGAGACCAAGGGCGAAGAATGTCCTCACAATGCCTTCAGTGTTCCACAGCACTACACGGACTCTGCTCTGAGAAAGATTCCCAATCAGAAAGAACCGGCTCAGATGTTACCAAGGAGAAGAGATGCTGTGCCAAGCGCCTCAGGCTGTGTTGGCCACTGCGGCGTGTGACAGCACCGCATGCCAAGCATCGGCACGGACCTCACGCACAAACGGTCCAACCCATGACTTGATGGAACGTAGCACCAAGTCTTTTACAGAGGCGACTCAAGCTGCTAACTGGAAGGATAATATGCATATTCCATTTATTACCCTTTCCAGGAAGAACTTTCTCATGCTACTTTACTTCACCCCGAGACCCTTTTTACTTTCACTGAAATATGCTCTTTACTTTTACTCCAGTCACATTCGGAGGGTTCCTTTAGACCGTAGAGATCTAGATTGTTACAGGATTTCTCACGCAAGCTATAGGACCAAAAGTGGGACGCGCATCTTGCTGCTTTCCCATCCTGCTTCTTCTTTTAATTTCCCCTCAAATTTCCTTTATTTTTGGCATATTTGGTGATTGGTAACTCTGAGATTCACATGGATGCCAGTTCTAGTGCACCTCCAGTAGAGGCTTAGACTGCTGGTGGTAGGAGGACACCAAAAGAGCCTTCAGTTTGAAATCAAGCAAGGTTCTTCCTCCATTGATCCATTAGTAGAGACTGCTGTGTTGGCGATGGCCCTTGGTGCTTTTGTGGGTACATCACTTTTCTGCTGGGCAACTTCTACAGATCACACCAAAGTAAAATCCACGCAGCCCCTATGACCCACTGGTGGGTCGCAAGCTGATTTTTTAGTAGGTTGTGAAACTCCAAACAATAAATAAAGAGGCCTTTAAATTCTGTATTTATTTTGTCACATTTTCTGCACTTCAAAGTAAGAGGTCAAATGCCATTCCATGTCTTCTGACAAGCTGTTGCTTTTGTTTTATCATGGGGATTGGTGTTTACAGACTCCTCTCACTTTGCAATCAGAAAAAGAAAAGTAAAGTGGATTATGTGACAATCTTGCTGCAGTAAAGAGAGTAAAAGGAAAGGCTGTTCCAACACACAACAAAATGTAAATAAATACCTGTAAATGAACTGTACGCATTCAGCAGTTAGGAAAGCAAAAATGAAGCACACTTTTTTGTAATTCTGTAGTGTGATGCATACAAAGGTTTTAATAAGATCGAGGCACTTACTTAGTGATGCACAAATGATAAATATTCACTAAAACCCGATTTCCACATGTTATCATTTGTGTGCAATATTGTTTTATCAGTAAATCTGTGCAAATTTAATGTCCTATTTAATGAAAAATGTGTTGTCTGTAAATGACAGTGCGCTACTACACGATGCTTTAGTTACATTAAAAAAACAATTTACCCACCTCATGTCCATTAAAGCTAAGTGGGATGCAAAGGTTTGTCATTTTAAAAATGGGGTCGTGGCTCTAGAAAGTTTGGAAAGCACTGACATAGACCATTCATTACTCCACCTTGCATGTGTAGTATGTGAGGTAATGCGGTTTATAACATGGTGTGGTTATGTAACCTCACCGCGTAATAAACTAACAAACCTGTCTTGGGTCCATTCAGATTCGTTAGCAAAACCTTAGCCAACCCTGGGTAGCTGTAGCTTCAAGCAGTCAGGCTTTAACAAAAGAGCTAGTGCAACAAATTTAGAAGTATTAAAACAATTGAAAAAGAAAGAAACACAACACAAAGGAAATCCGACACCAATTATAAAAATAGATCTTATTTTTATGAATTTTTAGAAACCAAAAATAACAAAATCCACCAGACGGTTTTGGAGATATGAATTTTTAAGTAAGTCATAAATTATAGCTTTTCACTCAAATTGTACACAAGCATTGGCAACTATCGTTGTTAGTGGTTACTTTGCAAACTTTTCAAAACTTTTTATGAAGTTTTGTTGGGGCACTCAGTCCCACTTTGGGCGACAAATTCCGTCCAGGGGTAAGTCACAATGGCCAGTAAGGCTCAGCAGGACAGTTACCTTGCAGCCAAAGCAGTCTCCATTCCAGTTCCAGGCTCTATGGGCGAATCACCATAGGCAACAATGGAGTGGTCCTGATGCAAGGGATACAGGATGCTGATCCCGTCAGTCCATGAATATGGTAGGGACTACTCTGGCAACAGAGATCGATGCCCCTCGAAGTCCAGGTGTAGTCCAGCCAAAAACCAGTCGCCACTGGTCTACTGGTCTCTAGTCACAGTGAAACCAGCGGGTACCCTTAACTGCAGCTAGTGTCCAACCGGCCCATTGACGGCTCGCCCGGATACAGCAGACTTAAATGCAACTTTTGAGTGTCAAGGTTCGGTCTCCCAGGCTGCGCTTCGGCAGTTAGTAGCGATTAATTTATTGCGGCTACCAACTCGACCAAGGCGGCTTCTTCAGCTTTTATGGCCCTGGAGCTGTAACAGGAAGTCAACCAACTGACTCTTTGGAGTTCACCTCTTCTGTGGGCTGGGGCTTGGAGACAACTTTTTCTCAAGCAGGGTATCACAAGCACAGTCCTCTCTTTACTAGCCCAGGAGCAGCAAGTACAGCCTTTCTTTGCCAGGTCCAAGGAACAGAAATGCAGTTCTTCTCCGGTCCATCTCCAGTGCATACGTGACCTGGGGTTTGGGTGCCAGGGGTGCCACTCTTATGTCCACATCGTTCCCTTGTGTTTGCTGTGATTACTAGCCAATGGGCTACCATGACCCTTCCCGCCTGATGACTTCCTGCAAAGTGTGGCATTTAGCTATCCCAGAGTGCAACATACTGCCCACTCCCAAGATGGCAGGACCCATTTTCCAGGGAGTGGAGCTTCATAGCCCACCATACAGGTGTGGCTACCTGAGGGCTACACACCCACAGAAAAACAGGATTTGGCAACTGTTTTCCCCTCTCTGTCCCCGACGCCAACATGTCTACCAGAACAATAGAGCAGCCCCTTGTGTGTGTCCACCATTTGCCCTTCATAAAGACAGCTTCCCCTCTGAAGCTGGCCTTTTGGGCTTGCACCCTAAGTTGCTTCCTGCCAGGGAGAGGTAACACCTATTTCAACAGCAGGCCTCTTTTTGTGTCCTTTCCTGTGAGTCTTACACGCACATCGAGAAAGGCGGGGCCGGCATCGGCCACGCCAAAAGTATGGCGGTCGTGCCGGCCCATGCCGATCACAGAGAGGCGGGCCCGTCGCGCACAGTGGTGATGCGACGGGCGCGCCTCGACCGCAATTGGTCGTGGGTCCTGGGCGTGACCCGGAAGTGATTGTAATCACTTCCGGGTCACGCGTTGGGCGAACGCCAAGCCGGTTAGAACCGGACTGGCAGGAAATTTCGATAAAAGGCTGGGGAGCGTAGGAGTCTGCCTCTTTGCTCCCCGCTCCTCCAGCTTCCTGCACCATCCTCGCTAGGAGGCTGTAACTGATTCCGCTTTGTTTCCCTCTCTCATCCACAGGTCGACTGCAGCTGATCGGAGTAGCACGGGACAGCGGCGGTCGAGGAGCGGCGGGAAAACAGCTGATCTCGGGGCGGCGGACACAGCAAAGAATTTCTCTTCTCTTTTTGGCTGCAGGTCGGCGGCAGCAAGGCGAAAGCTGCGGCGGAGAGCGGCGAAAAGACAGCTGATCGGAGGATCGGGGCTGCGAGCATTGCGCATCGGATCGGGTGAGCGCGGCCGGGTCCGTTGGTTCTGTGTGCCACATGGTGCATGCGGTGGGGGTGGGGGAGCATTGGTGATTGCAGTCAGCGCGCGCTCGCTCGGGAGGGGTGCCGGGCAGCGCTCTCAGTGCACATGGGAGTTGTAGCGAGCTGCCTTCTGGTGGTTGACTGCCGGGCGGAGCGCGAGCAGAATTGAACAGCTGTTGTCACACCGCCCTGATTATTAGATTTGAGGAATGGGCTGGTCGGGTTTGTGCTTGGAGGGGAGACTGCCTGGGAGCATCAGGTGTTGAGACATTTACCGATATTTGCACACTGATGTTACTTTGGCTGCAGTGCAAATTAAGCAGTGTCATTTAGTTTAAGGAATAATTGTGGGGAGGCTCCGGGTTGGGGCAATTTTGAAAACAACTGCCAGCAGAAATTATCAGGGTTTGTACAACAAGAGCGGGGGAGCCTACAAGGTTTGTCTCAGGGGAGGCTGCGCTTAATCTGTCTTGGCTGCGTTTTTTCCAGGTTTCAGGCAAGAGCACCCGGTACACGCGGTCGCACGGACATCCACGGGGATTTTACAGGATACAGGGACAGCTGTTGCTGAGCAAAGGAGGACCTTAAGGGGTCACGGACAGGCCGGCATTCCAGCGCTTCCGGGAGCCACGCGGGTTTGAGATTACTCACCTGACCCACTGGACTAGCTGGTGTGGAGTGGCTCTGGTTGCATGGGTGCTTACGGCCGGTCGTGCACCTCCTGCGTTGTAAGGTAAGGGCTTGGACTGTGTGCCAGGTCATTAAGGTGCGGGAGGGGTGTGTTTAAGTTAGGCTATTACACGGTTGCCCTTTTTCTTAGTGGGAGGGCACTGTATGTACTTGGGTAATAGTCAGTACACTAACAGGTTTTTTACTACAGCAGTTTGGATAGGTGCAATGGCTGGTAAGGCAAAAAGGGGTGACCAGCATTCCCGTATGGAAAAATTGATGGAAGCAATGATGAAAAAGGTGGACGAGTTGGGGCAGGGGCTCGCTGATCTCAGAGAAAAGGTGGATGGGCAAGAAGGGACAGAGGAGAGGGCTAGGCGTAGCATTGTCCCCCCCAGGGCGGCATTTCCCCCCCTCCCCAAGCGGGTTAGGTCAAGGAAGGGTACGGTCCCACAGCCCGGGGAAGAGCCCGGGCCTTCAGGGGAGGTCCCGCCGGTTACGCCTGGGCCCCCTGTACCAGTTACACCGGGTGCCCCTGTGCCACCCGTGATCCCTGTGCCTGTCCCTCAGCCCGGGGAGGTGCCGGGGCCTTCAGGGTCGGCCCCTTTAGGGGGTGGCCCGCAATCCCCGGTAGTCCCGGTGGGAGAGGATTCGGTACCGCAAGATTTAGTATCACAGTTAGCGGCAATACTTCCTTGGTTGGGTAAGGCGGGGATCCTTTCACCTGCAGTGGGGACAAAGGACATGGGTGGAGATGTGCTTGCGGAGGCAGGGCGGGTAGTTGCTCAGTTCAATCAGATACCTGGGGACAAGACACTAGGGGGGCTGGGTGCACCTTCCCCTGTCATTCCAGCCGGTGGGGCCACCCCACCTGATCTCACCAAAGGACTACCAGCGAGCAGCCTGACAAAGGAGAAGTTGACGGAGCCAACTGGGTCAGCTCCAGTAGGTAAGCAGCTAACGTTGCCTGTGTTAGGTGTGGGGGAATCCCGCACCGAGAGGGAACACTTGGCGAGACACGTCACTCAGGAAGTGAAAGAAAAAATTTGGTCTGGGGGTTATCTTAGTATGTTCTCATTGCTTCTGGATGAAAACGAAAGGGAAGAAGCGCGAAAAAAGAAAGACTGGATGCTCCCTAGGGAATGGGCAAGTGAACTACAAAAGTTTAGAATTGAGGAGAATTTGAACAACTGGATCAGAGGTTTCTCAATATTCATGGCAGTGATGGCCGAACGTTTTCCCAATATGCAGGCAGAGATGGCTTGTTACCAGAGCAGGATCACTGGGGCACATGATAAGTATGGGGGATTGGGATGGAAGGAATACGACAAGAATTTTAGGAGAGCCAAAGCATCTGACCCATCCCTCTCTTGGGACCGCATTGACACGATTGCCTGGTTAGACCACTTTGGTGGGGGGTCTCAGGACGGCGCCAAAAGTCAGTCCTTTCAGTCCTTTCGGCCACAGTTCTCCACAGGCTCATCCAATGGTGCAGGTACCGGGGGTGGAAGAAAAGGGACAAGCTGGGACTTTAACAGGCGCACATGCACGAGACCGCAATGCATGTGCAAATTCAAACATGCGTGTTCTATCTGCGCCAACCCATCGCACCCTGAGTCTAAATGTTTGAGAAAGTCAAAGGATAGAGGAAAGAAGAAGCAGGAGTAAGGGTATGGCACACAACATGGCACGTTCACCTATCAATGTAACGGCTCTGACACCCTGGCTAAACAGATACCCTTGTCACTCTACCGCTAAGATATTGCTAGACGGTTTCAGGTATGGCTTCAGGATTCCAGCATCTGAATATGAGGGAACTCCTGAGTGCAAGAATCAGCTCTCCGTTAGGGCATACTCAAGTGTAGCTGCAGCAAAAATTGAAAAGGAACTGCGCTTAGGCAGAATAGCGGGCCCATTTGATTCCATCCCAGTGAAGAATTTTGTCTGCTCCCCTTTGGTGGTGGTCCCTAAAAAAGAAAGTGGAGAGTTCAGGTTGATACACAATTTGTCGGCACCGAAAGGCAGCTCATTGAACGACGCTATCAGTGATGAGTACTGCAGTGTAAAATATGCCTCCTTTGATCAGGCAGTGGAGATGCTCAGGAGGCTAGGCCCTGGAGCACTGTTGGCTAAATCTGACATAGAGTCCGCCTTTCGTTTGTTGCCTGTTCACGCATCTGACGTTCATCTCCTTGGTTTTCAGTTCCAGGGTAGATTTTACATGGATATGTGTATGCCAATGGGGTGCTCGGTCTCCTGTGCTTATTTTGAAAAATTCAGTTCATTTTTGGAGTGGGCCTTTAGGCAGGTGATGGGGCACCGGTTTGTCATGCACTATCTTGATGACTTTCTTATACTGGGGTCACCGGGTTCACGGGAGTGTGTGTGGGCACCTCAAAAATTTTGCACGCTCATGCAGGCTTTTGGGGTTCCCTTGGCACCAGGAAAGACAGTGGGACCATCAACAACGATAGAATTCTTAGGGATTGAATTAGATTCCGTCAAGGGGTGTTTTAGGTTGCCTGCAGACAAGATCATCAAGTTCAAGACAGCATTGCAGCAATGCTTGAGTCAAGGGAAGGTCACCCTGCATCAGTTACAACAGACTGTGGGGCAGTTGAATTTTGCTCTGAGAGTTATCCCTATGGCACGACCATTTTCCAGATCCATCTCTCAAGTCATGGCTGGTCTCCAGGAGAAGCATCACCACACCAGGCTGTCAGCTGAGGTTAGGCAGGACATGCGTATTTGGATGGCATTTCTGCAGGACTTCAACGGCAGGGTAGTGTGGCCCGGTCCACCCACTACTTCCGCGGAGTTAGGTTTAATGACTGACGCTGCGGGTAGTGAGGGATTTGGAGCCATACTCGGTACCGAGTGGGTGGCACAGCGCTGGCCGGATTGGTGGGTTGCGACGGGTTTGACAGGTAACATTGGGTTTTTGGAACTGTTCCCCATCTGGGTGGCATTGACGGTATGGCCTGAACAATTGCGTAATCAATCTGTGGTGTTCTGGTCTGACAACATGACTGTGGTAGAATGCATCAATCATCAAGCAGCACGGTGTAAAATGATTCTTCGCTTGTTGAAAGAGATTGTCCTGCTATGCATGAGATTGAATATGCAGTTTAAAGCTAAACATGTTCCAGGGGTATTGAATCATGCTGCTGATGCACTCTCTCGCTTTAAGATGCAGGTTTTCAGGACACACCTCCCGTCTGCAGCAGTGTATCCCACACCATTCCCAGAATTGCTTTGGCAGATTGGTGCCCCCAACTACCGGACCTCGTGGCAGCTAGCCTAGCACCCAGGACCAGGAAAGCGTATGAAGGGGCGTTCTGGGCATATTGCACTTTCTTGGGAAGGGAGTGGGCAGAGAAGTGGCAGGACACGGGAGCACTCCTTCACTACCTGGGGGCGCTAAAAAGGGAGGGGCGCTCAGCGGCAGCAGCCAAGAGGCATGTAGCGGCAATCTCGTTCTTTGCGCAAGCGGGAGTCAGGGGAGATCCCACCAACAGCTTCATAGTTAGAAAGGCTTTGAAGGGGTGGCAACGCCTCCAGGGGTCAACACCGGACACGAGGCGGCCGATCGGGGTTGAGCTGCTAGCATCATTACTGGGGGTTCTTCCCCTCATTTGCAACACCACTGAGGAGGCGCTTTTGTTCAACGCCGCTTTTTCATTGGCCTTTTATGGTGCATTCAGGATTGGGGAATTGGTGGCCCAAAACAAGCAGGATGTGCACGGTGGCTTACAATTTGACCGTGTGAAGGTACAAGGCGATGCTTTATTGATATCAATTAGGAAGTCCAAGACTGATCAGGAGGCGCGTGGGGAAGGGATAGTACTGCATCGGGCATATGGTAATCCTTGCTGCCCCCTCACACATTTAGAGGCATTCCTACAGCGTAGACCCAATGGAAAGGGGGGGACATTGTTAATCCATGTAGATGGTACTCCACTCACAAGGTTTCAGTTTAAAAGAGTCATGGACATGGCAATTCAGAAAGCAGGTTTGGATCCTAGTGGTTTCGGGACTCATTCTTTCAGAATAGGGGCTGCCACGGAAGCAACAGCAAGGGGTTTCCCCAGCAGCAACGTCCAGAGAATTGGGAGGTGGTCCTCCAACTGTTATAAGCGCTATGTGCGGCTGCATATGTTGTGAGTGGAACATGACCCAGGTGCTGATGCATGTTCCTTCTTTGCTCGCAGTTACAGTTTCTCAAGCCTGTTACGCAGGGGGGAAACTGGAGAAGGCACGACAGCACCATCAAGCATCACAAGGACGGTCACACCCAAGCAAGCAAAGACCACAGCTCGTCTGGATTATTGGCCATTCTTATGTGAAGCGTTTGTCTAACCTTTTTCTTTCAGGCAATTATAGGTCTAGAGCGGAGCATGCAGGTTTTAAGGTAGCATTTCATGGGCAGGGGGGTCTCCGCTTTAGTCTGTTTAGACGCTTTGTGGGAGAACTAGTGAACAGGGGCGGGGCTCTTCCCAGTATTATTATCCTGCACCTGGGAGGGAACGATCTGGCGAATCTGGGTAGAAGGGGTCTAGTGGAAACCATAATCACAGAGGTGGGTTGGTTATCCAAGACATTACAGGGGTGTACCATAGTATGGTCACAGATGATACCCAGATTCCAATGGAGGGGGGGGAGTCTGTGAGGGCACTGAATCACTCAGTGAGGAGAATCAACAGTAAGATAGAGAGGCTGTTCAGGGCTCCTCATCTCCAGTCGATCGCCCACGGGTGCATCAGGGGGGAGCCGTGCTTCTTAAAAGACGGTGTCCACTTGTCTAAAGTAGGCAATGAAATCTTCCTAGAGAATCTGCTGGCTTGGTTGGGGGGTTTCAGGAGTAGGACAGGACCCTCTAGTGGGCATAAGGGGGGGGCCAGATAGTTGGTCAACTATGCTGGCCTGTGGCGGTAAGGTTCATGATTGGTGAGCAGTAAATTTAAGGTCCTTAGAGGGCGGCGCCATTCTTCAGTGGGGTCGCCCAAGGGGGAGGGACAAGTGGTCTCTCCTAGAACTCCAGGGGCAGTTACAGCCGGTTGGCGGGATGGGTGCAGGGGAGTGGGGGAGTAACGCTTTCCCTAGGCTGGTTGGCCACCCCGCACGTGCACAATGCACAGAACTGCAAGGGCCCCTTATGGAGATAATATACAGAGCATACAGGGGTAACCGGGGGGGGGGGGGAAGTACCCTCACGGTAAACGGGCCCTCTGCGCATGCGCACTCCGGTCGGAGGGCGGGCATAATGTGATAAGGATCTGACACCAGTTATTGACCTTGCCGTAGGCTCAAATAGGGATACGCAGAAAAAGTAACTGCTATGATGTTTATTGATGATGATATGTTTTAGATTCGGATAGGAATACCTTGTATTAGAGATATGTTAAGGTTAGCCATCTGACATCTGTACTGATCCATGTAATCAATATAAGGCAATGTTTTTCTGTGTATTTTGTATATTTTGTAATTATGTTTTAAATTTTTATGTTAATAAATACGGCCGGGGGTTTTCCGACCCCCTCATCCAAAAAACTCTTCTCATGTTATTAACTGGGTCTTGATAAGGGAGGAGGGGGTGTAGGCAGTACCTGGCCATATACCCAGGAGGGCAGAAGGCTGTCTGGTGACTTGCATCTGCATTTGGCCACTGGAAAACTTGGGCAACAGACTTTCAACTCTCTAAAGTTGTCTTTTACTCAAAAGTTACATTAAATTAGACATGCAAGTTGGGTTTAATGCACAATTATTTGATACCTTGAAGTACCAGTTTTATTAGTACCATTCAGAAGTCAGCACAGCTGAGTTGTCAGTGTGTAACCCTGTACTCGCCAATGGGGCTACTAGCTTTTCCACAGTAAAAACGACAAGTTGGGGTTTTTACTGTTAGGACATATGATAGGCATTTCCTACCTTTTAATATGCAGTACCCTGCCTTAGGACGCCATAAGCCTACCTCAGGGGTGACTTATATACATGTTAAAAAGGGAGATGTGGAATAGGTATAGGCCAATTAAACATACACTTTAAGGGTCAGACCACTGGCACTGAGGTGGTTAGTAGGACTCAGTGCACTCTCAGACTCATTACAGAAGTACCTAATATTCAAAAAGTGGGGCATGAAGTGGAGATGAACCTGCAAAAAGCCATTTCCTCACATAGTAAAACATGGCAAGTGAAATGAATGTTTTGTCAAGCTCCCTGCCTGAAGAAGCGCAAGTCCCTTAAAGCACTGCTTATTAACAGCCAAACTGCAGCTCCGTTCCGCTCTTTTGACTGTGAAATCTCTTTATTCAAGACTATTATCTCCATCCATTCAACGAATTCAAATCACATCGAAAACTAAGGTTGACACTACACGTGAAAGTTCCTTTGTAATAATGTGTATTACATTCAAATAATCACTATTTTGTATGTACCACACCAATGCATTGTGGACTTTGTCCTTCACATCAGTGTGAGTTCTTTCTCAAGGATTCACATTATATTCTGTATAAATGTAATCAATCACCTCAAATCATCCGCTGGAACGCGGTGCTTAGACCATAACACGGCAATCGTCATATGGACCCGTTCCAGAGGGTGATTAACTGCATTAAAGGATTTATCTTTCTTTGAACACGGAGCTCGACAACATTGTTACAGACACTCGCGGCCAGAGAGCGCACCTTAATAGCATGTTAAACTGAAGAAAAGAGTGAGTGGTTAGATGTAAACATGGAGTGCAATAAGAGAATGTATTCCCATAGGTAAATTGAAATAAATGTATCATTTAGGAATTAGTGTGTGCTTGTCAAAAGAGCTAAGAATCTGATAGTCGATTAACCCCACCTTCTCGCCGAGCCAGAAGTTTGTGCCTCTCCTGTCTGGCTTGGGTGGAGTAATCCGCTTTATGTTTCACCTGCACTGCCAGCTTCAAAAGGTGTGGGAAGACACCAGCGAAGATGCCCCTCTCATAGCCATATTGCATCTGGATTGGAACCTGGAATCCAACCCAGCTCCGGTTCCAGCCAGTTTCAGGAGCTCATCCTGGTAGAAAGCCAGTGAATCAGCTCTTAATCCTCCACCAATTAGACGACAGCCCAAATGTTGAAGTAACTTGTGATTTGTTTAGAGTTGGCTCCTGCCACCCCCTCACAAAAACTGAATATATAATAGCTCCTTTGAGTCCACACCTTAAAGCCTTGCTGCCTCAACAAGGATCTGTGTAGACCAGTACACGCCCTTACTGGATCCTAGATCTCTGAATTACCCATCTTCAGTAACCTGGCATTAAGCCAGAAGACATCAGCCTAAGGCATCTGTCTGCTAAAGGCGACTGTTAGAGGACTAGGGAGCGCTGCTGAAAGTGAAAGGAACCCACAAGAGAGCTTCTCGACTGCCCTTCTCCTTATGTGACATTTCTAGTATGCCAAAGAGAAGCCATGCAGGGCACCAAGATGATTGTCAAAACGTCTAGGTAAGCAATACCTGCAGTGCTAACTCATCTGTGGAGCACATTTACATGCACCAATGAGAAGCGTTGGTCCATGGGAGCTGTTACAAGCCTACACCATCTACCAGGTATGGCACAGAGAGCAGACAGACCCCCGCCTGCTGCAGGCGGAGCTTTGGTAGTCGAATGTGCGGAGGCCCGAAACTGGAGGGCCCATGTGCAAATGCACCCTAGAGCAGTACGAGAGGACCGTGAACTGATTTTTTACATATACCAGTCCCAACTGTTGTCAACGCCCTCAGGGTAGGCCCCATGCTCTCATCAGCATCTAGGGATGTCCTTGTGCATCATGGGGACATTGAAGACATAAAGAGATCATCTGTGCCAACCTCTCAATGTTCAGAAACTTCCCAACCCTAAATAAAGGATATCTAGATTTTCTAGTGCTTTAGACTTTTTCAAAGGCGACCAGCATTTCGAAAGCTATAGCCATTTTACTTCTGGGATAACCCTAACCGAGGGCTAGCCCAGCCCCTACTATTGAAGGGTCCTAGAATTTCTCAACTCCAACTGATACACTTTGAATAGTTCCTCTTTCCTAACGGACTACTTTATCTTATCACAAATCCCTTACTGCTCCTGAGGGTTTCTCCTCTCTAAATTAATAACTTTGCACTTAATTGCCACCTCGATGACTCAACATTGTGTTTTCTTAGAACCTTCCTTGTGACTTCTATTCCCTCTAGGGTTCAGCTCTGTAACAGGGCTTACTTTCACCTGGAAAGAGCCACATCTTTTCTTCCAATCGTTCTATAGTGTCACTGATGAGGGTTAACAAATGGTCACTTGAGGTGTCCGGAGTGAGTCCCACTCTTCCCAATTCTTAATGAGCTCCTGATCCAAGTTCAGCTCGCTGCTGAGGGGCTCGGGCAGAGTGCTTTGTTTACATGTGAGCCTTCTGCATCCAACCAATGTAGAGGACCTGGTGCAATCCTTGCAGACCACATCCATCACTCTTCCTTCCTCTAAGGGGCAGGCTACATAGTGGAAGATTCCCCGTGTACGGCTTATCCTGGTGAAGCTGTGGTGTCAAGGGTCATGCATGGAGCCTCAAGATGTTCTTCTGAATCTTCCTATCTCACATTTTTAGTTCTGGTCTGAAAGATTCTACTATATTGTTACCTTCTCACCATATGCTGTTGGCTTTTTGATGAAATATATTGCCTGCTTGCATTGCAATGCACCAGGGACTATTTTACTTCTCAAAAGAGCACCAAACAATCTCACATTAAATTATTTAAATCATCTACGCCTTGTCTACAGAAAGCAATCGCTTTTTTTGTTTTGTTTCTTCCATGCAGCAGGCTTTCTCATGTTCTAGACAGGACTCAAAATATAAGCCAGACCCAATGGTTTTGTCAGCGGTTTACGTCACTTTACCAACGTCTGAGGCCAGGTGTACAGGCCTGGCCTGTGGTTTCCAGACTCCCGCCTCCTCGCTTGGAAGTGCGGGATTAGAGGTGATCGACTGCGGCATTATGAAGGTCACCAGCAGGCGGCTATTATGTCTTAGTGATCCGAGTGGCACTCAAACCACCGCTCTAAAAGTGCTAGCAGAGATGTACAAAGGCAGGCGGTGGGCGACGGGCGCGCAGGCGGGGCGGTGAGGGGGCGGCTGCACAATCACGCGCACGCTCATTAAGAAAAACAGACATGGAAAGCTGTTCACAGATTAAAGAGACATTTTTCTGCAGCCTGCAGCAGGGGATCATTACCACCTCCTTACAGAACTATGTTTGACCCTAGACAGCTGTACACTGTGGCCGGAAATGAAGGCACAGGCAATGTTTCGGCAAAGCCTTCCTCACCCCTGGTTTTAGAGATTAGAATTTCCCTTCCGAGGTCATCGCTGTGCTGCATGATCTGTTCGCACTTTGGGTGTCACAGGTGGAAATAAACAAGGATTACGCTAACTAAAATAGTTCGGCAACATTAAAAAGTACAAAGAAGTGGGCAGGTGGCTACCTTGTAGCCGATAGTCGAAATGCAATAAAGACTGCAGAAGAGTAGGACTATACCATGGGTACTCACAAACATTTTCCTGGGGGCCGCAAAGTTTGGTCTTTGGTGTGACTGAGGGCCACACTGCTGTCAGCCGGGCGAGGGGGGTGTAAAGTGGGTGTTGGGGAAGCGAAGCATGTATATCTAGTGGCTGAAACTCAATTGCGCAATGTGAAACCAGAAAACCTGGATTGAATCCCAGCTTTCCCACTTGACCAAATTGTGTGATCCTGGGCAATTGTTTTATTTAAATTTCCCTCCTTTTTCTTCATTATCATATATAGGAGGACCTCAAAATACATGACTTCAGGATGCGTGCTGTACAAAACCATCCCCTGTGCTTGGATGTAATCACTAATGGCATTGTTGTCACTGTAGGGGGGTGGGAAGCATGAACGTTCTAAAATCATGTTTGAAAACCATCACTTTAAAACAAATACTTCTGAATGCACTGCTATAATTTGATTTACTAAGGTTAAATGGTTCTACAGGTCAGTGAAATACACTTTTTTAATTTTGAAATGACTATACTATTTTTACACATTTGCCGTCTTTAAAAACGAAGGTGTTCCTAAAGTTAAGGGCCTAGTGACTTCGTTTCCCTAACTGTAATTAACCTTTAAATAAGTGCTTGCTGTATATTTAATATTTGTTAATGTTATTGCTGAGTCGAGTAAACAGCAGCCCAGTGTTGCTGCGGCCCAGGGACCGCAAGTAAAAGTCAGGAGGGCCGCATGAGGCCCCCGGGCCGTACTTTGAGTATCACTGGACTATACCAAATAACAGGGGTTGCTAGGAGGCGGAAGGTGCCAAGAGAAACAGAAGCAGCGTTGGCCATAGTTAGAGTGAAAGGAGCAGGGTGCTCTTAAAGATCATTCCAAAAGGAACAGGACTAGGAAGAAGCAATGGACCAGCAATGGAGCTACAGACCACTCGAATGGCCAGAGAGATATTATATAAAAACATTCAGGAAAAAAATAAACAGTAATGCAACTACCGAACAGTTTCTTCTTTGCATATATTTTACTATTGTGTTAATGCAGCCATGAGTCATGCAGTTTAACTGCATCAGCGCAACGGTGAAACTGTATCACGAATGCAAAAGTTGTTTGTCGTTAACACAGTCAAATTATAGGCAATAATAGCAAGGAAAATATGCACATAAATAAACCATAAAGGTTTTATTGCTTTTTACTTCACAATTTGCCAACCCTCCTCCCAAAAATCTACAAATCTGCATATTTATATATTTCTGGGAATATTACATTTTCTGAACCATTGAGGGGCAATGTAATAGCCGGTGTACAGTATTAACCTTTAGATTTTAAGAGCTGCGAATAAAGCCTTCAGAAGATCAGTTTGGGAGGCGTACTGTACCAGAAACAAGACTATCAGCAGGAGTAGTCAATGGTCTAAACTCTAAACCAACAAGAACATGGGCAGGGGGAAGCTAACTAGTCCATACCTAAAGGAACACGAGCACAGGAAGTACTGGGGCATACCAAGAAGGACATTAGCAGGGGAATCCAACAGTCCATAATAACAGGAGCTGGGAAGCCAACAGACCGTTGCAAAAAGAAAGCATTGATCGATGTCCACAGAAAAGACAGCTCCGTTTGGACTGCTGCCCCTGTGGGCTAGGTTGGACCACTGTAGGACCGAGTTGACGTCCATATTGTGAGAGATGGGGGCGGAAGTGGCATATGAAGCAGAGGTGTTTTAATGGGTGGGGAGACCCCACCTTCGCAAGCAGAAGGCGTCTTTTCCAGATTTCTGCTCTTGCTCATTACTTGAGCAACGAATGCACTTGGGGAAAAATGGCTGCAAACTACTTAGGTCACCTACCTTTATGTACCTAAAGGGTCTCTTCACTAAGGCCGTATGAAAAAAATAATAAAATGCCTGGTAAATTTCGGGAAGGAAGGGTACAAAATAGGTCTGGAGGTTTCCTTTAATTGAGTTAGAGTAGATACTGGTCCTGCCTAACAGTGGTGCTGAAACAATACTCTGAGTGGGGGTGCAACACCACACAAATATCACAGGAGTTTGCAAAACCCGGTATCACTAAGTGAGCATAGCAAGCTACCAAGGCCTTTACAGGGGGGCCTCAATGGATCGTTAGGATCTGAGAAATAATAGTGAACTAGATCTTCAAAGTATGTATGAGTCCATTAGACACAATGTGTGATCTTCTACGCAAGCCTCGCTGCGCCCTCTGTGTTTTTGCACAGTCTAATCACTACACAAGCATGGAGAAAGAAAGCAGTTAGTTACTTGAAGGTCAGAAGAAGGTGAGGCTGGACAAGCTAGTCCACAGGCTAGAGCTGCTATCGGAGGTTAGAGTCCAATGTGGCTCGTAATTTGACATAATGGCCAGCATTTCTATGTTAAGCCAGTTACAGAAAAAATGAAAAATAGGAAAAATCAGAAAAGGTAGTATTTTCACTTTGATATGTAAACTTAAAATATAAGCTACAATCAGAAGTATTTTAGAGATGTTTACAATATTCCTAAATGATTACTATTGCAAACGGAAGGACAACATGATAGCTAAGAATGAGTATAGAGAATTCTACATAAAATCAGGTCATAAAAGTCCTAGCTTCTGGTAGCTCCAGGATTTCAAACCTATACAAACACCCCTTGTTTTTTTCGAAAGAAGATGGCAACACTACTTCTGAAGCACAGGGACATGTATACCAGCCCTTTCAATTTCAAACAATCATCAGCAAAGCAAGAACAGGGAAGTTTGATTTTTTGAGTATTCTGTTTAATCTATATATATCAATGAAAGATGTTTGTAGCTTGAAGGAACAGAGAAGAACAAATCGGAAGAAAAAAAGATATGTGATAAAAAGCATCTGCCATTTTTACATGTTCCACGCCCTTGTTCTGCTTAATTATACAGCTACTTAACAGAACAAAATAATACAGCTGACCATAAATAACTATTCATCCCCTGCCATGATCAGATATAGGACATTGCGCTGTCTTCTAACAGATAACAATTAACCAAATGGGAGAGGACGAAATTTGATTATTATTAACTCTTTCCTCGAGACCAGGCCTGTAGGAAGGTGGAATCTGACTGCATGGTTACCCTCACTTTTTTCTGGTGTTTTGCTGGTTTTTGACTAGTCTGACTGGGATCCTGCTAATCAGGACCCCAGTTTATCTGCTTACTCCCTAAATTGGTTGTGCATGTACTTTAGGTACACTCCAGATTGGATTCTGGGGTACCCTTATAAGTCCCTAGTATATGGTATACTATGTACCCAGGGCATAGGTACCCCAAAGGCCTCCCAGGGGCTGCAGCATGTATTATGCCACCCCTGAGAGACCATTTAAAATGACACAACAGGTCTGCTACAGCAGCCTGTGTAAGATGGTGCATGCACCCCTTACTTAGATATAGGTTCACTATATCTATCCTAATCACTGCACATATAAACCTATCAGTCACCCCTATGGCAGTCCTTATCAATCCTGAAGGCAGGGTGCTGGGTTTTATGTGAGAGGGTGCCCATGCATGAGCAGAGCCCCTCTGCAGCCTTCGGAACCTATTCTCCGGGGTTGTTTGTGATGCAGCCAACCATATACTTAAGTGCATTATAACCTCGCGGTAAATGCTAACTTTAAAACAGCTGCATGGAAACATGTCGTGTTTGGTGTCAAACACCTTGGAATCATACCTCCACACCAGTAGCTGGTGTGGGAGGTATGATTCCACCCTCCTAGAGGGAGAAATATGACAACACCGGTACACCCGGTACCAGCTTTCTTGACCCTGGCATTACAAAATGGATGCTGCCAGCCACAGACACGAGTCTGCCCTCCTGCTGCTGGACGAAACTCTGGCAGGGGAAGGTTTGACAATAGGTTTCCTGTCATAGGGAGGTGTGACCACGTCCCAGACAGGCTTTAGTGTATTGGGGCTGGGTAGGTGAACTCTCAGAGTGCTTTGATGTCTGCACTGGGGGCACATTTGGTGTCCCTGTGCATAGTCCAGCTCAAACCGGTTGCAGGAGCAATTTGCTCCTGCTCTGGCGCGAAACTGGACAAAGGACATGGTGTAGCCACGCCTCTGTCCTGACCCTCCCATAGGTGGGTCCCCAGAGTTTGTCCCACCCCTTCCTTGGGTATAAAATAGGAATCCCTGACTACAGGACTTTAGATATTACCTGGACTAAACTCTGCTACAGAAACCAAGTACTTCGACGATCTGCACAACGCTGGATGACTGAAGAATCTCCCTTGGAGTAAAGGAGTTACTCCTCTGCTGAGCAGGCACCTAAAACGCATCTGACCGGTTTGCATCTACGAAGCTCCTGAAGGACTCCGAAGATTTCTGCAATACAGGAGGTGGGTTCCCGTGGTCTTTGAGGTTGATCTGCGCTCTCAGCAATTCTGAGGTCCGTATCCCTCGTGGGAACCGTGCAACCCGAACCCCTGGACACCGTGTACATTTGCAGCAGCATATGCTTTTTGGCGACCCCGTAGGCTGTGCTTTGGGCTACTTGTAGTCCTGACCCCGAGCAGTAATTCCACCGAAGATTTCCGGCCTACACTCCACGAGTGTTCCGTGGGCTGGTATTTAGTGATTCAGCTTGAGGTCCCTTCGCGATCCCTGGTCCGTTGGCCTGTGGGTCCCTGTGAAGGCAACTTTAACTTTCAGTGGGCTTCCCTGGTTGCTCCAGATGTGCCCTGACTCTCCATCGCTTGGAGAGTCCCCAGGACCTTGCTGGTCCTCACAGAAGCATCTTTCCTCTGACCGCGTGGGTTGCCGTTGCCAAGGCTTGTTGGTGTTCAATCCGGACACTGACCCCCCAGCACTCGACATCCTTCTTGGGACAGCGCGAATCCGGACTTTGGTCGTCATAGACATCTCCTGGTCCCCGTGGCTGCAGAGTCAAGCTTCACCTCTTCTCATCTGAAGCACCCGACATCGGTGGGCATTAGATTGCTCCGCTCTTGGTCACGTGAAGTGACCCAGACTTTGTCCCTCTGCTTTCAGGTTCTTCTCATCTCCGATCCAGGCTTGGATCACCCCGGACACTTTTCTTCTCCACGGCAGCAGTACTTTTTCGCATCACGCCATTGAAAACGACGAGGGTTTCCGACACCACTTGACCCCTATGCACCCGGCTCCTCTGGGATAGGTAACACGGGTACCTCGGTACTCTCAAGGGTGCTGGCCTTAGAACCTTCTATGTTTAGCTGGGTTTGCTTAAAGTCCGCTCCGAAGTGTCCTTAATCTTTAAATTTCCAACCGCGACTTTCCCATGGAGTTGTACGGAGCTCGCGCCTGTATTCCCACACTGCACCGGTCCTCCGTGGGTCCCCTGTGTCACTACCTTGGGTGGTTCCTTGGGTTCCCAGCGATTCTACGTGCTCTAGGCACTGTGTCTAGTCAAGTCATGGTTGTTATACCACTTTCTTAGTATATGGTTTGGTCTCCCCCTGGAGCCCCCAGTGTATTGTGCTATTTACTGTCGTTCTAGTGATTTAATATTGTGTGTCTTGTTCTCTAATCTCATAAAGAGGTTAGTAGAGAGTGTTTAGTAATAAATACATATATTTTTTATATACCTCGTGTGGTTCTCCTTTCATTTGGTCATTCAGGAGGTTATATACTGGTAAAACAAGCTGCTTTACATTCCTTCGAGACTTAGCCTGAAGGCTGCTCTCCATAGCTACCACTAGGATAGCTTTCAATAAAGGTGGTCTTTAACCTAATCATCAATAAAGGTCGTTTGGACTGGTGCAAGGTGCCCACTTTAATTAGTGGACAGCATATACCAGGCCAACTTCTCACATTAGTGTGCAGCGGTTGGGATTCAAGCTTGCTATTGTTTTAACAGATAATCTCATTGAGTGACTAACTGAAAACCACTAAAGGTACTTAGGTACATATAAATCAAGACTAGAATAAAGTACGTTCTACTGAACTTAGAGTTGGGTAAGTCAAGGACCTAGCACACCCTTTCTCCAACTCAAGAGAGTTTCAGTTCCAACTAGGGTAGGTAGGTGCATACACCACACCACACTAGCATGTCTTCTAGGCCTGAAGCCAGTGGCTCCTTGCCAACTAAGTATGACCATCTCTCATTCCAAGAATTGAGAACCATGTGTACATCTAGGAAACTGAAGACAGGGAAAAACCCAAACACTCAACGTCTCATAGAGAGTTTGATTTTAGATGACCTCAGAAAGACCCCAGGGTCTGATGAGGCAGGCAAGTTGGGTGGGACAGCGGAAGAGGAAAGGCCAGGAAGTGAGAACTTCTATGACCTGGACTCTGATGCTGGCCAGGAGGATCAAAATGATTCTACCCTGGACAATCCAATCCTTCCTGAAGGTGAGGGAGAAGGCCTCAGTGGACCTCTCTTTACCCCACCTGGAAAGGTTAACCGTTTACCAAGAAAATCAAGATCTCCTTCTCAGGAATCTAATCATTCTGGTACATCTGTAGGGAGCTCTGTTTCTCATAGGACCTCTGCCTCTCATAAAAGGGAGTCCTCTTATGAGAGGAAGTGCCAACTGCTTGAGTTTGAGAGAGCTAAGCTCAGAATCAAGAGAGAGCAATTGGCCTTAGATAGGGAATCCCTGGAGCTTCAGAGAGCTTCTAAAAAGTTGGGGCTAGAGCCCCATGGTGGCAGCAACAGTGTCCCTAGAGGTAGAGAACATACTCATGACCATAGGAACCTGAACAAGATTGTCCCTCCTACCAGAGTGGGGATGACATCCACAAATGGATAACTGCACTGGAGAGGGCCTGTAAGGTACAGAGAGTCCCTCAGGAGCAGTGGGCAGCAATCTTGTGGATCTCCTTTGCAGACAAAGGTAGAGACAAGCTCCTCACTGTTAGAGAAGAGTATGCTGATAATTACAAAGTCCTGAAGAGTGCTCTGAGTGATGGGTTTGGCTTAACCACTGAACAATACAGGATTAAGTTCAGAGACACCCAAAAGTCACAGACTCAGGACTGAGTTGACTTTGTAGATTGTGCTACTAAGGCTCTGGAAGGTTGGATACATGGCAGCAAGGTGCATGACTTTTTAGGATTATAGAATTTGATTATGAGGGAGCAGATCCTTAATTGTCAAAACCAGCTTTTACACCAGTACCTGGTGGACTCTGATCTGACCTCTCCCCAAGAATTGGGAAAGAAGGCAGACAAATGGGTGACCAGAAGAAAGATTCTTCCAAAAACCAAGAGAAAGGTGGGGATAAATCAAAAGATAAATCCACTACAGGGCCCCAAAAGTCCTCTTCTGGGGGTGGGTCCCAAACTCCTTCCTCCCCTGAAAAGAAACCTTATTGCCATATATGTAAGAAGCCTGGCCACTGGAAAAATGACCCCAGTTGCCCTAAGGCCAGCAATAAGGAAAATGTTCCTCCCAGCAATACTAGCACTCCTCCTGGTACTACAAGTAGTAATCCCCCAGGTGGTAGTAATGCACCCAAAACGTTAGGTGGGTTGGTATGGGGAACTGAGGTGGACCCCAGCTTATCAAGGTCCTCCTCACAGGCCTCCTTAGTCTGTGATGGTGGCATGGGATTTGCCACTTTTACTGTCAGTCCTAATTCTTTAGGCAAGTACAGACAGGAGCCACTGATAAATGGTCAGAAAGCTTTTGCATTCAGAGACACAGGGGCTAGTGTCACCACGGTGACAGGGAAACTAGTCCCCCCTCAACAGCTTTTACCTGAGTTTAAGTACCAGGTGACCAACATTGATGGTATTAGAACAGATCATCCCATGGCCATAGTCAATCTCAGCTGGGGAGGGGTCACTGGCCCAAAGAGAGTGGCAGTGTCCCCAAACTTGTCCGTAGATTGCCTGTTGGGCAAGGATCTGGAAATTTCAGCCTGGGCTGAAGTTGAATACCAGGCCCATTTAAGAATGTTAGGCCACCCTGAGAAAGTTGGTGGGGCTCTTAGGGCCTCAGCCCAGTCCCAGGGAAATTTTGGAGAGGTGGAGCCTGAAAGAATGGCCCACTCTACTCCACCAGAGAGCAGAAGGGTTGAAGAAAAGTCTTCTTCTCCCCAGACTATAGGTAAGGGTCAGCTTCCTCAGGGAACTGATCCTACCCCTAGTGAAGGAACTGCCCCAGAGGTGGTCAGGCCTGGCCTGGCAACACCCCTGATGGCAGGGGACCCTTCCAAGGTGGTACCCAGTCTGGAGCAGGTATCCTGCCCCTCTCTACCCTACCTCAATCAGCCTAGGGCTGCAGAGGTCAGGGAGGTCAGTGGACCCCTAAAGGCCCACTGCCCAGAGGAACCCCCCATCAACAGATTAGGGGCACCCAGTCTAGTAGCCCTAGCCAGGTGAAAATTCCTCAACCCACTGAGGGATCCCTCTTACCATTGAATAGGGACCACCCCAGATGGACTCTATTGGGCAAGGGCAAACCTGGGACCAAATGGTTCCAAACCTACCCTCTCCCTCTAGTGTTCCAACCAAAGGGACCCAACCCCCAGCTGTAGGCAGCCAGAGGTTGACCCTTAGGGCCAGATACAACTCAGTCATGGAAAGAAAGGCCTCCATGGTGACCAGTGATCTGAGGAAGCTGAGGCCAACTTTATTAGGGCCTCACTTCTCTACTCAGACACCCCACCAGCCTTTTACTTATCCAAAACACCCTACAGGTAGAAATCACAACTTTTGGAGACCATCCCATATCCTTAGGGGTAGGGACTGCTTAGTGGACCATAAGACAGGGGGTATCCATGCTAGTGCAGGATCTTCCTTATATGGCCACTTAGTCAAAGGCTCAACTGGACAAGGTTAGCCTTATCTCCTTTCGTTTGTGGGGGGGGGGTTATGTAGGAAGGTGGAATCTGACTGCATGGTTACCCCCACTTTTTTTCTGGTGTTTTGCTGGTTTTTGACTAGTCTGACTGGGATCCTGCTAATCAGGACCCCAGTTTATCTGCTTACTCCCTAAATTGGTTGTGCATGTACTTTAGGTACACTCCAGATTGGATTCTGGGGTACCCTTATAAGTCCCTAGTATATGGTATACTATGTACCCAGGGCATAGGTACCCCAGAGGCCTCCCAGGGGCTGCAGCATGTATTATGCCACCCCTGAGAGACCATTTAAAATGACACAACAGGTCTGCTACAGCAGCCTGTGTAAGGTGGTGCATGCACCCCTTACTTAGATATAGGTTCACTATATCTATCCTAATCACTGCACATAAAAACCTATCAGTCACCCCTATGGCAGGCCTTATCAATCCTGAAGGCAGGGTGCTAGGTTTTATGTGAGAGGGTGCCCATGCATGAGCAGATCCCCTCTGCAGCCTTCGGAACCTATTCTCCGGGGTTCTTTGTGATGCAGCCAACCATATACTTAATTGCATTATAACCTCGCTGTAAATGCTAACTTTAAAACGGCTGCATGAAAACATGTCGTGTTTGGTGTCAAACACCTTGGAATCATACCTCCACACCAGTAACTGGTGTGGGAGGTATGATTTCACCCTCCTAGAGGGAGAAATATGACAACACCGGTACACCCGGTACCAGCTTTCTTGACCCTGGCATTACAAAATGGATGCTGCCAGCCACAGACATGAGTCTGCCCTCCTGCTGCTGGACGAAACTCCGGCAGGGGAAGGTTTGACAATAGGTTTCTTGTCACAGGGAGGTGTGACCACGTCCCAGACAGGCTTTAGTGTATTGGGGCTGGGTAGGTGAACTCTCAGAGTGCTTTGATGTCTGCACTGGGGGCACATTTGGTGTCCCTGTGCATAGTCCAGCTCAAACCGGTTGCAGGAGCAATTTGCTCCTGCTCTGGCGCGAAACTGGACAAAGGACAAGGGTGTAGCCACGCCTCTGTCCTGACCCTCCCATAGGTGGGTCCCCAGAGTTTGTCCCACCCCTTCCTTGGGTATAAAATAGGAACCCCTGACTACAGGACTTTAGATATTACCTGGACTAAACTCTGCTACAGAAACCAAGTACTTCGACGATCTGCACAACGCTGGATGACTGAAGAATCTCCCTTGGAGTAAAGGAGTTACTCCTCTGCTGAGCAGGCACCTAAAACGCATCTGACCGGTTTGCATCTACGAAGCTCCTGAAGGACTCCGAAGATTTCTGCAATACAGGAGGTGGGTTCCCATGGTCTTTGAGGTTGATCTGCGCTCTCAGCAATTCTGAGGCCCGTATCCCTCGTGGAGACCGTGCAACCCGAACCCCTGGGCACCGTGTACATTTGCAGCAGCATATGCTTTTTGGTGACCCCGGAGGCTGTGCTTTGGGCTACTTGTAGTCCTGACCCCGAGCAGTAATTCCACCGAAGATTTCCGGCCTACACTCCACGAGTGTTCCGTGGGCTGGTATTTAGTGATTCAGCTCGAGGTCCCTTTGCGATCCCTGGTCCATTGGCCTGTGGGTCCCTGTGAAGGCAACTTTAACTTTCAGTGGGCTTCCCTGGTTGCTCCAGATGTGCCCTGACTCTCCATCGCTTGGAGAGTCCCCAGGACCTTGCTGGTCCTCACAGAAGCATCTTTCCTCTCACCGCGTGGGTTGCCAAGGCTTGTTGGTGTTCAATCCGGACACTGACCCCCCAGCACTCGACATCCTTCGTGGTACAGCTCGAATCCGGACTTTGGTCATCGTAGACATCTCCTGGTCCCCGTGGCTGCAGAGTCAAGCTTCACCTCTTCTCATCTGAAGCACCCGACATCGGTGGGCATTCGATTGCTCCGCTCCTGGTCACGTGAAGTGACCCAGACTTTGTCCCCTCTGCTTTCAGGTTCTTCTCATCTCCGATCCAGGCTTGGATCACCCCAGACACTTTTCTTCTCCACGGCAGCAGTACTTTTTCGCATCACACCATTGAAAACGACGAGGGTTTCCGACACCACTTGACCCCTATGAACCCGGCTCCTCTGGGATAGGTAACACGGGTACCTCGGTACTCTCAAGGGTGCTGGCCTTAGAACCTTCTATGTTTAGCTGGGTTTGCTTAAAGTCCGCTCCGAAGTGTCCTTAATCTTTAAATTTCCAACCGCGACTTTCCCATAGAGTTGTACGGAGCTCGCGCCTGTGTTCCCACACTGCACCCGTCCTCCGTGGGTCCCCTGTGTCACTACCTTGGGTGGTTCCTTGGGGTCCCAGCGATTCTACGTGCTCTAGGCACTGTGTCTAGTCAAGTCGTGGTTGTTATACCACTTTCTTAGTATATGGTTTGGTCTCCCCCTGGAGCCCCCTGTGTATTGTGCTATTTACTGTCGTTCTAGTGATTTAATATTGTGTGTCTTGTTCTCTAATCTCATAAAGAGGTTAGTAGAGAGTATTTAGTAATAAATACATATATTTTATATATACCTTGTGTGGTTCTCCTTTCATTTGGTCATTCAGGCGGTTATATACTGGTAAAACAAGCTGCTTTACATTCCTTCGAGACTTAGCCTAAAGGCTGCTCTCCACAGCTACCACTAGGATAGCTTTCAATAAAGGTTGTCTTTAACCTAATCATCAATAAAGGTTGTTTGGACTGGTGCAAGGTGCCCACTTTAATTAGTGGACAGCATATACCAGGCCAACTTCTCACAGGGCCATCCACAGCTCCAAAGTAAAAGAGTTACCCCTGGAAGCAGAAGAAAAGATGCACAAAATAAACCCCTCATGAAGTCCCAGAGCTAAAGGATCCCATGTTGGTTCTGCGAAGGTAGTAGCTTGGTCAGTAAGTTTGGGGGGGGTGAGAGCTTCTAATTTCCCAACAATTACGCTGGCAAGTCATGGTAAAATACATTATTTGAGAAGCAGAGCATGAGGAGGCTTAAGGGGCAGTGGGAAGGGATAGCAGTGCGGATTGTTAGGGTTACTTAAAAGACAATATGGTGTAAAATAACCAACAGTTTTAAGAACTTTGAGAGAGAGAAAGTGTGTGTGTGAGAGTGTGTGTGAGTGTGTGTGTGTGTGAGAGAGAGAGAGAGAATGTTTGTTTTTGTGTGCAAGGGAAAATCCTAGGAGAAATCCGACAGACACCTCACCATACCAGACACCCCAAATACCCCCCTCCCAATCTGTGCCCCTGTTGTCTGTTGTCTTGAACAGACAAGACAACAGACGAGGGGATTCCATAAAAAAAAATCTCTACTGTCAGATGTCTATGTAAACCTGTTTATCTTTTGTATGTGTTGGTTTCTCATTGGGCTGCCATGCTTCCAGAGACTCTAGTTTGACTCGCTACACTCAGAAATACGAGATCGTTTGGTTCCTCTGCGCCGGTGTTTTTGGGTTTAGACACTTGGAATTCCCTAAGAGATCCAGTCTATGTTTGTCTGCTAATCATCTGATTTTATTTTTGTGAGAGCAGTTTTACTTCAGAGACAATCAAGAGGCTACTGGTTCCTTCCTGAGAAAGTGAAGGGATTTGGATCGGGGACACAACTTAACAGTGAGGACTTTAGGCACATTCCCTCAATGTTGTACAGGCCCTTCCTCCTTCTAGTCAGTACCTGCTTCCTAGGAATATTGAAACCAGAATATCGTCTGGCCAAAATAACATGAGCAGAGTATTGAGAGACAAAATATCAATATGTAAGTTTGTATAGATTTTCTCCACAAATATGTACTATATGTACGTTTTCACACTTCTTGTTGCTGAGTTCCATCGTGCACTATTGGCATTACTGAGGTTTCCTTTACAAAGTGTCGGCGCCTTCACCACAGTATGGAAAGGACAATTGTATATAAATATTACCTACTGGCAGTCGCCAGTAGGTAGTAATAGTTAAGACCTAGTTTCCATAGGAAAGCGTTTTTTGACTTACCTATATCTTTGGTGGCATTTGACAAATCTTCACGAAATTTTCCCCCCCAAAAAGTGCAGCTGATTCTCGTTGTGCATGGATAGTTTTGGGGAGATTGATCAAGTGGGTGATAGGGGAGGAGCAAAAAAGGGGTGGGGGCTCCAAAAAGTGTTTTTCACATGTTAATTTCCATAGAGATTTTAGACACAACTACAGCCCGAACCGCTGGATGGAATTGCATCCAATTTGGCAGAAAAGTAGCCCTAGGCCAGAAAGAGCCCTTTTTTATTTGGTGTAAATCCGTTCAGTAGTTTGAGATATTAACTTAAATACAAATTTGTATAACTAGGGACGCGGATCCTCCGCAGAGCCTCCGCAAATCCTCCTAGGATTTGTGAATCCACGCGGCAACAGCAATGCTGTGATTGGCTGGCCGCAACCTGAGAGGAAAGTTGCGGCCGCCATTTTGTTCATCGGGACTCGGTTCCCAGCGGGGGAAATAAAGTTAAAAAGTGATAGAAGGGGTCAGGGTAGAGGTACCCTGACTCCATAGGACTAATGGAGGAGTCTGTGAGGGATCCCTCGTGGGCATGAAATTGTCCCAAAACCTTTTTTTTCTTTTAAAAACACACGAGGACCCGCGGAACCTCCAGGGATCCAGACCCCAATTTAAAAAAAAAAACATACACTCACAGATCCACAGATCTACTCACACACTCACTCACACACACACTTGCACACCCACACAACCACTCACTCCCACACCCACTCACACACAGACCCTCAAATACCACTCCCACTGACAGACCCACACAGCTTTCACACACCCACACAATCACTCACATACCCATATAGCCACTCCCACACCCACTCACAGACCATCAAAACCACTCACACACCCACACAGCCACTCACACACCTACTCACACTCCCACACAGCCACTCCCACACCCACTCACAGACCCATACACACACTCACCACACACCCACTTACACACCCACACAACCACTCACAGACCCAGGTTGCAGGGGCGTTATACTTAGTAAATAGCATTAAAAAAAACATAGAAATTCAGTGAAAAAAAACAAAAAGTTCACATGGCTGTTATAGTGTGGGAATAAAATTTAAAAAACCTTCGAAATTCACTGAAAAAAAACCAAAGGTTACAGGGACGTTATATTTAGGTTCGGATTTTACACAAAACCATAGAAATTCAGCAGTTATTGGTATCTCAAATAACTATAACTTGTGCTGTAAGGTACCTTATAACTCACGCCCTCGCCATGCACTTCTAATTACTCCACATGTTACTTCACTCATGAAATGTTCTATGACATCATTGATATCACTGCAACATTTGCACTAAAATTATTGATGAGACAACTGTGCATGGCAGGGGCGCGAGTTATAGTTACCTGAGGGCACGAGTTATAGTTACTTGAGATACATAGAACTGCTGAATTTCTATGGTTTTGTGTGTGTAAAATCTGAATCAAACTATAATGCTGAAAAAAACAAAGGTTACAAGGAGGTTATAGTTAGATTCATATATAGATATATATATATGAAGCAGGGAACTCTGGGCAGTTCCGAAGTTTAGGTAGAGAGCAGCTCCTTTATATGGAGCTCTCTGATGAGCTCTAATTAGGGGTTGCTTTTATTCATTCCAGGTTGTCTTGGATAGTATTATATCAATACAAAAGCTGTAATACTGTGCCTAGAGTGGTAAAAGGCTTTTGTCATTTTTCAGCTCAGCATGAATGGCACTAGCTAATCCTGTGCTTAAAGACTTTACTGTGAAAATGGCAAAAGGCTTTATCACTTTCTAGCTCAGCATGGATGGCACTGTGCTAATCCTATGCTGAAAAACTCTGTTAGAAAATCAGTCATTTGAGGTGAGGAGATTAAGAGTGCCGGTGGTGTTGTAGGGTGTTCCTCCGTATGAAGGAGCTGCTCTCTACCTAAACTAGTGAACTACCCAGAGTTCCCACTTTCTTTTTTGCATTATGGGTACATACATAATCCGGAGCGAATTCCCAGAGGTGTCATGTTGGGCGCCTAGGATGGATCTGCAGATCCATGGAAACCACCCCAAAAAACAGGGTCCTTCCTCACTCTCAGCTTTTTAGAGAGAAGCAAAAATCAAGCAGCAAATACCAAAGAGACAGAAAGTACAACACAAAAAGTAAATGGCTCCAGGGCGACTGTTAGACCTGGCATCCTTGGTGAGGTTTCCTCCTAACTTTTTGCCTTCAGACATCCTGTTTTTGCTGGCCTTAGGACTCTGCACACTTTACCACTGCTAACCAGAGCTAAAGTGGTTGTGCTCTGTCCTTAAAATATGTTAGAATTGGCTTATTTCCAATTGACATATTAAATTTACTTATAAGTCCCTACTAAAGTGCACTACATATACCCAGGGCCAGCAAATTAAATGCTACTAGTAGGCCCGCAGCACTGATTTTGCCACGCACTAAAATAGCCCTTTAAACATGTCTCAGGCCTGCCATTGCAGAGCTTGTATGTGAAATTTTAACCTGCCATGTCGACCTGGCAAAATAAATCTTTTGCCAGACCCAAACCTTCCTTTTTAATACATATAAGTCACCCCTAAGTTAGGCCCTGGACAGCCCAGAGGGCAGGGTGCAATGTATTTGAAAAGCAGTGCATGTACTTTTAAGTTTTATCTGTCCTGGTAGTGAACAACTCTTAAATTTGTTTTTCACTATTGCCAGGTCTATCTCTCCCACAGGATAAGATTGGAATTGCCTTATTACTTTTATAAGTGCAATTTCCAAATGGAAAAGATAGCTAGTTCATGTTTGGGGTCTCTGGAATCTTAATTTAATATCCTAACTTATGGTGAAGTCGGAATTTAAATTACAATTCTGAAAATGCCACTTTTAGAAAGGGGCCCATTTTCCTACCTTAGCCATTTGATGCCTGCAGCCTGTTACTGATCACATGACTGGGTGTAGTTGGCAGTTGGGCTTTGTATATTCCTCCTAGACACCCACACACAATGGGAACCTAGGTGCGACTAGATGGGTCATCACTGGCAGGATGGGAGGGAGGAGCTGGGCCCAGCCTCACTTACACCTGAATTGGCTGTGTCCTGTCTCCACACAAAGGGCTGCATACCCCCTGTAGTTAGTCTGGAGCCAGGGAAGGCAGGGCATATGTCACTTCAACGACATGCCTCTAGATGCTTCTCCCCACTTCAAAGGCACAACTGTGTATAAAGAGAAGGACCTCAGACACCACCACTTCAGTACACTTCTGGACCTGTGGATACTCTTCAAGGAGGGAGGACTGCTGAGCTGCTGAAAGGACTGCCACTCTGCTGCTCTGAAGGAATTGCTGCTCTGCTGTGCTGACCTGCTGCCCTCTTGCCTGGGTGAGAAGGACTGGACCTGCATCTCTTGAACCCAGAGTGACTCCAAGGGCTAGTTGGCTGGCCTCCTGATCTGAAGCCTCAGGAACATAACAGGCTTCCAACAACCTTGCATCTGCACGTGGACTCTGCCATCTGTGAGTCTATTGTTTTTTTTATTAATTACATTTATAGAGCACAAACTGTCACCATGCTGGTATCCTGGTGCTGATACCATAAGAGATGAGCACACCTGCTGCTGGACCTTCAAACAAAGCACTATCCTGGTCAGTTACTTAGGAAAGAGCCAGGCCTTTCTAAACCTCAACAGATCTGTAACTGATCTACCCTGCAAGTGGTGTCCGCCCAGTCCTGGACTCTTGGAAGTGGGCTTAATGTGCTTTGCCAGCTTCTGTGGATCCAGTGGAACTGACGCATCTCCTCTGCTGCACAGTGCAATCCCGACCGGAACCGATGCCTCTCTACTGCTGCAGGGATTGGACCCGGCACAAAGACTCGCATCGCTGTCGCAGCCCACATTTCCTTTGGAACCACCACTGCATGACGCATCCTCAGTGCAGGCCCTCGCATCTCTCGTAAACGACCGCATCAGCGATGACGACAGACTCCGCATTGCAGCTCTTCACAACAGATACATTGCCCTGACTGCGCGCTGCATCCTCAATGCCTGACTTTGCATCGAAAGCCCATCGTACGGGATCCTCAACATCGAAGCACCAGGACCACGCAGCCTTGCCGCATCTTGGAACCATTGCATTGCCCCGCATGTTCAACACGGATCCACTCAACACTCCACAACGCGGATTTTCAGGTACTTTGTTCAGCCGGCCTTACTGGGTCCCTGTAGAGGGCATGCACTCCATCGCAGTCAGCCTGAACTTGTGACTTTGTTTCGTACCGGCGCGACCAGATATCCACAGTTTAAGCTTTGGGCTTTTTGGCGCTTATTCTACCTCAAACTTTAAAAGTCAATATCTCTGGCTCTACTAATTGGATTTTTGTCATTTTGGTCTTGTTTTATTTATTAAATTAAGCTCTATTTTTCTAACTTGGTGTGGGATTCTTTTTGTGTGGCTTTTTTACTGTTTGAAGTGTTGCACAAATACTTTATACACTGCCTCTAAATTAAGCTGACTGCTCTGTTCCAAGCTACTACCAGGGCCGGACTGGGAACCCAAAGCAGCCCTGGGTATTTGGTTGGACCAGCCCCGGGAAAGGGTCGGAGGGGGGTGGGAGGGGAAGGATGCAGGTGTGAAGCACTGCTGGTTTTGTTACTGGGAGCCGATATTGCAGCACCGCTGCAAAACCGTCCCCCAGTAACAAAACTGGCCACACCTGCAAAACCGGCCCCCACCCCTCCAGCCTCCTGGGGAAACGCCCGATGCCCAGCTTGCTCAGTCCAGCTCTGGCTACTAGGGGCTAAACACAGGCTAATTTGGTGTTTGCTTGTGCCTTACCTTAACTAGGTTTGTGGTTGGAGCTTGACCAGGGCTCACACCCCAGTCAACCAGTAACCCAATTTCTAACAGTTGCCTTCCAGCACGTATGGGGTGTTAGATGGCAGAACAAGGTAGAGAGGTAGGACAGAAAGTAGTAAATTGTGGAAGTTTATGTGAGGAAACACCACGGCCCATATTACTAAAAGGGAGTTCTTCTCCTGATTGCACCATAGCGCACCTTTAAGCAGGTGCAAACAGGGAAAGTGGGCCTTATTATGAAGAATGCACTGTCCTCAGGGCAGCTGCGATCTTGCCCAGCCCCTAGGGTATCGCATTCAAAAGAAATATGGAGCAGTTGTTTATAAACTGCTCCATGTTTCTCTGTGTGGAAGGTAACCCACCTGCACTGTCAAAAGGGATTAGAGATCACCTTTTAGGTGGGTGGAGTAAGTGACTATACCCACCTGCAGGGGGATGTTTGGGGGGGGTCGATGGTACCCCATTCCACCCTGCGAGAGGGCTAGCCTCAGGGGCGCAGACCGTGCACCACCTTTTTGTGGCACACTTTCAATGAGCCCCCTAAGGGCATGCTTGCCTCTGCGCCCACGTCAGTAATTTGAAGTAAGCGCAGAGGCAAAGTGGCCCCCTCATTTGCATGGGGCCAAGCAATATCAGCCCCCAGTAACAAAAAAAAACCTCACCCAAACCCCACACCCCCGGGGGCTGGTCTGACAAAATTGCCAGGGCTGCTTTGGGTTCCCAGTTCGGCCTTGTCTTTAATGCGAAAAATACCCCCCTTTCAGGTGGGACATTAGTCCCATTTGGGAGATCAGCTACACCTAGGCTTTGGGTGCGTTCCCCCTCAGTGATGCTTGTCTGCATGTCTCCTCTCTCGCCTCACTCCCCCTCCTCCACCCACTGCTGTCTCTTCTATCAGACTTCCTAGAGCTAGGGGGAGGCATTATGTTACTTCCGGCCTTGGCTCCTCTGCCACTGGGGGCATCTTATTTTGAAAGACAAATAGATCCTCTGTGGCTCTGCCAGATGACTCGTTCAAGCTCGTCTGTTCTGGTTCCCAGAAGATGGGCCCTGTCCAAGACGCATGTGACAGCCTGGCTCACAGTTGGTTCAAAGATTGTCCAGCCCTTGGCTCATGCGTCCTCTATTGACTGGGAGCCATTTGCTGTCAGCGAGAGCGACATGAGGAAACTTCTCATACTACACAAGTACATTTACAGTGTACGGCTGCGCACACGACGAATAACACACCTGCATATGTGGTACAGATACAAACACAAGTAGCTTTACAGTCTACCCCCGCGTACAAAATGAATAACACGCCTGCATATGTAGTACAGACAAATATCAGCCCTGAGGACACGTTCATATGTAAATCAGAGACACCCCTTTAGAAACACATGTACATTGATATAGGGACAAGGATTCACGTACACCCACATGTAAATGCGTACAGGTACAAGTACTCCCCCCCTGAACAAATGAACAACCTCTTCTCAAGGACAAACATAAATGCCAAAACCCAAAGACAGGTGGACATAAATGACCCTAGAAACTCTTCAAGACACACCTACAGAGACATTCAGGAATATGTACATATATTAGTATTCACTGAGAAAAAAACCCACAAAGGTTAAATTGAGGTCATAGGTGTTGAAATGAAATAGAAACTAACATTTTAACTTTTTTTAAAACACTGAAATTCGCCAGTTATACTTTACAGAGCTAAGTATAACTTGTGCCCCCGCCATGCACTCCTTATCTCCTCACATATTGTCACGCATGCCATGTTAAATGACATCATTGATCTTATCACTGATGACATCTCAAATTACATCATTGGTAACATTACAGTGTGCAACAGGGGGTTGGCTGTGCCAACACACATTTGTGAAAATGTTTTGCAGACACGCGATACTTTCGTGGTACTGTTGTGCAAGCTCCACCTCTATGGTTCTGCAGTACTGTGCAAGCTTCACATGATGAAGATTGCATGGTACCACTGTACCCATAGGAGGGGAAGCTTGAGCAGCGGCTCCTACACCATGGGAGTTCTACCCTGGGTACTGGCAGACCAAAAATGTTTTTTGTTTACTTTTGGCCCCAGCCCCCTGACACTATTTATTAAATTTTGTTCCAGGATACAGGGACCGAGTACCCGAGCTCTTAATGGCTGTCACAACACTTTTCTCCAAGTTGTGGCTCCAAGCAGATCACGCGGTGATATGCGAGATTGGTACCAGTCCTGCAGTACCGAAAATACCAACGGGAGAAAAAGGTCCCTTTGGCAATCAGCAGGCCAGATGTTTTTTTAAAATGTTTGGTAATGCAAGACTACTGAGGGGCTGACTGTCCAGAAATCTCTATTTAGTAGCTCCTTCATGACCAACAGAGCACCTCTTTGTACACAAATTTCTCAAAAACGGCTGAACGGCTTTACACCAAATATTGAGAAGTACACATTCTGAATAAAGGTCTAACTTTCTGCCAAATTTCTGTGCAAGTCCATTTAGCCGTTTTTTCTGTAGCTGTGACAGAAGTTTCCTATTGGAATTAACGTGGGAAATCAACGTTTTGGGACCCCTCCTTCTTCTGGACTCTTGCTTGACGGATCACCCTGAAACTTTCCAGGAAGGAGCCGAGGTGAATTAACTTTTTTCAGAAAGTTTCATGAAGATTCATCAAAAGGCACCAAAGTTATTAACAAAACAAAAAATGCTCTTCCTAATGGAAACTCTGACCAAAATATAACCAGGGCAACTGGAATTATGAGATTGTTGCATAGTTATTGATTTATCACAATGCATTGTCTGCTACATAATCTGCAGTTTTAAACAAAAACAAAATTGTGTCTAGCACTAACAGATCAAGAGTTGCAAAAAGCATGACAACATATGTTCCTGCTCACTGGAAGACCGTTCGCAAAGGTTGCCTGGTTATCTTTTAGTTGCCCATTGCTGTATTTGGGTGTTAAATGTGTACTAATAAGGTGAAATATTTTCCCACACAGTGTAACCATGTGTAAAAGTGATAAAATTATGAAGTAATACTAACAGAAAACGTGCTGCATCATGCTGCATAATTTGCCTTTTCTTGAAGCATAATTTAGTCAACCTTGCTGCATAATTTAGTCCTCCTCTGCCGCACATTTCCAGTGGCCTTGACTATAACTGTACAGTGGTGACCACCACTATGTAATATATAACTCTTATTAAGCACACACAAACACGTTAATTTATATAGTAAGGATCCACATTCCCACCAAGGGACACGTTTCACTCTCCAAGAGCACAAAACATACCAAATACACCATAAAACCTAGCACTAATACACAGAAAACACCACACAATGTCTCACCAATGAACACAGCTGGCACAGCTCAGCACGACAGTGTACAGACACTGAATTAACAGACTACCAACACAGCGCCAAGACTATAAAAAGATGGTAACATGTAGTTGCCCGTCAAAGCCAGAACAACTGATGCAGTAACACCAAACTATGGCAACACAGAATCAAAATGCAACACAAAAAGATGAATGGAATGCTGAACATTGTCAAACATTCAGCCCCAGTCACAGATCTGGGTTTAATCCATCGATGTTTTGCTCGCCACGCCATTCCACTTTGGACCCAGCCATATGCAAATCAGCCTTGACCCGGTTCCTCATGGGAACAGTCCAGCCCGAACTGCCAGGCCAGGTCCTCCATGGACCGGAAAACAAGCATCCTGGGACCGGTTTTGGGGCATCACCCCTCATCAGCCAGGCTAGCTTGAAACTGGTGGCGTAGCGAGCACGGGACCCACGTCTGGACATACCCTTCCCACTTAGGGTGAAAATGCAACACAAAAAGATAATGGATGAAATGTTGAACATTGTCAAACATTCACCCCCAGTCCCAGATCTGGGTTTAACCCATCGTTATTTTGCTTGCCACGCCATTCCAGTTTGGACCCAGCCAGAATGCAAATCAGCCATGACCTTGTTCCTCATGGGAACAGTCCAGCCCAAACTGCCAGAATCACAAGCAACACATAGGACAATGTGCAACTTTCCAATAGCGCTAAAACACAACCATAATACCTACACCAATTGGAATGTCATTTAAGACACTTAAATGCATTGATGGGAAAACACTACTTCTTAATGCACCAGGACACATTCAATATATCAAAATCTAATAGATGCACCTGCACCACGCTCCCATGCAGCCCACACCACTATAAGGTTGTAGGACAAGGGACAAACAGATGCCAACAAACTGCTCATTGTTCAGCTCATTTCTCATCCAGAGCGACTAAATAACCTACTAAACAATGCGAAGATGTAAAATACACCTCTAAACCCATGCCTTAGCACCCAATACAGCAGGCACAACAGAACGCTCCTGAGGCACCAGCACAACAAGCAACTATCACAGGTGGCATCGTTTCACTCAAAACAGCACTACACACAATCAGAACACCTCATCACGTACCATATTACTTGAAATTCAAGTAAAAACTGTTCTGTGTCACTTTGCAGAAAATGACTTTTTAACAAATTTGAAACAAATACTTTTCCATCTCAACAACCAACACCACCATCAATTTAACTGAACCCACAAAACGCAACAAAACAATCCCTCACACAACAGAAACTTACATTTACAGATGACTTAGTGTAACTTTCCAACAGCATAAAGCACACCCAGAAGGTCGAGCACCTTCAACAGATCTTTGAAACAGGCCATTGATCTCGAACTGGAGCACAGAATTCAACATGCACAGCAGAAAGCACTTAATTTATCAACACCTAGTAACGAAAGCCACGCAGCTAGCAACCTGCTCTAAATTGCATCACTACACACCAAACAGAAAGCAATAAGCAGACAACCAAACTTTTACCCTATGCACCAACAATTTATTCATGCAACAAACCTTGTGAGTGAAGCATGTGTCACCCGTCTGAGGTGTAATACTGGGAGTCATGTTGATCAGACCTTGTGCAAGCAACAAAGTCCATTATGCCAGCCTGACTGGGCAAGTAACATGCTGACCCCATGTTCACTCTGGCTGGTGCGGTTAAAGCTTAAAAGCGCCTCATATCTGCCTATGCTATAATGTGCAAGGTACGCACTGCCCATAAACATGTGCTTCCATCCTTTCCAGACTACTACTGTGTTTTCACCACATACACCATAGCTGAAAAGGCAATCCACTGGTAATCCCTTATTCTCAAAACAACACTCATCTTACCCTCACTGCCTCCATCCATGCATGCATTCATGACACTCCTAGTTCCCGTCTTACCTGCATGTACATCCACCACAGTGTAAAAGGTCATCTCCTTCTGGCGGGGTAATACTCCCAACATTCCAACTTTCATCTTAACACACTTAAGGAAATCAAGCCTTTCCTTCCGCCAGAAGACTTACAGCCTGCAGTACAGTCCCTGGTGATATCACGACTTGAATATGGCCTGGTGACCCTTGCGGGGCTTCCTAAAGCGAGCTTGGCCCCTCTCAGAGCCACGCTCAATGCATCTGCCAGGCTCATCACAGGCTCCAAAAAACACGATCGCATCACACCTGACGTTTTGTAGCTCAACTGGTTGTCTATTGAAGCCAGGATCCGTTTCAAAATAGCTTGCCTCACGCATAAAGCCCTACATTTCAACACTCCGGCCTATCTGGCGAACAAGCTTGTTCTTTCTGGCTCTGGTCGGAACTTAAGAAGTACGTCCACACTACTCTTGAAACCTCCTAAATTCAAAAAGAAAAGTACGTACAAACGTGCTTTCTCCGGCTTTGCGCCTAGAATCTGGAACGCTCTTCCTACGGAGATGAGAGCCAATCCTTCCACTGCCTATTTCAAGAAACAGGCCAAATGGCTTTTCCTGAGTGGACAATAACTGCATCATCCTGTACTCTTCCTCTAGTCCCCTTGTCGACAGATTTGACATTTAGCCCAACGTATCTTTCGTTATTTATTTTTGTTTGCATGGTAAACTGTTATTTTACTCTAGGGCCCTTCCAGAACTATAATAGAAGAATACTTCTTGGGCCGATTACAGATTTGTCATTTACTCTACTATGCTGTGATGAGCCACTCAATGATTGTTTTACTGAATGTTACAGGAAATATATTGCACTATATGAGAAACTGAACTAGCAGGGCCCTCTACCCGGTACCTGATCTTGATTGTTTACTCCTTGTTGTTTTACAAAGTTGACCTCAACTGTTCTGAGTTCATGCATGCTTCTGCCTCTGTGTACAGCGCTCCGATACCCGCAAGGGTCATGTTCGCGCTTTATAAAACTTTTCAAATAAATAGTATCAGCCTGACAAATGTCCCCCAACCCACTGCTTTTAGGTCTCGCCTACACAGCGCATGCACTGTGCTGCAAGACGTATTGTTCACAGCTCAGTGGGTTTGCAACCCACCCACAGCATACCATTGGTTGTTTTTGTTGTCACTCATTTGCAATCTTTCGATTGTTCCTTCCTTTCTTGTGTTCACCCCTTCCTGGAGTGTGGACCAAGTACTGGTTTTCTTCCTTGTGTTTGTTCTTCTTTGTATTTTTGCAACGCACTTTTATTTTATAAGCTTTTTTTCCTACAGCACACTTCCATCACACACGTATAGCCTTGTTTTGTCATCTTCACATCCAGTACAGTGCCAAAGGCAACATATTACAGGCAACACAAGATGTACATATCTCTCTACCCTCCTAATTGTCAAGCCCTCTTCTTCAGCCACCTTTATATTTGCATGTATGCAACCACCACAGCCCTTACAAGAAATGTGCACTCTCAGCAAAACATTTATACGCCCCGCTTCACTGTGCCTGTCTCTTTTCTTTTACTGTTGCTTGCATGTCTCCACAACACTCCCCTAGGTGTTGTGTGCTTTCCTGCACATGTGCTCACTAACTGTGCTGAACTGTGCACTGGAGCCTTGTATCATCCCATCTGCAGTCAGCTCAAACCAATCAGCCATGCACATTTAAGACCACCTAGAAGACTGCAGCAATGCCCAACCTCATCGGCCCACAAGTACTAAAATGGCAAACTAGTGGCAAACCTGAGTCAAACATGTAAGCGGCTGGTGCAGTTAAGAGGGGTGGCGCAGGGGTGGAGCGGGGGCAGGGGTGGGGGAGAGTTGATAGACAACGGAATATGGAAAATAAAAAATAAATAAAAGCACTTACCTTGTGCTCACCGATTTGCCGAGTCGGCGATGTGGCGAGCGCAAGGTAAGTGGTTTTCTTTTTTCTTTTCCTTTATTTTCCCTATTCCATCGTCTGTCCCCGGCTCTGCCCCGCCCTACCGCTCTTACCTGCACCGGACGCAACTGCATGAAAGAGTAACATCACGCAGGTGTACATGCATTATAGGTGCACACTCCAAAACATGCACATTTAGCTCATACACAACATGCACACATTTACTCACGGTATATACATTCTACCACCAGGATGCCCACCTACAAACCAGTACTTTCAAAGCACTAACTACAAGCCTCCGCATTCTACATTCTAGTGTGCATGAAACCCAGAGCATCTAAGATTACAAAGGCATAAGTGCTTCCCAATGGCAGGTGTGGCTATACAAAAACCAATAAAATAACAGTCCCAGGGACACATGTATTTATATATAAATATAAACACTCAATGAGGACCATTCATATTTAGAGTACACACCCCCCAAGGGAGATGCACAGAAGCATGTACATATGTGGCATACATAAATGCACACAGGGAGAGAGACACACACACACACACACGCACACACAATGTACATTGTATTTGTATTTATATAGCCCTTACAATGCACTGAAGCACTTTCCAATGTGTAGTGGTGGATTAGGAGAGGGAAATATAATTTGTTATTGGGCGGTGGACACAGTTATTACTACAATGCAAAGGTCAAATTCCAGGTCATTACCATAATACAGTGAAATTGACATGACAAAAACACCATCTTCTGCCTCACAGATTTCATGTTACAATGACTTTATATATGGAACCATTTGTCGAATAGTCAGGAGGCCTTTTCAATTTGATTTTACCTTAATATGCAAATTTCACCCCTTGCATCCCACTTTTGATTAAATACATTAAAAAAAATACATATAAAAATCCAATTGCATAAAGAGGCAGTATCATGCCATACTCGAGGTTTTGCCTCTCGACAGGCACGGTCCCTTTCCACATTTAACAATTTTAATAAACAACATATACAATCTGCATGTGTTCATCTATCTCTGTGTATATATCTGTAGATAGAGAGCAGGAGACAGAGTATATACACTTAGGACAGGCACACATTATGTTGCACACATGCAATCAATTGCCCTTCAATACATATATTGAGGGCATAATCATACACGCAAACACACACACAGACACATATATAGAAAACATACAACACACACACACACACACTCACAGGGACTAAGTCCGCTTAAAGTTTTTAAGCACGTGTAGATCATTGGCCAATCCATAGTTCACAGACTTTTCTACTTTTCGTATGCCTACGTACCTTTGTAGTTGTGTCTCCAGAGTTTGTTGGCACCTGTAACTTGTGCATATTTTACATGCAAGTGCATAGTTTGCTTCTGTTTTTCTGGAGAGTACTCTGAATTCCAGTCGTGCTGGCAACTTGTGAAGCTTTTTAGGTTGAAGCCAACCAGACAGCACAGCTGTGAGGTTTGCAAAGACGTCTTGGGGACATTCGGAAGGTTTCCTTGGGAATGTATTCAGTGCATTGCTTACTATTGGCTTTGTGTTTTGTAACTCACAGTTGCTTGGGCTCTATTTGTAAGCTTTATTTGCTTTTAGGTTGTCCAGCAGGTCTTTGTCCTTCCTGTGAAGCATCTCGTTTACTGTATGCCTGCACAAGTGCTCACTTTCTGCAAACAGGCCTTTAACTTTTGTTCTTATTTTGTCACATTTGCTGTGCATTCAAAGGCAGAGGTCAAAGGTCGGGCTCTGTCTTCTGAGGGAGCTTGATGTTTACTTTTCTTTCACTGACTTCAAAGCAAGAATATTTATGTGACAATCTTGCTGGGTACTGGGGTGCCCTGGAGGCAGACTGTACAATGTTATTTGTTTCTAGCACACAACACAATTTAAATATCTGTAAATGAACTGTGCAAATATTACAAAATATATCAGAATTGGGAAAGCACTAATGAAGCACATTTTTTTGTAATTCTGAAGGGTGGAGGAAACAAATATTTTAATGTGATCAAAACAAATTAGTATAGTAGGTGATTCCGTTTCCACATACAAATTGTTTGTGCGCTGTATAGTTTTATCAGAAAACTGGTTGCCTGTCCAAATGTAAAGGTCATTTCAATTGAAAGTGTGTTAATTGCAATGGCAGTACGCTACCACACCATACATACTCCACTCTACAACACTCTATTCCCCTCTATGCTACACTACTCCACTCTACGCCACGCCACGCCACGCCACTCCACTCCACTCTCTGACACTCTACGCCACTCAATATCCCTCCACTCCATTCTAGGCTACTACACTTTACACCACAACACTCCACTCTATGGCACTCTACTACATTCCAATCTACGACACTCAAATCTAAGACACTCCAGGCCACTCCACTCTATGCCACTCCACACCACTTTAGTCCACTCTATGCTGCACCGCTCCACTCTATGCCACTCCACGGCACTCCGCTTTACAACACTCTACACCCTTCCACTTTACATTGCTCCACTCTACACCCCTTCACTCTATTCTAGGACACTCTACTCTATGACACTCTACTTCATTCTACACCACTTTACTCTATGCCACTCCACGACACTCTACGCCACTCGGTTGAGCCGATGCCGAGACTCGAACCAGGCTCCCCAACTCCAAAGTCGACAGCTCTGCTTATTTGTTGCATAGTTCAGACAAGTTCACCCTCCGCCCCCGCACACCTCATTTCTGCCGCTAAAACCAGCACTTGAGGAACGAACAGCATCTGTGGCTCTCATTTCTTTATAGATATCCCTCCATTAATGGTATGAAGCTTCCCTATACCACAAAAGGCCTCATCAGATTAAAGACCAATTTGCCAGTCTGGCAGCCTGCGACAGACATCTCTCAAAAGTGTTCAACAATCAAAGACACAGAATGAAGACCAGGTCCCTGGGGGATGAAGACAGAAGAACAGGGCCGTGGAACTGGTGCTTCGGATGCCCGAGAGGGGACACCTCTGGCCCTCCATGTGAATCACTTTAAAAACTGATGGCGGTCAGTGCCACTGGGATCAATCTATCACATTGAATTAGAGCTTAGCATCTCCGCAGGTCCCCCGGGAGCTCGGAGAAATTAAATCATCCGCCTAATGGAGTCATCTCGGTGGAAAAGGTGCCAGTCTGGGGCCTAGTCAATCTGCACCGAGAGTGGCAGGAATCGCCGGGAGGGGCGTCAGAGACTGCGCGCCCCTCCCCCCCGCCCCCGGCACCCTCGTGCATCAGAACGTGTAATGCAATCATTACAATGTCATTATCCTAGGGGTGTCGGTGCCCTACATTTATGATCGGTCAATAAATGTTCACATGCTTTGAGGTGATACGACTGCACACCTTTAGCTCATGGGCTAACATCACTGCTTCAAAGCACTGTACCTGATCTGACAGACAAGGACAGAGAGTAAGATGCTCTGCATAGAGATGACAGCTGCCCAGGCCGGGTGTAGACAGTCCGACTCCTCTTTTCCATGGCATGCTGGTGCTTGCACAGCTGTTTGTGTACAGCAAAATGAAATACTGCAAGAGCAGGAATGCCAAGGGAAAACAACCCGTGATGAAATGTGCACACCCCTGTGTGGGACCAGTGAGATATTGGCACTGCAGGAGGATGAATGCTAGTTGGACAGTAGTGTTATGGTAGCGCCTTATTGCTGACATCTTGTTTGCTTTCTTGCAGAGGTCAGCTGAAGGTCGGCTTGGATTCAGGAGAAAAGCGTTCTGTCACACAGAGGGCATGCAAGAAGTGCCCAAGACCTGGGGCCCTGGAACGGCCTACATTCGGTTCCAGGTGTGGACTGGCATGCCAAAGTAAGAACTGATTACTAACGAGTCTCTGCCCCGACATCCCAATAGTAATGGAGCGGCCCCAGCCCTACCGGCCTGCGCGTATTTCATCTGTACAGATCAGTGAATTCCTCTCTGCCCTTCTTTCCTCCACATGTATAGGTATACTTACCAGTTCGATTTTTCGATGCGTCGCCCTTTTAGTTTCTAAAATATCTGTTTTTCTCCTTTCTACCCCATAAACTCCTAGCCCTCCACTGAAGGCGAGCTGCAGATTTGCAAGTCTCACCGAGTGAAGTGTTCAGATGGTGGGGACTGGCACAAGTACGCCCCCACCCTCGCCTGCAAGGCTTCCTGTTTCCCATGAGTGCCAGCTTCCCACTGTCTCATTATGTCGATCTCTGCAGCTCGAGAAAATGGGCAGAGCATTGATCTGCAATAGGAACACGCTGACTGTACAGGGTAATTGTTCCGGAAAAGTACTTACAAAGGCAGGATTAGCAGCGAGGCCCTTTTCACGGCAGAACACGCAGAATCGACCTGAAATGTCAGTGGCTTGCCTGCCCAGGAGAACTACTGAGCTACTTCCTGACCCACTGCCCCCGGACCAGGGGCTTACTCTTCAAAAAATAAAATATAATAAGAACCGCAAAGTCATCGTCTCTTGTTACTCAAGACATGAATTCCAAACTGTGCTGTGCTTTACAGAGTATTCTGTGCATTTAACGTTGTTGGGGCTGGAGCAGAGTCAGTCAAATGTCAAACTCTACCCGCCCGGGCGCTTCTCTCTAACTCTGGTCATTTGGCAAATATTCAGGGCCTTTCAAAAGCACACACACCTCAGAATGATGTGAGTGGCTCTGCCCCAGCCCTCTCGGCCTTACAGGCACCAACCTTTCAGAAGCTCTCTCTCATACCCTATGAATGTACTCGCCTAATCTGTATGGTTAACCAATGGCCCGACATCTGGGTGTAAGTAGCTTGGCTCTAATCCAGTTAGCCGGATATAAACGGAAATAGTTATAGTTAGTTTCTGAAGACCATTTATCCAGACAGATATAATTGCATTTGTGATAAACCCTATCTTTAAATAGCCCTCATTCCGAACGCAGGAAAAGAGTCATACTTTGTAAGATTGACATCAATTTAACACAAGAAAGGTCCTTTCACTCGAATCCACCGGCCACTCCCGTCCCCCTCTGCTATCAGTTGGCAGGGCCTGCAGGCGCTGTCTGGACAATGGGCCTCTCTCTGTCCTGCATGAACAGAGTCTCTCTCTGGCAGGGTTGAGGTCACAGGCCCCGCCCAGCTTATCTTCTAATGCAAATTACTTCCTCTGGAGTCTACCAAGACCCGGATGCCTGACTCAGACATGGCCTAGGCTAGGCAGTGACCTCAACAGCAGCTCCTATGAAGCTCTCGGCCTGTGGTTTGTGGGACTACGGACAATGCTCGTGGTGGTGGACCTCGGGAACCTATTGCAGACAGTGGCCCACGTTTGAAGTTGCGTGGCTTCAGAATCATTCCTGAACCGTGGTTACTGTATATGATCCGTGGGCTTCGTTTCAAGGTCTTGAAAACCACTTTTAGATCACAGATCCCGTTGAGGTCCTTAGACTCGGTTTCCTTGGTTCTACAATAGACCTAAGCTGCAAACAAAGTTGTGGGGCTATGTCCCCCTGTAAGCCTCATGCCCATGTGTTGGTCTAGACTGCATTTTGAGAATCACGACCACATGGAAATACTTCAGAGCCCTCTTTCTAGGCCTCGAATCCCTGTTTGCGTAGTCTGGACCCATTTGTAGTCCAGGTCCAACCAGAAGGTCTTGGATGCAATTGGTAGGTTTAAGAGTCCGTTAGCCTAAGATCTAATTTTTAGGTTCTAGTTCCAATTTAAAGCCTCAAACAATTCCATGTGTGTTATACTAGAGGGCTTTGCTATATAGTGCAACATGCCTTTATTAGGCACCTTCTCAGCACTTTTGGTGACATTGAAACCCATGCATAGGCTTTGAAACCCAGGTTCAAGACCCTGTTGTCTTACGTTAAAGGCAATTAGTGGCAAGACTCATCTTAGAATGGACTAACAGAATCTCGGGAACAAAAAGGAGGCTTCAGTTTATCTGGTCTTGCCTTCTTGATCTTAACACGCAGACTTCATGTGATCGCTGCTCCACTACAGCTATAGTTCTTCTAAAGGTCAGTCACACAAAAATGGTTGTGGTAAGTGCATGTGCTCCCAGGCGGTTAGCCCAGATGATACGTTTTTTCCTTCTTTGTGGATGGAGGGGCAGAGAAAAGATGGGGTGACTGGAGAGGGGGTGAGTGTAGGGTTGGAGGGGCAGGTGTATGGTGGGGGTGACCACATGAGTCAGTGGGTTCAGTGTTGGCCTGGTGGGCGCAGGGATGGACGGACAGGCAGATGGATGCGTGGGTGGGTGGGCTCCTACTACCAACAGTGGACACAGGGGTGGAGGGATGTGGAAGGCGAAGCATTTTTGCACAACTTTCGTGAAGACCCAGCTCCTGAAACACAATTTTTGCAGCTAAATTGTTCTTTTCCGCCCATGTTCTCAGATGCTATTTCATTCCTGCGATCGCATGACACCTGTATAGCAGTGCACACAATAAAGGCAGTTAATGAATTTATTTGAACTGATAACAGGAATACAAAGATGCTGGGAAATGCCCTTGAGCGGTCAAACCCAAACCTTCCTGTGAGTCCAGGTCCCGCCCTGGCCAGTAATGCTGGCACACTGATGTGATGGAAGGGGGCGCTGTCCTGACATAATAGGCATTCCTGTGGGGGCGGTTTGAGGCACCGTCCCGTGCGAACCCTGCAGGAAAATGCATTTATTTCTCTGTTGTGAACTAGATGAGCCCCGACAGTGAAGGATGGAAAATCAATTTTCGCGCAACCTCCCAGGACCTTGAAAGCCGCCCCTTCCCCTATTCTCTAGCCCCCACCCCACACACACACACTCGCCATCGCACTTTGGAGAGCCGGAAAACATGCACGCGGGTCAATGCGGGCCACTGATGAGGAAAGCATGCCCCCATGTTAAGTGCAGCCATTACCTGCTCCCTTCGAAGGACACAAACATGTCCGCAGACGAGTTAGCGCCCAAGCGGCGGTTTAAGGTCCGGAGACAAGTCAGGAACCCAGATACAGGACAGACTGAATCCCATCCACAGGTCGGTCGGGGCACGGCTGGTAGGGCACGGGAGGTGCACCCATGTGCCGTGCATATTTCAAGGAGAGCTCTTTACAGTACATTCACGTGTGTGTAGACGGACATGAGAAGCCACGCCCCCGATTAAGAAATCACTTTGATGCTATATTAACGGTAGAAGGAGCTATAGAAATGCTGATACCCGAGTGCCAGTTTGCTAGTCCAAGAGCGGGGTAGTAGGCTGCACACATAAGCGATGCGGGTTTATGAGGGTGTACCCCTTGCGGTGGCACCATGGCTGTGCTCTTTTTGGAGCATTAGTCCACTTCGTGACGTTTTCGTCCACTTATCGTGGGGGATGTCTGATTGCTGTGTTCCTAATTTGCCTACTTAATGAACCGAAATCTTGTTTTAGTGGTGTTTTTGAAGGAGAATAAACAGAGTTGCGATTGGCTGAGATCCTGTAATGCCCACTCCAGACGCTGCTATGAGGTCAGCAAGAGTGGGAACTCCCTCCACTGCAACCTGTGCCATCCAATGCACCGGCGAGCAGGCTGCAGCCAAGGCCGAGGTTCCAAGTGCAATTTAAAAAAGAAAGAGATGTCTTTATAGACACATTCTTGCTATGCAGTTGCTAAGAGACCTCATTTCATGCTTTACACCTTCTGCACTTTGCATGGTGGTACATATAGGCTCCTAGTTACAACGGAACCCCCCCAACCACAAGTTTCAGAATAAAAGGCCCAGATGTCTTAATAGCCATGACTGACTGAAGGTGTCTCACATGGCAACATTTGTCAACTAGACTTTTTACATAGGGAACCTCAGCCCCAGCTCCAGGCTTTGTGCATGCTTTTATGTATGTTAAAATATCAGAGAGAGTTACTTCTATTACGGGTCTGCTCAAGTGCATGCTTTTGTCTGAAATAACACATCATGTATGTGCCTAGAAGTACACGAAGCGCTGCTCCCTCAGACTGTGGTGGCTCCGCCCACCCAACTCTAAAAGCAACCCTGTGTCCCCAAGACTACAAAATACGGTGCCTACTCCCTTGTATTGTTTGCACACACGAGGCATCTCTTTATCTCAACTCTTGCAGGAGGAAAAAAAAAGCGGCAACATATATTGCAGCACATCTTCTATGCAGGAAAATGGACTACAATAGTCTTCCAATCATCTTCCACGTTATGACGAATAGACTGTTCCCAGGCCTGGGCTTTCCTGAAAAACCTATTGCAACCTGGTAATGTGGACTTGGTTGGCATTCCCTGACTTAATTAGACTAATACGCCAGGGCCCGCATTACGTACAGTGCCCCGAGGGTCCCATGGGTATGTACACCCATTTTTTGTAGTATTACAGAAAGGGCCCCAGACACTTTTGTGACCGCTAATGTGATACAGATACTGCACATACAGCACCAGCGCTATCTTAAGAGGAAGCTGCCGCAGCTGCACGGTAATGTGGCACCATGTAAGTGGGGGAAACGCTTTGCCTCTGTGCTATATTATGCAGGTGGGTGCATAGGCAAAGAGGCGCCTCCTTAAGGATGCCCTCTGGAGGAGGGAATCGAGACCCAAGGACCCCTCAGACATCCCTCTGCAGACCGTTGCACTCACCCACTACACCTGCCTCTCACCTCTGTCTCCCCCTCTGAAGTACAGACAGGGGCCCCCACCTACACAGTGAAACCCACAGCTTCAATCAGCTGCTCCGTCTTTAACGAATATGCTGCCCCCAGGGCAGCTTGCTGTGAAGTCGTATCTGCCCCGGGGACAGCACATTATCAGTAATAGGGTGCACTGTCCCCACTGGCGCCAATCTGAAGGTGCGCATTGACCAGAACAGGGACAGTGCACTCTCTTTGTAATACGGTTTTAGGGGCCCTATTACAGATAGGCTTACTGACTTGTTTGCGCCGCAGTAAACTTTCAAATTGATGTACAGAGAGAAAACTGCAGCGCACCTTCAAATTGGTGGTCTGGCTGCAAACAAGGACAGTGGGCCCTACTACCCTCAATGTGCAGCCCCCAGTGCAGCACATTAGTGAGGTGGCACCCGCCTGCAGTTCAATGGGTGCGGGTGACAGAGATCTCGGCAGGGGGTGGGGGTGGCAGCGAGTGACTGCACCCACCTCTAGGGCAGTGTCTGTGGCCAATGGGATCCTCTCCCCCGCCCCTTTGAGATGCCTGCCCTCGGAGAACACATTAACTGTGAGCCACCTTTTTGTGGCACAGTCAGTGTGCCTCCTGACGGCCTTTTTGCCTCTGCGCCTGCGTTCATAATACAGTGCATGGGGCTATGGCCTCTTAAGGGCCCGCTTATGGGGAACGCCCTCTTCAGCACTGGTGCTGTGTATGCACCAGTGCCATCTGTACTACAGAAGGGGCCGCACAAACATCTGCAGCTCTTCGGTAATACTACAGTGCCCTGGGGCACAAAAAGCACACGTCTGTTGTAATATAGCGTCAGTTATCAAGGATGTGCAGGGAGAAAGCCCAGGCATCCATGTTGCCAGGGAGTGAGGTGGCGGACTGAAGCCTAACTTTAATTCCAACGAATCTTGTGTTGAACCCGATAGGTTTGCACAATAAATACAGGACAGATCCGCAGAGGAGTAATCCACAGAGGGCGCATGCACGCACAATGCTGTCCAAGAGGGATTAGAGGAGGGAGGAAGGAAGACGGAGGGAGTTAGGATTTCTTTCCTTTCAATCTATTTTTGACAGATCTGCATCTGACGATGCATATGATGAATATCAAGTGCTTCCTTCCCCATCATTAACCCCTGAGATGAACGCTTCAGTCTGTGCAAATGGTGCAGCTGCGCTCCACACAGCGCCTACAGGGCGGGAGACGCCGGCAAAACAATGGGAAGAATATTTTGCCAAGGACCATATCGCGATACATGAAAACAGCACATTTCAATATGCGAAAAAGCACCATGTGCTTCTTTTTGTAAATACTCTGGGGGCTGATTTCAGACAAAACAGGATCACTGTGACATGGAAGTGATGCTTGTTCCCTGCAAATTCAAGAAACCTCTGATGAATGGGAAAGATAGGAACATGGAGATGTGCATCTTGTAGATCCAGGATAATCAGGATGTCTCTTGGTGGGACCACTGAAATACTTTATGCAGACAGGTCATTCTGAAATGGTCATTCTTTATGCAAGAGATGGCTGATGTTGAGGAGAGAACTTCTAAAATCTCCTGACACTTTCTCGTCTAGAAAGTGAAGTGAATAAAAAAATTGAAAAACGAACCTGCTCTGAAAGAGGAACTGGTGTTGTGGCCTGTTTTATTAACAACGATGCAATTCTTTCCATAAGGCCTGCATCATGTCTGTGTTTCTGGGGAAAGGTGCAGAGATTCACCTTGTACTTAGATGCATCAAGTGCGGTGGAGCCTGGTGAGGGGGGATTTCGATAGACTAGGACAAGGGAAAATTAATTATTAAATTTTTCCTTGTGGTGGTCTGTTGAATCCCCCCCCCCCCAACCCGGCCCCACCACTCTTACCTGCACGGGCGCAGCTGTTCCTCCTATGTACGGTGTATGATATTCAGCATATACAGATCCATGACATCTGCTTCCCAGAGTTTCAAATAATGCTGAATATGACCTTCCACAAGACACCCACCGTCTCTTTACCATTGATATTCAGGGCCTCTGGTACTTGTGTCCTGACATCTCAAAATGTTTGGAGACGTTTACAGCCATTTCTGGGCTGCGGACGTGCTGAAAATGTCTCCTTTGAGAAGAACTCTAGTATGAATATCTCCTGGAATCACCGTAAGAGTGAGATAAAGATGTGACTTTCCCCTTGCAAGGAAGGAAATGCTTTCTGTCCTTCACAGTTTTAGACACCATTTGGTTAAGCTGCTCACCAGGCAGTCTTCTCCAGAAAAAGAACATCAAGGATAGAAGATGCGCCAGTCTTATTTATTTATTTTATTTATAGGTTTTATATCACGCTAGCTAGACCCGAAGGTATCAGAGCGCTTTACATATAATGCAGGATCGTTCCATAGAAGTACATACATATATACAGAACAAGAAAAATGTTGTGCAGTCAAGGTAGTTACAATGCAAGGACATTAGAACAGCACAAGTTAATGGCATGAATGACATAGGAGAAGCTTAAACAATCAAATGCCCACCTTAAAGGGTCTAAAAGGACTGGGTGTGATCATTGGGAGCATAACTTAGTTTATTTGAGTATTAAAGTATTTGTTGAGCAGCAGGTATTTAAGGTCCCATTTGAAGCATGAAAAGGATGGGTTACAGCGGAGATCTCTAGGGAGTGAGTGCCAATCCTAGGAGCATTTCCAGAGAATGAGCAAGTCTGTGAGGATTTCTTTTTCAGTTTGGGAGGTATGAGAAGAAGTGATTTGGAGCTTCTCAGAGCCCTAGCTCTTCCTGTTTCGGAAAGTTTTGAACCTAGGTAGTTTGGGTTGTGAGTGTGAAGGGCTTTGTGGTTGATACAAGCAGTCTTGTAGATACATCTTCCTTCAATGGGAAGCAAGTTGAGGGTCTTGAGGGCCGGTGAGATGTGCTCAAATAGTTTAAAACCTGTTAGTAGCCGGGCAGCAGTGTTGAGAATTGTTGTAAGGGGGACAAGGTGGGTTTTCGGAGTTCCTGTGAGGATGACGTTACCATAATTTAATTTTGAGAAGACTAGAGACTGCACTACCATCTTAAAGTCATCAGGCAAAATAAAAGGTTTTATTTTCTTGAGATTTTTAAGGGTGTACAGCGCTCCTTTGGCTGAGTTGTTGATGTGGTCCTTCAGTGACAAGTTTTTGTCCAGAGTGATGCCCACAGACTTTACAGAGTTGGATAGTGTAAGAGAACAGTTAAGGGGTCTTCCAGTCTCTTCACCATATGTGACGTCTGGCTAAAGCAGAGGCACCAGAAGCCAGAGCGGACGAGTTAATGGTGTCACGTGACATAGTAGAAAGAAATCTCGTTTGTTTTTCCATTTGTAACAATAATTCAGAATAGTCTTCTCCTTCCTGCGTGCCATTGGCTAAGCACTCAAAAGTCCTATTCAATAGATCAGGTCGTATGATTTCTTCAGTGCACTCTTTATCTTCTTATCCACAGGATCAGAAGATGTGTAATCTTCAGGATTGACTGATGTACACCCAATGAATGTAGTCAGAACTGAGAAGATTTTGATTGACTGCGAAAGAACCTCCTCAGTTTTGTCCAAAATATACAACCTTTCCAAAAGACATGGGGTGTTAAAGTGCTCCCAGTCTCTACATTCCTTGAACATCGAGTCCTTCATTTTCTCATCCAGGGAAGCAGCAAATCTGAAGATCTGTCCCATTGTGGAAAAGGCCCTTGTGATTCCTCCAAATGCAGCACCTCCAAAAATCCAGATTGTCACTGACATGATCCAGTATATGGCTGACCTCCTTTCTCCTTATGCACGTCTGAACTAGAAGTACTGGGCTTAGGGTCTGAAGGAGTGGAAGAGAATCCAAATCATCGTGCCATTTAGGACAACAGCGTCTCCTCTTTTTCTTCTCTCTCTCTCGTTAGCCAGGGCATTAGTGATAGATAGCCTTCTGAATCTACTTCTGAATATCTGATGCTCATATAATTTGTGGAGGCTTAGGGACATGATAGCTCGAGGATTGCCTTGAATTGCTCATACTACCCTCCCTATACCTTCATTCGAAGAAGTGTTAGAAGGGAGCTGTTTATGCTACAAAGTTCTTTTTCCCTTGTTATCCAAAACAGAACGAAGAAGACTGCCAGTTTAGCATTCTGCGTATATATTCTATAAACTAGTAAATAACTAATGAGAATATGCACAGGAAGTACTTAATAAAAACAAAGGGCACCATTGTAATCCCCTCTTTTCATTCCTCCCATCCAAATACAATTAAGAGTAACACACCCTTTTTAGTTAAATTTTACCTCCTGCCTGTTATTAAATGAAACTAGACATAAAGGAACATATATATGAAAATAGAAACAGAGGAAATCAAACCCTTAAGCTTCCCTCATCGCTAGCACGGACCATAGACAGCTTACCTTTATTTGAATAAAAAGTATGACATCAAACATATCCTTAGGCGCACATTTTCCTTCAGACAAGCCATGCTTCACTAAACCAATACCACTTTAGTAAGTTCTAACTGTTTCTGCCTTCTAAAAATAAATGCTGCCACCATTACCCTTTGATATAACCCGTTACCTTATGTACGCATAAAGCCCCAGGCTGCATCGGGCGACATCCATCCTCCACATGGGATAACAACTCAACATCATCGAGGTAGACTCCCTCCACCATGCTTTATAATTAAAGACTCAAACCCGCCCCAAGCGTATCAGAGGCCACAACTTTGTTGCAGTCGGTGTCGAGCACTCGGCTGAGCTTACCAATATCACTCAGAGAGACAAAAACGAACAGGATATGCAGAAGGGGGCAGATATGTTGCAAAGATGGATTTGTTGATAACGTGATAGTTTGGGGGATTTAGCTTCTCAAATTTTGTCTTCTAGGAGGCACTGAAGCCTAATGCCACAATGAGCAGAATAGGGAAGGGGATCAAGGGGTAACCGCGTCTCCCAGCCGAATGATGCTTGAGCACAGAAAAGCATGAGCTGGATCTCTGCATTCTACTGGAGCTCACTGCGATGTGCATGTTCTTCACAGAACTCATAATAGTAACTGTAATTTAATTTATATAGCGCTTACTACCCCTGATGAGGCGTTGAAGCACTTTACGCCGGGCAGCACACTGCTCCGGAACCCAAGGTAAGTGGTTAGTCCAGTGTTGTTGGTTACTGTTAGTTATTGGGATTAGTCTTGTGCGATCAAGAAAACCATTCCATAGGGGACTAAATAAATAGGGGATTGGTTGGTTACAATCATTAGGGAGGGTGTGAGCTCATGCACATGGCTGGTGGGATTAAGAGATGAGTTAGAGGAGATTGGGTACAAGTGTCCCAATGCCATGCTAGAGTCATTCATCTAGTCCAGTATTGTCCTTGCAATCTGGAGTTGATACTAGTATAAGCAGGATCAGAATGTAAAGAAAACAAATGAGACTGAATAAGTCACTCAAGTATAAAACTGGGAATTGCGAGAGCCTTGCCTTCACTGCTGATCCACACAGGTGTGTATGTATGTATGTGCATGAGGCATCTAACGTGCAGATGGCACCACTGGCCATGTGGACTGCAGAGAACATTGGAAGGAGCAGTGCAAGGGATAGAAGGCATCATCCATCCTGCAGGGACTTCTATTGCCATTTTCTTTTACCCTACAGGTTTCTGAAAACATTTATAACATACTTGATTTAAAAACTGCTTCATGAGAACATGCTGGGTGCATGGATTAGATCCACCCTTTATAGGAGAAATATATACATTGACAATTCACATGGAAAAGATGATCTGCTCCGCTAAACCCTCCCCCCATGTTCATTCAGTTTATGTGAACAGCAAAACAGTCCAGGAAGTTGCATGATGCCTCAGCTATGATTTGTTGCTAGGAAACCAATCCGAAAGCACTGAACACAAAGTATGGTATATCAAATTGGTTGAAGTAGCGAATGTTTGTGATTTAACTGCCAGGCTGTCAAATCCCTGCACAATGGAGATGTAGGAGATGGACAGATAAATCAAAGCTGTAGTTGAAGATTTAGACTCAGAGCTCCCCCCACTTAACAGTCATCTGAAAATGAAGTTCTCACAGGAAGGTCTGAAGCTACAGGAGCTCGCTAGGCCAGAGTTCAGAAGTGACACTACAGTGTGTTGGCAGGTGGTAGGTCTACAAAATTGTACCAGTATGCCAGAAAGCAGAAGTAAGTCGAGAGACCAGCACAGCAGAGAAGGTGAACGCAACTCCATGCCATTACTTATGACAGGCAGGAGGCTAGTATCAACTACGTCTCAAAACCTATAGAGAGGACTATATGTAACAAAATTGGGATACAGCGAAATTAAAAAATAAGTGTGGGATGCAATCATTCAACTGTGTCACAACTTCTCAAGCTAATATAATCGGGACATGTACAGTAGAAAGTACAATGTGCTTCAAAGGGAGTACATAGGAAGTGACAAACCCCCAAGATGTTGTGACTTTGTGTCTTGCAATTTTTCTGCAAAATCATTGAAAAAGCGCTATGCCATGATTTCTAAAACAGCGACCGTGAAAAAGGTTTATTTTCACATTCTTTGCACTTGGATTCAAATGCTGCCAATCCATTGGTTGCAAGTACAGCTCCTCATGCGTGGCTGGTTTGCCTGCCACCTTACTAGTAGGTGTTACCAGGAGCACAACTTGGAAAGACTGTGCCTATGGACAGGCAGATTGTTACACGAGGGCACAGCGAGGTACATCTGTATACTGGCCTCGCCACGCCACAGCAACGCCGCCTTCTCTTGCCACTCGCTCAGGCTCCTCCCAGCTCCCGACAGAGTGTAAGCGGGGATGTCTCTTTTTTCACCTGAGAATCTTACCTCGGAAGCTGGACAGGTTTAAGCAGCACTGCAGCTTAGAGTAAACTTGTAAGGACCCCCGCTAGAATCCAGAATTTATTAAACAAATTCCAAGATTCTTGTAATTTAAGGGGGCTTAAGATTAATGCTCACAAAACAAAATTTATGACCTTACGTCTGCATAGATCGTTTTGTAAGAAGTTGTCACTCGGGGTATGCAACTTGAAGAAGTGAACCATTTTGATTACCTGGGAGTTAGACTTAGCAGGTCTTTAACATGGTCTGCCCATTTTGAGAAGAGCAAGGCAACTATTGTCCATATAACAGCTGCTATGGGCAGGATGTATTGGGCCGCCTCTCAGAGGGCAGTCTCCCCAGCTACTGAAGTGTACAGGGCTGCAGCCCATTTGGCTGTACTTTATGGGGCTGAAGTTTGGGGTACGGCTTTCATAAATCCTCTTACTGCCAGGGAAAATAATTTCATAAGATTCTTATTTTCTATACCCCAATCGAGTATACTTTGATCTGGCCTTAAACCCGAGTGGTAACCTAGCAGTACTGAGACCCTTGGTCTACTGGATAAGGATCTGGTCTACGCCAGAACTGGAAACCTTCAGAAAGGGCCTCAGGGAACTGGTGCAGTTGGACAGGAACCGGACTGTCCCATGGCTGTTAGATGTGAAAAAATTGCTTCATATTCTGGGATAGGATGCCATGTGGTCCAACGCTTCTATTAACCATTCTTCTAAAATACTTCCAAAGAAACTATTCTGGGGGCTATTAAAGCTGAATATCACTGGGTTTCAGACAGCGATAGCCTTACTGGTAGGTTTTTGACTAAGAAACCCTGCTTGTAATTTGCTTCTATTTATTATCTGTTCAAGAGAGCTACTGGTGCGGGGGAACAAATGTCCCCATCAAGTTTTCGCTTTTCAACATTGGAGAAGGATGTAACTACAATATGCTTTATATATTTAGCAACATTCATCGTTCACTAGATATGCTTAATGATTGCTGGTTTTGTTAAACAAATTCCTGAAAAAAGTGTGTCTAGTACCAATAGAATAGGGGCCTATCAATAAGATTCATTTAATTGTTTGAACATTTAATTTATAAAATCAGATGGCTCCTTCTTTCCTACAAGTGAATTCTGGCTCATGCAACTTTAAAGTCTGCATGGAAAGATTTGGGCCAACTAAAATAGCTTGTACGTCCTACTAATGACATATGGTCGTAATTCTGTCAGATACATTTTATGCTTCTTGGGTGTAGAATGGGCCAGCATTGCTCATAGATTGCTATCTAAGAGAACATTCAATTCTCTGCTGGACAATAAATAATGACTTCATCATCTTTTACATACAAGCTTGATTTGTTGACAGTTCCCAGCATAGTTTGTTAGTGAATGCTCAATTCATTAGCTTCTGTCAATAGTGCAGCAGGTGCAGTGTCACAGGGGTACGAGCGGCCTATTTTGTCCCAGTTAGTGTATGTTTTTACACTAACTATGTTTTTCCCCATCAAACGATGCAAGGGGCTCAATATACGATGGCACCCTTGCTACGCCTCTGCTCATGGTGCACAGATAATGACTCCCAGAACAAAAGTAGTCATGAAATACGATGGACCAGAGGAGGGGGCTCAGAAGCATGAAAAAGAAGATTTTGTTAAGAGCAAGCTTGGTAAATGCACTAAAGTTCAGTAATGGCTGCTATCGGGCAGTAGTGGTGGGGGGAGGGAGAGGCTTTTAAAAATTAAAAGGAAAAAAAATGTAACTTACCTGCCAGCCGTCGCTTCTCCTCTGTCCTCTTCTTCTTCCGTCGACGCAGGAACAGGAAGCACCCAGGCTTCCAGACTCCCCTAGCCAATCACGACACTATTGATAGTGTCGTGATTCGGCTGAGCGCTATGGTTCAGCGCTCAGATGGGGACTGGGATCTTGGGCATGTTCTCCACCCAAGCTGTGCAACACAGCCTGGTGGAGAACATGCCAAGTGCGCATAATGGTTCAAGACAGCCGGCCAAACCGTCATGCGCACTTAGAGAGTGCCCACCACTCCTCCCCCTGCTCTGTGGCAGCCAGGCCCACCCCGCCCCTACAGAGGAGTACTGGGAAAAAAAATGATAATAACATACAGTTATTATCATGTTATTTTTTTCTGTGGTGCAATGCTCCTCCGCCAGCTCCCAGTAGTTACTGCATGGGGCAGGGTCCTTAAGTAACAATATAAAGATGAGATTGTGAGCAGATGTGAGTACACACTCTGGAAAAAAAAAAAAAAAAAAGGTGGAGACTAGGGCCCCAATTACAATTACGACACCACCTCTCCCTCGTGATATTGCTTAGACTTTTGCCTAGAGCAGCCTCGCCTCTCCCACTGTTATCTTTGGTGCTGCAGCTGCGCGGCCTGTAGTTTCATCCTGGCATCTCTTTTGCAGCGATCAGCATTCCGCTCTCTCTTTCCTCCCTCGAGATGATTGTGCCCCATTGCTTTTACCTTGGGAATTACCTCATGCGCTGCATCACTTCTGCCAGCACCGGAAGAGACAAGTCCATATCATGTACCTGACTTCCTTCCTGTGACTTTCCAGAAGGAGAGGCCTTTCGGGGCTCTCCATTGGCATCGGAATGACGCAGGCTGCAGAGGACAGACAGACACCCTGCCGCAGAGAGTTTCTGAGGTTTATTCAGGAACTACTAGGAACTTCAATAACACTTTTCAGGACTAGGAAACATGGGTTCCTTGGTGCCAAATCTTGCCTGACCAAACTCGAGCAGCTACGGATGAACCTGTATTGAAGGGAGGGATAACTAAATCCTTCCACATTACTTTACTAATGCTTGTTTTCAATGTACAATATTCATATGGAATATGCTGCATCTTTTTGGAATGGGAAATATGCAAACTTAATAAATGTGAATAAAATAAAGGTGGTCAGAAATGCCGCAAAAAACGCACAATTGTGTGCCATAAAATGTCCTTTTTGTGCCCCCAAAATGTACTACTCCATGCCACAATTTTCTGGGGAACTGAAGTGAAAATTTGAAATACATAGGTGCCAAGTAGCCCCAGGATATGACAACTTCAGTCGGGCTCAATCTTTTAACTAACAACACTATGTAGCTTGACATGGTTTTATGGCCCTACAGGTCCATGCATGCAAAGTACTGTTGACTGAAAAGGCAGACTAGATGAAGGTGCCAGAAATAGTATGGTTCAGTCACTAAGAAAATTCTGCAAAAAAAAAAAGAATAGCAAACTAGAATGAGTGAGAGAAGTGTCATAGCAGTACCGCACTGGGTACCCTTAAAACTGGATTCAGTTTTCAGAGTGCCCAGCACAGTTTTCAAACGCACATCCTGAGCCTTCCTGAGAACGGTGTTCCATGTTTTCCCATCTGCTGGAAGTATGTCTTGAACACCTGATCTATGGAGCCTGTGCCACCATGACCAGCATGAGCGGTGTCAGCTCAGTCTTTTTTTTTAAACTCTTTTTATTGCATTTTTACAAGAGATAGTGCAACCAAGCAGATAGCTCAGTCTCCAACTTGACTCCCAGTAGGGCGTGTTCAAAGTGGGATTTCTTAAGGTGCTACGTCACAACACATTGAGAGATATCAATGTAGCCCCTGGCAGCGTCTCATTGTGGTCCTTGGACTGAGAGCAGCTGGAGTTGTGTGGTAGTGAATGATCTGTCTCATTGGACCGAGAACATCAGGATGTGTGTGACAATCAGGACCGGACTGGGAACACAAATCAGGCTTGGCAATTCTGCTGGACCAGCCCGGGGAGGGGTGGGGGCAGGGGGGGCTAGTGAGAAGCTGCACTGCTGCTGATTTTGTTACAGGGGGCCGATATTGAAGCACTGCTGCAAAACCGGTCCCCACCCTTGCGGCCCACCGAGAAAACGCACGGCGCCCGCTACAGCCAGTCCGGCCCTGGTAGTAATAAACTGGTATTGGCAGTGATTGGTCCGGTCCCTTGGAGTGAGGGAACGTTTAGGTGTGTGTGGTAATAAATCTGCCCCTAGCAGGAATTGCCCCCATTCATTAACTTTAAATGGAAGCTCATGGGATTTGCAGAGAACTCAGGCTACCGCGAAAAAGGCTCCAGGTATCTAACATCAGGAGAGTTCAAAAGAGACATTTCACAAACAAAACAGGAAGGAATTACAACCGAACTGCACTGAGCAGAACCACTTTATCTTACAGATATTAAACATGTGAAAAGCATTCAATTTAGGAAAAGTAATCACCAAATAATGAGTTGTTCCTCCTACACAGCATAGGAGTGGTGGTAGGTGGGTGTCTGGGTCTTAAGCATACTGTGTGTTCCAAAACAGGAATCCAGTTTGTTCAGTACAAGTGCACCAAGACTACAACTACCAGTAGTAATATATGTTTATTGTATTTATCTAAAGATGACAAAAAAATACCTTTTTATGGTAATCTTTTGTTAATTGTTAATTGCGATTTATAGAAGCGCTGAATACCGGCAGGTCTCTAAGCGCTGCGAGAAGAGTAGCTACAATCCCCCCAGGTGAGTGTAACCCCTATTTTTGATGAATACAATAAACTTATATCATCACTACTACAACTACCAGAACACATTAGGATATCAAATTACAACTGTGGACTGGAATCTGGAATCATGGTGCCTTGCTGACATGGAGCAAGTGGCAACATTTTCACAAACATGGAAAACTTTCTACAGCTCGTAGAACTGAGAGAAGATGGTGCAGAAGGCGGTAACTTCCTGTCAGCACACGGTAGTGCGGCTCCCAAAGTTGCCAGTGTAAGGGCTGGGGAACTTAGGAGACTCCTAGTGGGAACACTGAACAGGTGCCCAGGCTAGGTGTGCACACAGTGGACCCAGAACTATGGGTGCTTGAAAAATACTACTACAGTCTCACAAGAATCTACGATTTTCTAACCCCACAAATCAAAAGGCAGAGGTCCAGATGATACTGGGCCAGGGATCAGCTGTGGAAACCTGCGGTATATGGAAGGGACCAAGAAGTGAACAGTGGACTACCCAGAGTTAAAGACTGTTCGATGTCCTACGCAACAGGTTACAAGATTCTGTCGGGACACATCTGGAGAAACGGACATTGGGTACATCTACATTAATTATCCCAGAATGCACTTTTCCAAAACTAAGCACTTGTCTTGTAGAAGCATATCTGAAAAACTCCCTATGATATTCATGGTAGGTGGTCATGACATATAAGTGGGAACACAAACATATGTGCCAAACGGACCCATTCAGGGCATCTTTTTCTTAATCATATTTCAGTACTCTCAAGTTTCCGTAGTCCATGTGTAACTCATCCTGTCCACGTATTTTCTTTCTGTTTTGGTACTTGTGCTCCCCAATTCGTAATTACATTAAAAACTGCAAGTAACAGAATGTACAGAAAAAAAGGCTGGACAGAATGATCTACTCACACGTATAATCAGGAAACATGAGAGCTCACATATACACGGCATTCGAATCACAAAGTGACTAATGCACTATGCATATATTTCTCTTCTTTTTTAATGGTTCTCACTACAAAAGTTTCAAACGAGTAAAACCTAAATTCTTACTACACAGAGTCTCACTGAAATAGCAGCAGATGCCTTGCTTCGCACTGAAATTATTGCAACGACTACAACACTCACTGAAATTGTTTTTATTTGCTGGGGAAAAGCCTGAAATAATTTCAGCTGGGGAAACAATGCTCCTGCTACCACCGTTTTCAAGAAAATAACTGCACCCAGCCAAAATCTACATTAAATCTCCCCAATACTGCTTCAAGTTGCAACTCGTCTGGAAATAGTTCAAATGAAATCAATGCACACATTTTTGAAACTCTGAAGATTGGAGCAGGATGGGGCCAAGCACCTGGGAATCAGCATGGCTAGCCTGAGATATATCGACTAAAATATTATGGGGAAGTCTACTTTTTTCCCTGCAATGTGCCTGGATTGTCCACAACCAAAGTTCTTGAATAAACAAGGCAGGCTAAGGCTCTGCTCTCCCAGATCAGACCGAAGCTGCATTATCCAACAGACTCAGTCAACACACTGTGCTGGCTGGAGCCAGCACTGGAAGGGTTAAATTAGGAGTTGTTTGGTACAGGAAATGACACCAACTGGTTACTATTGTTTTAGCTCAAAGGCCTCTGGCTAAAGGTGAGACCAGAGTTAATGTGGTGGGAAAGGTAGCGTGGGAATAGACTAAGGAGCTTGGAAGCGAAGTTAACTTGTGGGGGCCTATATAACAAGCATTGGCAAAGCTAATAGGTCTCGCCTATAAGAACTATAGGCTTAGGCGATGTTTTATAGCCATGCTGTGCAGCAGCACAAATGCTTTACAGTGTGGCTAAAACTGATTTAAAAAGCAATATGTCGCAGCCAGGGCTAATGCACTTTTTTTTTTTTAAGTGCACTAGCACTGGATGCATCATAGTTCTTTCTTCTTTATTGTTTTTTAGCCATGCTGCACAGCAGCCACACTGTTATACAACATAGCAAATAAATCATTGTCAAAGTATGCAATGCCCATGCTGTAAAGCATGAACAAAAGACAATGGCAGAGCCAATAGTCTCAAAGGTGAGACGTACTGGCTTTGCCAATGCTTGTTAGGCCGTGGCACAACAGCCCTGTGATTCTGAGCAAATCAGTTAATCTCCCCATGCATGAAAAAAATATGACATTTAGCCAAACAAATCCTATGGGATAAAGAAAAAAATGGTGCCATATCTTAGTGAAAATATATTTGGAAGAAAAGAACATCTGTTGTCACAAAAAACATCCCTTTCAAATGAGAAAATGGATTATTTGAATTGCATGTGACTAGTAAAACATAGCTACAATTAGCAAGAAGTTCAACAAGAAAGACAGAAGAAGAAAAAATAAAAGTAGAGCCTCTATCACAGTGCGATTAACGGAAGGACAGCAATCAAGCTGAAGCAATTAGTACTTGATCCATGCTCCAGCTGAAAGAAGAGGAAGTGAAACCAGCATGCGCTAGCCAATTAGAAGGCAATAAATAAGAGTGACAATGAAGCCAACAAATATTAAGCACTGGGTGGGCTGCAAGCCTCTTGCTGTATACAATATCTCTTGCAAGCGAGAGCGCATGCATTGTCTCAAGTGAAACCTAAAAAGTGTTTTTCAGAAGGCTAACAGGCCAGAGAAGAGTTCAACTAAAATTGAGCAAACTGAGAATCGATTACCAAATCGATGCCATGCTGCTGTCCTAGTGGAAACAATGGAAGAGGGGTATGTCTCCTTTCACTACTTTGCCTCTTTTTTTACTCTGAAATGTCATTCATTACATAACTTAATATAAATTATATAAAAGTGGGAGTCGTTCTGGGAGGTTTTTCTAGAAGGTCAATGCCTCATCATGTAAATAAGAAAGAACAAGGCTCTCTGAAATCCACAAGAAGTATTGGGCGTGCATGGAGGGGTGAGGACTGGAGGGTAACACAAGGCAAACAGATTCACTGTTGCTCTTTCAGGGCAGAAGTCTACCAAGCACTTCATCTCACCCTAACATGTCTAGGGTGCCCCTCTAGCTGGGGTCTGAGCTACGACCCGACTAGGGCTCGCCGACTAATTCTCTTCCTGCTTTGAGAGCCGGAGAGGGGAGTGGGGTATCTACCCCTGCTCAAATGTTGGCTTCCTTCAGTCTAGCATAAGGTGGTGGTATCGGGTATAATAAAGTCTTGCAGTTTCTGCTCAGGTTGCTAGTCTTAATTGCTCTTCCTCATCCTTCCTCCTTCATGGGGTGTTTTTGTTAAGTGGAAGACAGTATAAACAAGCAAAATGGTGCATGGCAAGTACTTTTGCCACCAACTCCTGTTTTCATAATTTTGTTATCCTTTTACTGATTCAACGGCATTTCTGCCTGGCACATGATGCTGTGTGGACTTCTGGGCCTTCACTGGTTACCCCTCTTTTTGGTGTACGGGCACAAAGCATCCCACTGCGGCTAAGGGGGTTAGTATTTATTATAAATTGCAAATGTATCTCTCACATACCCTCACCCATCACACCGCCTCGCGCTGAGCCCCTTACCACAATAATCACACCTCAGTGGTCATTACACTCAACAGGACAACACTTCCTATACAGGCTCAGAACAAAAACAGCACACTCTCCCTCCCCCATCCCCCTCACCTGTTCACTCATCCTAAACAGTGTAGCTTGCTATCCGTGTGGGTAAGTGCTTCAGTGCTACCCCCATAGCGCTATACAAACGCTATAGAACAATACAATTCTGTAAAGCAGACACATTGACTTAAAGGCACATTACCCTACAGACACCACATCTCCACAGGCCATTCCAGATTACAATGAATGAGCCAATGCCCCCCCTCTGGCATGCATGCCTGAAACTAACCCCCCACTCTTGGCCATCTTCCCCTTGTGGGCCCTCCGTTTGTCTCGCGCGCCCCAACTCCCTTGGCGCCTTTTCTCCAGTTGTGAGAATCCCCGGGCCAGTCTGTGCGAGCAGGAATGACCACGCGGAGCGCGTGCCCACACGGCACGGAGGAGGGAAGGGCCAGGAGGGGGCCTGCGAGGCTTTGCTTTCATTTCTCAGTTTAGTGACATATTTTGAAAGGAAGCTGCGCTCGGGATGTGCCTGCAGAGCATCCGTCGAGCCCCCGCGCCACAGGAAGCACCCCTGCCCCCTGGGATTAGTGGATGAGGGATTAACATTTTTGTGCTGATTAAATGCAGATGGGAGATTCTGGTTCATCCTTGAATGTAGAAATGTCAGCCAGCAGACACCTGAGCGCAAGAGGATGGTGCGGGTGTTGGGGTTCAAGATGGGGCAGCGATTCCAAATTGTGTAAATATCAATGTCAATTTACTCACAAATTTCACAAAACACCAAGGCCCGAAACAAAAGTCCTATTGTAGCTGACCATTCCACCAGGGGAGTTTATATTAAACCCTCTCTTTCCAAACTTGAAAGGCAAAAGACTAAACGTAGCCTCTCCTACTGCTAGTTTCAAATAAGGGTTCTGAAGGCCCGACCCATCCTAGATCCATGTACTTACATTATGTTGTCATTTGCTATCCAAATAATCTACATGGATCTGGCCCTTCTGGGCTAAAACTGGACACCCCTACTCCGGAGCGTCCCATTGGGAACCGCCGAAGGCAAAGTCTCCCTGAACTATGAGGTCTCGATAACAACTGCCAGTAATCGTTCTGACATCTACATGGCATAAAATGGCTGCATCAAGATACAAAGTGACATTTTTATAAACAAATTGTATGTCTCCAAGAATGTACACCTTTAATTCCTTTTGTTTACGTTTTTGAATGCTCGAAACGTTTTTATAAATGTTCAGTAGGCATGACTGCAAACCATGGAAAAATGGGGACGTGGGAGTTTCCTCTTGCCTTCTGTTTTATGGGATTCTGCACATTTTTGGGTTGGTTCTGATGGGTAACATCACATCTAGAATCCCTAGTGTAATAAAGAAAGGCTTTCACACCTCTAAGTGTATTTTAAAACGAGTTTAAATTTTTAGTGTGCACTAATTTAATATTTGGAGAGTGTTTGGGGACATTGATTATTCTTTTATATCATTTTTATGTAATGCATTTTAAGAGGCATTTTATACTAGTGGAGAGTTCTCCATTAGAAAAATGTATAATAGATTACATTTTTTGTGCTTATGTCTTTTATGAGTAACAATCAAAATCTTCACCTGTTACTTATCGATATTAAAGTTTTTAGGCCAGTGTGATGATCAAAATATGTTAGTTTTTTTGTCGACCTCATGTATATTTATTGCTGTGGCTGTTCCAGTTACATACAGTATTTCCAAGCTGGCGTTAGTTACATTTTTTTGTACTGATGCTCAGCAACAGCATCTTGTTCTTTTCATAGGGTTGCCTTCTACACTCCGAGCAGCCCAATTCTTGGGGCCACCTTTTTAGCTGCAGTATCAGCTCCTCCTCATTATCACCAGGCTCAGCAGAGGCACTATAGGGACCAACTTCTGAGCTGTGGTATCAACCAGAGTTTCTTTTCTCAAGGTCACTATGATGGTCCTCTCTGAGCAGAACCCGTCCTGGGACCACCTTGACAGCAGCTAGCTCATTACCGTGCTGCTATTGCTACTGCTGCCTAGAACAACAGGACGGACTTGAGGTTAACTGCGCTTTTTGGATATGTGTGTTTATAAAGATTGAAGCAGGTAAGTATGCTACTAGCCTGGTGATTTAGAACTATGTACATAATCAGGTATGGATGTATAGTGCCTCTACACATGCCAAAGAATATGACCTAATAAGATGACAGCCTAAAAAAAACAGATTCCTGAAACATAAGGGTGAAGAAGGCATGTTGATCTTAGATGTCCAACCAGGCAGGACTGCGACAACAATCTCGAGAGGAAGGACTTGAAGAGGATAGCATTGCCCAAATGCCATGGAGAATAGATAGGACTTCTATGACTTCCTGAATTAGTTAAAGTCAATTTCCAATTTCAGATGTGATAGTATGGAATCCCACAAAGTAGGACATGATCTTGAAAAAAATTTACTACCAAAATTCTAGAGACATCTGTTGGCAAATGTACGGCTTTTGGGTGGTAGGTGAATTGAAAGCAATTTTGTGAGGTTGCTCGGTGCTTCAGAGTCGACTGTCTTATGTACCACACAGGGGTACTTTTAAACTGGGCACTAATGGAGGACTTTGAATGTTGGTATTATGTAGGCGTCATTCTACAACTGTGAACTGGTCACCCAGGGCTCTGAGGGTTAGGGGTGCTGTCTGTGATAACAGTGTGTTATCTGTGATAGTAAGGTGTGATTCAAGAACCACCTAGTGAAGTGAGACAGGGCATTCTCTTAGTTGGATGTCATTTCACAGAAAAACAGTTTCATGGATTACTATTACTGAGAAACTGTTTCTCCTCAACTGTTTAATGTAAATTTGCACGATGTATGGAATTTAACTTTCATAGGAACCGACTCATAGAATGCCTTTTATAAAAAACTGTGCATGCCTATATTTTAAAGGTGTAGATACAAATAATCTTGAAAAACAATTCTCTTTGTTGGTTTTCTGCAAGGTACACCCCTCATCTAAAACCCCCAAACCCCAATTTTTAAGTATGTGATTTTTTAGAGGGTTATTCCTAGTCCCCCCTTTTATAACATATACATATATGTATGTAAATATATGTATATATAGTTCAAATTTGATAAAGAAATTCATGTACCAACACCGTTAGGTCAACTCCCATGAAACAACAAAGATACAGAGAGAGAGCGGGAGAGTTGTGTTTTTTTCATAGTAAAATGATTTCATTAAAAAGTTTACTAGGAAACCATGGGTTTTTTGTAATAGTAATAAAAAGTGGCCTGTTTGAAATTTTCAAAACGTTACTCCCTATCCGGGATTTGATATTGGGTTCACTACCGTTTACCATTGTTAGTATATATTCAGTTGCAGATTTACTGTACTTTCTAAGTACAATAAAATAATATTGAGTTATTCCAGTTTTTTTTACTTTAATATAATTTTTGATTGACTTGTATTTCCTTAAAATTGGTTTTCCATGATTTTGTTTCCTTCAATGTGTTTTCTCAGTTTACGTTTTTCCACTAATTCACATTATCTTATCTTGGTAACAAATTTGGGGCTATTGTTAAAGCAAACATTTCACATGCAGCAACGTAAAAGCTGCTGATATTAACTACAGTGAGGAAGAGCCATCTGTGGCATCTCCATACTAGCTGTACTTTGCACATATGAAACAAGGAAATCGAACCTTGTTGCTGGGTTATAGCATATTAGGATTAAGGGCTGATCTAAAAACAACAGAGTATAGGTTGGTTTTTACCTACTCCTGTCCCGAGCACAGTTTCTGATCCTTGTTGCGGTTTCCAATTTTTTGCACTAGTTGCTGTCAGGTGATCGTCATCAAGGTAGATCATTAACTAAACTCACCGCAGAGATGGCTCACATTTTTGTCAAATGAAACACAAGGTCGCCACTGTTCTTTCACGTGCTTTCGCTAACCAGAATCCTAATAATGCAGTGCTCTGATACTTTCATACCAGAGGGAGTCTGAATGCACTTCAGGAGTCTCTTTGAACCAAGAAGTAACCCTTCTACAAGTAACAAGGTGCCAAGCCAGCATGCAACCTTTCAAAACCAATTGCATTTGCACTCTGCTGTTATAATAATGATAGTTGTTTCTTTGTTTTTCATATTAATCTGATTGAATTCCTCCCAGGTACATTGGTATGACGGGCATTTACATTCTAGCCTTACTTTGATGACTTATGGGCATGTTCACCCTTGTGTATTACAATACTCTATAAGGAGCTTTTTCTCTCTGGCTTATCAGTCTGACTCTTACTCCCTCTTCAATTAGTCCATTTGGCGTTTTCTCCCAGGCACATTACTGTGATGGTCATTTCACCCCTGTCACATTGCTCTAATGAGCATTTACATTCTCGTGTAATTAATCAGGTAGGCATGTCTTTGGAAGAATGGTGGTCCAAAAGAAAATACTTTCTGCCGTTCAGGACTGATGGGAATTGCTAACTACTACGTTAGTCTTATGGACATTTACTTCCTTGCAGATTCATCGGGTTGGCATGCATCCTTTGTACTGTTTTCTGATAGGCATCGCTACCCTTGCAAATTGGTCTAAGGGACATTCCAACCTAAGCACACTAGTCTCTTTGGAATTTGTTCACTAGCACATTCGACGGATGTGAAATTACACCATGCACCAGTTATGATGGACATTTCATCGCTGGGACAATCTTGAGGCCATTTATTCCCCAGCACCTGCATCAGAGCCGACTTCCACAAACTCAGTCTACCAAAAGGGTCTGATGTTCACATTCAAGCTCTACTAACTCAACCATGACTTTCACATACTCGCACTTCTAACACACCTGACGATCCCATGTCCATGTCTACAACAGCCCTTACCGTAACACACCCTAGTACCACAGCCCATGCTTAGATAGACTCAACTGGATCTCCTCCAACCTTCCGGAATCAAGAAATTGCAAGATGGTTCTCCCCAAACTCGCCTTGGTCAAAAGCCCAAATTCATTGATTAGTGAGAAAAAGGCAAAATTGGCCCTCCGCTTCACCTGAAACCCTATGTAGACACTTTTCAAAATAGTTTGAGTGTCCAATACCTGGCAAGGCTCCTGGCTTATAAAATAGCTTTACCATGCCCTGCATGAACTCAGAAGCCGAAAAGTGTGATTTAATACCTGCCTCACAGTCTTCCCAAAGCCCAGGCAGCCTCCTTGCACCTCAGTCAAAGTCAGCCTATCTCACCCCCACTTAAAGGCCATGGAATCCCGCTGTACAACTTCTACCCCTTCAAGACTCTTCCAGCATATACAGTGACCACCACTCCATCAACACTAAACGTCTTCACTATCTTATCACACTCAAAGAACTTACAGTTGGTAAATAATACTAAGTGTCCTGCCTGGCTCTACTTGCCAGGTTTCTTTAAAATATTTCATCACAACAACCCTTCTTGAAAAGTCTCTTCAGTGCGCCAATGAACAAGGCTCTGTCCGAACCTCAAGAAAGATCCCTCGGGTCCTTGCGACCCTGCAGGCCATATCCTGTCTGGAACAGACCATACTCATAGAAACTACTGGAAGCGCAGTCTATAAAAAACTGCACACATTTAATTCAATTCATTCCTTGACCATGATTCAGTTTAGCCACAGGCATGGATGCAATTCATGTTTCCATTGGAACAACCACAGGATGGAGACAAAGAAGGAGCAGGTGGCCCTGATCCTTCTGAACCTCTCTGCAGATGCTCACATGCTTCACCATGATATCGTGGTACATTGCCTTGGTCTCCTAGACATTAAAGATACTCTCTCCTTATATGATCGCTGTCTCCCATAAAAACAGGATTTAAACAGAATCCCTGTCCTACATGCCTATGCCCTTATGCTTTCTTTGGAGCCCTCAAGCAGCCTCCATCCACAATGCCATCCTCTTCAATAACTTCATTTCCATGACAACCCTGATTCTATCATGTTGCATCTTCCAGAGTTATGCTGAGGACTCCCAAGTAATAATCTTGATCAACAACACAACCTGCACACGAATCTTCCATACTACTTAGCAGTTTCCTGAAACTAGGCCACTGGATTAGCAAGAACCATCTGAAGCTCAACCTGCACATAACTATGATGATCCGTGGTTACCACTCCACCTCTTCAATGGACAGATCCAGACCCACCTACCCCATCCCCTTTGGGTGAAGTACTCCTTCCTTATATCAACCTTAACATTCATTATCATTTACATTGCCTTTTTCGCAAAGTGCCAGCGCTGCTGCACTTACTCAAAGTAATCCAATATCGAGCATAGATGATTCCCACTTATATTCTATGCCACATCCAACATTTGCACAATGCAACACCTGAACTCCTGCTCCACATCCACCCCAGGAACCAAAACTCTACTGCGCTGTGCGCCCGCCCTATTCTGGCTCCCAGTGCAGTAAATTGAGGACTTCAAGACACTGTTCATATCGACGAAGCTTTGAACAAACTCTGAATGCAACTCCTCAAGGGCAAACTCCATTTCTATTCACTCAATGCACCTCGACATTCCACCACCTCTCCCCTGCTGCACATCCAACATTGCCTCAAAGTGCACATAGGCGGAAAATTCTTCTCCCTCCATAAACATCTCAACTACGAAAAAACCTGGCCTTCTGTAAACCATTAGAAGCCCGACACTTCCGAGTTCGGTATTAAATGCCCTGCTTCTACTGCAACGGAGTACCAAACCAGACCATCCCTTTGTCCGCCCATGAGCCACACCTACTAGATTTGACCTCTCCAGCTATTTTGCATAAACATCCCACATCTGTCATATCTATGGCTTCCACAGCCTGCAACACGGTCAAACATATGCCCAACCTCATTAAAGCATGCATGTGCCACCGTATGTTTAGAGGCCACGAAGTGACCACAATCCATTCATATGAACCACTCAACTTGGGTCACCTAAACCGGACATACACAGCGGCATCAGGGCACAAGAACAATGGTGAAGACTGCACTTTACAAAAACATAACATCACATGCAAAAATGTCTGTTCCTGTTCAGTTCATTCAACTGAGTATACTGAGTACATATCACTGGGATGTTTCTTGAAGAGTGTAGCTCTTTCATACCCAAAATGAGCCTCTTTCCCCCCCTTACTTTGAGAGGAATGGAGGGTGCAAGGACAGCGGGTCAGGGAGTGAGATGGAGTCCTTCGCCTAGCGCTGAAGGACAGAAGTGTGCTTTTATGATGCCCCTTTCCTTGCCAGATGATGAAGAGAAGACAGCTATGGTTGCCTGGGAGTGAAGAAAAACACCAAAAATTGCCTGGAGCCTCATCTTGACCACAAATTCCTACCTTGAAGTGGTGGTAATGTTATGAGTTAAGGTATATAGCGAGGGGTCACCCCCTGGTCTGCTGTTTTTAGGCGCAAATACCATTGTTTCCAAGATTGCAATCTGGGATAGGAAGGTCAAAAAACTACTAACATATTTCAAGTGGATCCCCTCACTCTTCACGGAAATACCGAAACTCTGGACTGTCCGTTTTCCCAGCAAACCTTCTTCTTCAAGGCACTATTTGTTTACCTAAAGGCTGCTGGCGGGAAGAGGCCACATGAAGAGAATCGCCCAATCTGTGTTTTTCTAACCTCTGTTTAAATTCCTGAGGATCAGTGACAAGATAGAGGAATCTGGGTTGGGCCTGGGAATTAAACTATGGCAATACGCCAGGCTGGACAGTAATACTCTAGGGTGGGCATAAACTGCCCCAGGAGAAATGTTATATCCCCTGGCAGACACAGTGCCCTGGCAGAAAAAGCATAATCCCCCGTGGCTGGCTGCAATTCCAAAGGGCAGACAGTGGTACCCCATGAGGAATGGCAATATCCTAGAGCGGGCAGTAATATTTTAGACCAGTAATGGGCTTCTCTTTAAACATTCTAACATGCTCACAAGTGCTAGAATCCAATACCGCTGGCTGTTGTCGGTGTCATTGATTGCACGAAACATCTGAAGAATTCCCTCGGAGACTGAGCTCAGGTTATGTTACTTGGATCTATAATTTGTATAGCGTACAATGTACCATTAGTATGGCCTTGTAGCGCTGTTGGCTGTGTGGATGTCGTCCATACCATTACGTTTCCATTATAGACCAGAGTCTGAAGTTCATATGATATCTGTAGAGTGTTCTGGTCAATGGACAGGAGTATTGTGTGACCTGCTTGATTTGAAGTTAATCCATTGACTGGTATGTACAGGATCATCATTGGCCCCGTTGAATCGTCATCGGACCTGCAGGATCATCATCGGACCTGTAGGATCATCATCGGACCTGTTGGATCATCATCGGTCCTGTTGGATCATCATCGGTCCTGTTGGATCATCATCGGTCCTGTTGGATCATCATCGGACCTGTAGGATCATCATCGGACCTGTAGGATCATCATCGGACCTGTAGGATCATCATCAGACCTGTTGGATCATCATAGGTCCTGTTGGATCATCATCGGACCTGTTGGATCATCATCGGACCTGTAGGATCATCATCAGACCTGTAGGATCATCATCGGACCTGTAGGATCATCATCGGACCTGTAGGATTTTTGGAGGCCATCTGAAACCATTGGCTGTAGGAGCATTGCATTGGTGCATGAGGGTCGAACACATGCTCCAAACACGGTGCGATGTAGGCATGAAGTGCAGCTTATGTGGTTTTGGTGCTGTGCTTGCAGGCTCTGCTAATTGCTTAGGCGACTCTTAACCTAGATCGGCCTTGTGCCATAAAACTAACTGGAGTGTAGTGCTAGTGTAACTTGCCAGTGCTTTCTACCCTAACTGTAGTGTAGTGGTAGTGTAACTAGCCAGTGCTGTCTACTTATCGCTGAAAGAGTGAATACATTGAAATAATAACACTGATTAGGGATTAGGAGTCGGTGATGACGCAGGAGACCGGAGACTGCCGCCAGAGGCAGGGTCCACCTGGGCCCCTCACAGTGCAGGTGACAGAGGCCCTTCACTATGGGTGATGGTTATTATCAGGCATCGAATGCCAATTGGAGTACGTGGTTTCCTCACACACTTATGGCTTCAACGTGTTGCACACCCAACGCACCTTCTACCTATCACCTTGTGAAGGAGGAAAGGCTGACAAATCGAAGCCAGAGTTCAACTTTGAGCAGCAGGCACATCAAACCCCTGAGAATTTGGAGTATGCATGAACAATTTTAAAAAACTTACTGTGCGCTGATAAGACATGTAGTTTTTAGGTCGAGCCTCGAGTAGCGCGCAAGCGCTGCTCTGGCAAGACTTTAAGTTAGGGGTTTCAAAAAGCTGACCAGACGCTCGTGCGTCATGGCCTTTTCCCTGCGGTTACCCGCAGGGCAGACATCTGTTTCCAATTATCGTGCCCAGACGCGGGCGCGATAATTGGAAACACATGCCGGCCGTGTGGGTAATCGTAGGCAAAAGGCCATGACGCACGAGCGTCTGGTCAGCTCAGCAGGCTGCCGCGCTCGCCCCCACTCCTCTCCTCTCCTCAAAGCTTTCTTTTAGTTGCTTTCACTTTCGCGGCCGCATTCTTACAGCGCGCGCAGGGGCAATTTTCTACAGTATTGTTTGTGCTGTACTCCACAAGGCACCAGCCAAGCACTGCATTTTATTTCGATGCCCCAATGTGTTTCTTAAAAATCTTCAGGTGCGGGTAGTTTCACTGTTCGGAGCACGGTGTTTTTTACTGGTGGCAGTTAATTATTCTTGTGTGTGTTTTAGCATCAATGTGTTTGTTATTGATGACAGTTATTGTTGTGAGGTGTGTTTTAGTGTCACGGTGTTTGCTAATGGTGGCACTTGCTGTCGGATCCGATTTATCATCAAGGTGCTTGTTCTTGGTGGCAGCTGTTCTCCGTGTGTTTTAGCGTCACTGAATTTGTTATTGGCGGCAGTTGTTGGTCTCGGGTGTGTTTTAGTGTCACGGTGCTTGTAATTGGTGGCAGTTGTTGTTGTTGTTGGGGGTGATCCATTGCCACATTGCTTGTTTTCTTGGGTAAAGTTTATTTTAAAAAAAACATTGGTGAAACAGAGTCTAGGAACACAGTATGGTATTCTGCTTTGTAAAATCAAAAGGTCTTGGCTAACAGAACTAAAAGAGACTGAGCTTCCTTTCCCAAAATAAGATCCTCTGTTAGAGCGGAAGCTCCGTGTTTTTAGCTGTGCGAGTCCGTGTTACATTTCTACAGCTAAAGTGGTCTGACTGAGAGGCAGCGTTTACAACCAGTCGAGCTCCGTTGGCAGTCAAGCTGCCGCCACTTCTCTTCCCGCGTTAGAGATCCTCCCTGATGGTATAGGAAAGATTAATTTTTTCATCACAACAGGATAATTACTAATACTAATTAGGCATAATTACTTGCATTTGGTCTACTTATTACTCGGAATGGCAAGAGGAAGTGCTGTCTTGTTGATTTCCGCGATGCGCGTTTGCTTTAAATGCTAGAAGAGCGCGTGCCTGTAGCTCTGATGCAGTCGTGAGGGACGATGCTTTTGAGCGGCACCGCCATTTGTGTTGTGGGATTAGAGCTGTCCACAGCGCTGTAGAATGGCTGGTGTGTGTCTGAATGTAAGCGTGCGAGCCTCTGATACTATAGCATGCACACCCCTCTTTCTTCCTCTATATAATGCCTTAGTAGGAGCCGTAAGTCCAGAAACTGTACATCCCTGCTATGGGCAGCTGGGGGATTGGACTCTGGATCTGTACATTTTGGAAAAGTACAGTAAGCAGTGAGAAGGCGAACTCGAAAACGAGTCAAGGTTTTCTATCAAAAGAAGGGAATACTCCTAGCAGATGTGCTTCAGTACCGTTGCATTATATGAATTAAAGCTCTGACTGGAGATTTTGCAAGTTCAACTGCTTCCCGCTCACTATAGAGCAGAAGAAATTAAGAAAGCAGTGTAATGCCGTAACTGGTGGGCTGATGGGCACATCAGTCATTCCCTTCAGCCAAGATGACAACACGTTCTTTTTATGTTATCATACCAGGGAATGAGATGAGTCTCCTCCAGCCTAATAATATGATTTAAAATTAATCTCGACAGAGTAGCAAGAGGGTTTGTCCAAACCGCCAGCCACTGTTCCTTTGATGCCTTCTGATCTTGCTCTCAGTGTACCTCCTGCAACTAACTCCTGACGCACAAAAATGCAAACAGAGACATGAATTCAAGAATGTATTATCTTCCATGTGTATATTAACATACCCCCAAATGCCAGCACCATATGTCACAGAAGAAACACATTCAGCATTGTTTATCTTTAACATGGAAGGCACATGAACAACACCATGATCCTTAGCAAAACTAACAAGCATTGGCATAGCCAATAGGTCTTGCCTTTGGGACCTTATAAGTGTTTAGCCGTGCAACAGTTGATGTTGTTGCACCAAGGATATTGTGCTGCATAACTAAATACTTAGAAGGTCCCAAAAGAGAGACCTATTGGCTATGCCAATGCTTGTTTTTATTGTCCTTACATTGTTGCGCTTGGCACAAAAGAGATAAATGCGCGCAGAGGCGCCTGCAGGTGCCTCGATAGGCGCTGTGTGAAGCCACCTCGCAGTACTAAGGAGCCCAGGACACACCCAAGACATCGCCTCAGTCTTGCTCTCACGGGCACATCCCCGCTCCCTCCCCCTACCTGGAGGTGGCATCGCACTCCTTTGGATCAATGCCACGCAGCAGCATCATGCGCCAGCCAGGGGCACACCGGCCTGTAAGGAGATGGACCTTATGGAACTGGGCAGAGTCAGGTGCGCGCCAGTCTGTGGTGCCAGCTCCCTACAAACTTTAACTTAGAAGTGACCTGGTGGCAAGGAGACCCCACTCATGCCACTCCTCCCCGCTTCCAAACCAGTCACCATCGATGAAAGGGGTGAACTTCTCACCCTCGGTCCCAAAGCGCTCCAGCACTTCGGCTCGTCTGGCCGGGGTAAGGACCAGCAACGCAGCGCAGCCCGAGGAGTTAAAACTGCAGCATGCCGGGCTGGGCACCTGTCTGGGGAGGTGGACAACTTAGCTCGGGGAGAGGGGCAATGGACTATTAATAGCAGGGCACGAGTCGGGGGTCCACGCGGGTGGACGGCGTCCCCCCACTTCTTTCACAGGGTGGATGTCGTCCACCCTGCCAAGAAGTTGGGCCCCACTAAAAAAGATGCTGAATTCGTCCCGGTGTAATTTCCAAACACCGGGACACATTCAGCAGCGCCTGCACGTTGTTGTCTGCTTTCGATCACAACAACGTGCAGGCGGGGACGTGCAGGCGGGGACGGGGCTCTCTTATTTCTGACTCCTGCTGGGATACTCGGCCATAACAAAGGCCGAGTCTCAGGGGTCATCAAGCCTCCTTTTGTTGGAGTCTCCTGGCTGGCAGCAGTCAGGAGCCTCACACCTGATGCAAATGCAGCAGAGGAGAAACAAAGGCTCACACCTTGTTAGCACTTCACACATACTTTAAAGAGGCAGCTTTTCACTTTGTTCAGGCTCTGTTTTGGAGTTTTGCATGCACTGTTAGAAGTCAGATGTGTTGATCTTTCCCAGTATTTGCACAAAATAAATTGCATTTATATACGCTTATTACCCTTGAGGAGGCGTTGTAATGATTTAAATATCACTATTTCTTTTAAAGCACTATGGCTATAGAAAGCTTAACGCTGGCAAACAGTAACATTGTTTTATATGTAGCGTACAAAAGTGTGAACCTTCTGCCTAAATCAGGAGGGTTTGCAAATATACTCGAAATGTGCTCAAATGTACTCATGATAGACCTGCTAAGCATATATGCGAGGGCTTAAGATCTGATGTCACTTCTTGTGATGCCAGTTCCTGTGATGTCACGTGCTGTGATGTCACGCGCCGTGATGCGCCGCGATGCCACGCACTGCGATGCCACTTGCATACAGATTAACTAGGTTAGTCCCCCCACTTATTTTTTTAGGACTTGTGCCCTGATTAATAGCCTCTCGCCACACACAGGGAACGGACAGTGGGCGTCTGGTGGAAAAGGGGCCAGGGTCCGCATGGTCAGCGTGACGCAGCTTGCTGAATGCCTATACCAGCCGCCGAGGCATGCCGCTGACGGAGCATCGGCTCCTGGGCAGAGCAAACTAATCCACTGCATAAGGCGCCAGTCACCCTGTCCTCACCCCCCTCTCTCAGCAGAAAATTATGCCCTTGCACAGGGGGCTGAGATGGAATTGCCACCTGGAGACAACGGTTTACATCCTCGCAAACTCGGAAACTCTGCATGCTACTGCGAAACTAGAACGGCTCAACATGACATAACGCACCTCTCCTGCCCGAGGTGCGCAGACACAGCGCACTTGGGCCGGTGCTGAGGAACACAGCGCAACATAACATGTATTACACAAGAACGCAGCCAGACCCGTTGTTTTCCTTTAAGGCGCAGCGGGACCACGATCTGCAACTTGGCAGAGACGCTTTACGTCCCCGCGCCCATCACCCCGCGCGGAGTTGGCAGTTTTCGGGGCAGCGCTGCCTGCATGGCATATAACTTCCCTCGAGCTGTGTCCGGGGCGCCTCTGCAGCCCTGCCAAGGGAGACAGCGCCTCTCCCCCTCAGCGTCCTTACCTTGGTGACAGTCATGCAGAAGCTCCACAGGAGAAGGGTGGCAGCGTGCCAAGATGCAGAAGAAGGCTGGCGAGGAAGGGCACCTGTGCGTCAAGATGCAGGAGGCTGAGCGGGGCTACCGTGTGCTAGGATGCAAGAGCAGCCTGCGCGAGGAGGGATGCCAGGATGCAGCAGGAGGCTGGGCACCGAGGGCGTGCCAAGGCGCTGCTGGCAGGAAGGGAGAACAGCGTGTCAGGAAGCGGGAAGATGCTGGCAGGGAGGAGTGCATGTGAACCGGCGTGGGGAGCAAAGTTGGGTACCCGCGTGTGAGGATGCAGGGGGAGAGAGGACAGAAGGGCGGCTGCAGCGGGACTCCCTCTCTTCCTCCCTGCAGAGAGGACTGATCGTCAGTGGTTACTGGCAGAAGAGGGAACCGCCTCCCACTTCTGCCCGCCCCCTGCTTCTCCCGCCTCCTGCCTCGCCTCCTCCCTCCAGGCCGTGTACCACTCCTGCCTCCACTGGCAAACTAAGCCGGCCTTCGAGTTGCGCACTGATGCGGCGGCCTGGGCAGTGCGGATGCCACCCTGCCTTTCAGACTGCAGAGGCCCTCTTCTTCTGAGGGCATAGATAGGGTTTAGGGGCAGCGACCGTAATCAGGATGTTGAGCCCCAGGGTAGGGATGTTTTCTTTTGGCTGAGGATGCAGAGGAGAAATCGCAGCGTGCGGAGGTGGAGTGGGCGCCTTGATACCAGGAAGAAGCTATAGGGCGCTCTCCTCATTGCCACCATGACCAAGTGGCATCATGGCACTTATCGTTGGCTGTGTTCGAGCTCATACTTCCAACTAAACGCAAGATTATAAATCTCATAATTAATTGCCCTTGGCTAAAATAAAGCCTGACTGCCTAGAAGGTCACGCATGACATAAGGAATCTTGGAAACTAGGACTATTGAGGGGAGTTAAGATGCCCTCTGAGGTGCGGATTGAGACCTAAGTTGGTCCCTTTGCTGTCAGTCAGGAGGCCCTAGAATTCTTAAGTTTCAAGCGTGAATTGCTGACCCAGTCCAAGATTTCTTTTAATTCTGGGACTTGTAGTCTTGTTTGCTAATTGGGTGAACAGGACTACAAATCCCAACATGCAATGACAAACACCGGGGTTGGACGATCTACTCATGCGTGGAACTAGGTAATTTGAGAGTAGTGAAGGTAGACAGGGTGCTCTGGAAATGACGTCAGCGTTACTGGAGGGTGAGGTCAGGGTGGTGCCCTTACAGGGGCAAAGAAAGAACCATAGGGTGGAGAGGGTACTGAATTTACTTTGTGCTGGGGGAGCACTAGAGCGATGAAGTAATCACTGAGCGTAGAGTGAGGCAGATAGGTCAAAAAAGTACCTACTAGCCCCTAGCAGAAGGCAGGGAAGGTGACTACAATGCACACCGCTATGACCTAAAAAATTTCGTTGCAGCTTAGTCTTCTGCTCATGACCCAAGGTGCACGAAACTATTGTCCATAGGGTGGAACGTAGAAAACCTCAGTAGGTTCACTATCTGGTAGGTACTTTTTTTGACCCAACTGCCCTACTAAGCACGTTTTGATAATCACTTGATACAAAAACTCGTCCACACAACCATATTTAGGGTAGGGATATTCATTATCACTTATTTGGTCCTGATGAAACGCCATGGATCCCTCCTGGGCTGCTGAGGCATGAAACATGTTGACCTATACACGTTGTTGGATTGGTTTTCTTCATAATTAAGAAGTAAACAATCAACACAGTTTTTATCCTTACCAAGGGGACCCCAGATTAAACATTTTTTTGGTACCCCTTAGATATTTTTAAATTCACAACTTCACTTATCCCACACACCCGCACTCATCATCACGTCTATTTTTATCAAAGGATCTCCGCCAAAGAGCCCTCCTGTGGGGTATTGCAGCTCGGACCCTACGAGGAGCTAAGCCCGATGATGAAGCATGACACCCTTATGGGTGTGGGAGGGCACTACTTCCTAATAAGGAAGACCCCCCTCACTACTTCCATCCGGAGACACCCCACTACAGGAACAGTTACCATACCAGTATTTTTCATACTTCAAGGGTTCTGGACCTTTTATTAGCTCCCTGTCCCCCTCTTTTTGTGATTGATGGTGAAGACAGTGCCAGGGGGTATGAGAGATACCCTAGGAGCGAAGATGGTCAGGGACCCTATTTCATTAAGGGAAGAAGTATAGGGAGCTGAGGGTAGCGAATAGTGTCTGGACGGACTGAAGTGCCAGGGGAGGAGGGAGGCTACCATGCGGGTCAGGGGAGTCGCAGGATGTTCATGTAAGTAAGGTTGTCATAGGGGTCAAGAATGAAATACAATGTGCTGCCAAATAAAGGAGGGTGTTTTGCGGTGAGGAAAAACTCACACAGTGACAGTGACCTCAGGGGTAACTAGACTGTAACAGAGCACTGCAGGCATACAGTCTGCAATAGATCTCGGATGGGTATCGTGGGTTCAAGAAGATCGTCTTAGGGTGCTCCTGGCAAATACAGCATTAAGTGCAAAAAGGCAGTTTCGAAATAGTGGGGGAAAGTTGCACATCAACCTTTTGCAATCTGTGTTTTATTTTGTGATGCAGCCTGTGTACTAAAACGGCATGTCACAAATGTCCAGTCACAGAGGGTCTCAGAATGACCTGCTTAATGAATTAGACATGCCCCTATTTGTAGCACAAAGTTGTGGGTTACGTCAAGCAAGGAACAGCATACCACCATCCGTGTGCTTGCATTCCCAAACAGGAAACCTTTTTTTCTTTTTTTAAAGCAGGCCGTGTTCCTCAAAGGATCAGACACCATTTAAGAAATACTGTTTTCCATTTGAGAACACATCAGAGGCAGACAGGCAACAATTCTCTGGTACACTGGCCATTGTCTGCTGCCCCCAAGGCTGCCTGACAAAAATCTGCACCCATGTCTAATTGCTTGCCTTCAATACTTGCCTGTGGCTTCCAGTTCCTGTTTGTTCCACCCTGATATAGTCACACCGCCGCTGCCCAGAGTTTCCCGCTCACCGTTTTTCCCACCAACAGAAGCTTCGCCCAACCCAAGGCCTACTTAATGCAGGCCGCAGCAAACTGCACTAGTAGGCACCTGGGCACCTAGCCCACCACTTGCCTTTGGCCTCCAGTGCCTACTTGTTCCAGCCTGATACAGTGACAGTGCCGCTGACCAGGTTTTCCAGCTCGGTTTTTCCTGGTCACCGTTCTTACCGCCAACAGAAGCCCCACACACCCGCCCACCGACCGGCCCCACCCCAAACACACAACTGACACCGGCTGAAGAAAAAAACAACTCCACTTCTGTGCCCAACATCGCCACCACAATTCCTTAAGGATACAAGATCACCCACCGTGACCGCATCAACATGCCTGGCAGAGAGATCGCCATCATACACAAGGAATCCATCCAATGCACCACCACAAATGACATCACCACAGCCATGGAACACCTCCACTTCCGACTCCAGACATACAGCAAAACCACTATCAGGGGCACCTTTGCCTACCTTCCTCTAGGACCACATCCAGCCTTCAACTTGATCAACCAACTTCATCGCCCCCCTCGCCACAGACCTCAACACCTAAATTTCCCTCGACGACCTCAACTTCTATCTCGATGACCACAATGGCATCAACACTACCAACCTCCTCAACAGCATGACCATTGGCCTCACCCAACTCATCTACCACCCCCATGCACACCGCAGGCCACATGCTAGACTCCATCTTCAACTTCAGTGACCCCATCAGGTACAGCCACCCACGGAACTCACCCAGACTGACCACTCTATCGTCCACTACAACATCACCAGCTCACGAACCTCCGCTCCCAGTCTGCCCAACGCCCCCTAAAGCAGCTGAAGCAATGTCTTAAGACAACACTGCCTTGAGACCCTTGTGGGTGAGTAGCTGCGCTTTACAAACCCCTGATTGATTGATTGATTGAACACCACCCACCCCATCTTCTCCAACAACCTAGACCAGAACGTCAGAAAATTCAACAACTGGATCAGGAACTGTGCCGACAGCGTCGCTCACATCGGCAACAACACCCACAGAAGGTCCACCAAGCAGACTGGCTGGTACACTGGCAACCTCAGAACCGCTAAACAACACTGTAAACAACTGGAAAGGAGATGGTGCACCAGCAAGGACATGACCGACAAGACCGCCTTCAAGACAGACCTCAACCTCTACCACAGACAGTTGAGAGAATCAAAGAAAAAGGGCTTAGCCTCACGCATCGAATTAAGCTTTGATAACAGCAAAGAACTCTTTAATTTCATCAAAGAATTCTCCAACCCCTTAGCTGCAACAAACAACATTACCCCCTCACAGGAACTCTGCAACAACCATGAAAACGTCTTCAACAACAAGATTGTCAACATCTACAGAAACTTCAAACCCCAGCCCAAGACCACAAACTTCAAGCAACACAACAACCCCGCTACCACCACAGACATCCAACTAACCAAATGGAGCCAGCTCGCCCCACAGAACACTGCCTTCATCATGAACTTGGTCCACTCAGGGGCCCCAACCGACCCATGGCCTCACCACATCTTCAATCTAGGCGAACCCAGAATCAGCCACATACTCACCACCTTGTTCAACACCTCAATTGCTATGGCCACTTTCCCAAAGGACAGGAAAACGCAGAAGTCAATGCCCTACAAAAGAAACCACTGGCAGACGTCAGTGAACTGAACAACTACTGACCGATCTCCCTGGTCCCGTTGCCGGCTGAAGTATTAGAAAACGCCATCAACCAACAACTCTCCTCAGATCTGGAACAGAACTTTCTACTCTACTTCTCCCAATATGGCTTTCGCAGTATCCAGATTCCGCAGCAACCATAGCACAAAGACAGCCCTTATCGCGGCTACCGACGACATCCGAGCCCTACTCGACAGAGGAGAGACTGCTGCTCTGATCCTCCTAGACCTCTCTGCAGCCTTCGATATGGTCTCCCACCACACACTCATCACAAGGCTGCACAACATAGGCCTCAAAGGAGCCAGTCTCAGATGGATCGCCTCTTTCCTCACCAGAAGAACGCAAAAAGTCCCACTTACCCCATTCAACTCTGAACCCAAGGAAATCATCAGTGGAGTCCTCGGTCAGCCCCACCCTCTTCAATACTTATATGACATTTCTGGCCAGCATCGCCAAAATCCCACTGACTCAACATCATATCCTACACTGACGATACACAACTCATCCTTTCCCTCTCCGAAGACACCACCAAGACCAACTTCCACAACTGCTTGACAGACATCAACAACTGGATGAAGGACAACTTCCTGAAGCTCAACACAAACAAAACAGAAGTACTGACTTTTGGAAACAAAAGCTCCCCATGGGACGCACACTGGTGGCCCTCAGAACTCGGACCTACTCCTACTCCCACTGACCACGCTAGGAGCCTAGGCATCATTCTGGACAAGCTAACCATGACGACTCAGGCCAACTCCATCTCCCCCTCCTGCTTCTTCATCCTTCGCATGCCTTGTAAGATATTCAAATGGCTATCCCAAAGCTTAAGACGCACCATAACCCAAGCCCTCATCTCCAGCTGACTGAACTGAGACAATACTCTCTAGCAGGGATCGCAGCTCATCTCCTCTGACGACTACAGACCATACAGAACGCGGCAGTCATACTTGTCCTGGATCTCCCTAGATGGCCACACCACCCCCTACCTCATGGAACTCCACCGGCACCCTATTCCGAAAAGATGCCAGTTCAAGCTCTTGACCCATGCATACAAGGCCCTACACAACTGCGGACCCGCCTACTTGAACCACTGCCTGCACTTTCATCAGCACACCAGACACCTCTGCTCCGCGTTCCTTTCTGTAACCCTCACCTGCCGCATTTGACGTAGCAGATGCAGAGGTTGCTCCTTCTCCTACATAGCAGCAAAGATATGGAACTTGCTACCCTTTCATCTATGGACCTCCCAATCTCTTCCAGAGTTCTGAAAGTCCCTGAAGACCTGGCTAATCGGTTAATCAACTGGACCCTGCCAGCACCTGGATACCCTCACGGGTAACAAGAAGCACTCTACAAATCTACTGATTGATTGAAGAGTCAAACTCGTAAAGGGTTGTATTTGGCCAGTTTGTAGAGCCATAGTAGGACGGACCTCAGGAAACCAGTGGCAACCGATCTCAAGCACCATTGTTGGAGCCCAGTAGTTCCTGTGGGCCCCCAGAGATGGTTTGACAACCTTCAGATGTACTTTTTGTATAAGAGTCATATTACGGGCACTACTAATATGGCAGCCTAGACATCGACAATGACAGGACTGGGTAAGTGTTTAGAAGCTGAACTTTACAGAAGTGGGCCAGTAGGCCGCCACTCCAATGACACATATAAAAAGGTCTGATCACACTATTAATTCTCAGAACACAGTATGCTGCCTCCACCACACAACATGCTAAACCCGCGACACAAATAGTTGCCTAGTCAGTAAATAAGGGCACACTTGGTGCGTCCCAGGTCATAGAACTGATCAAAGACCTACTCATGCTCAGGGACAGGCCCGGGTTTCTGCACAAATTCTATATTAGTGTGACGGCAGGGCCAGAAATTAAGAAGTCAGGATACCAATACATGCAGTCAGGCAGAAAGCAATTTACGATGTAGGGGGTTTTCTCATTCCCACAGTAATTTGTGTGTTCTTGCTCAGGGAAAACGTCTTCACGCACCTTGGTTCCAAGTACTGCCAGGGCAGTGACTTTATTATTGTAAAACACCAGGAAAACACCATTGTGTTTTACACAAGGGGGAGTCTTCTCTTTAAATAGCCAGTGTTCCAGCAACGTGTGTGTCTGGGGCAGGAAAAAGCAAAAATATTCTTATTACATAGGGAGAAAACTCCCCAAGCGTCAGAGACATTTCGTTTTGATTTCTCAGAAACAGTCTTCTTTTCTGGGTGGTTTTTTTTCTGCGAAATAAAATCGTTGCTGAGCATGTTGCCAAGGGTGGTAGCCCACAAGGCAATGGATTTTCAACAAAAGAGTTTCTGCTCCACCAACCCAGCAGAGAACACTCTTTTTTGTGGACGTGCTGCAGCCAGGCTGGCAGCCCACCCACCAAATTCTAAATCACAAAATAGGTTTCACAAATATTTTCAGGAAAGTAATTGCTGACTCTGACTCAAGGAGTTAATGACTGGATTATATACACAGCACACATAGAAAGCATTCCAGTGGTTAGTTAATCAGATGTAGTTCAGTTACCTGTTTTTCATAAGGATGTGCATGGGGAAAAAAGACAGTATATGTGGTGACAAGCGGCCTTTTTCGATGTTACAGGTGCATCAATATTTTTCTGGAAGGAGAACAAATTGGAAACTTCAGAAAATGCCATTTCAAAAGTCGGAGATCAAAATGGATGACATTTCAGGTCTATGTGATATGTAAGTACAGAGGGCCCTTTATCGGCCAAGAAGACCTAAGCAGGAATAAATCTAGTGGGCAGAGACATTTTTGTAAGCTCAACTGATCACGCCTATTTACTGTTGAGAGATGAATTAGTTGTCATTCATAAGAGGCTATTTGCTGTATGCTTTGTGTTGGTATTTATACAGTGAGAAGCTAGCTGTGGACCGATGGATCACTGTACAATTTGGGGGTTTTAGGAGACCATATACGATGTGGTACACCAAGAGGTGATTTACATCTTTGTATTGCCCAATTAAATTATATTTCACATATTTATTTGTTTAGGCACAACTAGACTAAGTGATTTACCAAGAATCACACGATTTTCAGTCAAGTGCTGATGCTGGGATTCAATGCCGAAGCTCAGGTTCTAAAGTTGGCATGTTTGCCACTAGACCACATCTCCTACCTGGTAGCCACATGAATATTTTGCTTGAACATGTTACTCACATCTCCTGAATGATTTTCATCCACATTGGATGTATCTGGATTTAATGATTAGTGTAGGAAGCTGGCTCTTTATATAGTATAGCAAAAAGAGGTATACTGCGCAGAGAGTTCAGATATCCCTTAGAAGCGGACAAGGGCTTAATCGATCAATCCCAAGGTGCTCTTTTAGGGGGTAGTGTGGTCGAGCAGCCTTAGGCTTATCAGAGAGGTGGGTTAAACATCTGCTGCATACACACAGTCAATAAATGATACACACAACTCAATAAGGAGATACACACCAATTTATAAAAATAACACCTATCTTTATATAACTTTAGGCACCAAGAACATCAATATCGGGTATGTTTCAAGTTCAGAATTTTTACAGTTTTTAAAAAGCGACACCGTGCAATTTCTGAAGTGGTAATGTTACCCTATGGAGGAAAGACATATAGTGCATACAGGTACTTTACAGCGACTTGCGGGACCAATCTCCTAGACTTAAAGTGAGTATAAGGCAAGGTCCAAGGCAGCACCAACAGGTCACCTCGGGCAGCACTGGGGCGGCCGGGCGTAGAGGTGCTTTTCAGCATCAGGGGCCTTGAGTAAGTCTATGGGGATCAGTCCGGTCACAAAGATGCTGCAAGCTGGGACTGGGGGGCCATTCCGGCTGAACCAACAAGGGGGCTCAGGTCTCACGATGCTAGGGGACGTGGGGACACCTTTGGTCCTCTTCTCCTTGGGCCGGGGTGGCCGGGTGCAGAGGTGTCCTGAGGAGTCGGGTTTTCACCCCCAGAGACACTCGCGGTAGAAGGGACCTGCACAAAGAGGCTGCAGGCAGCGGAGAGTCCACTGTTGGCAAACCCAAGGTGGACTACATCTCTGGAGGGTTTTGGGACCACGCTGGCACCACTGGACCACTTCGGCTCGGGCTAGGAGGCACAGGTGCAGTGGTACTTTCTGGTGTCTGGTTTTTGGCGGTCCTGAGTCCTCGGAATTCTCCTGGGGTGCCTGCAGGATGCAGGAGAGCAGCTCCACTACTCCACAGGAGTTCCTGGATCTTGGGTGAAGGTCTGGTAGTCCTTCCAGACTTTTGGAGGCACAGCAGCTGCAGGACGAGTCCTCTTTGGTGCAATTGTCGAGGGCAGCAGGCAGGCCGGCAGGGTTGGTATCAAGTCAGTTGCTGTTCCTCTGTTCTTGCTTTTGCAGCTCTCCAGTGTCAGTCTTCTTCTTTCAGGTCGGCAGGATCTGATTTCCTGGTGCCTGGGGCTCCCCTAAATACTTGATTCAGGGGAGTGCAGGGTAGTAGCCAATAGCCTACTTACCTCTAGGGTCACTATGGCCCCTCAATAATCACTTCCTGTGGGAAGTGGGCATAACCCTGCCCCAGAGTTCTTAATTCTGCCATCGCCAATATGGCAGACTTAACTTTCATGTCCACATCAGGTAGCCCAACTTATGGGTGGAACTAGCCTGAGGGGGGACACACGCCTAACTGACTACTAATTTTCCCGCATGTCCTGGCGCCATATGGGTCCTAGTCAGGGGGGTTGGCATCTCTGAGGGAAGCCAGAATCGCACACCAAAGGCAGTGGGCTCTTTGAAGCTCCCTGCCTTGAAATGCTAATTTACGGGTCATCTTGCCAGAGCAGGCTTTGTTCCTGACCTCCTGAGAGTGTGGGCTCTCACCCCTGGGGGTCAAAAACTCGTCTGTGGTGGAAGGTTGGCCAGAAACAGTCAGCCAGCACACTAGTAGTTGGTAGGTTTTCAGGGGGCACCTCTAAGGTGTCCTCTGGGTGCATGTATTAATACATCCATCACTGGAATCAGTGTGGGTTTATTAATGCAAGATGTTTGATACCAAACAGCTTTGGTTTCAGTGAAGCCATCATGTAGCTCCAGAACTCCTTTTTGACCAGTGTCCAGCACATGTACTTAAAATGGCTACCCAGGTTACTTGTACTGGCAGTACTTGAACTGGCCAGCACAGGGGCATATCTGCTCATGAAAATATGTCCACACACGTAATATTGTGCACCCTGCCTTAAGGCTGTAAGCCTGCTGTAGGGGTGACTTGCCTATACTGTATTAAGTGTCTGCAGGCATCGCACACAGGGCTGTGTGCCATGTCGTGTTTTCACTTTTGTCTGCTCTAAGACACACAGCCTGCAGTGACAGTCTGTACGAGTTTGGTGCTGGGCCCCCAGAGTGACAAGATATGCTGCAGCTCTTAGGGACCCTCTTTAGTACCCATGCCCTAGGTACCAGAGGTACCACTTACTAGGGACTTATCAAGGTGCCAAAGGCCTGGTCACTTGGGGATCAAGTGACCAGTTATCTCATTTTGGAGAAAGAACACTGCCACTGGGGACAGGTTAGCAGGAACCCAGTGCACTTCAGTCAAAGTTGCATCAAATACGAGGCAAAAAGTGAGGGTGACTACTGCAACAAAAAAACAGTTTCCTACAATTATGAAGAGGGGATAGTTCGAAATTATTAGGTAAATAAAAGATACCAGAAGAATTCAGAGAACTATGTGGCTCCCGAATAACATTAGGCTAAGTGAAATACCTGAATTATAAATGAACACACAACTTTACAATATGAAGTGTTCCCTACCTTGGAGGTAGTATAATCAACTGTGGAGAATCATCTCCCCTGCATGTCCTTCCTACATTGGGCACGAACTAGGAACAGCCCAATTATTTAATTCTTGAACTTTATTGGGAGTCCATATGAACTTCTATGAGAAATTCCAGATTTGTTTTTTAGGCCGTAAAGGGAAATGATCACCCTCTGCTATTTGGCATTGCAAATGTGGTCATTTTCCATTCCAAGGCCTTAGATCAGTCTGTACAGCCAAGTTTGTCCCAAAAAGTAGGGTCAGAGCCTCTTCAATGACAAAACAATAATAAAAACACTCATTGTCAATAACTACCTAATGCTGCTTCTGGGTCACTGACCAAGCTAATGAAAGCCACCAGGTGCTCTCGTGGTCTGAGGTATCAGTAAGAACGTTGATAGGCTGATGGAAGTCAGGCGCATTTACAACATGTCTCTCACAGGAGCTTTCTTCCGCTGATCAATGGCCCGCTGATGCTCCTCAGCCCACATACATTTCTGGGGTTGTTCCCAGGAAATCAGTGTCATGAGCAATGTGGTGATGGAACTATAGGACTCCATAACATTCCAATGCTACATATTGAAGTCAAAGAATGCATGTGTGTTGGAAGTTTAGTAATAAATTATTTCTTGGATTTTGGCCTTGAAAGACTGCAGCTTTCTACCCTTTCCTAATGCCCAAGACAAACCAATGAGCTTGGCAAAGGTAATGGCATTTGTAAAGCACGGAGGTGACCTGGAAGGGGAATTCCAGCAATATTCTAAAGAAAAGCATGTTTTCAATAATTTTCTGAATTTCAAATGGTCCTGTTGTGAACGAAGATCCGGCGGAATTTAACTGTTGCAAAAGGAAATGCACCTCATCAAGAAGTAACAGGAACAGAGACCAGGAAAAGACAGGCAGATCTTAGAGCCCAAGATTGTTTTAAACAAGAGGAAGCTACGAAATTTAGGTCTCACATCATGAATCGCCCTACGCAAATGGTGTTAAATTTAGCTCACTTCCCCCACTGGCAACCAGGTGAATTAAATAAGATGCATGCAAACAGATTCCTTCCCCGGAATATTTAAGAATCATTTAAGTTGAGGTATTCTGTTTAACCTGGAGTTGGGACAAGAGGAATTGCAGAGGGAGGAATAGGAAATCTTTTTAAAGCGTTTTAACAAAATAAAATAGATGGACTGAACCTTAATGATGTGAGTTTGGAAAAAATAGTACAGAATCTAACATAAAGCAGTGATTCCGAATTGAAATACAGGGGGTTCAACAGTCTAACCACCAGACCTTAATAGGTTTTTAGAAAAGGTCACCAACTTGAAGAAATAAAACATTGGGTTTGACACCCTTCAACTTCAAGCATGAAATAGACAATAGGCAAGATTACAACTGGGTCAGAGCAGCCAGGATGCCATGATCAAGACTCAGAAGCTCAGTGTTATCACCAACAGTAAAACCGAATTTCAAGCGATCTGCTCAAAGTTGACAGAGTTGGGCACAAATGCTAAAAACAGTCATACTAAGCCTCTTTCCAGTGGATGGCCACAGTCTCTGATTTGGCCCAGATATTCCGGGATTGACACCAGGCCGCGCTGAAAGGAAGTTGGGATGGTCTCCCTTAAGTCATGGTGACCCTCCCAATGGCGCCATGTCCCAATGAATCTGCTCTACACTCAGAGGGTGTCTTGGCATCTTCTGTCCCTGTACAGGGGTATCCTTCTCCACCCTACCTATGTCCTGAGTTGTCCAGGTTGTCTCTAGTTCCTGCTGGGTAGACTTCTCCTTACTCCTATAATGCATCATACTATTAAAGGGCATGTCCCCTTCATTCTTCTTGGTTTCTCACCTCATATACTCCTTACTCAGCCTCACCAGCGGGTCCATACTTCCAGATCTATGGTAATTGCCACACTAATATAGCCGTTGCTTGGGTTCACCAGGTTCTCCTACCCTTACCCCCTCCTGATTTGCCCCCCCAGTTCACCACATTCTGTTCAATTTTTTTCTTTAGCTGTCCACAAAATTGATACAATGTTTTTGGTTGTTTTATCATTTTCTTACCGGTTCAATCCTGTATGATCTACACCAATAAAAACATTTATATATAAAAAAAAAAGAGTGATTCTTAATACCATTTCCCGGGGAACACCATGGTGCTAAGGTTAACATTTTAAAAAGAAAGTAGCAGAAACGACTTGGGTGCAGTTTGAAAAAAAGGACATCATCCAAGCATAAGCACCGACCTTCACACCGACCTCAGTCAGAGGAAGGACCATGTTGTTTTGAAAAACAGTATCAAAAGCTGCAGGCAAATGAAGCAGGATGAGGACATCAAACCCGCCATATCCAAAATCATTTGTTGATTCTTCGCCGCTATGACTAGCACTGATAGCTTCCCTTGCGTGGGGCAGACAACTGCTCAAGATAGAGCCAATAAATTGTTATGGTCAAGATATTGAAATGATTACTTGTTAAAGGCACTCTCTAGAATTGTAGTAGAGGACAGCAGGAGAGAGACTGGCCTATAATCTGTTAAAGTACATGGATCTAGATTAGGATTTTTTTTTTATAAAGTGGTTGTACGACTGTTTGTTTCCAGAAAAGCAGCAAGGTAGCTTCAGAAATAGAGGAATTGCTAAAGTAGGGCGGAACAGGGGAAAATTTAGGAGTAATTATGTTTTATACTTTAATTGGGCATGAGTCAAGAAGGGAACAAGAATAGGCTTGAATTTCACAGTAATCAATTCCTCGGTAACGGGGAGAATGTTTCTAAAGTAGGTAACGTGGTGCTAAACTAAACAAAAATGCTATAGATTCAGAAATGTGGAATGAAAAGATAGCCTCATGTTTTCATTTTTTCTTTAAAACCAAGAAAAATTATCACAATCAGACTGGGATGGAAAAACGGACAAGTGACAACTATTGGGTATCAAAAGATTTTTTTTTAGCAATCCTAGATATTTTAGATGTAGGATTTGGATTGATGGTGAGTCTCTTGTGCCTGCTTGATGGTCTTTTAAAGGACTCCAAAACAAAGGGTTGTAGGCGATAGCTAGGAATCCTTGTGCCAAATGTACACTGCCTTTTTACAAAGTTTTTTGAAAGCTCAAAGCTCATCTGTGTGCCAAGCAGCATTTGGGCGAGACTGCTCAGGAGTAAATGCTTTAGCGGGAGTGATCCGAACAAGCAATGCAGTGATCCAAGTAATGAACATATTTTTATTTCTAGAGATGCTCGTGTCAAAAGCTGGAAAACTTTGAGCAAGATCATTTAAAAAAGTAGTGGTTGAAATTTTGTGAAAAGATGGGTCTTGCGAGAAAGCAAAGAGCCATATTGACATAACCAGCCTCCACAGAGACAAGAAAACAACAAATAAGTCATTCTAAGCAAGGAAGAGAACTTGATTATGCTAAAGCCAAATAATGATTGCAAAAGTTAAATCTAGAAGACAGCCTGCTTTATGAATAGGACAACGATCAAGATGATTAAGATTTAAAGCTGCATGCATGTTAGGGCGGTCTGCCCAAATATTGAAGTCACCAATTAAAAGAGAATGGGACGCTTGATGCACATACGAAGCTTCAGTATCCTTCATGTATACAAGAAGCAAACTAAACTTGGCCCCGTCTATCACTTGGTTGTCTTCACAATGAGCTCAACTTTTTCATTACTTTCAATGATTTTCTGAGGTAAATCAGATGATCCTCTCAGTTATCACTGAACACCAACGTGTTATCTTCATAGGCAATATGGAAAGTGTGAAGCATCAATCGCTTAAAGTTGGTAAGAGCATTTTTTACTCAAAGGCATTATCTGGAATGGATTTAGAATAGGCCTCTAGGGATCAAGAACACAGATTTCTCTTTTGCACCAGACATAAGGACAGTCTACTTATGTCCACTGGTCATGTGATAAAACATAGGCCATCCACCAAATTGTTGATGAGTTTGTTAGCTCTGGGGATGGGGTTCGCATCGGTCTTGTTGACCAACTGGAGTCTTATGTAATTAACCCAGAAATAGAGGTCTATAAATTCCAGCTTTGGAACCGGCACTGCCCTTCCAGGCAAAGAGATATGTGATGGATCAATAACCACTAGATCCAGCACCTCGATGACCTCAACTTTAATGGAGTCTTGAAGTTTACCAATGATTTGAACCGCTGTCAATTTATTTTATAGACAAACTACTGAGTCATATGTGGGGTCAAAGGGAAAAGTAATGATAATTGGCTTAGCAGGGCCTTACACTCTGTGTGTTTGTGAACACAGGAGGAAGTTGGGTGCCCCAACTGTGCAGTCTTTAGCTTTTTCTAGCAGGTTGGGGAGAGAATAACATTTCTGTTCATCCTCGTCTCATGCGTAAAGGAATGTTGTCATATCTACTACAATGGAATACTTCCTGAAGATTTTTCATTATTTACAACTCACAGAAGTACGCTCCTCTTTGGCCCTAATTCTTTTTTGGATCATTATAAACTGCCTGTGCTCAATATGTTCCACGCAATGATGAAACAATGCAACCATCTGTTCTCTATTCATTTTAATAGAAATTTGCAAAATTGCACTCAAAACAGTGGTGTGTCTATGCTGATATTTGATGTAAAAAAAACTTTCAAATTAGAGTTTGATTGCCTACACACACCTCTCCCCCCAATATAGGTGTCCAATCCACGTGCAATTCCTCAAATAAAAAAAAAAATCAAGTAACAAGTATGGTTATTATAATTTTCATTAAAGCATTCAAGTAACAAGAATGGGTATTATCAATGAAAATGCACTGTTCTATATCATTATGTTGCTCCTGGAATAAATGTATTATCACTGTTGGGTCTTCTCAGAACAGCCCTCATAGCAGTGATGTACCAGGCCTTTGCACTCCTAAAAGTGACCCTTTCATGCATTGACAAATGTAATATACTCTACGGCTACTCACTACCAATATAATGTGCAGGCTCCAAAGACTGCAGAACTTTACTGCCCACCTTATTCTTGAGGCAATCCAAAATCACCACATCAATTTGTTCATCCATTAGACCATGCTCAGTGGTTATTGTCTCAATACCACCCAATAAGCCACCGAAGGTCGGTCATCCAGAAATGCGTCTCTATGCTTCGAACAAGATACAATCAGTTTAGGGGAAGATGCCTGCTCAGTAAGGGCTAACCATCGGAATGCCTCGCTTTTGCATCTTTAGTTCTGTCAAGCATGCGAATAATAGATTCAACCAGGTAAGTTATCTGTTTGTTCCTCTTTTCCATCTGCTCACCCACGCCCCATATGCATTCTGAAGTTAATGTCTTGTTGCACTAGCACTATATAACTCTGGAATGTTGTATTCAGAAAGACATGACAACCTGGTTCTCCACCTAATGTGTACACACAAACTAGACAAAGAGCCGAGTTAGAGTTATTCTGTCAGTGCACCTGTAATACTTGTACTAAGGCTGATGGATGTCCCTCACATTTGTGATGGAGTAACCCTTCCGCCAAAATCTAAATCAGGCCCAAAATTCTCAAAGAAGTTATTTGCAAGCTGTTTCAACAAATTTACAAAAAGGCCTCTGTACGGAGATGCAGCGCCGTAAGTAATGTATTGGAGATTACAGTACTTTGTTATGCATACATGCCAACCCTCCTGATTTATGCGGGAGACTACCGATTTCAAGGCGAGTCTCCCGCCTCCTAATTCCTGCATGCAGAAACCTGACTCAGAGTTTTGTAAAACTGCCAAAAATAAAGTCTTGATACCTGTCACGCACGCTCCAATCTCCCCTTCCAAGAATAGCTTCTGCCTTCAAAGGTTAACGCTTTGTCCTTAATTCTTGGAGGGGGAAATTAGAGCATGTGACTGGCCTCGACGTTTTAGTTTGGGCAGTTTTACATAGCGCAAACTAAAACAGCGTTTAGAAAGTTACAGGTAGGTACTGTGCTGGTCAAGAATTGCCTCTCATAAAATGGGAAAAGATTTGGTCCCCGTGGCGATCGTACCGAGGAATGGCAGAGGAGACCTTTGGGAGTCCTAGAGTCCATAACAGGAGCACTCCTTGAATCGCGATCTGTGAGTTTGTGTCTGGGAATTGTTGCTGTGTCGCTCTTTTTGACTTTTTATGAGATACATGACCGAATTATTGCTGTATTGCCCCTTGAAGACACATATCTTTTCTCCTCTACTTGTTATATGTGCTGTTTCACAAAACTTAATAAAAAGATCAGTAAAAAAAAAAACAAGCATTTACAATGCAATAGGTCTCGCAATGACATTGTTTTGAGCTATTGGCATTGTAAATGTTATTGTTTTTTTTTCCTTTACGTGAAGCATTAATTAAATGGTGTAATGCAAAATGGCAATAACTATAGTCATGTGCCATTGTCAGATCAGAGACATGAGACGTAATGCCCTCTGGTGCAGGGTATGCCACTACAATGGTATGCTCTCGTTTGTAATAATAATGATTTCATACGCTTCCTGTTAGTCAGTTGGTAAGATAGCTCAGTGGGTTAACAGGCTGACTGCAAAGATCTGTGAGTTCACGGGCAGGTCACCGATATGAATCCTTCTGGGCTGTCTCTGCATTTTGTCTTACTGCTAAGTTTGAAAAGGTGAGGATTTGAGACAGTCACAGCAGCTTTCTTTTACAGCGCTAAGAATGACCAAACGGCAGGATCAAGCGCAGCACAAGATGACAAATGCGGCCATATTAACTCATTAAAACACAAACCTTCATGACATTTGACCTTAGAGGCATTTATGAATTAAGGCCCTAGGCGTAAAGCATTAACAGTGAACCAAGCTGCACACGATAAAAAGAACAGGGTTAAGAGGCTGAAAGTGTGACATCAAACATGTTGTCATCCGCACCGTGTGCTCAGCTGTCACACTCGCTCCTGATGGTGGTAATGATGAAATTTGTGCCGCAGCGCTGTCATAGGTAAAGTCCCACCTCTGGGTTGCAGTGAAGCTTCTCACTGAGGGGTGCACTGACGTCCACGGCTGCTCCCTGGCTCCCGAGCCTCAGGGCTCCACGCCCCGGCGCTGCTCCCCAGGTATCACCGATGGACATAGAGGCAAAGGTAGGGGCAGATGAGGCCACATGGCAGGGGTGTCAGTTTAGAGATGGGGTGAACAGAAAGGAGAGATGGTCTCGGGGAGGGGGGCAGAGAATGAAACGAGGAGAGAGTCAGGAGGAGGAGTAAAAGGGCGAGAGACACAATCAGGGGAAAGAGAACGAAAAGCAGGGGGGGTTAATGGAGGTAAGAAGTGGAAAGAAGAAGGCAGTGATGAGACGGATGGAGAGAGGCCCAAGCAGGGGAGAGAGGCTGCCGAGTGAACCCGAGTGGAGAGGCACCCGGAAGTGGTGGGAGGGTGAGAGGATGCAGTCATGGAAGGCAAGGCGAGAAAGACGGAAGGTGGGGGCCGAGAGAGGATGCTAGAAGAGTTAAAGAGAGGGGGCTGGGAGGGGTCCAGTCCATCAGTAACTTTAAAAGTTGGTAGGTAGTCATAGTTTCGAAGATGTTTTGCCAAATTTGTAGTCCCCATTCCCCTCTATGCGCCTCTCTTCACCGGTGCTGACCCTAAATATATGTCGTAAAGCGGCCAGAACACCCACTAAACGTGTCTCCGCGAAATCCCTCTCACCTTTTAATCCACTGCTTGAAGAAGTGGAGTTCAGGCCTCCTTAGCACATCCGTGTTTTGCTGGCAGAGGGTGACAAAGGCCAGCAGCTTGGGTCAGCATGCGCCTGGCTGGGGGTGCAGCCTCAAGGAGCAGCACGCGCTCACGCAAGGAAACGACGCAAGTGCAATAAAATTTTAGGATGGAGACTAGGGCTTGGGAGCGCAGTGGGGTGGTGTAAAGAGACAGTGGGTGATGGCGGGGTTTCTAGGGGGGTTATGGTCGGAACAGCCGACCTTGGAGGGGGTGGGGTGGGGTGGGGTGAGTTGGGTCTCGGCGTGGTTCAGGAGTCATTGGCCCGCAGAGGTGGAATGGCGGCAACGGTTTAGGAGGGGGGCAGTGTGCTTGGAGCGGCTGACTTTGAGCTCGGTGGTATTGGGTTGAGATTTGAAACTTGTTTATGATCCACAGTTAGTCTTACTTTCTTCACAGCAACTTGCATATTTTAACAAGCATTACCGAGGCTGTATTAAATAAATAAATGGCCATGGGGATCGCCGCTTGATGCAGTTTGGGAGGTGGGAGGGTGTTCTCTGTAGGCAAGCATTACCAAGGCTGTATTATACGAGCCCTAAAAACCTGGACACAAAACACCACGATAAACCATAGGCAACAAAAAAAAAACAAGGACGGGCCGGTTTACCTCAACCCACAGCATGTCCCTAACTTGGATTCTAGCAGCGCCTCTCCAGAACTTTCCATGTTGGCAGAATGCGCCGCTCGTGCTCCTCTCGGAAGGGCGCCTCCAGCCCGTACCACGACGCTGAAGACACGCTGTGAGCGTGCGCATCGGCTGACCATAGGCAACAAAAAAAAAAACAAGGACGGGCCGGTTTACCTCAACCCACAGCATGTCGCTGACTTGGATTCTAGCAGCGCCTCTCCAGAACTTTCCATGTTGGCAGAATGCGCCGCTCGTGCTCCTCTCGGAAGGGCGCCTCCAGCCCGTACCACGGCGCTGAAGACACGCCGTGAGCGTGCGCATCGGCTGCCTGCACAGGAGATGTGCACGCGTATGGTGCGAGCAGGCGTTGTGATAACGCCGCGAGCCGTACGCGTGCACATCTCCTGTCTGTTTAAGTTTCGGCACAGACAGTTGATGTGCACGCGTACGGCTTGCGGCGCTATTACAACTTCTGCTCGCACCATGCGCGTGCACATCTCCTGTCCCGCATCGGAGCAAAAGTCGGCAACAATAGATCTCGCATAGCGAGCAGCGCTTTGCGCTGCATCGCTAGGCGAGACCTAAAAAAAGAACTGCCTCTCATTCAGAACAATGAATAAAGATGGCTAAGCCTCAATTGAGCAAAAGCGGAGAGCATGATATTAGGCAATGGAGGCTACAAGGTGCACCGGTTCGATTGCCTACACACACCTCCCACCAGGGGCGGCTCCTCCGTTTGAGCGGAGGAGCGTCGCCCCACAGGCCAGAGCTGAAAAATAAAATGGTTATAAAGTTTATTTATTACCATTTTATTTTTCAGCAACTGACCTGAGTGACAGGACAGGGTGGAGCCAGTGCTGCGGAGTGGCAGCAGGGAGCTGTGCGCTTTAAAATGTGCATGTCTCTTTGGCCGGCCGTCTTGGGACGGCCAGCCAGACATGCGCATTTTAAAGTTCTCTAACCCAGCTGTCTTAGATAGCCGAGTTAGAGAAAGCACAGGCCTCCAGTGCTCTTAGGAGCACTGAGAGAGGCTGCTCTATCCAATATTGGTGCTGCTCTCATGCTGTGAGAGCAGCGCCAGGATTGGTTAGTGCAGTTTCCTGGTACCATGTTGGAGCCTGCCTGGAAGAAAGACGACCGGCGGAGGAGGACGTTGCGGCACGCCATCAAGGGAAGTGTTTTATTTTTTGTGTCCCCCACGCCCCTCGGTACAAGGCAGCCGCCACTGCCTCTCACGCCAGTTTAGGTGTCCAATCCAGATGCAATTCTTCAAATTAACAAAAAAAAAAATCTCAAGTAACAAGTATGGTTATTATAAACAAAAACAGCGTTTAGAACTCGTTTTTTGTTTGCGCTATGTTATGAAAGTGCCAAAAATGAAATGCCTATTGTCATCATACACGGCAATTGACCCAATTCAGGCAGATTGCCTCTGCTTCAATAAAAGTCAGTGGGATACATTCTCCGGACTATGTTTTTTAAAATCTCCCTCCTGCCTGCTCTGAATCGTTGGCATGTATACTTATGTATAAACAAGATTGCAAGAAATGCTTACATAATGTATATAGTAAGTGTCAACGGTGCAGTGAAACAGTGGTACAAACGATAATACAGGTGATGCTGAACCCCACGGCGGCCTATCAGTAATTGTATCTTTCTTCCCCCCACCCTAGAGTCCTGTCTCTTTATCTCACTCCTGCAGGCTCTCTTTCATACCTTCCTCCCTTTGTTGCCGTTATCTTATCTTTTCCTTTCTCCTTTCTTCATCTTCTGCCTAACTCGATTTTTCTCGAGGTCAAAGCCTGATGATGAAAAAGCTCTTGTTCCAAAAATGAGTCCGTGTTTTGTTTGTTTAAGCTCTCCATCTGTCATTGCTCTCTGGCCTCTAGTGCTCACGCAAATATATTTCACACATAGGGGCTTATTTAAAAGGGCCTTGCGCCACTTTTGCGTCACTTTTCCCATGTTAAAAGTGACGCAAGGGGCTTGTAAATCTGCCCCACAGTGTGCCTGTTTACCCACAGTTGCGGCAAAGTTCACAAACACTTTCCCCAAATATTCAAGGCCTGAAATTAGAATAGTGAATCATCCTCTCCTTGAATATTTGAGGGGATTTGATGCCTATCCCTTGACTTTGAGTGGAAGCAGAAATATAAGCACTTTCAGGAGGTATCTACAGAAAGGGGACCTTAGATGGTTGGAACGTTGGTACATACCATCTGCAGCCCAAGCAGAAATGAATAATAAAAAGTTGTTTGAATACCTCTCCTGCCATCCATAAGCCTCGAAATAAGATACACTACTGCTACCCAATTAAATGACTTCAGACGTATGGAAGGAAGTCTGTGTTTGCCCTGTTGGGACTCTAAATCTAGACAAGCAGATCTCTGCCCCGAGTGTTTCATTCACTAAACCATCATGTTATCTTCTTGTATTGTTCTTTACCACTATTAAACCAAGATGTTCAATAGTGCTGTATTTTCACTGAGACATCTTAAGGATTTTGGGGGCCCAGGCAAACATATTTTGGATCCCCCAGTACAGAACAATTTTAAACATATTAACTATGTTCAGCTAATTAAAGTCCTTATGATGTGAACAAATACTGAATTATACATTAAACTTTCGGAAGCAGGGCACACAAAAAAGCCAAAAGCTCAAGCTGTCTGGCACCCCCAAACCCGAGTATCAAAAAAAAACTTGAACAACCACTGATAAAGCATTTTCTTTTCTGCTTGGATATAGATGTTTTGTCTTGCAACAACATTTTATGTTGCCTTCAGTGTCTAACCAACCTATTCTTCCCATTGTAGGAAAGACATACGCAGGGTGATTTGGTGGTGGATGTTTAGTGCTCTGCAGCATAATATAAAAGTATGACCTACTCACATAGCCTTTGATATTGTAGCTTCAATTGGCAGCTATTCATAATCACATATAAATCCTCCCTTAAAACTGGCAGTCTTGCTGCAGCCATGAAAATCAAAGCGCTGCTCCAAGGATTTTCAGCATTCCATCTGGTGGAATCTGATATTTTTTTGCATAATTCTCTTCCCCTACCTTGTCCCTCCTTTCCTCTTTCTTTGTGCACACTTCTCTGTCTAGACAGTGACTTCTGACTGTCTTGAGTAAGAGAAATGGGACGGGCGGAAGAAGGAAAGAGGTAAAAACAATGGTATCCCGAGAGAGGATGAAGGACAATGAAGGGCGGTAGATATAGAGATGAGGTAGAAAGACAGGTACTGTTGGGAGTGGCATGTGGTGAAGAGAGAAAGATGAGGTGGCCAGAAAAGAAGGTATAGAAACATAAAAAGATAATGAGGTAGGCAGAGAATAAGAGGCACAACGATAGGAAGGGTTTTAGAATGTGGCAGAGAGAGAATTAAATGTAGAGAGGGGGAGGGGTAAGGTAGAGACAGAGGTAATGTAGAAAGAGAGGTGAATCAGAAAGAGACAGAGTGAGCTGTAAACAGGTAGAGGAGTGAGGCACTGAGAGAAGTATGGACAGAGGCAAGGTAGAGGGGAGGCAGCGCAATAGAGATACAGGAAAAATATGAAGAGCTATAGAAAGACAGGCCAGGTAAAGAGAGTGGTTATGCAGAGAGTAAGGCAAAGAGAAAGGGGTGAAGGGCAGAAAGAGAAAGGAGGTGAAATAGAGAGGCAGAGGTGAGTTAGAGAAAGAGAGGTAAGCTTGATACAAAGGCAGAGACAGTGAGGTAGAGAAACAGTCGTGAGGTAGAAAAAGAGGTAGCGAGAAAGGAGTGCTATAGTAAGAGAGGGAAACGGGGAAGGTGGAGAGGTGAGGTAGCAAACAATTGGTTAGGTAAATTGAGAGGTCACGCAGTGAGAGAGAGCCTGGTACAGAGAGATGAGGTAATACGAGGTAGAGTAGCTGCCAAGTTGTCTGGGTGCTTATGTGTGCCATTTCTTTGTTTTTGGTATGCTTATGTGTGACATTTCAATGCCATATGTGTGACACGTTGAATGACACTTTATATCAAGCGGAAAATGGCAGTAAAGTCCATTCAATGACATAAGCTTCAGAAAGTGTCCCTTTTTGTAGAATTTCATGGCCTGGAGACAGCTACATCACTCCTGAGTATTTTATGCAAGATCTCTAACCTACTCCACTGTATGTGCTCCTCTCAGAATACCAACAATGGAGTGTGTATCCTTGGCTAAGATCAGGAAATATAAATCGGAATTGCACGCTACCCTTGCACTAGTAGATGGTAGATCGTTCTCAAAAGACCCATTTTACTTGGGGTGAACATAACATGAAAACAGCTCATCACACTGACTTTGGATAACTCAATCCCCCATTAGCAGAAATGCGCCCATGGTTGCAGACATGTCAAAATGGCCAAACTTGCCCTTGAAAAGGAATCAAGGAGTACCCTTCATGTCTAATATGTTCTCCAAAACTGTCTTCTTATTCAACAGTGTAAAATGCATTCTGGGATTTACAGTTTCGCTTTTCATGTGGGCTGTTGGCTAAAATGACGCAGCTCATTGAAGGTGTATTACGTTTCAGGATCTTTGATTTAAGACCACGCTAAGCAAGAAAGGAGGTGGGGAGTCTGGGGAGGTAGCAGAATTGCAAGGGGTGCTGCTCCTGCTGCCGGTATGCTGCTTTGCTCATATCACCCGCAATTACCTGAAATGCAGTTGCTAGCTTTGGTTGCAAAATGCAAAGAAAATTATGCAGAATAAATTCTGCGATGCACTGTTATTGTCAGGACTAGTTAGAGACTCGATTAGCTGCCCAGCCCAGTCCTCACTCAGACTACCGGCTAGCCACATCATGAAGTCTTCTATAGGCGGTGCTTTAATGTCTCAGCGGTCAGACGCAGCGTATGCATCAAAGGCCCTAGGGAACGACGTCCATGCACTCAAAACCAGCTTCATCAGTGTCCCTACCATAGGCCGCCGCCTTCTGTATCAGTATCCCCATTCTGGACCTGCTTCAACACTAGTTCAACCGAGAGCTACTACAAGAGATACATGAATGGTACCACACTATACAAGTATTAGTGGCCCTTGCCTCACAGGCATCAGTGGCTGCTCGCATTACATGCATCCATGGCCCCAAGGAGTGATGAGCATCAGTGTCCCAATTCTGGGCCTGATGCATCAATACCACCCAGGACTACTGCAGTAGATGCATTATTGGTGCCTCACAGTGAAGGCAATCATTGCTGGCACTTGCAGCACATGCATTAGTAGTTTTTAGGAGTACATGCATCAGTAGCTTCTCATATTACATGCATCCATGGTTCCAAAGAGTAGTCCAGAAGTACAGAGGATCCATGAACACTACGGTTACACTCCTGCGAAATAAATGGAAAGTGGCAAGCCAGACAATAAGAATTAACATCTTCCTAAGTAAAGACAACTAAAGTGGGGCACATAATTATCAGAAATGAAATAAAAAGCACTATTAGACAAAGCATAATTTTGAAAATGTTGTGGATCTGGCATGACACTTACTTATTGGAACCACAATAAATTACAGAATAGCACTTGGCCAGCCCTTGTACAGTATCATACCGACCTAAGCAAAATGCTAATTTTCCAGCGAAACTATGGGCAATGCAAAGTTCTCTTCAGTGAATAAGTTTCAGGTGGCACAAAACGTCTGCTCAAATTAATGACCTTTGGTTTGAAGCATTAGTGCACATTTTACCACGAATGTCCCAAGAACTATGCCATATCCCATAATTCATATTTCAGCGAGAGGCATCAAGGACCACTGCAGCACTTGGGTGCCTAGAAATGTGTTTGAGGCGCTCTCTTAATGAAATTGTAATTGACTATCTCACTCAAATTCACTTTCGTCCTCTCATTCCTCCTCCACTCCCTTCCAGTTGTGTATATCCAACTCCCTCCAGTTTCCTTTAAGATTCTATTTATTCTCCTATTTCCTTCCTCGTTGATTTTTTACAATCCTTCTGCTTTTGCTATCTTTTTCACTCGTCTTTACAAACTTCATCGCCTTTTTTCTTTCCTCCATGTTTTCTCTCTCCTTGCCCGTCTGTCATGATTCCCTCATTAATTCACCAGAGAGGCCTGTTTATTGCGTCCCCGACCCGTCGCTGGTACAGTCAGGGTCGAGGTGCCTGTAGGTTGACACTACGCAGACCGGTACCAGGCGCGCAACGCCCATTGGGCTGAATAGGCTTCCCTTTAATTATTAGTCATGGATCATTCAGGCAGCCCTAGAACACAATTAAAAGTGCTTTCTATTTATATTTGCTGTTCGAAGTATGCACAGATAAGTGCTGAAAACACGGCTCTAGGTGACTGCTTATTTTTGTACCGTCTGGGACATCAAAATAATGAGTTGGCAACCCTAATCATAAGACTGGAAGTTTTTTGCAGGATCAGCACATTATTTATTTCCTCACCCCGATCCCGGATTAATGCCATAATAGCAGGGCTTTAAGTGGGCCGGGTCCTGCCGGTGCTCAGCACCAGCAGTTCGTAAAAGCAGGCGCCGAGACGAGTCCCTATCTGGCTCTCCATTTTCACCCTCACACTCAGACTGGAAAAAAAAATTCTTAACTCTGCAGCAGTTCACTGTTTTGATGTAACTTTTATTTTTTTGCAGTTCTGTATTGCTAAACTTGCAGGGCTTTACATGAGCACCAACAAGGACATCTTCATTTATTTTTGGTAGGCACGGACAATTAAGTGATTTGCCCAGAAACACATGATGTTGAGCCGACGCTGAGACTCAAACCTGCTTCCTCAGCTCCAAAGTTGGCAGCTCTAGCCATTACGCCACAACCTCTTGCACAAAAACTAAAGCATTTTCAATATTATATACAACGAAGCCATTGTTGTATGTATGCATGTAGCATATTTATCTTATGCAACTAACAACCTTTGACAAAGCCAATAGTCCTAGCTTGTTGTAGGTGTAATGTTACTTATGTGGAGGCAATAACAGAAGCAGCGAAATACCAGTCGGGCGGCACAATATGCTGAACACAGATTTTTAGCATAAATGTTTTAAGCCACGCCCTTAATTATATCGCCCCTTTGAGAGACCCCCCTGTAGGAAGCTGACTCTGTATATTCTATACCAAAATGAGGTATAGTGTGCACAGAGTCCAGTGGAACCCCAAAGGTAGGCAGAGGTAAAAGTAGATAGCACCTTACTCTCTATTTGTGGTAGTGTGGGCAAGCAGTAAGACTTTATCAGAGGGTAGTGTTAAGCATTGATTGTACACACTCAGGCAAGAAATGATGTCACACACTCAAAGACTGAACTCAGACCAATTTGTTTGTATAAAAATATTATTTAGTTATTTTATTTCTAAAACCAAGCCAGACCAGGTGCAAGTAATTGAAATAATACTTTGCAAAATCTTATGCAGTGATTTACAGTTGAATGCAGGTTCAAATGCAGTTACTTGTTTTACAGGTAAGTAAACAGTTCAAAATTACTTTTCAGTTACTTTAAAGATTACTGTGCACGTTACTTTTTAAGTTACTTTTGCTAATCAGTGTGAAATGCCTAGATATCACACTGAGACCTTTCCCAGACAAAAGGTAAGTAATTCAGTTTTTACACATATGCAGTTTTTCAATGTTTCATACAAACCAACTCCACACTTAGAAGAATTTTCAAGGAAAAGCAGACAATGCAATCCTATGGGAGGAATTGAAGTTATCGGTTTGCAGGTAAGTACTGGTTTGTGGGAGTTGGTATTCTGGGGTTAGAACCAGGGTTCCCCCAGGGTCGACGATGCACTCTCAGAACACCCTCAGCGGCACTAGGGCGGCCGGGTGCAGAGTGCTGACGCCCAATGTTATCCAATGGGGGATAGGGGCCTCCAGTTGGTGACTGCTCACAAGCAGGCCACAAGGTTGTGGGAGCAAAGCTCCTGGTGTTAGACTCAGGGCAAAGAGGGGTCTGAGTTAGCATGAAAGGTGCACCCACAACGGCACAGTGGCAGCCGTGTGCAGGGTTCTGTTTTGGCGTTGGGTGCCCTGATGTTTTCAATGGGGAATTCCGGTTTTGGTTTTTGGCTGCAGGCTCGGTCCAGGAAGACTTCCAGGGAAGATCCAACAGCTGGGCAGTTAAGTTGGAGGGCTCGGGACATAGGTGCACCTCGGGTTCTCTTCTCCAGGGCGCAGGGTGGCTGGATGAAGGGGTGTCTTTAGAGGTCAGGTTTCACCTCACCAGGCCACTCGCGGTTGGGGGGGGGGTCTCTGTGCAGAGGCTGCAGGCGACGTCGGGGAGTCCTGGAGGGGTCAACCCCCAGTGGACTCAGACTCTGGAGCGCTGGGGGACCTCGCTGGGATCAGTGGGCCACCCAGATTCGGGCCGTAGGCGTCGGGTGCAGTGGTGGTTTCAAGCATTGGGTTTCTTTGTCCTCAGCAGGCTCAGAGTCTGTCTTGGGAGTTTCTTTTGAACAGAGCTGCTGTTCACAGGAGATCGGGTCTTTGTTGGAGGCAGTCAGTCCTCCCAAGTGTTCTGGAGGTCGCTGGCTGCAGGACAAGGCGACTTTTGGCGCAGGATCTCTAGAAACAGCAGACTGGCCGATAGGGCTGGGGCCAAGTCAGTTCTTCTCTGCAGTCTCCTCTGCTGGGCGTCTTCTTTCGTCCTTCTTCTTCTTAGGTTGCGGGAATCTGTCTTCTTGGTACAGGGTTGCCCCCAAAATACTGAATTTAGGGGACGTTTTAGGGGTCTCGAGATCAGTAGCCAATGGGCTACTGACCTTAGGGTGACTACACCCTTGGTGTGTTCACCCCACATGGGGGAGTGGGCACAATCCCTAATCCTGATTGGAGAGTGCCTGCCATCTGCAAGATGGCGAGAACTGAAGAGTGGGCTTCACCTTGCCTCCCCCACCTGAGGGGTGGGATTGGTAGAGGTGGGCACACCTTCTGGGCTGTGCTAATTTTTCCCACCTGTCTTCCGCCGAAAAGGAGGTTAGACAGGAAGGGGGCCTCCTCCGGATAGCAAGGGAGGCTGGGGATCGCGTTACAAAGGCAGCAAGGCCTTTGAAGCTCTCCTGCCACAGATGGCTCTTCCTGGCCTGGGGGAGGTGTGACCACCTCCGCCCAGGAAAGGCTTTGTTTCTGGGCTCAGGGTGCGAAGGCTCCCACCGCAGGGGTCCAGAAACATGTCTCGTGGTGGCAGGCTGGTGTATACCAGTCAGGGAATCCACCAGAGGCTGGTCTCTTTTCAGGGGGCATCTCTAAGATGCCCTCTGAGTGCATTGTATAATAAATCCCACACTGGCATCAGTGTGGGTTTATTATGCCGAGACGTTTTCTACCAAACTTCCCAGAATTCAGTAATGCCATATGGTGCTGTGGAGTTCATAATGACAAACTCCCAGACCATATACTCTTTATGGCTTTACTGCACTTACAATGTCTAAAAATGGACTTAGACACTGTAGGGGTACAGTGTTCATGCAACTGTACCCTCACCAGTGGTATTGTGCACCCAGCTACAGGGGTGTCTTACCTATACCATACGCAGTGGGTTGCAGGCATGCCACACAGGAATGTGTGCCATGTCGACTCTTCACTTTTCTCTGCACCAAAACACGCAGCCTACAATAGCAGTGTGTGTGTGTTAAGGTACTGGACCTCTAAGGGTGACACAATATGTGCTTCAGCCCTTAGAGGCCTTTCCTGGTCACAGTGCCCATGGTACCTTTTACAAGGGACTTACATGTGGCCAGAGATGTGCCAATTGGGGGTATAAAGGTAAAGCTTTCGGAAAGAACACAGGCCCTGGGAACCTGATTGGCAGGGACCCAGGGCACATCAAGTCAAAGTGCATTAGAAATCTAGCAAAAAGTAGAGGGGTTACTGCAACAGAAACCCAGCTTCCTACACTCCCCAGTTTTTTCATCCCACTTAAAGCCCTGCATAATAGTAATAGTTTAACTTGTATCTTAAACCCTACACCGCCGTCAATAGCATGCTGAGTAACTTCAAGTGTCTGGGAATGCACCCTGCATTCAGACAACTCACTCCTCATTCTCGCCCTTCACTTTCACGCTCACCCTGCACTCACTGCGATCACTCTGCACTCACAATGCACTTGCGCTGTTCGCCCTGTACCTCACCCTGTAGTCACACGAACACACTACTCACCTGCACTCATGTGACACTTCACCCACCTGTCCCCCTCACTGCTCAATCTGCAATCTCACTCAAACAAGACCATCACTAACCATTGCATTCATTCATCCCACTCTGCACTTACATCCGCACCATATGGTCACCTCACTCACCCTGCAGTCACTCCTATTACCCTACTCTCACACTGTCGCATCGCTCACCGTGCACTCACATGGGCACTCCTGCCACCCACACAGTACAGAGGATTAATGTGTCTGCTACAAAGAAAGTGTACCATGCAGATCACAGAAATGAGTGTGTGTGCAATAAGTAGCGCTATAAAAAAATGAAATGTTTGTCAGAAAGGCGCTATAGAGAGATGAGGGGCATTGTTGGTGAGTGGTACTGAGGAAATTCATGGAAAAGGAGGAAATGGGGGAGGGGCGACCCAAAAAAAATGTTGGACCGTATGCGACTAGTGTTAGGGTCAGCTCTGGCTGGGAGTGTTAGTCCCCCCCCCCCCTCCAAAGTTCGGGTCCAGTTGTGCCCCTGACAGGTACTCACACCCACAACTTTAAGTCTGGGCACGATTCCTGCTGATGTTCATAGCTGTGGCCACCGTTGGATGTGAGGAGCAGGGGTGTGTTGAATGGTGAAAGTCTCATGCAGGCCTGACATAACTTCGACCTTTGACCTCGATAGTGCTCAGACACAGAAGCACCAGAAGTGCGTGCAAGAGATGGGAAAAGATCGGCCTCCACATGTCTTGAGATAGTAATTCCAACTGCCTCCCTTTCTGTAAAGTCTCTTTAAACCTCATCTCATCCTGCCGGGGCGTGTGATAAAATGCACAATTACCAAAAAAGCTTCTTGAAAGAGAAACCCACACTCCAGTAAAAAAAAATATCTTTGTTTTAAACCCAATTCTTTTTACAATAGTTACAAAAAATGGCCCTGAGGGCTGCCTTTAAGCTTGCACCACCCTTTGTAGAGGTCTTTTAGACCAAATCAATGTCAACTCAACCAAACCAATATTACTGAGCCAGTGTTTGATAGATTAATAAACCATATCATTTACACAAGGACTCTCCCCAGAAGTGTACCTCAGAGTCCTGCCAATGTTGTTCGCCCATTACGCGTGGGTAGCAAGGGGCGGAGCAGGACCACAGCGAGCAGGAAGCCTCTTGCTGCTTCTGGGAAGAGCAGTGAGAAGGGCGAGCGTTCTCGGGAGCCGGTGGACAGGGGAGTCTAGGCGTGAACTAGGGTGCGAGCCTGGACAGAAGGAAGGGGCAGTAACAGGGACGCTGCAGCCCGCGCCCATGCACAAGCACTACCGGAGATCCAATCAGTAACTCAGGCCCACTCGGGGGCAGGGCCATCAGCACAGAATCCTGAACATCCTCTCTATTGGCTGAATGAGGCAGCAAGGGGAAGAATAAGTGTGAGAGGTTGTGATCTGAATACAGGGCATACTGTCGGCTCAGCAGCTGATATGCTTGAGGGTTCTGAGACCTCGCGGTAATACGGGGGAATTCCCAAAATGCCTTAGTCTAATTCCCGATGAGTGACACTTGGCAGGGCTAAAATACGCGGTAGAGGTGCGAGGTAGAAAGTAGTCAGATAGACAGGGAGTTAGAGAGGTGCATTTGAGACAACTGAATTATATGGAGCCGATATATAAATGTAAACATCTATAGAGAGTTGTAAGGTAGAGGAAGAGTTGAGGTAAAGGAAGCTATATAAATAGGTACAAAAAGTGGTAAAGAGTGAGTTGAAGTCAAGACAGACAAGTATTTTAGAGAGTGGGGTATTGGTGAGAGAGGTGAGGTGGACATAAGTGAGGTAAAGAGCGTTGAGATAGATGGTATAGGTACAAGGAGATGCAGGTAGAGAAAACAGTAAAGAAAGATGGGTGAGGTAGAAGAGGTGAAGTGACGTAAGGATAGACAGACTGAAACATCACTGTACTGTCTAACTGGATTGCGATTAACAACTTGAAAGCGCGAGAGTACCCAGACCTAGACACCATTTTAGCCATGCACTCGACTGCACTCTATATTGTGCTGCAGGGCACTTGTTTACATACACTCGCCGTCTGGTCTATGCCCTCCTCTGCTCTGTGATCATTCCGTCCGGTCTGATCTCGTGCGTTGGAAACCTTTCAGCCCCGCCCCCTCCATAATATGCTGACACGGTCCTCACGGCTATTAATATTACAGCAGGATTCCCCGGGCCAATTAGAGAGTAGTGCAGTGCGGAGGAAAAGGTGTAACTGGATCTTGTGACTGCGAAGAGACCTTCCAAGAGACGAGGAGGCTTCGCGGTTACACTAGCGGCAGTGCCCTAAGTGCTGCGGGGCAGTAAGCAGCATCCCAGAGTAACGATGCAAGCAGCAGCAACTTCAGCACGCATCTACACCCAGGGACGCCCTCCTGTCCCTACAAAGGATCTATGGCAGGATTTGTAAAATCTCGCCCCGGGTTCGACAATGGAAGTTTGGAAATGCAGATTTTTTTTGTATTCTTTCAGAATGGGTCCTTCCGCGCTGTGAGTCAAGGAATGTTAATGTGGCTTTTGTTTGGTAGCGTATTTGACGCTTGAGGCGAATGTCATTGGTAAACCAATGGAAGAGAACGCATAACAATGCCCTTCTTTGAAATTTAGCCTATAAAATAGGTGGGCACCCTACCTCCAAACTGCCATCCGCCTCCTTGTGTACTACGTAGAAACATCCTCTTCTGCATGCTCTCCACTCGATGTGCCATGTTTAAGGTTACCACATGGCCCCATTTCTCATGACGCAATGCTCCACGCCTGCAGGAATCTGTTCAACTGAATGACCTTGGACTACAGCTCCCAGAAAGCATTAAGTTGTTAAGCAAAAATCCAGAGCTTTAGGTCACTGCATTCTTGGTGACATGGAGTAATCTGGTAACCGTAGATATTTGTGCACTATCTCCCAATGCACTCAACCTTTAAACTGCCCCACTTGTTTCACTTCTACTCTGAAAGCACTTTTGTAAAGTACCACACACCTCACCTCCAAACAGCTGTGCTGCTGTTCCATACATTTCATTTTTCGTAGCATAAAACAATAAAATACTGTTTACCTGTACATAGCCGTTTCTGCTTGCTTCCAGTCCATCTTGAGTTTATTTCTATACCAGCGAATGGAATTGTGGGATGCTGTGGCATTTATCTAGTAATTAAGTATTTAACATAATGCACCATCTACTGTATAATTTGTAGTGTTCCATAAAAAAATTCTCTTTCTAGCACAAACTGATCAAAATTTATTAAAAAAAGATTGCCGCTTGTGGTGCAGCACAGTGGCAGACTCCTTCCAAAGTTAACTGGTCGCCATTCAGTTGCTGATTGTTGCATTCAGGTGTTACACTGCTACTAATAAGATGAAGCTATTGCTCAGACAGCATTCATGTTTATTAAAATGCCAAAGATGATAAATAACGCTTCCACAGTATGTGCTGGCATCCATCTGCATCATTTCAGCATCATTTGTTTTTTCATGCTGCATAATTTAGTCAATATACCAGAAAATGTCCCTCCTGCATATAATTATCTTACTACCAAACAGACATGGCCCTCTTGTTTCCAGACAAACCAGTTACGTTCTAATGCACTACACATTACAATGTTATCTATGAATTGTCCTTCTTACAGTACACTTTGAGTTCATTTTAATGGTACTTTATAGTACAACCACTTTCAGTCCACCCAGACATCATCTCTACACAGCACAATAAACCTTCCCTCCAAACTACCCCCTCTTACCCCGAGAGTTAATTTCTACAACACTGTGCAATATACTCTATAACTAAACTGCCCTCCAATCTGCTTCTCGTACACCCTCAACGTTAATTCCTACAGTAAGCTACAATAATAAACCTACCCCCAAACTGGCTGCTACTTTAAGTCCACCCTGGAATTTAATTCCCACAAGATACAATAATAAACCTATCCCCACCCGCCCGCTGCTCCCAGTCCACCCAGGCAGTTCATTCCCACAACAAGATACAATAAAAAACCTACTTCCAAACCGCCCACTGCTTCCAGTCCACCCATGAAGTTACACAAGATACAATAATAAACCTACCCCTACCCACCTGCTGCATTGAGTTGACCAAGGAAGTTTAATCCCACAACAAGATGCAATAATAAATCTATCCCCACCCGCTGCTTTCAGTCCACTCAGGAAGTTAATTCCAGCAAGATACTATAATAAATCTTTCTCTACCCGCCGCTTCTAGTCCACTCAGGAAGTTCATTCCCACACCAGATGCAATAATCATCAATCTATCAGCATTTGTACAGTGCAGCACTGTCACCCCTAGGGTTATCTGTGCGCTGGGGGTGCAAGTCTCCGTTGAAGAGCCAGGTCTTGATTTTCTTCCTGAATTCCACCAGCGAGGGTGCTGTTCAAAGATGGAGGGGTGGTTGTTCCAGGTCTTGGCGGCGATGTAGAATTAGCGCCCCCCGCTGCGGCTGTGACTTATGCGGGGTGTGTGCGCAGGGGCTAGTGAGAAGGAGCGCAGGAGTCTTGCGGGCAGGTGGAAGTTCAGTCGTTTGTTGAGGTAGGCCGGTCCTTGATAGTGCAGAGATTTGTAGGCGTGCGTGAGGATCTTGAACTGGCATCTCTTCTGGATGGAGGTTTCGGATGTGGGGTGATGTGGGTCTGTTTGGGGAGGTCCAGGAAGAGTCCCGCTGCAGCATTCTGTATGGTCTGGACTCTTTTGAGGAGCTTGGTGGAGATGCCGGCATAGAGAGCGTTGCCGTAGTCGAGGCGGCTGGGGGCGAGGGTCTGAGTGACGGTCTTTCTGGTGTTGACTGGGATCCATCTGAAGATTCTGCGAAGGGTATAAAAGCTGAAGGCGACTGCGTTGACATGTCATTTCATGGTCAGTTCACTGTTGATGATGATGCCTATGTTGCGTGCATGATCTGTGGGTGTGGGTGTTTGAGAAATCAGCCCGAACCCCCACCCCCACGTCAGACTTACCTTCTGAATCGGTAGGGTGGCCCCTGTTCCATATGTGTCCCGATGTTGACGACGAAGGCGGAATAGGGAAACAAACAGTGAAAACGGACTGTCGTTCGTTTGTGCAGGAAGGACCAGGGACAGCTCAACAAACGGACCAATCAGGAAATGAGGGTGTGTTGCAGAGTAACCAATCCTCGACGCTCGGTGGGGGTGAAAAGGAAAGGGAGGATGCCGAACGAGGTGACATCACGGGAGAAGACGCAGCGGGAAGGGAATCCGTCCAGAGAACCACCGTCCCGGAAGACGCCACCAAGGAGTACATACACGCAGGAGAAGCCGAAGAAGAAGGAACCCTGGACGAGTGGAGCGAGGAGTGGTGGTCCCCAGAGGACGCGTTGGAGCCGCCGCAACTCTGGAGAGTTGCGGCCCATGGCGGTACGTGAACGAAAAGAGGGAAAAAAACTAGGTTGGGAGGTGGGTTTCGGAACTGAGCCTAGCATAAACTTGTCAGCTACGCTTCTTCTGGGGGAGGGGTTGGTCATTGCAGCATTTCTTTTCATTCTCTTTTTTTTTTTGTTTTCCCTCACGTTTTCTCTGCGCACGGGCACCATCCCTTTCCAGGGTAGTGTGAAGAGTCCGTCACCCAACATCCGATGACGGACTGTTGAAAAGAATTAAAGAGAAAGACTTGGTTCTTTGTGCACGAATACTCCCACAGGTGGTGAGGTGAAGGGATATTATTCTAGAGCAACCCAGGGCCATAATCATACTTACCGCTTCTCTCTCCTTTGTTTCACTCCCTCCACAAGCCTCCTGGGACCTCTTCCTGACATCGGAACGCCTTGAGGGAATCACACACAAGGAAAGGAATCTCTTGAAGAAATTCTAGTCATCTGAGGCCTCACCAGAGACTGAATGCCAAACTTTAATTTGAATTTATTTGGAGAAGAGCTCCTACTTGTTTACTTTGAACTGTTAATTGGAAAATAGAGCCCTTCAAACATAGCATTCCTTCGGCCTCCTCGCTTCTGTTTCCGCCCATCCCTCCCACAGGGTGTTTGTCCGAGTTCTGCTGGCCACTAGCTGTGGTCCTATATGGTTGTGTTCTTCCTGAAGATCAGTACTTCTGTCGTGTCGGAGTTCAGTTTAAGGCAGTTGTCTCTCATTCAGTTGGCTACATTGGTCATGACGTCGCAGAAGTTGATTCTGGTGGTGGAGGGTCTTCGGTGAGCGAGAGGATGAGTTGAGTGTCGTCTATGTAGGAATTATGTTGAGGCCGTGGGTTCGGACGATGTCTGCGAGGGGGTCATGTGGGTGTTGAACAAGGTGGGGCTGAGGGATGATCCTTGGGATATGCTGAATTAGATGTCCTTGGGTTCGAAGGTAAAGGGTGACAACCGGATGACCCGTGTGCGTCCTGTGAGGAAAGAGGCGATCCACTTGAGGCGTTTTGCTGAATGCCGATGTTGATGAGGGTGTGGTGGGAAACCGTGTCAAAAGCAGTAGAGAGGTCGAGGAGGATCAGGGCCACAGTCTCTGCGGTCAAGGAGGGTTCTGATATAGTCTGTGGCAACAATCAGGGCGTTCTCAGTGCTATGGTTGGCACTGATGTAGCGGAAGGGGGTGGGAAATAATAACATCACTTATCCACACCATACACTATATTAGCTATGAAAACATAACTATAATGTCGGGCCCATAAGACAATATTTCTCTGATAACCACATAACCGTAACAAAGGTCCTCCAACGGATCTTTGGTAGAGTTAAAAGGGACTGTGTAATTGAAACCACGGAAATGCTATTTCACCATGAGGACCTAGAATGAAGGAAATACGCTAAACAACATAATTCAATTATTAGGCAATATTTATCTATCTCATGAATAAAGACAGACGCCTTTCTTTTGATTATCTCTTTGTTATTCAGATTAGTGAATGGTCAATCACAAAAGTCCAAATAGAATCATAAATATCATTTAGTTCGCAAATGTTACAGAATATCACAATACTGAATAATGGATTCAAATCACAATAACAGATTCATCAAGAATAGAGGAGTGAGAATAAGAGAAATTCACAGCAGCAGTGAAAAATACTTCACCTAAGAACGGAAATTCTAATGCTCAGCGAACATTAGTAGGAAAACTATTCCCACGGCCGTTAGGAATAGCAGAGGCAGCACCATCAGCCGATGATGTGCAAAGTCTCAGGAAAGTTCAATGGTTCAGCAGGATTGCCAGCCAGAGCGTCAGGAATCAGCACGGCATGCAGCACACCATGAACGCAGGACAAGTCCCCAGAAGTCTTGAGAACAAGCCGAAGAGCACCTTCCCACGAAGGTCTTTATACATTGCTACTTCCTTTCCTTGCCTAATTTGTTGCACTTTCTTCTTTCTACAAACATTTTCATTGGCTAAACATGATGGTGTGGTCTTCTGACAATGACCTAACCATAATTTCTGAACACTCTTTGTCTAATACATTATACAACTTCCTTGGAGGAAGAGGAAATAACCTAGTTACAAATGTATTTTATTAATGAAACAGTAACTTTCAAACATCCCTTTACTCTCGCTCAGACACGAAAGAACGAAATATTTTCAGACAGAATTAGGCTAATATCTACACTCTAGGAAACAACTCGTAACATGTGAAGGTCTGCAGCTAAGGACAGCATTGTGTTACAAATCACGGGACAGGAGTACTTGCCCACATCCCCATATATTCTGAGGCCTATATTTATTATACAAAAGAGAGAATTCATTCTAAAGAAAGAATCCTACACTATACTTTCACGAAGAATAACGCATTTTCCCTTGTCTTTTTTAATTTCTGCAGTAAGAGAGACAGAATGACACACATTAGAAAATACATGTAAACTGTATTAATTTCACTTAGTCCTCACTATGTTTTTATTTGTCTAACTAAAATAGAGCATATTGTCGTGCCTTTGCACATTTCTCTAGTTGTACACTAATTCTGTTAACATTAGTAGTTTTTATTTCTCCAAACATAAGTAATAATTCACCCTGACAGGTGGATTTCATTGAGCAAATTTTATTACAAAAATATTGCTCCATCAGCACGGACTCCTGATTGGAAGGTGTCAAGTAGGTCGTTTTGTTCCAGGTATTCGGTAAGCTGTTTGTTTATGGCCTTTTCGAGTACTTTGGCCGGGTAGGCGAGCAGATTCTGTTTGAGTTCGCTGGTGAAGGAGCCGGTTTCCATGTTCTAAACTTACTCTGAAAACTCTTGCCGATGTCTCTTTTTTTGTCTGCTTGAAAGTGTGGAGGGGAGGGAAATTATTGTTAGCCAACTATGCATTACAGTTCCAATGAACCATGACTCCGAAGGATCATGTGAGAAGTTGGCCTGGTATATGCTGTCCACTAATTAAAGTGGGCACCTTGCACCAGTCCAAACGACCCTTATTGATGATTAGGTTAAAGACAACCTTTATAGAAAGCTATCCTAGTGGTAGCTGTGGAGAGCAGCCTTCAGGCTAAGTCTTGAAGGAATGTAAAGCAGCTTGTTTTACCAGTATATAACCTCTTGAATGACCAAATGAAAGGAGAACCACACCAGGTATATATATAAAATATATGTATTTATTACTAAACACTCTCTACTATCCTCTTTATGAGATTAGAGAACAAGGCACACAGTATTACAGTACTAGAACGACAGTAAATAGCACAATACACAGTGGGCTCCAGGGGGAGACCAAACCATATATTAAGAAAGTGGTATAACAACCACGACTTGACTAGACACAGTGCCTAGAGCACATAGAATCGCTGGGACCCCAAGGAACCACCCAAGGTAGTGACACAGGGGACCCACGGAGGACGGGAGCAGTGTGGGAACACAGACGCGAGCTCCGTACAACTCTATGGGAAAGTCGCGGTTGGAATTTTAAAGTTTAAGGACACTTAGGAGAGGACTTCAAGCAAACCCAGCTAAACATAGAAGGTTCTAAGGCCAGCACCCTTGAGAGTACTGAGGTACCCGTGTTACCTATCCCAGAGGAGCCGGGTGCATAGGGGTCAAGTGGTGTCGGAAACCCTCGTCGTTTTCAATGGCGTGATGCGAGGAAGTACTGCTACCGTGGAGAAGAAAAGTGTCCGGTGTGATCCAAGCCTGGATCGGAGATGTGAAGAACCTGAAAGCAGAGGGGACAAAGTCTGGGTCACTTCACGTGACCAGGAGCGGAGCAATCGAATGCCCACCGATGTCGGGTGCTTCAGGTGCGAAGAGGTGAAGCTTGACTCTGCAGCCACGGGGACCAGGAGGCATCGACGTCGACCAGGATCCGCAGGCGAGCTGTCCCACGAAGGATGTCGAGAGCTGAGGGGTCAGTTTCCGGATTGGAGACCAACAAGCCTTGGCAACTGCAACCAACGCGGTCAGAGTAATGATGCTTCTGTGAGGACCAGCAAGGTCCTGGGGACTCCCCAAGCGATGGAGAGTCAGGGCACGTCTGGAGCAACCAGGGAAGCCCATGGAAAGTTAAAGTTGCCTTCTCAGGGACCCACAGGTCAACGGACCAGGGATCGCAAAGGGACCTCGAGAGGAATCCACACAATACCAGCCCACGGAACACTGGTGGAGTGTAGGCCAGTAATCTTCGGTGGAAACACTGCTCGGGGCTTGGACTACAAGTAGCCCAAAGCACAGCCTCAGGGATCGCCTAAAAGCATATGCTGCTGCAAATGTGCACGGTGTCCAGGGGTTCCAGTTGCACGGTCCCCACGAGGGCTGCGGGTCTCAGGTTTGCTGAGAGCACTAGTCGGCCTCGGGGAAGCTTGGGCACCCACCTCCTGTGTTGCAAAATCTTCGGAGTCCTTCGGGAGCTGCGTAGATGCAAACCGGTCAGATGCATTGAGGTGCCTGTGTTGCAGGGGAGTAACTCCTTTACTCCAAGGGAGATTCTTCAGTCGTCCAGCAAAGCGTAGATCGTCGAAGGTTACTTGGTTTCTGTAGCAGAGTTTAGTCCAGGTAATATCCAAAGTCCTGTAGTCAGTGTTCCTACTTTATACCCAAGGAAGGGGTGGGACAAACTCTGGGGACCCACCTATGGGAAGGTCAGGACAGAGGGGTGGCTACACCCATGTCCTTTGTCCAGTTTCGCGCCAGAGCAGGAGCTGGTAGCCCCTGCAACCGGTTTGAGCTGGACTATGCACAGGTACACCAAATGTGCCCCCAGTGCAGACATCAAAGCACTCTGAGAGTGCACCCACCCAGCCCCAATACACTAAAGCCTGTCTGGGAGGTGGTCACATCTCCCTGTGACAGGAAACCTATTGTCAAGCCTTCCCTGCCGGAGTTTCATCCAGCAGCAGGAGGGCAGACTCGTGTCTGTGGCTGGCAGCATCCATTTTGTGATGCCAGGGCTCTGTGAAGCTGGTACCGAGTGTACCGGTACTGTCATATTTCTCCCTCTAGGAGGGAGGAATCATACCTCCCACACCAGTTACTGGTGTGGAGGTATGATTCCAAGGTGTTTGACACCAAACACGACATAATTCCTTGCAGCTGTTTTAAAGTTAGCATTTACCGCGAGGTTATAATGCACTTAAGAGTATATGGTTGGCTGCATCACAGACAACCCCGGAATAGTGGTTGTCAGGATTGATAAGGCCTGCCATAGGGGTGACTGATAGGCTTATATGTGCAGTGATTAGGATAGATATAGTGAACCTATATCTAAGGAAGGGATGCATGCACCACCTTACACAGGCTGCAGTAGCAGACCTGTTGTGTCATTTTGAATGGCCTCTCAGGGGTGGCATAATACATGCTGCAGCCCCTGGGAGGGCTCTGGGGTACCTATGCCCTGGGTACATAGTATACCATATACTAGGGACTTATAAGGGTACCCCAGAACCCAATCTGGCGTGTACCTAAAGTACATGCAATCAATTTAGAGGAGAAAGCAGATAGACTGGGGTCCTGAATAGCAGGATCCCAGTCAGACTAAGTCGAAAACAGTGAAACATCAGCAAAAAGTGGGGGTAACTATAAGAAGCAGATCCTACTCTCCTACACAACCCCCCCCCCCAAACGTCAGGACATTAAACTAACCTTGACCAGTTGAGTCTTCATGATCTAAGTGGAAATATCTGGAGAGTCCATCTGCATTGGCATGGTTAATCCCAGGTCTATGTTCCACTGTATAGTCCATCCCCTGTAGGGAAATGGACCACCTCAAAAGTTTGGGGTTTTCACCCTTCATCTGTTTTAGCCATGAGAGGGGCTTGTGGTCTGTCTGAACAATGAAGTGAGTGCCAAACAAGTATGGCCTCAGCTTCTTCAAGGCCCAAACCACAGCAAAGGCTTCCCTCTCAATGGCTGACCAATGTTTCTCTCTGGGGGTCAACCTTCTGCTAATAAAAGCTACTGGCTGATCCTTCCTGACCTTCATCATTCAATTGTGATAACACAGCCCCTACCCCCAACTCAGATGCATCTGTTTGGACAATGAATTGTTTGGAGTAGTCAGGACTTTGCAGAACGGGAGCAGTGCACATGGCCTGCTTCAGGTCATCAAATGCCTTTTTTACAGCTGACTGTCCACTGAACATTCTTTGGCATTCTCTTGGAGGTTAAGTCATTCAAAGGGGTAACTATGAATCCATATCCTTTGGCAAACCTCCTATATTACCCAGTCGGGCCCAAGAAAGCTCTGACCTGAGTCTGGGTGGTTGGAGCAACCCAGTCCATTATGGTCTGGATTTTGCTCGCAATGGTTGAACCTGGCCTCCACCCACAAGGTGGCCCAGGTATACAACTTGGCTCTGCCCTATCTGGCACTTGGTGGCCTTGATAGTGAGGCCTGCTTTCTGCAGGGCCTCCAAAACATTTCTCAGGTGGACCAGGTGATCCTCCCAGGTGGAGCTAAAGACAGCAATATCATCTAGATATGCTGCACTATAGGCTTCCAGGCCTGTAAGGACTTTGTTCACCAACCTTTGAAAAGTGGCAGGTGCATTCTTCAAACCAAAGGGCATCACCACAAATTGGTAGTGCCCACTAGGGGTTGAGAATGCTGTTTTGGCTTTTGCATCCTCAGCTAGTCTGATCTGCCAGTAGCCAGCTGTCAGGTCAAATGTGCTCAGAAACTTGGCTGAGGCCAAAGTATCTATAAGCTCATCTGCCCTAGGGATTGGATGTGCATCAGTCCTAGTGACTGTATTGAGACCTCTGTAGTCCACACAAAACCTCATCTCTCTCTTACCACCCTGGGTGTGAGGTTTAGGCACTAAGACTACTGGACTAGCCCAAGGGCTATCTGAGGGTTCAATCACACCCAAATCCAACATCTTCTGGACTTCAGTCCTGATGCAGTCCCTGACATGGTCAGGTTGCCTGTAAATTTTATTTTTAACAGGCAGACTGTCCCCAGTGTCCACTTCAAGAGTGCACCAGGTAGTCTGACTTGGAGTCAGTGAGAACATATGTCTAAACTGGTTGAGAACTTTTCTGCAATCAGTTTGCTGCTGGTCAGTGAGGCTGCCTGCCAAGGCTACACCATCTACTGAACCATCATCAGGGTTCTGTGAGAGCAGGTCAGGGAGTGGATCACTCTCTTCCTCCTGTCCCTCATCAGTAGCCATGAGCAAGCCCATGTCTGCCCTGTCAACATATGGTTTGAGCCTGTTGACATGGAGCACCCTATGAGGGCTCCTGGGAGTTCCAAGGTCCACCAGGTAGGTAACTTCTCCCTTTTGCTCAATAATTGTATGAGGGCCACTCCACTTGTCTTGGAGGGCTGCTGGGGCCACAGGCTCCAAAACCCATACTTTCTGTCCTGGCTGATAAACAGTCAACAGAGCCTTTTGGTCATGCCAGGCCTTTTGTAATTCCTGGCTAGCCTCAAGGTTTTTAGTTGCCTTCTTCATGTACTCAGCCATCCTGGAGCGGAGACCAAGTACAAAGTCCACAATATCCTGTTTAGGGGGTTTGAGAGGTAACTCCCATCCCTCCTTCACTAGACACAACGGACCCCTAACTGGATGTCCAAACAGAAGCTCAAATGGGCTGTAACCAACCCCCTTCTGTGGAACCTCTCTGTAGGCAAAGAGAAGGCAGGGCAAAAGTATGTCCCATCTGCGCCTAAGCTTTTCTGGGAGACCTTTAATCATGCCCTTTAAGGTTTTGTTGAACCTTTCAACTAAACCATTGCATTGTGGGTGATAAGGGGTGGTAAATTTGTAATTTACACCACACTCCTTCCACATAGCAGCTAAGTAACTAGACATGAAGTTGGCATCTCTGTCTGATACTACCTCCTTAGGAAAACCCACCCTGGAAAAGATTCCCAGGAGGGCCCTTGCCACCACGGGAGCTGTGGTGGTTCTAAGGTCTAAGGGTAATTGCCTCTGGATACCTAGTGGCATGGTCCACCACCACCAGTATAAATCTGTGCCCAGATGCAGTTTGAGGATCTAGGGGACCAACAATGTCAATCCCTACCCTCTCAAAGGGAACCCCCACCACAGGTAGCGGTATCAGGGGGGCCTTTGTAGTGCTACCTGCCTTACCACTGGCTTGACAGGTGACACAGGAGCGACAAAACTCCTTGGTGTCTTCAGACATATGAGGCCAATGAAAGTGAGGGACAATTCTGTCCCAAGTCTTGTTTTGACCTAGGTGACCTGCTAATGGGATATCATGTGCTAGGGTCAATAGGAAGCTCCTAAACTTCAGAGGTATAACCAACCTCCTGGTGGCTCCAGGCTTGGGGTCTCTACACTCTGAGTAAAGGAGTCCATCAACCCAGTAGATCCTATGGGACCCACTAGCACTCCCAACAGCCTCAGCAGCAGCTTGCTGTCTGAGGGGTTCAAGAGAGGGGCAGCTCAGTTGCTCTTGGCTCAGATCTGCCCTGGAAGGGCCCCCTCTCCCCAAGAACTCAACCTGATCAGGTTCAAGCTCATCTGGGACAGTTCCTTCTTCAGGACTAAGATCAGCTCCCTCAAGAGACTGATCTCTATTCTGAGGCAGGGGGGAAGACACTGCCTTAACCCTACTGCTCCTCCTCTTGGAAGGTGCCTGGTCCATTTTTCCAGGATCCAGGACCTGTTCAGTGTTAGACATTTTTGCCTGTGACCTGGTCATAGCAAACACATCTGCAGGGATACCCAACATTTCTGCATGAGTTCTGAGTTCCACTTCAGCCCAAGCTGAAGTTTCTAAATCATTTCCCAACAAGCTTTCAACAGCGTGGTCTGCACGTACCACAACCTTTTTAGGGCCAGTTACCCCTCCCCAGGTGAAATTAACAACTGCCAGGGCATGGTCTGTCCTGACATTGCTAGCATTGGTCACTTGGTACATCTCACCAAGTATGATTTGCTCAGGAGCCACAAGATCTTTGGTCACCATGGTGACACTTGCTCCTGTGTCCCTGAATGCCAAGGCCTCCTTTCCATTGATTATAGGCTGTTGTCTGTATTTGCCCAGATTACTGGGGCTTACAAATAAGGAGGCCATATCCATGCCTCCATCACAGATCAACATAGCCTGAGTTGGAACTCTGACTTGGCCAGAGTCCATCTCAGATCCCAGGGTTAACCCTACTACACCCTTATTTGGAACACCACCACTTGGAGCTGAACTAGGGGGAACAGTTGCCTTAGGGGCAGTGGTGGTTGGAGTGGAGTCCTTGGACTTGTTACAATCACTTGTCCAATGGGTCTTCTGTTTACAGATTTGACACCATGGCTTCTTCTTGCCTTTACCTTTGTTGGTTTGTGACTCCCCTCCAGATGCAGATTTTTGGGGCCCTTGAGAGGACTTCTGGTCTTTACCCTTCTCCCCACCCTTATCAGAGTTTTTAGAATCCTGCTTCTTGGAGTCACCACCTTGGTTCTGAACCTTCTGCCTCACCCTGGTTCTGACCCATTTATCTGCCTTCTGGCCCAATTCTTGGGGAGAGGTCAGATCAGAGTCCACCAGGTACTGATGCAACAGTTGATTTTGACAGTTATTAAGGATCTGCTCTCTTATGATTAAGTTATACAATCCTTTGAAATCACACACCTTACTGCCAAGTAACCAGCCTTCCAGAGCCTTAGTAGCACAATCAACAAAGTCAACCCAGTCCTGAGTCTGTGCCTTTTGGGTGTCTCTGAACTTTAACCGGTATTGTTCAGTGATTAGGCCAAACCCATCAATCAGAGCATTCTTCAGGACTTTGTAATTATCAGCATCCTCTTCTCTTACAGTGAGGAGCTTGTCTCTACCTTTGTCTGCAAAGGAGAGCCACAAGATTGCTGCCCACTGCTCCTGAGGGACCCTCTGTACCTTACAGGCCCTCTCCAGTGCAGTTATCCATTTGTGGATGTCATCCCCACTCTGGTAGGGAGGGACAATCTTGTTCAGGTTCCTATGGTCATGAGTATTTTCTCTACCTCTAGGGACACTGTGGCTGCCACCATGGGGCTCTAGCCCCAACTTCTGCGAAGCTCTCTGAAGCTCCAGGGATTCCCTATCTAAGGCCAATTGCTCTCTCTTGATTCTGAGCTTAGCTCTCTCAAACTCAAGCAGTTGGCATTTCTTCTCATAAGAGGATTCCCTTTTATGAGAAGCAGAGGTCCCTACAGAAGTACCAGAATGATCAGATTCCTGAGAAGGAGATCTTGATCTTCTTGGCAGACTGTTAACCCTTCCTGGGGGAGTAAAGAGAGGGCCATTGAGGCCTTCCTCACCTGAAGGAAGAATTGGATTGTCCAGGTTAGGATCATCTTGATCCCCCTGGTCAGCATTGGAGTCCAGGTCATAGAAGTTTTCACTTCCTGGCCTTTCTTCCTCTGTTGCCCCACCCAACGTGCCTGCCTCATCAGACCCTGGGGTCTTTCTGAGGTCATCTAACAGATAAGCCTCTCTGAGGCGTTGAGTGCTTGCATGTCTCCCTGTCTTCAGTTTCCTAGATGTACACATATTTCTCAATTCTTGGAATGTGAGATTGTCATACCTAGTTGGCAAGGAGTCACTGACTTCAGGCCTTGAAGACATTCTAGTGTGGTGTGGTGTATGCACCTACCTACTCTAGTGGGAACTGAGACTCTCTTGAGTTGGAGAAAGGGTGTGCTAGACCCTTGGCTACCCAACTCCAAGTTCAGTAGAACTTACTTTATTCTAGACTTGATTTATATGTACCTAAGTACCTTTAGTGGTTTTCAGTTAGTCACTCACTGAGATTATCTGGTAAAACAATAGCAAGCTTGAATCCCAAACGCTGCATACCAATGTGAGAAGTTGGCCTGGTATATGCTGGCCACTAATTAAAGTGGGCACCTTGCACCAGTCCAAATGACCCTTATTGATGATTAGGTTAAAGACAACCTTTATAGAAAGCTATCCTAGTGGTAGCTGTGGAGAGCAGCCTTCACGCTAAGTCTTGAAGGAATGTAAAGCAGCTTGTTTTACCAGTATATAACCTCTTGAATGACCAAATGAAAGGAGAACTACACCAGGTATATATAAAATATATGTATTTATTACTAAACACTCTCTACTAACCTCTTTATGAGATTAGAGAACAAGGCACACAATATTACAGTACTAGAACAACAGTAAATAGCACAATACACAGTGGGCTCAAGGGGGAGACCAAACCATATATTAAGAAAGTGGTATAACAACCACGACTTGACACAGTGCCTAGAGCACATAGAATCGCTGGGACCCCAAGGAACCACCCAAGGTAGTGACACAGGGGACCCACGGAGGACGGGTGCAGTGTGGGAACACAGACGCGAGCTCCGTACAACTCTATGGGAAAGTCGCGGTTGGAATTTTAAAGTTTAAGGACACTTAGGAGAGGACTTCAAGCAAACCCAGCTAAACATAGAAGGTTCTAAGGCTAGCACCCTTGAGAGTACCGAGGTACCCGTGTTACCTATCCCAGAGGAGCCGGGTGCATAGGGGTCAAGTGGTGTCGGAAACCCTTGTCGTTTTCAATGGCGTAATGCGAGGATGTACTGCTGCCGTGGAGAAGAAAAGTATCCGGTGTGATCCATACCTGGATCGGAGATGTGAAGAACATGAAAGCAGAGGGGACAAAGTCTGGGTCACTTCACGTGACCAGGAGCAGAGCAATCGAATGCCCACCGATGTCGGGTGCTTCAGGTGCGAAGAGGTGAAGCTTGACTCTGCAGCCACGGGGACCAGGAGGCATCGACGTCGACCAGGATCCGCAGGCGAGCTGTCCCACGAAGGATGTCGAGAGCCTTGGCAACTGCAACCCACGCGGTCAGAGTAATGATGCTTCTGTGAGGACCAGCAAGGTCCTGGGGACTCCCCAAGCGATGGAGAGTCACGGCACGTCTGGAGCAACCAGGGAAGCCCACTGAAAGTTAAAGTTGCCTTCTCAGGGACCCACAGGTCAACGGACCAGGGATCGCGAAGGGACCTCGAGAGGAATCACACAATACTAGCCCACGGAACACTGGTGGAGTGTAGGCCAGTAATCTTCAGTGGAAACACTGCTCGGGGCTTGGACTACAAGTAGCCCAAAGCACAGCCTCAGGGATCGCCTAAAAGCATATGCTGCTGCAAATGTGCACGGTGTCCAGGGGTTCGGGTTGCACGGTCCCCATGAGGGCTGCGGGTCTCAGGTTTGCTGAGAGCACTAGTCGGCCTCGGGGAAGCTTGGGCACCCGCCTCCTGTGTTGCAAAATCTTCGGAGTCCGTCGGGAGCTGCGTAGATGCAAACCGGTCAGATGCGTTTAGGTGCCTGCGTTGCAGGGGATTAACTCCTTTACTCCAAGGGAGATTCTTCAGTTGTCCAGCAAAGCGTAGATCGTTGAAGGTTACTTGGTTTCTGTAGCAGAGTTTAGTCCAGGTAATATCCAAAGTCCTGTAGTCAGGGTTCCTACTTTATACCCAAGGAAGGGGTGGGACAAACTCTGGAGACCCACCTATGGGAGGGTCAGGACAGAGGGGTGGCTACACCCATGTCCTTTGTCCAGTTTCGCGCCAGAGCAGGGGCTGTTAGCCCCTACAACTGGTTTGAGCTGGACTATGCACAGGGACACCAAATGTGCCCCCAGTGCAGACATCAAAGCACTCTGAGAGTGCACCCACCCAGCCCCAATACACTAAAGCCTGTCTGGGAGGTGGTCACACCTCCCTGTGACAGGAAACCTATTGTCAAGCCTTCCCCTGCCGGAGTTTCGTCCAGCAGCAGGAGGGCAGACTCGTGTCTGTGGCTGGCAGCATCCATTTTGTGATGCCAGGGCTCTGTGAAGCTGGTACCGGGTATACCGGTGCTGTCATATTTTTCCCTCTAGGAGGGAGGAATCATACCTCCCACACCAGTTACTGGTGTGGAGGTATGATTCCAAGGTGTTTGACACCAAACACGACATAATTTCTTGCAGCTGTTTTAAAGTTGGCATTTACCGCGAGGTTATAATGCACTCAAGAGTATATGGTTGGCTGCATCACAGACAACCCCGGAATAGTGGTTCCGAAGGCTGCAGAGGGGCTCTGCTCATGCATGGGCACCCTCTCACATAAAACCCAGCACCCTGCCTTCAGGATTGATAAGGCCTGCCATAGGGGTGACTGATAGGCTTATATGTGCAGTGATTATGATAGATATAGTGAACCTATATCTAAGGAAGGGGTGCATGCACCACCTTACACAGGCTGCAGTAGCAGACCTGTTGTGTCATTTTGAATGGCCTCTCAGGGGTGGCATAATACATGCTGCAGCCCCTGGGAGGCCTCTGGGGTACCTATGCCCTGGGTACATAGTATACCATATACTAAGGACTTATAAGGGTACCCCAGAACCCAATCTGGAGTGTACCTAAAGTACATGCAATCAATTTAGAGGAGAAAGCAGATAGACTGGGGTCCTGAATAGCAGGATCCCAGTCAGACTAAGTCAAAAACAGTGAAACATCAGCAAAAAGTGGGGGTAACTATAAGAAGCAGATCCTACTCTCCTACAGATCACAGATTCCCGAATCAGATAAGTTAGTTTATTACAAAGCCAAGAACAGATGGACATACAAACACCTCAAGACGAGGGAGTAGAAATACATTGGAACTAATACAAAGCCAAACCTACGGGTGAAGTTAAGACGATACAGCATACACAAAATATAACCAGTTTGAGAATCAGGAAACAGAATATCACTGCACCTATATCCAGAGTCCCCTTCATCGGAGGTTCGTAGGTAAAAAGCATTAGTCTGTCCCTACACTGTCATTAGTGTGACATCCCTACTTAGCATTCCCAAAGGCAAGTTCTGAAAAGGTGTCAGCACGTGAAGGCTTCCTAAAACTCTTGTTTAATTAAAGGGAGAGGGACAAGCAGAGATTCATTCAGCTTCCGTTAGGTATGGAAGATATCACAGGAGAATGAATCACAAAATCTGTTATTACCAGGATCTAGGATTCTGGGATATCGAAGACCCTCATTCACGTGCAACAAGTGTTGTGGTATATCTTGATTCTCCGCCCTGTCAGCTATGTGAATAGGCTCATCATTGGGTCTTTTATCACTCGAATACTGGGTTCTCCAAGTGATCTCCTTTTTCCACCTGGAGGTAGACCTTCTGGTTTTTTGACAGTTGTGATAAAAAGTGTGAGAGTGTTCTAGCGTGGTGTGAGTTAAAATTACCCCCTGTCCTTAGTTTGATACTTTAATTACAGAGGATGGGGCAAGATAAAAAAGTGTAGGGTGGTGTTATGGTGGAAGTGCTACTGTTCCACTGCACCTGGTGATAGTTCGTGGAAGGTCGACATGTTTCGGCCCTTGGTAGCCCTCACGGGTCTGTGGGCCTTCTTCAGGACCAGATCCAAGTTGGCTATTATCAAAAATAGCCTGTGGCAGGTAAGTATGTTACTCACCAATCTTCATCGAGCTCATTCGCTCGTCTTCGTTTTAGAGTAATAGTTGCTGATTTAGTCTATAACTCTGGAGAGATGAAAGACAGTACAGACAGAAATACTCGTAGATACATTTCATACATTACGATGTAGGAATTATACCCTCGGTCTAGGTCCACTCTCTCCCCACTGCTCCGCTGTGCCGTCTCTTGCCTCCAGACCCCCTCCTTGGGAGGTTCGAGGCTGCTGCCCGCTCCAACTGGGACCAGACTGCCTCCAACCACCGTAACCTTCTCAGCCGCTTTTTTTTTCTCTTAATTTTTTCCCTGTTGTGCCACTGTTATTGTGCCCATCTGTGTCTTGCTCTAATTCCACCACTGTTTTTATTTTCTCGTGCCTGCCTGTTCCTTTTGCCTTTCGCCGCTGCTGCCCCTGCGGCCCCTCCCCCCTGGAATTCCCCCCCAGAATTTCCCCCCCTGGAATTCCCCCCCAGAATTTCCCCTCCGGAATTTCCCCCCGGAATTCCCCCCCGGAATTCCCCCCCAGAATTCCCCTGCTCCAGCCTCCCAGCCTCTCCTCCCTCCCACCTCCCCTACTTAATGGCAGCCGCTGCGCGGTCGCGCCGCTGGCACGCCAAAGGCGCGCCAAAGGCAAGCTCGTCTGCGCCCGTCCACGACCCGACCGCGGCCAGCGCCAGGAACCCTGGACCTCCCACTACCCATCGCTACGACACCACCACCCTCCTCGCACTTAACCCTGGAAGACTTAGAGAATGCCAACAGGCCTCGCCGAACACGACCCACGGCCAGTTCTCCTGCCTCCACTGCCGCCAGACCCTCACCGCCACCCCGGCCTCCAACACCGCCGACGCCAGCACCGGCGACACCCTAAAATGCATCCTCCTCAACGTACGCTCCGTACACAAACACGCCATGGAAATCTGGAACCTACTCGACTCTCTTTCGCCCGACATCGCCTTCTTCACAGAGACCTGGACCAACACATCCTCCGCCCCCGACATCAGCACCGCCATCCCAGACGGATACAAGAACCAGAGGAAAGACCGCCCCAACCACCCAGGAGGGGGCCTCGCCATCGCCCACAAGAGCACCCTCCGCCTCACCACCTCCAGCGAAACCTTCCCCTCCGCCGAACACCTGCACTTCAAGATCCAGACCACCCCCAAAGCCACACTCCGAGGAACCCTCATCTACAGACCCCCGGCCCCCGAACACCCTTTGCCCCACCATCACCGACTTCATCGCACCCCACGCGATCGCCTCAACAAACTACATACTCATTGGAGACCTGAACTTCCACCTCGACAACCCCAGTGACCCCAACTCCACTATCCTTCGTGACAACCTCGCCAGCATCGGACTTAAACAACTCGTCAACACACCGACCCACAGAGCAGGACACACCCTCGACCCCATCTTCGCGGCAGGAAACAGCGTCCATTTCAGCCACACAACGCAGCCCCGATGGACCGACCACCACTGCGTACACTTCGCCATCAACAAACCCAAGGCACCCAAACCAGCCCCACACCCACCACGAAGGAACTGGAGCAAGGTTACCGACGAGCAACTTAACTCCACCCTCAGCCGAGACAACCACACCTGGGCACCCGACGCAAACAGCGCAAACGACGCAGCCAGAGAACTCCACACCTGGATCTCCAACTGCGCAGATGAGCTTGCCCCTCTACGCAACCCCGACAGACAACGCCCCAGGAAAGCCGCCTGGTTCACAACCGCTCTCCAAGAAGCCAGACGCACCTGCAGACGCCTGGAGAAGAACTGGAGAAACACCAAGACAACCGAAAACCACACCACCTACAAGGACGCCATGATGGACTACCACAACCAGATCAGAGCCACCAAAAGGAACTTCATCCACAACAAAATCCTGGCCAACTCCACCAACTCCAAGGAACTTTTCAGTGTCATTCAAGAATTCACCAACCCACGCAGCGAAGCCACAGACATCACCCCATCCCAAGACCTCTGCGACAAGCTTGGAACCTATTTCCACTTCAAGATCAAAAACCTCTACGACAACTTCATCGACCATCCACCAGGCGCCACAGACGGCCCCCCGCGCCCCAGAAACACCAGCCAGCCCACCATGTCCAACTGGACACTGATCACGGCCGAAGACACCGCCTCGACCATGAAAAGCATCCACTCGGTGGCCCCCACCGACCCCTGCCCCCCTCACATCTACCACAGAGCCGTGGCCGCCATCGCACCCAAACTACAACGCACCATCAACACCACCTTCAAAACAGGCACCTTCCCAGATGACTGGAAGCGCGCAGAAGTCAGACCCCTGCTCAAGAAGCCCACAGCTGACCCCACTGACCTCAAGAACTATCGGCCCATCTCGCTCCTCCCCTTCGCAGCCAAAGTTGCAGAGAAAACAGTCAACAGGAAACTGACACGATTCATTGAAGAGAACGCTGTCCTCGACCCGTCCCAATCCGGATTCTGAAGCAATCACAGCACAGAGACCGCCCTACTCGCCGCCACAGATGACATCCGCACCCTCCTGGACCAAGGCCACTTCGCAGCCCTCATCCTACTCGACCTATCAGCGGCCTTCGACACCGTCTCCCATCGCACACTAGTCGTCAGACTACACGACGCATGAGCATACAAGGAACAGCCCTGGACTGGATCCGATCATTCCTCACCGGAAGAAGCCAAAGGATCAGACTCCCACCCTTCCTCTCCGACCCCACGAAAATCACCTGCGGAGTCCCACAGGGTTCATCACTGAGCCCCACCCTCTTCAACATTTACATGGCCCCCCTCGCAGCCATCGTCCAACAACACGGCCTCAACATCGTATCCTACGCCAACGACACCCAGCTCATCCTCTCCCTCACCAAAGACCCCACCACTGCCAAACTCAACTTCCAGAAAGGAATGCAAAACGTCGCAGTCTGGATGACCAACAGCTGCCTGAAGCTCAATGCCGAGAAGACAGAAGTCCTCGTCCTCGGTACCACCCCTTCTGCATGGGACAGCACCTGGTGGCCGACCGCCCTTGGAAGCCCACCTACCCCCTCAGACCACGCCAAGAACCTCGGCATCGTACTCGACTCATCACTCTCCATGAACCGACAGGTCAACGCCGTCACCTCCAGCTGCTTCAACACCCTCCGCATCCTCCGCAAGACCTTCAAGTGGATCCCCCCTGAGTCAAGGAAGACAGTCACCCACGCACTCATCACCAGCAGACTCGACTAAGGAAACGCACTCTACGCCGGCATCAACAAGTCCCTACTCCGCAAACTCCAGACAGTACAGAACACCGCCGCCAGACTCGTCCTCGGCATCCCCCGACACGAACACATCAGCCAACACCTACGAAGTCTCCACTGGCTCCCCGTGGAGAAAAGAGTCACTTTCAAAATCCTCACTCACGCCTACAAATGCCTACACAACAACGGACCCAAATACCTCCACGACAGAATCAACTTCCACGTACCCAAAAGAAACCTCCGATCTTCCAACCTCGCACTGGCCGAAACCCCGCACATCCACAGAGCCAGAGCAGGCGGAAGATCCTTCTCTCACATTGCAGCCAAGACCTGGAACGAGCTACCGGCAGACATCAGACGCGCCCCCTCCCTGAACACCTTCAGGAAGACCCTCAAGACCTGGCTGTTTGGCTAAACAGATCTGCGGATCTCCCCCCCACCCCCTCAGCTCCTTGAGACCCTCACGGGTGAGTAGCGCGCTTACAATTCCCTGATTGATTGATTGAATTATCATGTTCTGTTTTAGCAAAATTAACTTGGTAAAGCTGGAACCGGGAAAGTTTAGTACTGGGCATGATTCGTATTATTACATATCTAGAAAAGCTTTTGAATAAAACATGAAATAATTTGGTGCAATTGCAGAACACGTGTGGTGTGAGGTCCGTCCTCTCTAGTGGTGAGGAAGAAGCAGCGCTGCCGGTAATGCTGTTTAGAGTGCGTTTCATTCATAGGATCTAGTGAATGGTATCATGTCACGGACAAAGTTATGTCGCTCACGATTCTTATTGAAACACCTTCATGACTCGTAGCCCATTTTTATGAAAGTAATATAACAGGGCCCAACATTCGTGAAGTCTATCAGAATGGGTTGGTTTCAGTGCCAGACTAGGCAATGTTAACGCTAGTCCTGGATTTGAGCCAATACCTACGGTATGATAGTAATGGTAAGCGTGTTCTCAATTACTCCTTGGAGACTGGGAAGACCAAATGTATTTACGTATCTTCTTATAGATGCCCGTTCTGGTATGTTAAATGTGCAAATCACGCAAAATTGTAATAAGTGATTAATTTTTGTGCGCGGTCTCAAAATGAATGTGCGTGGTCTCAAAAGTGACGCCCGGCTGGCCCTTAAGTATTGTGTGGGGCAACAGAATGATAAAGGGTAACATATATTTTCCGTGTGTGGGTATGTCATGTTTATTGTGACTCAGTGACGTTCTCGTATGCTTAGTGTGTGAGGTGCGCAAAATTATTGTGCGTGATCTCAAAATTATCACCAGGCTAGCCCTTAAATATAGGGCAGAGCGACAGATTTATAGTGGGTAACACATATTTTTCGCATGTGGACAGGTCTCATTTACTGTGACTCTGTGAAAAAAGCCTGTTAATTGATGGTTCGCTATTGGTGGCATCCGTTATCATGCCGTTACATAATAGCAGGTTAAAGTGCTATGAGAGTGTCTGCCTGCGGATGTACGCTGTTTACGTGATTGCGCGCAGGGAGGTAAAGATGCTGCCAATATAATGAAGGTGTGGCAGTGGGTTGCTTTTGTATTAAAGAAAGAGCAATTACCTTTTGAAGGAGAGCAATTTGGCTCCTGCGGGGTCGCAAAGGAATCTCGCTCTCGGAAGACAAATCGATGTGTATAAGGACAGGCGGGTTGGAGTACGAGGCGTGGGAGACCAAGAGAGATTTATTTATTTTATTTTATTTATTTAATGAGTTTTATATAGTGCTGGCTAGACCCGAAGGTATCAGAGCGCTTTACATGAGGTTCCACAAAGTTACAAAAATTACATCAGGAAACAGGTTACATCAGATTACTAATAAAACATTTAAAGAGTATAGAAAATGAGATAAATGGAGCGTAGAAGGGTAAGGGGGTAGGGTGAAGGGGTAGGAGGGAGATACGACGGCGAGACGAGGGAAAGTCTGCCCCAAGTCCGGCTGGGTAGGTGATGGCCTAGGGGGAAGTCCATGGCCTATCTCCTCTTTAGCTATCAGGTAGCTCCACCGGGCATCGGCCAAATAGCAAGGTCTCAGTTAATGAGCTCCTGGTCTCGCTTGTGCTGACTCTGTCCTTATCACCCTGGAATTGGTCAGTGCAGGCAGGAAGTCAGAGCTGTTTTGACCTCATGAGTATAGTCAAAATGGAAGAAAGACTGGATGGCTATGTGGTGGAAGTGATATGTTATGAAAAAGACAAGGATTATTGAAGAACAAATTCATGAAAAAGGATCTGTAAAATCACTCCAGCTAGCTATTCACTAAAAACTAAAAGAAGTAATTTTTCTTTAGTATAAGAATTGGTGAAAGTCAAAAGGCTAAGAAAGGGGGAACAGATGTCATAGTTCGTTGTTCAGATTTTTTATTGTTTTTATGATTGAACTGGGACTTTCAATGTATTACAGAGAGCCAAGGTATATTATCATTTAGGCCAGGATCACAGTACACCCACCGCTGTTCTTTTTCAAAGAGGATGCGCTCTGCATTGTTGTTCCTCGTGGTTAGGGTTTCCAAAATGACCCATTGAATGTCCTCGGTGGTGTGTTTCATGTTGAGAAAGTGAGTGCTCATCCGGGTGGTGGATTTCCTGCATTTGATGTTGCTCCGGTGCTCACAAACCCTCTGTTTTGCTTTTCTGCAGGTCATGCCTATGTACGTGAGGCTGCAGGGACAGGTCATGTAAATAACATGAGTTGTATTGCAATTGGTGTGGTATTTGATTGTCCATTCAAAATTTTCACTCAGTTTTAGACTCTTGGTGATTTTAGTGAGTTTGCAAACGGAACATGATCCACATGGGAATGTCCCAAGGATAGGTGGTAAGTTCCACATTTTAGTGACTGTTTCTCTCTGGGGTCTTTTTTGTGGAGGTCTTGTGTGGACTAGCAAGTCCCGGATGTTCCTAGTTCCTTTGTTGGCAAACCTTGGTTTCGGCCTGTTGAATGTTCCTGATGTTAAGATACGCCAGTGTTTATTGACTGCTTTTTTCACTAAATTAGTGACTGTACTGTAGGTTGTAACGCACGTCATGACATCTGGGTTATTTTCCTTGTTGTTGGTTTCTAGAAGGTTGTCCCTATGTTAGTGTCGTGCTCTTTTCTGGCATTTCCGTATGACTTTGTCTGGATATTCTTGTTGTCTTAGCTTTTGGCTCAGATCTTTTGCTTGTGCCTTATAATCCTGTATGTTGTTGCAGTTTCGCCTGATGTGTAGGAATTAACTATAAGGGAGATTCTCTCTTAGAAGACGAGGAAGAAAACTGTTGTAGGACAGCAGACTGTTTTTTGCTGTGGCTTTGTAGAAGGTTTTTGTGTTGATGTTACCGCCTTCTATGTAGATGGTAATGTCTAGGAAGTCTAGTTGCTGTTCGCTCGCTGTGTAGGTGAACCTGAGGAATTTGTCTCGTATATTCAGCCATAGATGAAATTCTGGTATAGTATTCGGTGTTCCCTTCCAAATAATTAGCATGTTGTCTATGTAGAGCTTCCAGAATAAAATCTTAGATCTGAAGGGGTTGGTGTCGTTTAGGATGTGTTTGTCCTCGAAAGGTACTAACATAGAGGCCTGCCAAACTTGGGGCGAATGTACTGCCCATTGATGTACCGTGGGTTTGGAGGTGCAGGGAACCTTCATATTCAAAGTAGTTTTCTGTCAGTGCTAGACAACAACATTCCATGATGAAGTGTCTTGGGGTGTTGTGACTCCATTGTTGTTTAAAAAGGATATCGTCTATGGTTTGTATAGTGGCCTCTTGTAGCAGGCTCTCTATATCGAGTCCTACCATGCATGTTGTCCCTTCCTGAAATGTCTGGTCTTTGAGTTGATTCAGGAGATCCCGGGTGTCTTTCAGGTATGTAGGAGTATTTTGTACCAGTGGTCTCAGGTAATGGTCGACAAATTGAGATAAATGTTCTAGTATAGAACCAATGCCTGAGACGATCGGGCGTCGTGGAGGTGGTGTTTTCTTTTTGTGAATTTTTGGTAGTGAATAGAAGTATGGTATCTTCGGTGTCTGGGTTCTGAGGAAGCCTGCTTCATTTTTTGATATCTAGTAGTTGGTTTCGGCCTCTTCTAGCATCAATTCTATTGTCTGTTTTAATCGCGGAGTTAGATCTTGTGTGAGAATTCTGTAGTATCTGTTAAGAGAGCCATGCATTGTTGGTTGTAATCCTCTGCAGTCAGTAGGACGATTCCCCCTCCTTTATCCGCGGGCTCGATTATTAGACCCTCTTGTCTTAGTTCTTGGAGGGCCAGACGTTCATTTTTTATCATGTTCATGTCTGGTTTACGTGTTCTTTCTTTTAGATTATCCACATCTTTGAAAAGGGCCTGTTCAAAGGCCAGTATTTCTACTAGTGTTGAAGTGTTCGGGGGGCAGAATGTCCATTTCTTTCTTAAATCTGTGTCTCCATCTCTTGTGAGATTTTCTTTGTCTTTCAATGAATCTTTTGGTTTTATTTTGCGGCAGAACTCGGCTAGTTCACACTGGAGTTTAAACTGGTCAAATGATGGGGTAGGTACAAACCCTAAAACTTTATTCAGGACTCTCTGTTGGTCATTGGTGAGTGTGTGGTTAGTGAGATTCACTATTAATGACTCATTGTGCTTGATCCCAGTCTCTCTCGGTCGTTCGACATGCTGTGTGTTTGGACCTGTCGATCCTGCTTGTTCCAGGTCACTCCTTTTCTCCTTCCTCGGCATTGGTTTGGACCTCTTCCTAAAAAAGGCGGTCTTGTTGTCTGGAAGTTTGGAGGCGGTGGGGGTCCCTGCATATATGGGTTCATCCATCCTGTGAACGGTGGTGCGTATGGTTGGAACATAGGGTGTGGGTGGTCACCATTTTGTGGTGTTCTCCAATCTTGTCACCATCGTCGGGGGCGTCTGTTCCGTCCTCTATTACGCCGTTCATATTGTGCCTCATCGTTACTCCAATCTGTATTATTATTATGTCCTGACGTGTGTTACAACCTACAGTACATTGGTCCCTAGAAAAACAACAATGGGGTTGGGGGAATGAATATAGACCCAGTCAGTACTATATTTTTGTATAACTTGTCCAGCCGGACAGAGGTCTAATATTTAATATTTTGAATCAAATAAGAACAATATAAACAACAATTCAAGTGGGACACAAGCCTGCATCCTACTAGGTCAGGAAGGACAAACAGTGGGGAACACAAAAAGGCTCAGGCAGAACTGTAGGTTTGTTAAAGACACAGTTTTTCAATATAACAAACAAATCGCAAAGAAAACACCTTTGCACATAAAATGTCAGATTAGAGCAGTGCATAAGGTGTATAGGGTGTCGACGGACGTTTCGATCCATATAAACAATAAATGGATCATCATCAGGACATTTAAAATTAGCATGCCTGTATACAATTGCCTGTAATAAGACTCTGAGTGGCTTTAGTGAATTTGCAAACGGAACATGAGAGTAACCCATCCAGTGTATGTCGGCTTCCGGGGTGCGCATCCCGGAAGCCGGCATACACTGGTTGCCTGCTAGGAACTCGGACCGAGGCAATTCCCTGTCTGGACTCAGGAGTCCGCGTTGGCGGCTCCATTTCTAATACCGAATACATGCTACCGAGCGTTCTCTTTCCCATCACTGTATGGGTTACTCTTCATAACATAGCGCCACCGCCTCTGACGCCACTATCGGTCCGGTTCACCCAACATACACTCGTGACTTCCTCCTGGTACTGCTGCTCACCAACTGTGACGTCAGCTATTCATCTATTCCTATCTACGCGGGATGGGTTACTCTCATGTTCCGTTTGCAAATTCACTAAAGCCACTCAGAGTCTTATTACAGGCAATTTTATACAGGCATGCTAATTTTAAATGTCCTGATGATGATCCATTTATTGTTTATATGGATCGAAACGCCGTCGACACCCTATACACCTTATGCACTTCTCTAATCTGACATTTTATGTGTAAAGGAGTTTTCTTTGCGATTTGTTTGTTATATTGAAAAATTGTCTGGCACATGCATCAAGCTAGGATTTTGCGAGTCCTTAATAGCGAATATTAAGGATTCGCAATTAAGGATTCGCAAAATCCTATGCATGTAGGAATTGCTATAATAATAGCGATTCCTTCACATTCCTATTTGCGACTCGCAAATTGCGAGTCGCAAATAAGGAATGGCTTCTCATTCATTCCTATTGGCCTGCAGGCCCATAGGAATGAATGGGAAATTGCGAGCGCTATTTGCGAGTACCAATAGGTACTCGCAAATTGAGCATGCAATTTCAAGGGTGCAGGGGTGTCAAAAGGACACCCTGTTACACCCCTGAAATTGATCCGTGCACATATGTTGCGCACACACATGTCCCAAGGACATGTGTGTGTGTAACCTTCAACTTTGAAAAATGCACTTTAGTGCATTTCTCAAAGTTTTTGCAATTTACCATGAAGTTCATCTTCATGGTAAATTGCGGCCCCTAGTAGCGAAATCGCTAATTTTTTTACTTTGTTGCATTGCATTTAAGGAATCTCAATTTGCGATTCCTTAAATGCAATCGCAATTTAAGTAATCGCAATTCTGCGATTCCTTAAATTGCGATTTTTGCATTTGGGATGATGCATCCCAAATGCAAAAATACAGGTCGCAAAGGTTTGTGACCCGATTTTCGGATGATGCATGGGGCCCTGTGTCTTTAACAAACCTACAGTTCTGCCTGAGCCTTTTTGTGTTCCCCACTGTTTGTCCTTCCTGACCTAGTAGGATACAGGCTTGTGTCCCACTTGAATTGTTGTTTATATTGTTCTTATTTGGTTCAAAATATTAAATATTAGACCTCTGTCCGGCTGGACAAGTTCTACAAAAATATAGTACTGACTGGGTCTATATTCATTCCCCCTACCCCATTGTTGTTTTTCTAGGGACCAATGTTCTCTATAATAGCTTAACTCCCAAGGTCCCTGGTAGACCTTTCTTGGGTTCCTTTGTTTCTTTACAAAACAACCTACAGTACAGTCACTAATTTAGTGAAAAAAGCAGTCAATAAACACTGGCGTATCTTAACATCAGGAACATTCAACTGGCCGAAACCAAGGTTTGCCAACAAAAGCACTAGGAACATCCGGGACTTGCTAGTCCACACAGGACCACCACAAAAAAGACCCCAGGGAGAAACAGTAACTAAAATATGGAACTCACCACCTATCCTTGGGCATTACCCATGTGGATCATGTTCCGTTTGCAAATTCACTAAAGCCACTCAGAGTCTAAAACTGAGTGAAAACTTTGAATGGACAATCAAAAACCTCACCAATTGCAATACAACTCATGTTATTTACATGATTATCTGTCCCTGCAGCCTCAAGTACATTGGCATTACCTGCAGAAAAGCAAAACAGAGGATTTGTGAGCATCGGAGCAACATCAAATGCGGGAAATCCACCACCCGGATGAGCACTCACTTTCTCAACATGAAACACACCACCGAGGACATTCAATGGGTCATTTTGGAAACCCTAACCACGAGGAACAACAATGCAGAGCGCATCTTTGAAAAAGAGCAACCGTGGGTGTACCGTCTGAAGGCCTATGATCATGGCCTAATTGATAATATACCTTGGGCCACTGTAATCATAAAAACAATTATAAATCTGAACAACGAACTATGACATCTGTTCCCCCTTTCTTAGCCTTTTGACTTTCACCAATTCTTATACTAAAGAAAAATTACTTCTTTTAGTTTTAAGGTGAATAGCTAGCTGGAGGGATTTTCCAGATCCTTTTTTCATGAATTTTTTCTTCAATAATCCTTGTCTTTTTTCATAACATATCACTTCCACCACATAGCCATCCAGTCTTTCTTCCATTTTGACTACACTCATGAGGTCAAAACAGCTCTGACTTCCTGCCCGCACTGACCAATTCCAGGGCGATAAGGACAGAGTCAGCACAAGCGCGACCAGGAGCTCAACAAGGTACCACAACTTTAAACTCTCTTGGTCTCCCACCCCTCGTACTCCAACCCGCCTGTCCTTATACACATCGATTCGTCTTCCCAGAGCGAGATTCCTTTGCGACACGCAGGAGCCAAATTGATCTCCTTTAAAAGGTAACTGTTCTTTCATTGATACAAAAGCAACCCACTGCCACACCTTCATTATATTGGCAGCGTCTTTACCTGCCTGCGCGCTATCACGTAAACAGCGTACAGCCGCAGGCAGACACTCCCATAGCACTTTAACCTGCTTTTATGTAACGGCATGATAACGGACGGCACCGATAGGAACCATAAAATAACAGTCTTTAACAGGCAGTAAACGTGACTTATCCACATGCGAAAAATATGTGTTACCCACTATAAATCTGTCGCTCCGCCCTGTATTTAAGGGCTAGCCTGGCAATAATTTTGAGACCACGCACAATAATTTTGCCTGCCTTGCACACTGAGCATACGAGAACGTCACCGAGTCACAATAAACGTGACATAACCACACACGGTGAACACACGGAAAGTATATGTTACCCTTTGTTGTTCTGTCGCCCCGCACAATGCTTAAGGGCCAGCCGGGCGTCAATTTTGAGACCACGCACATTAATTTTGAGACCACGCACAAACATTTGTCACTTATTACAATTTTGCGCGATTTGCAAATTTAACATACCAGAATGGGCATCTATAAGAAGATACGTAAATACATTTGATCTTCCCAGTCTACCTGTAGTAATTGAGAACACGCTTACCATTACTATCATACCATAGGCATTGGCTCACATCCAGGACTAGCGTTAATATTGCCTAGTCTGGCACCGAAACCAACCCATTCTGATAGACAACTTCTCGAATTTTGGGCCCTGTTATATTACTTTCATAAAAATGGGCTTCGAGTCATGAATGTGTTTCAATAAGAATTGTGAGCAACATAACTTTGTCCGTGACACAATACCATTCCCTAGATTCTATGAATGAAACGCACTCTAAACAGCATTACCGACAGCGCTTCTTCTTCCTCACCACTAGAGAGGACGGACCTCACACCACACGTGTTCTGCAATTGCACCAAACTATTTCATGTTGTATTCAAAAGCTTTTCTCGATATTTTATCATACAAATCATGCCCAGTACTAAACCTTCCCGGTTCCAGCTTTACCAAGTTAATTTTGCTAAAAGAGAACATAATTCCTACATCGTAATGTATGAAATGCATCTACGAGTATTTCTGTCTGTACTGTCTTTTATCTCTCCAGAGTTATAGACTAAATCAGCAACTATTACTCTAAAACGAAGACGAGCGAATGAGCTCGATGAAGATTGGTGAGTAACGTACGTACCTGCCACAGGCTATTTTTGATAATAGCCTGTGGTTTGATCTGGTCCTGAAGAAGGCCCACAGACCCGTGAGGGCTACCAAGGGCCGAAACATGTCGACCTTCCACGAACTATCACCAGGTGCAGTGGAACAGTAGCACTTCCACCATAGCACCTCCCTACATTTTTTAATCATGCCCCATCCTCTGTAATTAAAGTATCAAACTAAGGACAGGGGGTCATTTTAACTCACACTACACTTTTTATCACAACTGTCAAAAAACCAGACGGTCTACATCCAGGTGGAAAAAGGAGATCACTTGGAGAACCCAGTGTTCGAGTGATAAAAGACCCAATGATGAGGCTATTCACATAGCCGACAGGGCGGAGAATCAAGATATGCCACACAACTTGTCGCATGTGAATGAGGCTCTTCGATACACCAGAACCCTAGACCCTGGTAATAACAGATTTTGTGATTCATTCTCGGCTTCCTAAAACAACCATTCACATTGAAAGGGTCATGTAGCATAAAGCTACATAGCTCGTTTTAAGATGCTCTTTCCTCGCAAGGCAAGGCAGAAGTCCCCGGACTCTGTCCCTAACTCCAGTTCAAGAATTGGTGTGAGACTTCCCACAATGCCACGTAACATCACTCCATCCACGCAAGACACCTCCTCGTAGGTAACTTTCCATGTGGCAGCGATGCTCCCAGGCCTTGGCTCGATTACCTTGATTCCCAGGCTCTCTCCGGTGAGAAAGAACACCATCTCACATTATCAGAATTGCCGTTCAATGTATCTTCTCCTCACTAAGCCTAACTCTTAAAACAAAGACATTATTCTAACCAACAAAGATGCATTTCTCCACCTGCAACCGAAAACGTGAAAAAGAGCAAGTTCTGCATACACATGAATTCTACTAGCAAACCTAACTCGAGAGCTGCAGGGAGGAATACACATCAGGCCTACAGAATTCGGCCAACATAAGAAACAGCACGTAATTTCATAAAGCACATGTATCATGGTTACTGAACACACCTAAATCAATGCGTTACATAAGCATACGAATTATAACGTTCATTAGTCACGTACAATTTTTCATGTTAACGTTTTCATCTAATCATACGCAATTGCAATATTGATTTCTCCACGTTTATATGAAAAAAATGCCTATCACTTCACCTTCCACATTATTACAATACACAATCTAATGGCACAAATGTTAACACGATGAAGAATATATGTGGGTGCGGACTACCCATGATTATGATGCACCCCTACAAATGCCAGAGCAAATTTGCGCTCTATCAGTTCCCCTCCTCTGATGACTAGTGTCATCACACTCACTTTACTCCCTGTAGAAAGAACTGACCTAAACAGAAGTCGTAGCCAGTCTTCCCTGTTGAAACTTCTCCAAACTCTTGTGATTCTCATAGTGACTGTCCTGCAGTCTCCTCTCTCACTGTCTAAGAGAATTTTCAACTCGTCTGGACCTATGCCACTTGAAAGCTTTCACTGTTCCCATCAAAAGGATGACACAAACCACAACTATGACTATTGGCTTCAGGATATAACCAAGAATTCCCTTCCCAAGGTTTGCAAACCAACTTGCAATCTTTCCAAATCCTTTACCAGCCTTGCTCCAAACTCCCTCTGTTGCCAAGTCATGTATCTCATGATGTAGATCAGTGATGTTACTTATATACTTCCTCAGATACTTACTATGGTCTGGGATAGAAGTACAGCACTGTTGAACCCTCAGCATTTTACAGACTCTGCCTTCTTTTGCTAATAACACATCTAAAGCAAGACGGTTTTGCATCACCATAGCTCTTATCAAGACCATCTATCCAGCCACGAGTAGTAATGACTGAGCTGTATTTACTGACAACTTATCTACTATAGTTGACAACTTTCTAATCTTAACATAATTCAAAACCACTCCCAAACTTGGTATCAAGGCTCCAAACACATCTCCTACAATCTCTCCTGCACTTGTACCACTTCTCTCTCTATGCAGAGACTTCTCCTCCAACCGCTTCAAATCCTCCCCATGGTATATCTTCGGAAACACAGCAGCCACATAACATGTGCCATACCAATTGAGTAGAAATCGGACATACGCATTCTTCCCAAATGCAAAATACACATTCAGCACCACTTGTACCACTTTTTGCAAGAATTTCTTTGCAGTGGCTTCAATCGTGAAAATGTGATCACCTACACTTTGTCCCACAAAGATCTTGTCATCGTATGTTTATACCTGCCCAATGCAGAGCTTTCCTCGTTGTTCCCAATCTAAAACTATTAGACCATAACTTCCTGTAGCTTTGTGAGCTAACTCCTCCTTGGTCCATTCAAAACTTCCTTTTCTACTATTGAGTTTAACTGCCAGTGACCTATGTTTATCCTCTCCTTGATCTGCGAACTTCTTTTCTATGTCAGTTAACATACAAGTCAAATTATGTCTATTTGCGTAAGCTGTGTTTAATGTAACAGTAGGTAGGAAGTACTTTCCTATTCTCTCTTCTTGCTTGTAATATTCATACTTATTCAGGTGCTTGTAAGCTGGAACCTCTGAAAGCACCACATCATAATTGGAGAAATAATACTCGTAATGACCTTCACCATAGAACAAGCTAAGCAACAGACTACAAGTAATACCATACGTCAAAGGCAAATGATGGTACCTAATACCCTCCTCAGTTGACGCAGGTAGCTGCATACACACATAACAATCTCTCACATCCATCGTATTCACATACTCGAGCAACAGCTTGGCGTAAGCATTCAACGTATAATCACCTTTAGACAAATCTACGTGCAACAAGCGACTAGCCTCATTAATCATAGCACTGTCGGCTCCTAATGTACCCTCTTTTGTACTAGAAGTGGTAGGTGTGGATATCCCATGTACTCCCCCCCCCATCAACTTCTGCCTCATGTGAACCTATAACACACATGGGAATGACTATCGCTATAACTATGATTGCTCCTACTATAAGTGTACCTATCAGACATTTATTTCTACGGTTCGAATTTCCAGACTCCATCTTCAAATGAGTTTGGGTAGCTACAGCAAGAGTATCAATGCAAAGTCTCCTTCTCTGCCTCTCACTGCTGGAAAGCGATACCAAAGGGGATGATGGACGGAGCGTTAGAGCAAATCAAACACTCACCCCCAGTCAACTGATCTGGGTTTAATCCATCATCATTCTTTAGCTCACTCCACCACCCCAGTTCAGACATGGCCATATGCAAATCAGTCTGACCCTGTGCCTCATGGGAACAGTCCAGCCCGAACTGCCAAGCCATGTCTTCCCTGGACCGGAAACAAGCATCCTGGGACTGGTTTCGGGTTCAAAACCCTCATCAGCCAGGCTATCTTGAATCCAGTGGCAAAGTGAGCAAGGGACCCACGTCTGGGCATACCCTGCCAACTTAGGGCGAACAAAGCGATACCAAAGGGGATGATGGACGGAGCGTTAGAGCAAATCAAACACTCACCCCCAGTCAACTGATCTGGGTTTAATCCATCATCATTCTTTAGCTCACTCCACCACCCCAGTTCAGACATGGCCATATGCAAATCAGTCTGACCCTGTGCCTCATGGGAACAGTCCAGCCCGAACTGCCAAGCCATGTCTTCCCTGGACCGGAAACAAGCATCCTGGGACCGGTTTCGGGTTCAAAACCCTCATCAGCCAGGCTATCTTGAATCCAGTGGCAAAGGGAGCAAGGGACCCAAGTCTGGGCATACCCTGCCAACTTAGGGCGAACAAAGCGATACCAAAGGGGATGATGGACGGAGCGTTAGAGCAAATCAAACACTCACCCCCAGTCAACTGATCTGGGTTTAATACATCATCATTCTTTAGCTCACTCCACCACCCCAGTTCAGACATGGCCATATGCAAATCAGTCTGACCCTGTGCCTCATGGGAACAGTCCAGCCCGAACTGCCAAGCCATGTCTTCCCTGGACCGGAAACAAGCATCCTGGGACCGGTTTCGGGTTCAAAACCCTCATCAGCCAGGCTATCTTGAATCCAGTGGCAAAGTGAGCAAGGGACCCACGTCTGGGCATACCCTGCCAACTTAGGGCAAAGTTCATACACAGTTCCTTGAAGTCGTGGAAACAACTTTCCCAGTTCGTTGCACAATTATTTACAACTCAAAGACTTCCCTAGCCCTTGTTCTTCCTCTACGGAAAGTCCGGAATTTTGTTCTTCTTCCACTCGGGCCTAGGTTATCTTCTTTTGACCACAATTTTTTTATTTACAGTTCACAGTTCAATTCACATCCCTTATAAGATTGGCGCCAATTTCCTCTATGATACGCTGTAAAAGTTCAAGATGAAATGCTACAATCTCCTGAGCTGGTGGCTGATATCCAAAAGTCGGGAACGTAAGATCTTTCAGAATCAAGCTCCGCAAGCCACTCAGTCTCAGAGGATTGGCACAGTCAGAGTCAAAACTCCATTGGCTTCTACTCCAGGGACCAACAGTTCAATTTCAATTTTCAGCACTGCTGCTCCGCGCCTCACTCGTCCGTACCGCACTCTCCCGGACCTCACTGTTCCCAGCATCTGTAACCAGATAAGTCCACTCTGGGGCAGTGTATCTCTGGCAGGATACTCTTGCTCTCCTGGATCTCCTTAAGCTCCCCTTTGCTTGTTCTGTATCACTTTGATCTGATTCAGACATTTCAGATACAGGAGCAAGATCTCTTTCAGGTGCAAGTCTCAAGTTCTGCCTCCTCTGTCGCACAGATCTCTTGCGATCTCTGTTCTTTTTCGCAGCCCCGACCACCTTCCACACCAGTCTCTTCAGCTGAGTCTGACTCTATACCCCTCGCAACGTTACCATCTCCCTCGGAGTCAATACCTGGGTCTTGTGTAGCGTGACCCCCCTCAGCTCGACCAGGTGGGTATCCAGCCTCTTCAGGAACCCCAACAGCTTGGCTTGCCCTCTCCTGTGGCATTGCAACCACTGCTGGATTCTCTTCAGGGAGAGGAGCTGTTCCTTCCAAGGGTAACTGAAGGTATGGGAGGCGTGAATCCAGTTCAGCAAGCCTCCGCCTTTCACAGCAGTGTTCGTTACCAAAATCACCTGATACAGACCTCGCCAGCGTGCATCTTGACAGTTCTTCCTCCCGTGTTTCCGGACTAGGATCCAGTCCCCTGGATACAAATCATGACAGAGGTCCTTTGAGGTCAGTGCAGTCATAGCTTCAACCTGGTGAGACACAGAAGGGACTATGTGAGCCAGTCCTTTGCAATAGTCAAGGATCAAATCATCGGTGATGTTTTTCAAAGCTGTATATGGCACTGCAGGCAAGCGCATCACCCTCCCCATCAAAATCTTATGCGGGGATAATCCAGTCCTCCTATCTGGAATGCTGCGCAAGCTCATCAGTACCAAAGGCAACGCATCAGGCAAACTTAATGAAGTCGAGGAGCACACTTTTGCCATTTTCATCTTTAGAGTTCCATTGATCTGCTCCACAGTGCCTGACGCCTCCAGCCTGTATTTACAGTGCAATCTCTGAACAACTTGCAAGGCAGTACACAACAGCTTCATGATCTCACTATGGAAGTGTGTTCCTCCATCCGTTTCCAATGAAGTTGGAAACCCGAACCGCGGAATTGATACATTAAGTAACAGCTTGGCTACGGTAAGACTATCACACCTTCTGGTCAGGTATGCTTCCACCCACCATGTAAAAACACACACCACAACCAAAATGTACCTCAGCCCATTGCACCTAGGCATCTCAATGATATAGAGTTGTATCCTATTAAAGGGACCTCCTGACTTCCCAATGTGACTTAAGACAACCACAGTTTTCTTTCCAGCATTCATCTGTTGGCACGTGACACATCTTTGGCACACGGTTTGTGCAAACACACGAAACCTCGGGTTAAACCACATTTGTCTGAACACTTGCACCATTGCATCTCTCCCAATGTGAACTGCTCCATGAATCTGTCTTGCCATAGGGCTCAGCAGATAATCCGGCAACACTGCTCTACCATCTGTTGACACCCAAATACCATCATCACTCTTTTCACAACCTGCTTTCATCCAACCAGCTTCTTCTTGATCAGACACTTCTCCCTGCAGGCGCTTGACCTCATCCCAAGTGTCCGCTATGGCTAACATCATGCTGAACTCGGTTCTTTCTGTGCTCTCGCCTGAATAATCCCCATTAAAAATACAAGCATGAATAGCACAAAAGTGGGCGACTTCGTCCGCGTATCTGTTACCCACGGTGACAAAATCCTCCCCCTTTCCATGGGTAGCACACTTCACAGTGGCCACTTCCTTGGGCCGCTGTACGCTTCCAACAGTCGTCTTACATATTCCCCATTCCTGATAGGAGATCCTGATGACATTAAGAACCCCCTCTGTGACCATAGCTGTTCGAAGTCATGAACCGCACCGAAACCGTACTGGCTATCGGTATAGATGGTGACTCGGATTTGATCAGAAACAAGGCATGCACGGGTCAAGGCAATGATTTCAGCCACTTTTGCAGAGTGTACTCCTGTAAACAAGCAGCTTCCACAACTCCAGAAATGGTACAGACTGCAAAGGCTGCTCTCAAGTAATCCTCACTGTCTCTCAGACATATACCATCAACAACAGGACTTGGTCTGATTCAGGTAGAGGTTCGTCGACAATGTCGGGTCTCGGTTTGGTACAGAGTTCAGTCACATCCAGATAGTCATGGTCCTCACAATCCTCTCCCTTAATACTTGGAACAGGCATCAAAGTAGCAGGATTTAACACAGGACATCTTTTCAAGGTTACATTTTCAGAGGCCAATAAGATCTGCTCATAGCGTGTAAGCCTGTTATTAGTCAAGTGCTGTGTTTTGGTTCTCGTCATCAGGAGCTCAACTGAGTGTGGAACATAAACAGTAAGAGGATGACCCATCACAATACTTTCGCACCTTTCAATTATGACACCTGTTGCAGCAACGGATTTGAGACATCCTGGCAACGCTGAAGCTACAGGATCTAATGTAGCTGAGAAGTAAGCCACTGGTCTATGGACACCCCTATGTACCTGGGTGAGTACAGATAGCGCACAACCCTCCCTTTCACAACAGAAAAGTGAGAATGCTTTGTTGTAATCGGGCATTCCCAGAGCTGGAGCGCGACACAGGCTTTCTCTCAGCTCTAAGAAGGCCACCAAGCAGTCGTTATCCCATGGTACTGGACTAGTCACATCCTTGTGCGTCAATCGCTGTAAGGGTTTCGCCTTCAGTGAGAAGTTGGGAATCCACGGTCAGCAGTAACCAACCATTCCCAAGTACATTCAAACTTCCTTCTGCGTGGTAGACGGATTCATTTTCATGATCGCCTCGATGCGGTATGGTGACACCTTTCTCAATGCGATGACCCAAATACTGAACTTCAGGCAGACAATACTGAAGTTTGCTCGGGGACTCCTTATGTCCATTCTCTGCCAAATGATTCAAAAGAGCAATGGTATCATCCCTACAAGCCTTCTCGGTCTCCGAAGCAATCAGGAGGTCATCAATGTACTGCACAAGCAATGAGCTTTTCAGCAGCACCAAGCTCTCAAGGTTCTTTTTCAAGATCTGGTTAAACATTTATGGACTCTCAGTATACCCTTGTGGAATACGACACCATATTATCACACAGTTCGCCAGCCGGAAAGCGAATAAAAATTGGCTTTCCTCATGTAAGGGTATCAAAAAGAATGCTTGGCATTAATCAATCACAGTAAACTATTCAGCTTCGCAAGGAATTTGGAATAAGATCACAGATGGATTTGGTACCACAGGACAACACAGAATCACAATCGAGTTGACCCTTCTTAGGTCCTGCACAATTCTGTACTTTCCACTTTGATTCTGTAACCCCATTATAGGTTAATTGCACGGACTTCCCATAATCTCCTTTAGGATGCCCTGTGCAATCATTGACTCGATTACTGGTGCAATTCCAGCCACCGTTTCCGGGGTCAGGTTGTACTGAGGCATTCTTGGAAATTCAGCATCTGGCTTGATCTATATGCAGACCGGCTCAACCCCTCAAATTAGTCCTATCTCTTCCCCTGTGAAATCCCACACCACAGGAGGGATGGTGTCTCTCAGATCATATGGCATATCATCCACAGTTAGCACGGGAAACATGTCTACACATGGATTCTGACTAGCCAATTTGAATGCAATGTCGTCATCATTAGTCTGTAATTCCACTCTGTTGGGCGTGCAATAGATGGTGCAATTCAGCGTACACAAAAGATCACATCCCAACAAACAGACTGGACTCGAATCGCACACCACAAACTGGTGTCGATCCTGAAAGGTTCCTATACTCATGGGTATCTCGTCTGTTAACGGGTTTGTCATCCTCCTATTGGCAACTCCTACTACTTGGATCCATTGTCCTGAGAGGGGTAGGTTTGGGGCTACTGCAGATCTCACAGTAGAACGGGTAGCACCAGTGTCAATCAAGAACGTGATGGGATGACCATCTACGTCTGCCTCCACATACGGTCCACGCTGGTCTACCTCTAAGACTGCTCCAAGGGCGCAGTCTTCCTCACCACTCAGGCACTGTCATTGCAACGGGTCTGGATCGAATCCGTGCAGAGCCTCCATGAAGGGCATTTGATGATGCGCTCGGTTACCCTGCAAATTCTTAGAGGTTGGGGTACTTAAACTACCTGATTCAGACTCCCCCCTCCATTCATGGATCTAGGTCTTATTATGGTGTTGATGACATCAGGCACCTGTATACTTTCCTCATCCTGAAACTGATTTGCTCGACACTCGCGCTTCCAATGCCAGATTTTGTGACAGTAATGACAGGCAGTGGTTCTCTTTAATGTACCGATGTCTACCCCTAGCTTGGGATCTGTTCCTTTACCCTTTCCCTGTCCTGTATTGTTCAGTGCATTCTGAGCCCCTCCTTGATTGTTCCCCTGATTCCGACCTAAAGTCCCTCCATTTGTCTGCGCCTGTTCTACCCTGTTCGCGTTCCTCATCTGGACCACCATTAGTTTGTCCTTCATTTTCCTGTGCTTAGAATCCACCTCATCGCTACAATACCTGGCATACCGTAGGATCTCATCCACTGACTTATTCTGCCAGCAGATTAGCTGTTGCTGAATCATGACACTAATATCCGGTCTCAATCCTACCACGAACGTAGACACAAACTGTCCAATATCCTTCGGATCTAAAGTGTCCAACCCACTATACTGCTTGAAGGCATGCAAAAGCCATTCATAATAGGCATGTACTATCTTCACCCAATCAATATCTTGTGGGGCAATCTTAGACTGCAACCATGTAATTACCTGTTTGAACTTTTTCATGAGCAAAGGTGAAGGACCATGAGTTATGGGGTCTCTATCTGGTTCAGTAGAAGGCCAATCAATAGCGATTTTACAAGCAGACCACAAGTCTCTAGGAACCACATTGTCAAACAATGTATTCAAATCAATCCACAACACCTTTGAAATCTTTACAAAGCGATTGACTTGCTTGTACCATTCAGCAGGTTTCTCTCTTACCCGGGGAAAGTCATTTGTGAACGCTGTGAAATCACCCCTGCTCCAGGGCACAAGCACATACCCTCCACTTGGTACCTCTTGCAATGGGTAAGCCTCAACTCCTGGTACACCTGCTCTTGGCGGAGACTTATCTCCCCCTGCATTCCTTACACTCTTCTTCTTTGACCATCTTTCTTCCCATATGTCAAGCATGCTCCAATTGCGTATCCCTATGAATAGCTCTCGAATGTGTGTCTTCAACCCTATGACTCTTTTCTCTTCTAGTTCCTGATCAGTGTTAGTCTGTGTTAGACCTGTCATCTTTTGGCGTGTTTCCCCAGTCTTTTTGCTTTCTGACCTCCCGTTTTTGACTCTGTTTTTGCTGGTTTAGTGTCTCTGCGCTCTTTCTCACCGCTGTTCAGTGTTAAAGTGCAAGTGCTCCTGTTCTAAATTGTTATTATGAATTGGTGTTTCCATGATTGGCATATTTGATTTACTGGTAAGCCCCTAGTAAAATGCACTGAGTGTGCCAGGGCCGGTAAATCAAAAAATGCTACTAGTGGACCTGCAGCACTGATTGTGCCACCCACATGAGTAGCCCTGAAAAGGTATCTCAGGCCTGCCACTGCATGGTCTGCGCGCAGTTTGTAACTGCCATGTCGACCTGGCAAGCTCACCCACTTCCCAGGCCCTAATCTTCCATTTTCTTACACATAATTCACTCCTAAGGTAGGCCCAAGGTACCCCTGTGGGCAGGGCGCTGTGTATGTTAAAGGTAGGACATGTACTGGTGTGTGTGGCATGTCCTGGTGGTAAATTACAGTGTATTTCGTTTTTCACCACTGCAAGGCTATCTGTCCCATAGGAAAGAATGGGAGTTTTTTTAATCACATCTTATAAGCATAACTTCCCATTGGGACCAGATAGGGAAATGGAGTTTAGTATGCCTGGACTCGGAGTGTAAAGATGCATCTTTTTGTAAAGATGATTTTTATGTTCTGTGTTTGAAAATACCACTTTTAGAAAGTAGGTATTTTCTTGCTCAGCTATCCTGTGTGCCTCTGCTGGGTTTTTGGATTGACTGTCCAGCTTAGGAGTGACAGGGGCCGGGGAGACAGCCACTGGGCGGAGAGGGGGGGAGTTGAGGTGTGTCCTGCCTTTCCTGGATGAGTGAGGGCTGGGCTGAATAGACCTGGCCTGCATTTAGAGTAGTGGGAGGAGATTTCCTTGCACCTGAATGGGCCTGGTTTGCCTTGAACAATGTTGTCTCCACCTCCTGCCAGGAAGCTGGGCCAGAGAGGACAGAACTGGTTTGGACTAAGCACAGACACTCTCTGCCTGAGAGAACAAAGGAATTTTGAGTATAAATATTGGGGCCCAGACCCTAGAACTTTAGAACTTGCTGGAATCAAGGAACCTGCCAAGAAGAAGAGCTGGAAGAGCTGCCAGGAGGAGTACTGTCCCTTTGCTTTGTTGTTGCTTTGTTGGGTTGGCCTTCAGTTGCTGCTTCTGCCTTGGGCAGTGAAAGGACTGGACTGAACTTTCTTTACTTGTGCTGAGTATCTCCAAGGGCTTGAAGTAGAGCTTGCCTCCTGTTCTGAGGTTTCAGGGACTGCAAAGACTTCACCAACCCCTGGGTACCACTTCTGGACCCGCTGTTTCAGTTGCCACAGAGAAGGGAAATGCAACCGACTCCATCACTGACTCCGTCGCAGGCTCTGTGTCCTGGTGGCACCGCAGAGGGCACCGTCCACATCTTGCACCGCAACCCTGGTCTCATCAACTACGCCGATCGATGCCACCGAGCCGCTGCTTGCACCGTGACCTGGGGGCACCGCACTCCACACCGCCTCGCTTCACTTCGCCATCCTGGTCTTACCGACGCCATCGCTGCTGCTGACTTCGACAGCCGTGACTGCATCGTGGCTGGGGCACCGCTTTTAAGTTTCACGAAGCACCGCCTCGTCCCACACAGCAGTCTGGGCTGACCGATGCCAGCTCCCGCTAATCGGCTTTGTCGCTTGCACCACAACTTGCCAGCACCGCATCGAGCACCGCCTCGCCCTGCACCGTAAGCCTTGGTCTCACAGACGCTGTCTGGACGATCGTCACCGAGCCGCTCCCTGCACCGCATCGTGAGGGCACCGCACCCAGCACCGCTTCCATCTTGCAATGCAACGGTTGCCTCGGTCGGCTCGCACCAACGTGCCAGCCGCAACGAGAAAGGTACTGTTCACGAGTCTGTGCACGCTTTAGCTGCCCGTACCGACGCGGTAGGCTGCAACTGTTAGACTGTTGTTTTCAGCATTGTGGTAGCCCCGGACGGAGCTACCGACTCGTAAGGACTGTGTTTTTGAGATTTTTCTGCAATTTTAAGGATATCTTGCAAAGTATATATTTTTAAGAACTGTATGTTGGATTCTTATCATTTTGGTCTTGGTTTGGATATATAAAAATATTGGATATTTTTCTAAACTGGTGTGGTGTCCTTTTGTAGTGTTTTCACTGTATTACTGTTGGTTATGTGCAAATGCTTTACACACTGCCTCTGAGATAAGCCTGGCTGCTCGTGCCAAGCTACCAAGGGGGTGAGCAGGGGTTATTTCAGTAGTGTATCCCCCTTATCTTGACTAGGAAGAAGGGTCCCTACTTGGACAAAGGTACCTAACTCTGCCAACTAGAGACCCTCATTTCTAACAGTCAGCCTAAGGTTTTCCTGCAGCATTTTCGTCTTAGACAAATCCACATCATACCTTTGAGACAAATCTGTCAGTTTCTCATGTGCTCGCCTTGCTTTACAAGTGACATCCTTTGCTACGAACAACAATTCATCCTGTTCATAAAGTTCTCTCCTTTCCAAAGGCAAACTTCCGCTGATTATTTCATCCACTTCTGCTTTCAGCCTCACTACATCTAGCAATTTGCCTTCACTGCAGCCTTCCCTGCCTTGATGCACTACTCTGTCCTTCCTTTTCACCCCTCTGTTTCCTTTGTCGACTTTCTGAGGTTGTAGTCTGCAAGACATGCTGATCTCCAGAAACTCCCTGATCTGTGCATACTTCTGATATCCTTCCCATGGGTCCTCTAACTGGGGCTTCCCACATTCTCAAATCTGAATTCAAGTTTGCCAGTGACACTGATCGTACTAGACACAACACGCTCCCTCGAAGAGTCTGCGGTTGCTGGCAATGGTGTACTAGCTTCTAGAGGCACCAGATATGGGCCGTTTCCATTAATCGTCCCATTTCCTCCTGGGTTGACCCTTTCTCCCAATTCTGACTGTTGTTGACTAGCGTTTTCTCCTAAACTCGGATCATACACAGAGTCTACAGGTCCGATGGTGACCGGTACCATAAGGGCTTCCAGTAACCTGATAGCAGCATTGACTCTGCACTTCCAAACACTGGTATTCCTGTCCCTTCTGCTCCTGCTGAAATCTTCGCAACTACTCCTGCACTATGGCCTATCTGTGGCGTTACCATTCTTTCCATACTCGCTGCATTTGCCAATTCTCGCCTTCCTTCTTCCGAATGTGGATTATATGGTGGCGGACGCTCTGCCAAGAGTTTAACAAGCTGTTATCGGTATCACTCCCATCATCTCCATTTCCATTCCTATTCCGAGCGTCTCCCTCCTTTATCAACAGTGGGTACAACCTCTCTCCCTCGATGGTGTCTACTCTCCACCTCATCAACTGTTCGTCCCATCTTGCATCCTGATATGCTTTCATTGCCTTCCTCATCCATCCCTGACATCTTTGCCCGAGCTCATCCAAGCATCTAATGCCTCAAACTGTGTTGGAACAATGTAGAAAGTCCTTCACCACTGGAAGGGCAAACTCGTATAAGCACTCCTATGCGAAATGTTCGCTTTATAAAGTCAACTGTCCATTTGTCGTATTTCACAATAGTTTATTCAACAGCGTATTCCAATAGTGAAATATCCATCCTTTTACATAATTATGTTCTCCATTTCAAATCAACGTTTGAAATCATCCATTGTTAACGCATCAGGAATTTCAACAACATCCCCGATGCATTTCGGGTCTAGCCCTTCTTCAGGGGGTGATCCCTATAAAGAAAAATAAAGTACTCTAAATAATCCAAGAGCAGAATGCGTAATGTGCAACAACTAAGCGATGGTGAAAATAATAACGGACAAAATAGAAGGTGGGGATGCAAATGATAACAAAAAGTGCTCGGTGAAACCCACGAAAAACTCAAAGGGGTAGTGTCTTATTACACATCATAATATAATAGTGCACGAAGTGATCGTAAAAAACTGGTAAAAAATGCTAGAAAGGAAAAAAAAAGGTCCACCACGAAACCGGACGAGATAGTGAAAACGAAATCGTTGGAGTGCATTACTAAAGCAGTGTACACGGTCCAAGGTGAACCAACGTCCATCTCAGTGAAGAATGAAGCGACACCGCGTAAACTGAAATCATAAAACACTGGTGCTCTTAAATTAAGTGACGCGAAGCGTATACCCGAGTATAACCATTCCATAGCGTGTCGCGGCTCATACCTGGTCCAGGTGGAGGCCGTAATGAAGACATCACTCCCCTTAACTGATACAATCGAAATGAACCATAGCGTGAAAAAGCCAAATCTCCCTCTTTTTCAGTAATCTTGTGGCAATTTTGAATCCAAACTATAGTATGGAGTCCTACATTCGTTGCCATGTTATGTGCTGGGGTATCCTCGGGCGGTGCTTCCTCACCCACTCAAGTCACTACTCCCCTATCTCCTGTACATAGATCACGTAACACCTTAAAACATCTCATGATTAAACCCAATTTTCTCTCAACTGACAAGATTTCTCGCTTTGACTTTTCCTGATGATCAGCAACCTATCGCAGAGCGGCACAATCCGACGTCACCCTGTCTTCCTCGCAGCGGTTCACCCTCCTTCACAATCTCACTATACACATTCACTCTTGCAATCATCAAAACGAGTAATTGTCCGCCTTTCTAAAAGATCGGTAGAATTCAATCACTCAAGAACATCCACGCACCGTGACCCTCAACCTGCGCTGGTCACTTGAATCGATGCAGTCCGCCCCTGCGCACGAAGCTTTCCACACGAGCCTAACAAGTCCACTCACACAAAGTTCCCTGTCTCAGGTGGGTTGTCGATAGCACTTCATAACTTCCCAACAAACCAACGGTCAGACAATTACAACAAATCAATGTTTTCTACACCACAAATATATCCCGGGATCTTAGTCTACTCTTGAGCCGGATAGGCAAAACAAGGCGAAACTCTTGGACCACGCACGTCCGGTCCGAAACCCCATTCACTCAACTCTCATCCCAACTCAGCAAGACATCACACAATCAAATCATCACCGCAGTCTATCACACAACACATCCCTTTTGATACTCCTCCGTTCACCGCTGTTCTCGACGCACCATCAATCTCCTTCGGTCTCCGTCAAAATCCGTCGTTCTTCGTTCTCGATCATTGGGCTCTATTTTGGGGGTTCTATGGGTCTAAATCTTTTCTAGAGTTTTCTAGATTCTCCCCTCACTTCAAGAGACAACCATCCCACACTGCTACCAACTGAAGGAGCCGGGTTCCATGTTCTAAACTTACTCTGGAACCTCTGCCGGATGTCTCTTTTTGTCTGCATGAAAGTGTGGAGGGGAGGGAAATTATCATTAGCCAATTATGCATTACAGTTTTAATGAACCATGATTCTGAAGGATCACACACTCCTGAATCAGTTTTGTTAATTTATTACAAAGCCAAGAACAGCTGGGCATATAAACACCTCAAGACGAGGGTGTATAAATGCATTGGAACTAATACAAAGCCAAACCTACGGGTGAAGTTAAGATGATGCAGCAAACACAAAATAACCAGAACGAGAAACAGGACACAGAATATCACTGCGCCTATGTCCAGAGTCCCCTTCATCGGAGGTTCATAGGTAAAAAGCATTAGTCTGTTCCTACACTATCATTAGCGTGAAGGCTTCCTAAAAAGACCATTCATGTTGAATAGGTCAAGTAGCATAAAGCTGCAGAGCTCGTTCAAAGATGCTCTCTCCTCTCCTCTGAAGTCAAGGCAGAAGTCCCTGGACTCTGTCTCTAACTCCAGTTCAAGAATTGGTGTGAGACTTCCCACAATGCCACGTAACATCACCCCATCCACTCAAGGTATCTTTCCATGCTGCAGCGATGCTCCCAGGACTTGGCTCGATGACCTTGATTCCCAGGCTCTCTCCGGTGAGAAAGAATACCATCCCACATCATCAGCATCGCCATTCTATGTATCTTCTCCTCCCTAAGCCTAACTCCTTAAACAAAGACATTATTCTAACTAACAAACATGCATTTCTCCACCTGCAACGGAAAACGTGAGAAAGAACAAGTTCTGCATACACATGAATTCTGCTGGCAAACCTAACTCGAGAGCGGCAGGGAGAAAAACACATCAGGTCTACAGAATTCGGCCAACATAAGAAACAGCAAGTAATTTTATAAAGCACACGTATCCATGATCATTGTTACTGAGCACACCTAAATCGATGTGTTACATAAGCATACAAATTATAACGTTCATTAGTCACATGTACAATTCTTCACGTTAAGTTTTCATGTAATCATACACAATTGCAATATTGATTTCTCCACGTTATACGAAACAAATGCCTATCACTTCACCTTCCACGTTATTACAATACACAATCTAATGGCACAAATGTTAACGCGATGAAGATTATATGTGGGTGCGGACTACCCATGATTATGATGCACCCCTACAAATGCCAAAGCAGATTTGCGCTCTATCACTGGAGTCGGCGAAGGGTTTCTTTAGGAGGGGTCTGACCTCTGCGTGTTTCCATCTGTCCAGGAAGGCTGCTGTGGTGATGGAGGTGTTGATGATGCTGGTGAGCTCCGTGCTTATAGGGTCGGTTCTGAGGTTGAAAAGACGGTGGGGGCAGGGGTTGGTAGGTGCTCCGGAGTGAATGGAATAACATGATGGCCGTGGTGGTCTGAGTGGTGAACAGAGACCAAGTGGTGATCAGTCGGCTAGTGTGTGATGGTTGGGTGAGGGTGTTGAGGTTGAGAGCAGTGGGTTGGGGGGCCGCAGTTGTAGATGGTGGCAGTCTTGATGTGGAAGTAGTCCGAGAGGGTGTCCCAGAGTTCTTGAGAGGGGTTATATTGCGTTCCCTGTGGCTGGTGGGTTGGAGAATTCCTTGACTATTTGAAGAGTTCTTTCGTGTGGTTGGCCACTGTATCAATGCGGGATATGATGGCTGATCTTTTGTTTTCCTTGATGCGCTAGGGGTGGTTGCTGAGGACTGCTTTGCGAGCAGCTCTGTCGGAGGGGTTCCTTGTGGCGCACCACTGTTTATCGAGTCGGTAACAGTTGTGCTTAGTAGTTCTGAGCTCTGGGGCGTACCACATGGTTTGTTTTGAGGTTGTGTTGGTTTTTGCTGGCTTCATCGTGGCAACTCTGTTGGCTCATTTGGTGATCTATGCGGGGAAGTTCTGGACGGCCTGCTCAAGGTCTGATGAAGCTGAGGGCCTGTGTCCACTGTGTATCCATTATCTTGCCCCAGCTGCGGTGGGAGGAGCTGTGATGCTTGGGGATGGTATGCTGAATGTCAGAGATGGTGAAGTGAACAATGGTGTGGTCGGTCCAGATGAGTTCTGTGGTGTGGCTGAATTTGATTCTGTGGTTGGAGGTGAAAATGGAGTCTGGTGTTTGTTCGGCATTGTCTGTGGGTTCAGTAACCAGTTGGGTGACGCCAATGTTGTTCAGGTTCTCCAAGAGGGAGGTGGAGTTGGTGTCGCTGGGGTCGTCGACGTGGAAATTGAGGTTGCCAAGTAGGACGTAGTGGTAGGAGTCAATGGCTAGAGGAACGATGAGATTGGAGATGGCGTCGCAGAAAGCCGGTTGGGGTCCCGGGGGTCTATATATGAGAGTGCCTCTTATCATGGTATCGGTCTGTAGTTGGAAGTTGAGGTGTTCCATAAGGGGTGTTGAGTCATCGTTGGTGGCGATGCATTGAATGGTTTCCTTGAGATGATGGTGATGCCCCAGCTGTGTTTGTTGGTGCGGTCTCAGTGTATCATCTTGTAGCTGTTTGGTGTTACGGTGGCGATGTCTGGGCTTGAGGAGGGGTTGAGCCATGTTTTGCTGATGAAGGCAGCATCAGGAGAGAGGATGGTGATGGTGTTCCAGATTTCTGTGGAATGCTTGCAGAGGGAACAGGCTTTGAGCAGGATGCATTGGAGTGGTTTCAAGTTGTTCCTGCTCTTCTGGGCGGCAGTAGAGAGGGATTCTGGGCTGGTTGGCGGCCCTCTGTTGCAGGAGAAGCGGCAATGGCAGCAGGTGAAAGGTCCTTTGGTTGATCGTGGGGAGAAAGTGCAGCAGATGTTTCGGTGCCCGGGGTCCAGGGCCTAGAGCTCTTTGGCGGTCTAGTAGTGGGTGGCGAGAGGGCCAGGGGTCCTGGCGCTGGGTGCAGTTCAGACGCGGATGGGCTTGCCTTTGGTGCACCAGCGGTTTGCCCGCTGTGCGACAGCACTGCTGCCTCCATTAAGTAGGTCCTGAGAGGGGCGCTGGGTGACTGGAGGGGGGAAACAGCAGTAAGAGGGAAGAAACAAGCAGAAAAAGGCAAAGTAGAGGGCAGAAAAGGGCCAAATAGGGGGCAGAAAATGAGCAGAAATGTCAAAATAGAGGGCAGAAAAATGAGCAGAAAAGGCAAAACAGGGCAGGAAAACGAGAAGGAAAGGCAAAACAGAGGGCAGAAAAGGCAGAACAGCCAGAAAAATTTGCAGAAAGAGCAAAACCGAGCAAAAAACAAGCAGTTGAGGCACAAACAAAGGGCAGCAGGTAGACAGGCAGCAGAGGGTAGCGGATTGCGGGCAAGCTGGACGAGAGAACTGTCACGGGGGAATTGGCATGAGGACCCACTGCCACCCACCGCTGCTTCCATTCCACCCAGGAACTTCTTTGATTAATGAATTTCAGCTCACATGCTATAGCTATGCAGATGAGACACAAATGCTCCTTAAACTGGAAAGCCCATAAAGACATTGGAAACACAAAAATCTTTAGTTGCCTCAGAGCCTTTGATCAGTGGTTGACATGGAGCCATCTCAAATTGAATGGTTCCAAAACTGAAATGCTCACATGTGGCGATTGAAAAAAATTATGACCCACACTGCGCCTGGCCTGACAATCTGGGACCACCTCCTAAAGTGTGTAAGGAAGTAAGAAACCTTGGACTTACCATGGACTACAAGTTATCAATGAATACCCAAGTGGACACATTTTCAAGCTTAATTACCATGAAAACTGCGACGCATCTTCCCACACCTAAGATTTCCACACAACGTCCAGGCTACTATCTCTTTAGTACTGTCTAAACTTGCTTATGCCAGTGGCCTCTACCACGCATCATCTTTATCAACTATAAAAAGACTACAACGGATTCAGAATTCAGCTGCCAGACTACTCCTACATTTAAAGACACAAGCCCATATCTCCCTTGCCTTGAGGCCCTACATTGGTTACTGCTGCTTTTTATCACACACAAAGCAATACATGTATACAAGACCACATTTCATCAGGAATAAAACCACCAAATACAATCAACAAAGAATCTCTGCTTAAGATTGGCACCTCGCCTCAAAACCCCACCATACAAGAAAAAAAAGTAGATGGTACATCTTTCTGTGTTCAAGCAGCCAAACTATGGAATTCATTACCCCCAAACATAAGATCCATGGACAACCGTCTTATCTTCAGAAGACTGCTCAAGAGTTGGCTCTTTCCTACATAACCACCATACTCAAACACTAATGTACAGCATATCCCTGTGTTTGTAAACATTGATATTTTGATTATATTTTGATTATATGTATGTATCTAGATGTGTATTTCTTTGTACAAATATGTATAATAACTATGGTTTTCAAAATATATAGATATTCTTTAGGTCTACTTAACAAATGTATATATGACTTATGTCATATATTTATATATTCTATGCTTGACATGTTTATAGGTCACTGCATAGTTTACATATATTATTTGATTAGATGCTTATGGGGTCTCCGTTTTATTTATCTATCACAATATGTAAATATTGTCATAACTATTTTATTTACAAGTGCTTCACTATTGAAATATTGAGGAAGAGATAAAAAATGTAAGTTATAAAGAGACACAAATAAATTACCTCAAGGTCTGATGAAGCTTCGGGTTGGGTGGTGCCGGGGGCCTGTGTCCACTGTGTCTCCGTTACCTTGCCCCAGCTGCAACACCTGAAAGTCTGAGTTTATACAATACAACTTTAAATCTTGATATATTATCTACCTGCATGTATACCCTTTCTATGTAGTTATGTATGTATATATTTATTACTTTACTTCTACTGTACAAGAAGAAGAAAACACCTTGACCCTGTCCAATGCACTACTCTATGTCTCATCCTATAGCTCTCTCAAAATATCTTCTACCTTCACTCTCTGACTCATCCCAAACCTCATTCTACTACTACGATCTCCAAAATAACCCTTTGTAGACTCTTCACTCCTCTATTTCTCGTTTGCTCACCCCAAGCCTCGTTTTAATACTATGATCTACTAAATTCTTCCCTCATGTATCCCTCCTTTGACTCATCCCAAATCTCATTTTACTATTCTGATATACCTAATCTCTTTCTATAGACTCTTCCCTTCTCCATTTCTCCTTTCACACATCCCAAACATCACCTTACTACTATGATCTCCAAAATAACACTTTCTAGACTCTTCCCTCTTCTATCCCTCCATAATCCTACTCAATTCAACTAACAGACTTGCATATCCACCGCTCATATTAACTCATATTTCCCTATACTAATCCACCCCTAATACTTTTTGGATTCCGGAGTAGCGGCCTCGTCAGGGTTAGTAAGCGCTATATAAGTACAGTTATAATTTCCACAACAAAATACAATATTAAACCATGCCCCACTAGCCCGCTATTTCCAGTCCACCCAAGAAGTTAATTCCTGCAACAAGATACAATAATAATTTGCCACAACATGATACAGTAAATAAACCTACTTCCAAACCGGCAGCTGCTTCCAGTTCACCCAGGAAGTTGATTCCCACAAGATACAATAATAAACCTAACCCACCCGCCTGCTGCTTTCAGTCCACCCAGGCAGTTCATCCCCATAAGAAAATACAATCATTAACCTACTTCTAAATTGCCCGCTGCTTTCAGTTCACCCAGGAAGTTCATTCCCACAACAAGATACAATAATAAACCTATTCCTGCTGCTTCCAGCCAACCCAGATAATTAATCCTATCTCAAAACTGCCCCCTGCTTCATTCCACCATCATAGTTAGTCCTACAGCCCCATACAATAAAGCTACCTCCAAACTGCCCCCTTATATCAATCTAAGTTTGGAGGTAATTCTCTGGGTGGAACGCAAGCAGGGGCGAGTTTAGACATAAGTTGTACTGTTTGGTGCAAAGAGATTAACTCAGGAATAGAGTTTGAAGGGCTAGAAAGGAACTTTGTGCCAGGATACTGAGACAGGCTATACAGAATCACTTCACCAACTTTCGCAGAAGCCTAATGGGAGGTGCATTCACGCTTCACTTGCTGGGGGCTGGAGGGCATATCAAGTCTTCCTTCCAGCGGAGACAAAAATAGCAGACTAAGCTATTATTTTGAACAATAACTTCATTGTTCAAAGCAAGTATGAGAGTGTGAACCATCTTTGAAACTCGATTTAAGCTTTTCTTTTGGTTCAGACTTTAACTCAGTGAGCCAAAGCTATGAGGGTGGGATTGATCTTAAGTTAAACAACCAATATGTTGTAATATTTTCTGCTGTTCTCATTATTCGTTGCAGTTACTAAACTGTTTGGGTTTAATAGTTACTGTTCATATTGTGTGCACAATGATAGGATTTTAATTAAAAACTATATATATCCATTGTTTCCTGGTTTTCTTGAGTGTACCTTTCCATCATGAAAGAGGGCTTAGGCTCTACTAATAACCCCTGTGATATTTCACAAGATTGATCGTTACCACAAATGCATCTTACTCAAATACTGCTCAGTGGGTGGCGCGGTGGTAGCATGCCAACTGCATTTCTGCCTCAGGTTTGCACATTGACAAAGTCCTTAGTGCCAGGTGGCCTAGAAAGTCTATTTTCCAGGCCGTGTTGTAAAGGATCTAGAAAACGTATCAAGAAGAACCCCTGGCTCTAAGTGAAATAAGTAAGACAATTTACATATTGGCTGGGGGAATACAATGGGTCTCGAAGGGCTACTTTTGGAATTTGTTTGTCATGTATAAAGTGCATTTGGCCCCTAGATTACTAACATTGTACACATAGGCATTCAAAAGGAGGATTTTACCTTAAACAACAAGGGATGCCACAAAAGTGGTGTTCCTAAACAAGGAAGAGACCCCATTGATGTGAAGTTGTATAGGGCCTTGCTGAATACAGAATTTAAAATGTTGGGGAAACTGATGGCTAATAGACAGCTACCACTTATTGGTTGACTTGGTGTGTAAGAGTCCAGACTTCTCTGATAAGTAGCTTGTGAGCCACTGCTAGTTCTCAAGCATCTTGTAAGTAGCTCACCTGTGTGCAGCGCAGCCTAATAAATTAGAGGCTTTTGCTTGTTGAATTAATAGATGTATATCAAAAGTGAAATGTTTGTATTCAAGACGAAAATGTGTATTTTCAGAACTCATAGGCTGACATTTGGAGAAAAATGGTCCAATTTCCATAATATATTTAAATCTGATATTTAAGTGATAAATCATACAGTGTTCCGGAGACCTATTACTTGGTGCCAGTAGCATTGCAACTTTGGCTGTTATGAAATACCCAGGTAGAGACATTCCGGATTGAGAAAGCCTTTTTTGCATTACTTCTGGTAACTCAGCCTGATGCACTTAGGTGATCACTGCTGGCAGTCTTGCATGGGGTGGCCACTAATGTAATCTTCTCTGATGTGGTCACCGTACAACAGTAATAATATTAGCAGCATAGCATGAATTTCATTGAACATAAGTAGCTCTTGTTACAGAAAGGTTGGGGGCTCCTGGGTTTGAAGAAATGGTAGTTGCACTGAAGTGGGAACTGAACACGTTTTGCTTCTCAAGTTTCCAAATTTACCTCAAGCGAGATAGTCTGATGGACGGAAATGTTGGGAAAGCTTTCACAGTGATGAAGCAGTCGATTCCATTCTGGTGTAGACTGACCCTCTCACTGTGTGGAAGGATTGCTATAGCTAAATGATACTCCCTAGGTTACGGTATCACTTCATGGCATTACCCATCATAATAGTCATTTTTAAAGGAATTCAACACATTGCTATCAGATATTGGGAAATACCAGGAGGAGGATTGCTGGACTGTCAATTGGGGGAGCTCTAGGGCTCATACATTTGAAATTATCTCTCAGCCCAACTACAATGTCTTATGGGATGGATAGATAGTGATATGAACCCGGAAGGTACGGAGATAAATGGAGTTCTCTGCAGAGATATTATACAGGGAGTGATACTGGGGTGGGGGAGGGGCGATGCAAAACTGATCAAAACGCAACCCAGAGCACTACGTACAGCCAGGCATTGCTAACAAGAGACCAGAAGAGTCAGAACACAACGATGCTATACACATCAGAGATCCTGCTCTCGTGTCCACTGAAATTGCAAGACGTTGCTAAAGTAATGACAAGCAACCATGGCTGGAGGTGGGGATCAACACAGTGGGGGAGGGTACACACAAATAAGAAGATGCACAAATTTGAGTCCATCAGAGATGTTTATTTGCTAGGAATGGGCTAATTAATGACATACAATGCTGTTGTCGAGGGCTGCTAGATTGATCTGGGGGAAGAAGAAAATGAGCCAGCCAAAGCAGATGTGCTAGCCATAATACATATGGACTACATCGATACACGTTGCCTGTTATATAAGGTGCTGGCATCTGCTTTTCACACGTATACTGTAGTGTTGAATCAGAGTTGAAAAGACAAAGTGTGCATGAAACTAACTGATGAATGGTCAAATAGCCTTAAATACACTCAGAAAGCTTTTCAAATTTACCCAGTTCAATATCTACATCATCCTTACATACCACTAGTGAAAGTAGCAAAATGTACCCTGGAGAGTCAGATATATGTTCCCAATGCGACAGTACAAAAGCAGGTCTTTCCATATGGTGAAGGAATGTGCTCTGATCAAGCAAATATGTGTGTAAATATTGTCTCATATATGAAATGATAGGGATAAATTGGAAGCTGCCCAGCCCTACGCCTGCTGAGCGTCCTGCACAGATTGAAGGCCTCAAGACATACTTGTAAATGTGTAGATTATGAATTATTACTATCCGAAAGGAACATAACCTTGAACTGGAAGGTCAATAGAGCCCCAAACGTTGAACTATGCTTACACCAGGTTAAGAAATGGACTACATAGGAAATTGCGGCCATCGCAACACAGCAAAAGCAACAAGGCAAGGACTTGGCTTCAACTGATGAATGTCCACCATGAGCTTATTCTGCCCCCACTATATGAACAATTGTAGACATATATAGATATATAACAAGGTCTGGCCCGTTGGAGCCCTCACAGACCCGATAATGCTGTTAGACAAGCCCTGTAATGTGTAATGTGATTAAGCATGTTGGCGTCGCACTAGAACCAGAGAATACGAGGGACTCGTGCTGTGTGTTCTCCTGGCTCGTACTGTTCAAAGGGAAACAAGAATTCTGTGGTGGTGTGCCTGTGCAGAAGCCGGCGGACTGGGGCACGGTACTATTTCTAGTTCAGTGTGGTTTGTTATAAATCCAAAAGGAAAACGCTCTGATGTATTCCGATGCTGCTGGAATGTAACCGCACATGGGCCGGGAAATAAAGATGTTATACAACGACGCTATAACTCAATAAAGAGCAATCTAAAAAACATATGCGATGACATGCAAGAAGCAAAAATAACTCGTGTACTATTGTCGCAAATGCATGCCCTCTCTCCATCACCTTGGGGTTTCTGTAATGTGGTTTCAATCAGTCACCACACAGACCCACAGCGACCACACACTGCACGGCATCTGCTATTCGAGATGCTTCGGCTTCAACAAAACTGTTGTGTGTATAGCACTCTGCTGCGCCTTAGAGCTAGCTTCACACAACATCATGTAGCAACAATTAAAAATAGATATACAATTAAAAGAATGTGGCGATGTCAAGATCCAAAAATTAAAAGAATTTTATAAATAACTGCTTCACGTTGCACACCTAGAATCCCTGATATCTGACAAGGATGCCATAAAATATATTTATTTGTTGGTCTTCAATTGCCAATTTCGACCCAAAAGGCACTAAACAATAATTCACCGCACTTTTGGCCTTTTCTGCATCAAACAAAATATATTTAATGTGTCTTAGATTGTTTATGGACCCTGTTCTCGCAGCCTGCCAGCACAAAGATGCAAAATGCCCTATTTGAAAACAAAAACATTTAAAAATATTTATAAACTGTACAGAGAAAGCCAGCCAATTGTTTTTGCATCTGTGAGAGTTAGTATTCTTTGACAAGGCTTCCTTCTTTCACCCTTTCCGTAAGGTAGCCTGGGTGTAACTTAGTCATTGGTCATTGATATATTATGCTAGAAGTCATTTAAAAAGCGCACGACTACCAAAGTTTTAAGGCATTAAATAACTGGGGCCAACAAGATAATACCGCTTCTACTTATTAAACACGACTATGGGGTTCGGTGCTTCAGAAGGTGTCTAGTTCATTTTAAAAAAACTTTATTTATCATTTTACAGACAACAAATTAGGATTGTCAACGAGTCTCACTGAGACAACTATGGCAGTACAGTCTTACACATTCCGGATACATGAACACAAAGATAGTACAGTAGCATCAATGTGGACATCGAACAGGGTACAACACCCAACCAACATGGTCTACCCAGTATGCTCCTAGTCATCTCCAACAGATAGAGACAACTCACTGTCAGCAGCACTATCTTCTAAAGTACCCCCCTCCCGTCACCTAGAAATCTGTTGCAAAGATCCCCCAAACCTCCAGGTCGGCTTCCAATTTTTCATCTGTTCGTGCGCAACGGAGCTGCAGTTTCTCAGCCATCAACCACTCCGAAACATCCCGGACCCACTGGTCCACCATGGGGGCCCTCACACCCATCCAGGTAATGCCAACCCTCCTCCTAGCCAGCACCAGGGCCAGTTGTAAGAAGCAGTACGGCATCTTGCGCTTTTTGGGCCGAGTAATATTTCCCAACAAGCAATGCTGCGGGACAAATTCACACTCCAGGGCAGCAGCACGCTGCAGCTGACCACCACATCTGACCAGACGGCCCCCACTCGCGCGCCAGATGCATGAAGTGTGCGTCCACAAAACCACACCACGGACAAACAGGCGACCTCTCCAAGCTAAATCTATGCATTTTCAACGGAGTCATATTGGTACGGTGCACAGAATTGAAGTGGATCAACTTAAAGCCTACGTTTCCAGACACTGACCACAATTGCCCGAAGATCCTAGCCCAGTCCTTGTCTATCAATTGGGCTTCTACATCTGCCGCCCAGTGTAACGAATCTGTAACTTCTCGTGTACAACCTAGGTCTGCAGTGCCTTATACATCAGGAGACGAGGTGACACCCAGAACCCAAGGTCAATAGCGCCCCCACTGCTGCCTAGTCTGGCGGTGCTTAAGGAAAGAACACCCAAATCTGCTTGCCTACCTTCGTCAGACCTGAATATTGCAGAAAATGTCCAGAGCCCAAACAGCACTGCAGCTGCGCATACTCAAAGGAGATGAACATATTATTAGGATATAAATCCCCACCCTGTTGGCAGCCCCCCTCATGCCAAGCCTGAAACGAGATAGGTTTCTCCAACTGACAGAACGGGACCAACACCCAAAGCAGCAATTCCCTGTGAAAGGGAGCCAATTTGATCACCACCTTGACTATTCTCTGCCACGCAGCGGCAGTCTGACACACAATGTAAGGGCCCTTCCCGGCACCCCGGAACCTGCCATCAACAATTTCAGGAGCTCACCGTCCTGCATAGTACCCGCCACCAGGGCCTTCTCCCAGTTTTCCCTTTCTACCGTCCATTGTGCTGTGTGCTGTAGGCAAGACGTATAGTAATAAGACTCCAGAAAGGGCACCGCAAGCCCAACATCCTTGTACCCCTGCATCAACGTCATTTGAGCCACTTTACTCCATCTACCAGCCCAAAAGAGTGAGGTGAGAAGCACATTTATATGGCGAAAAACTCCCACCCATAAGGGGCACAGTGAGTTCTGAATAGAGTACAGACAACGGGGTAGCAGCACCATCTTGGGCATCGCTATTCTGCCCATAAGAGACAGCGGCAAAGTATTCCAGAACCATACAGAAGCCTGGAAGTAATCAAGAACCCTACCGACATTGTATCGCAATTGCTTTTCCCCCGTGTCGATCGCCATCCCCCCCAGGTATCGCAAACAATCAATTTCCCATCCCAAGCCCAACTCTGGGAGCCGCTCCAGAGAATCCCCCACCAGTGACTCGAAAGGGGACAGCAGTGACTTTTTCCTATTGACTCTGAACCCCGACACCACACCAAAGACCTTCAATAACTATAATAATACAGCCAGGAATTCTCTCGGGGCTCGCAGATAAAACAAGGTGTCCTTAGTATAAAGGGAGACAATGTGTCTTTGCTGCCCAAGTTCTATTCCCCAGTCATACATAAACTGCAGAGCCTGGATAGACCTTGGCTCCATTGCCAAAGCAGACAAGAAGGGTGCCAGTGGACAGCCCTGCCTGGTACCTTGCTCGATCTCCCATCGTGTAGAACAATACTGCCCCAGGTGGACTGCGCGCATGGACCGGTATACAGCAAGCGTGTCCAGGCCCGAAACCGAGGACCAAATCCCATAGCCTGCATCATGTCCAAAAGATACACCCAGTCCACTGTATCAAGGGCCTTCTCGATGTCAAGAGACCAGTGTCATTTCCTCTCTGCCATCCTCCACCTCATGCATCAGTCTCCGCAAGTTCATGGTCATACTATGCCCGGGGACAAAACAACACTGATCGGCATGCACAAGACCAGTCATGACCGGGCGTATCCGATTGGCCAACAACTTGCATAGGACCTTCCCATCGGAGTTGATCATCGTAAGTGGGAGGTACGACGCTGGATCTGACCCCTCCTTTACCGGTCTCTGCATCATACAGATAAGATCCTCTCTCATACTTGGAGGTAGGACACCTGTCTTACCAGCCTCCAGAAAAACCATAAGCAGTTTCTCAATCAAATCCGCTGAAAAACCTTGATAAAATTCGGCGGTGAACCCATCCCCACTGGATGCTTTATTTCTTGGTAACATTCACAACGCGGCCCTCAATTCCTCCAGTGTAATGTCTGCCTCAAGGTCTTCCACCATTGCCACCCTCCCCCTGGGTAGATGTAAGGGTGCCAGATAAGCATTAACAGAGTCTGACGTACTACGGCTACCTACGCGATACACTCCCTGCAGTTGGCGCTGAAAGGTTGCAACCACCGCCTCCCATGTCGCGGCCACAGTCCCTGTCTCATCAATCAGGAAAAGCCTTGAAGCAAACAAGATTCCTGTTGCAACAACCAGGCCAAAAGCCTACCCGATTTATCCCTACCAACAACACCCTTCATCACATGCAAAGCACCCACCCTCCCCCAAGCCACTTCACACAATACTGGCGAGCAGTAGCGGCCCGTGGTGGGAGTGCTGCCGGGCGGTGACGTGGGGCGGGGGAGGGGCAGGGTTGGGGGTAGTAAAGTACGGAATACGGCCGTATAGAGGTAAGTAGACATATAAATAAATAAAACGAATTTCGTTGCACGCGCTGCATCGCATTAACTGGGGATCATCCCCATTGGGGGCATATAAATTGATCAAGGGTATATTCCTCCCATCCAGTTGATCCTGTAGAACAACATACCGCCCCTCAATGTCTGCCTCCAGATAAGTGAGCGCAAAGGGGGTCCCAGGAGCCACCCACACCATCACACCCCTAGCGTAGGTCGAATAGGAAGCGTGGTACACCTGGCCCTTCCATTTCTTTCTGACTCTTTTGACCTCTGTGTCACTAAGGTGCGTCTCCTGGAGGCATGCGATATCCACTTTATGGCGCCCCAAGCAGAATAAGATCCTAAACTGTTTGATATACGTACCCAATCCCCGAACATTCTAGGTCAAGAACTTGAATTTGCTACCCATGTGCAGACAGTAATGTTCTGTGTCCAAGCGTCCCTGCGCCGCACAATGCTACGGTCCAACAATGCTATGAAAATCAAGCAAACAAGACAATAACCAAGTAACAGCCCCCCAAATCCACCTCGGATAAACATAGTACAACCACACTACATAAGTCCACCATACATGTGCCAGGGTAACACATGGACCCCAACCCAGCAAAGCTATATGCCACTATTGGTACTACAGCTGGGAAACAAGCCAGCCACAGCATATGACGTCCCACATCCTGCATTGAAAAGAAACAATATGACCAAAACATGCCACCTAAGGTGCATCAAGTAGACTCACTGAGGAGAGTGGCAAACCCACCAACCAAGATCCCATCCAACTCAGGACGAGGCAGAGGCTCCCATCCATAAACAGTCTCATCCTCCTTACCCCCTCACATACATTTTAAGAGTCACTTGGGAACAGAAAAGGAACCCACAGATGGCAGCATCACTAAGCAATAAAGTTGGTTTCCAGGACCAAAGCTACAGAGGTAGCTTGAGTGACTAGTGTGTCCATGGTTGGGGCAGGTTGATCCATTCCGGGCAGCTGTAATGCCCCCAGCTCAGCCACCAGCATAGTTCCATCATCCTGTATTGTAACTCTATGCAAATCCATTCCATTCCCCCCAGATCTGCACTGTCCAGAGTGATTCCTCCATGCTCCTGAGGCTACCCAGGGCAGCCACAAGCCTCCAGACTCCAAGCTGAGACCTTCTTCCACCTCCCCAACCAGCCCCAGACTTCCTCCGGCGCTCAAAGAAATGCACCTTCCTTCCCACTAGAAAGTTCCTCAAGTTTGGAGGGACAGAGTAACATATTCTTAAGCTTCATTGCTTGCAATTTCAGCTTCACTTTGAGGAATGACTTTCGCTGTTCCTGAACTTTCTTAGTACAGTCAGGGGAAAAAAGCAAAAGCATGATTCTCATACTTCGGTATGTCGCACTCCGTAGCTGATCGGAGAATGCAGTCACTGTCTCTGCAGTTCAGAATTTTTGCAATAAAGGCCCCCGGGGGAGCCGGTGGGGTGGCACCAAAGCACGATGCGCTCTCTCAATCACAAAGATGTCCGACAGCCCCAGTGGTCTCAAGTTCTGTCGCACCCACTGTTCCAGAAAGCCCTTGGTCAAGGTGCCCTCCACCCGCTCCGGGCAACCCAGGAGGCGAATGTTACTGCAGCGGGAGTGGCCCTCCGCATCTTCAAACTTAGCCTCCAGATCCCTGGTTACAGCGGTCATTTTAGCCATCTGCAACTTTAAAGTCGCTTCCTCACCCCTGAGCCTTTCAATATTTCCCTCCTCAGTCTCCACCTTCTCCGCTGCCTTACAGAGGTCTGTCCGGAGCAGGTTAACATCAATGGACACTGTCTCTATCTGAAGCTCCAGGGCGACACGTGACCCCTGGATAGCCGCTAGAAGATCAGCACGAGATGACTCCAAGTCACTCTCCGGGGAAGCTGCAGCTGATACCGCATCCCCCTGTTGGACAAGGCGCTGTGAGGGTTGGCAGGGAGTAGTGTACTGGGTGATGGTGTTGGTTACCGCAGCTCTCGACTGCATGTCTTTGCCCATCGTGGACAGACCAAGGTGTCTCACATCCCACCTTCACTCGAGGGTCCCACTATTCTGAATAGTAACCCCCAACCATGGTGTTGCGTTTAAAATTCTTAGTTTGTGCTTCTCCAGACCAAGCACTCTTAAACTATCCTGCCTACCAGTATGGATGATATGTGACTTCTACACCTTGTAGTCCTCTGTCTTCTGTAACATTTCCTAAACACTGATTTACATCACCTATGATTGATTGTCTCTGTGTAGTGTGTGTGATGTAAAGTGCTCCGACACCCTACACTGGTATGAGTGGTGGCGGCGCTATAAAACTAATTAAATGCATCTGAGGGAGAGAGGTTATAGAGACTTGAGGGGTACTGTGAAAGGGTGGTAGTGAAGTAATCCGTGGCAGAGGTGGTCATTGGGGGCCCCAACAAACTTTGTCGCCCCAGGCGCCACCAGCCTAAAGCTGGCCCTGTCTGGGGGGCCCCTTAGCGGCAGTAGGGGCACCCCCGTTACAGAGCCACAATAATTGAATGACCCTCAGGAGTCAAAATGGTCCCAATAGATTCTTTAGGATATAGGCCAGGCCAGCTGGGAGTAACAGGGATCTACATCCTGTCGGCCATCTTGCCAGGCCACGCCCCTATCTAGTTTCATCCTTGAAACAAGTGAGGGAGATTACCCTTCAAAGGATTGGCCCAAATAAGAAAAGATACAACCCCACACACCCACGATGGGCAATAGATAAGGAATTAACAATTTGTTCACAAGAAAAATGAAACATGAGGCCCGCATGGCAAATATTGGTTTATGTATGCGTTATATAAATACAATTTACAATTACAAGGTGTGGAATTCTTCCGAAAGACCTTTTTGTTTACCATTTTATATGGCTGTTTGCACTTTTTCTTGGATAGCAAGTGTTTTTCGCCAATGGTTGCCAATGAGAGGTCTCCAGGATGTGCCATCTAAATCTCACTGTTTGGGGTTATCAGATATGAAGAGATTATGATATAACATTATTGGAAAGTAACAGAATATTTCAGCAATCTCAAAAGTGATAGGCTAAGTGGTTATACCTTTTTCAGTGTATGGCTGATCTCCCGACCACCTGCTCATTAACCAAACCCTTATGCCTGACCACATCAGTTCAATATGAATTTCATTGACTGCATCCCTTCGAGAAAATACACATATTGTGAATGTAATTGGTTTGGCAAAACCTAGAATGACCAGGCTCTTTTGAGGTAGTCCACACATCACCATGACAATTCCATGCATACAGCACTCACTCAGCTACAATGTTTGACGGTGCCCCAAAGGACCCATGCCACGCTTATACACAAAAAGTCAACATGTTCTTCTAAATAGCTTACAGAAATTTGGTATCCAGCTATTGTAGTTGCTTTTATATACTGCTACACATCCCTGACTGAGCAGCTTTCGTTGAAAGACATATGCGCGGGTACCAAATTTAGGTTCCAGTTACTCACTGCTCTTTCTTCCAGCAGTAACAAAATAGAAGTTGCTTCACTGGTTTGATGTTGCGGGGTGAAGTGTTGACTCCCCATGACTCCTCCAGAACTGTGCTGCAGATCTACGCAGGAAAAGAGGATTTCGTGCGGGCCTACATAACATACATTTTAGATCTATATCTGGGAATAAAGGGGATGATTTTTAGCTGTGAGTTCTGAGTCACTTCATAAACAATTTGAGCTTTGCTCTGATTTATTTTACACCACTAAGAATTCCTAATAAAACCATCCCTAATATTCACAACTATGCATCTATAATTTAATTTATTCTGTCTATCCAATTGGATTCCTCCCTATCATTTTCATCCCCTCCTAGCAACCCATCTTCTGAGGTACCTATTGCCTGCCTCTTTACCCACCCTTTCAATATTTTCCTCTGCCCTTGTCAGGATGCACAAGATAAATGTACCTCTGTGCTCCTGTCTTGTGTGTAGGTAGATGCGCAACTCCAAAGCCCCTGAACATGCATGTCAGGAGCAGAAGAAGATGGCAAGGTGCATAGAGTGTGTGTGCCACCTTGAAAAAGGCTATACCTCTTTGATGGACCTGCTATGCAAAGACAAGAGGGAGTACATGTCGCATTGAACCACTAGACTCGCAAGAGACTTGTAAATGGTGGCGGCCATCTTGAATGGTTAGACTATAAGTTTCTCATGGTCCATAACATACTTGCTAGGCAATCGTGATATGTTGTAGCTGAAGCCAAGATCTGTTGTTCTGAAGTTTAGAATGCTTAGAATCGGTTATCCTTGGAAATCGACTAAAGACATATCTGGAGTCGTAGATCTCTCCTAGTACAGCATTCACATAAAAGGAAATAGACCATGCTCTTGAATATTATTTGAGGAGTCATCCATTAGGATTACTAACTCTTCCTTGCTCTTGTTTGTTACACATGAAGCCATCCTTCAAGATTATGAACTCTATATTGCACTTACATTATTTCTACAAGAGGAGTTAGGAACTTCATCTAGCGCAGACTTTATATCCTTATAACAACACAAACAGTATTAATGTATTGCTTTGAAAAAGCATATGAGTGTTGGTTGTTAGGGGAATTACAAGAAATGAATGAATGCTCTTCATGTTAAACTATCAGACAGTTAAGTTGAACATAAACAGAACCACAGACTGTTGTCAAATAATCTTAAAAGTAGTTATTTTTTATCAAGCAACGTTTAATGGCCCATGGTGGCATACGCATTTTGAATATAAACTCTAATTGTGTTCAGCTCTGATGGAAGTGCAAGTTACATTTCATCATAGAGAGCTGGAAGTACAGAGAATGTCAGCATGTATATCATATGCAACATCAAACGTTAGATGCCAGAACCGATATCATAGCAATAGTGAATGTTTCCCTTCAGATGTCAGTGATCCTGCTGAGCAGATCCAATCCAGCTGTGCAAACGGGCAGTGTGACAATATCAAGTGCTGCTCTTTCTCTCTCCTGTCTGATTCCGCTTTCCCTGCACACATCATTCTTGTTGGATCAGGAATGCCAGGTTAATGCATACTGGCAGGTTGTCTAGACCACCTGAGTGATAGATTTCATTGGTAATCAATCTCAAATTTTAGAAGTGGTAACCAAGTTATAAGAGGAGATAAGTTTGATAAGGTCTGCAAATGGGGCCTCACATTCAGATTTAAATCCAGTTAAAAAGAAATTAGTGCCATGCAACAAGAATTTAAGATTGTTCGTATACATATTCATAAGCAGTACCCATTATCCCCATTGCTTTAAATGGGCAGGTACTTTCCGGTACTGAGTACCTGCACTTCTTTAATTTGAAAGGTAGAGTACTTGCTCTTCTCATCACTGCTGCAGTACATTTAATGGGAGTATACCAGCACTTCTCAGGAGCAAACAAGTATTCTAAATTATGAGTACCTGCACTTGGATATTTCCATTTAAAGCACTGATTATACCACGAGTACTTCCTGGAAGATTGACAGGGGAAACAAAGACATTTGCATTATTCCTTAATCAGTGTCAATGATGCTTTTGCGTAACCCAATGGCATTCCCAAATGACAACGCTAAAGTGGCTTTTCTTTCATCATACTTAAGTGGAAATGCTGCTAATTGGAGTGCCTATTAGGGAAATGTGATGACCAATTGCTGTATAATTTTTCGCCCTTCTGCAAACAACTGCAGAAGTCAATTTACAGGAAGTCGAATACTCTTTCTCAAGATAATGAGTTGTTGAATTTGAAACCAGGCCATCAAGATTTAGTAAGCAATATAATCGCAATTGTTTAATGGTTTAGATCAGTTTGCCTGTAGAGAAAAGATTCACATTAATCTGTAAGGGTTAAGAAGATGTACTGGCACAGGATGTTAACCGTTGAGGTTGCGCTAATAGATTTGATAGTACAGTTTGATCATCACTTAGGTGAACACTGCAAGAGAAAAATAAGACTGAGACTAAAGTGTTGGTAGTACATCTGAAATTATAAGAGAGCAAAGATTTAGATCCCCCTTAATTTATGCAATTAGGCAGAATTAAAGAACAAATTTCAAGAGAAGAAGATGCACACAAAATTATGTATGTAGTATGGAAGTCAGAGCAGTTTGTTAAAGACTATTGGAGTAAATCTAAGATATCTAAAAATCAAGCTTTAATAACATCACACAAAAAAACAACACGGGGTGGATAAAGGTGACTAAACAATCAAAGGAGCTGCCTTGATGATTGTATAGTTCTAGTCAGCTCTATATGAGACTGTCAACACCACGCAGGCTTCAGTGGTTCATTCAATAGTTCTTAAGAAATTGACTTTGACAGATAGTGGGAAGGTTGCTTAAGGACTATGAGATTCAGGAACGTCGGGGAATTAAAAGTACATTTCATTTGCTCAAACGTTACTGGTACCAGTGATTAAGAAAATAGTTCTGGAAGAAGTTAGGGCAATAGATGGGCAAATGCTTTATTAAAGGACTGAATGTTTTCATACACGTATGATTTCCGTATATTTTGGAAGTCATCATGAAAATAAATTCTTTTGATTTGATTGATGCCCCTCAGTTTGAAGTGAATCTGGTCATGCCATGGTTGATGCTGCATAATCCCAGTACTGATTGTGCAGCAAAAACATTACAATTACATTCTGACGATTGCACCAACAATTGCTTTAAAACCAGTGAATATTCTATAGTCTCGCCCCAAAGCATTATCAGCAATAATGACACCTTCTGTTATTGGTTGTGTAATTACCATGCCATATTGGTATAAAAATTACCTTAATGTGTTTGAAAAGCAGAAAGCAAGCATATTACCTCCACGCACAGATTAGGACTTTAAAATTGATTTTCAACCTGGAGGATCAACACATTGTAACTCAGTGTTTTTACTCACAGAATTTGAGACAGAACACCATCATTTTGCTAAGATAGATATGTATGTATTTCAATTCACCTCTGTAGAATTCTTTTTGTGTCAATCTTTTTATCGAGTTTTCCATTTCATAAGATGCAAGAAAACAGTGCAAAACACTTAGAAAAATATGGTTTGCCCCAACACATTTTATGTCATATGCGATAAAGCAGACAACAGGTAATACATGTAGAGCACTCCTCATCCAGTGACACCCAATCCCCTCATACTGTGCCTTAGTATATTCATAGTGGAGCATTATACTAGGACATTTCCTACAATGTGTTCCGTATTTTAGCAATTTTTTTGGGGCAGCCCCTCCCCAAATATATATTACCATCCGCTGCAGCACAAAAGTCCATTGATCTGGTCCAGTCAGACACAGGAACAACCTGAGGCCTCCAAGTATGGGCGAGTTCTCATTAGGCAATCAGTAGTCCTAATGACACAAGTTTCTTCCCCATCCAGTTACCTTCCCACTCTGACATAATCCCCAACGAAGCAAAAAAAGGGTCCATCTCAAGGTCCACGCTTGTCACCCAGGCCACGGTGAAGGGAATTTCGAACCAATATCTTCAAACTACTGGTTACTTTCAGATCATGTGAATAACTGTACCCACTTCCTCCCCACATTGTGTGCAGGTTGGGAAGGGACAATGCCTCATTTCCTCAAGACGAGTAGGCGTATAATAAACTCTTTAAAAGTATTTAAATTAAATGAGGCGAAGCTTCACTGGGATCACTAGCTCCCAAGCCAATATCTTTGCCTCAGCCCCTTCGTTGTCGTCCAGAGAACCAAGACCAAATGCCATTGATGTCTAAGGGTCTGCATTGGGTTTTGAATGTTAACAATTAAGGCTCTATATAACCTTGAAATCACTTCTTTACCTAGTGGTTCAAGGACCAGTTTGTACTCCAGGGGGTTGAAGTCAGGAACATCCTGCAGACGTTCCCTTGAACTTTCAAGTGCATGTCTGACTTGAAGGTAGTTGAAGAATTGTGCCTTTTGTAAGTTGAAATCTAATCACATCTGACCGAATGTCTTTACATTGGAAGTTTCCCATATGTCACCCACCTTAGCAATCATGATGTTGTCCCATCCAGAAAAGCCAGACAACTGCGGTACTCCTTGTAGAAATCTGCCAGGTCAGAGGGGGGTTTCTTTCATTATTCGACTGTGCCTCTTCATGTCCCTAAGTGCCCAATGCCAGCACTCGAGCAATCCTGGTGACTGTGGGCAATTCCCTGAGCACTCAGTAGCTGTATTACTGGGACAGGACTAGTGGAACACCCATTGCCACAACCACACTCCAGTCATACTGCAGAGTTGGCCCTGTCAGCGAACAACCAGTCGTTTATTGACAGCAAGGTAGTACCACCTGATGTCTGCGAGTCCCAACCCCCATCATATGGTTAATGTATACATTTGTGAACCCTCTGGGTTTTACCCCCTCCACCACCATATGTGAGCCATTATAGTGGAGCTGAAAAAATAGCTCGGGAGAGGATGAGGGTAATTTTGGAGGATGTACAATAGTTGGGACAGGGCTATCATTGTAAATAATGCTCCACAGCCAATCATCGATATCTGCAGTTTGTTCCAGACTTCAAAGGGAGATTTCCTTTGATTGATTAGGATGGCAATATTGAGATCCCAACATCTCTTCGGGTCCAGTGCAACATAGATTCCCAAGTATATGAAATGCAGGACACATCTCAGGGGACACATGTACCCCTTGCCCATATAAGCAGAGGAACCGGTGATTGGGAATCCAACGGATTTCACCCAGTTCACTCTGAGACCCGAACCTTCTCCATAGACCTTAAGGATTTTCATATGCTGAGGGATAGAAGTCTTGGGGCGTCGCACATAAAATAAGGCATCATTCGCATACAGCGCTATGTGATCTTCATGATCCTGATGCCCATGTAGTCCCCACACTTGAACGTCAGAGCTCACCCATTTGGCTAAGGTTCCATCACCAGGGCAAATAAGAGGGGCAGCCTTGCCTGGTTCCTCCACGTATCTGGAAGGGAGCCGACAAAACCTCCTTGACCCCAACCATAGATTGTTTACCTGATGGACATAGGACCTAAACAGCAGGCCAATGTTAGTCTTTTCTAGGGCTGCGTACAAGATAGGCCATTCCAGTGAATCAAGCGCTTTCTCGAAATCATTCGAGACCAATGCTTGTGAGGTGCAAGATGATTGCGCCAATTCTAGTGCCACCTGAAGCCTTCTACGGCAGTGTCTGGATCCCTGGTTGGGCATGTATCCATTATGATCCCAGTGCACTAGGGATCGAATTACCCCCGCCAGTCGATTTGCGGGCACTTAGTCCAGAATCTTCATCTGAGTGTTTCTCAATAAATTAGGTTATAAGAAGCCCATTCCAGTGGGGGTATGCCCTGTTTATGCAAGTCCTTTGGCAGAATCTTCATCTGAAGGGCCTCTTTGAAGATCAATTTGAACTGTGGGACGGGGTGAGAGGCACAATTTTTGAAGAATTAATTGGGAATCAATTGGCATCAGGAGCCCTTCCCCCCGGGCATATCCCTAATGGCCCCCATGATTTCCTCCTCTGAAATAGGAGGGTCTAGTGCTGCGCTGTCTTCTGGTATCAGTCTGGGGGGAGGGAGATCCCGGAAAATGGGCCTATCTCTTGTTCCAGTTGTCAGTTATTACCATGCATTATACTTGTCAAAGAAGGATGCTATCTCCTGGGGACTAATCACAACGCCCCCTTCTGGGTCTTGAATGTAGCTTCGGCCTCTCTGTTTGCGAGCCAATATGTTAGCTTTCCTGCCTTATAAACAGAATTGTATATTCTGTAATTTGAAGCCAAAATTTCCATCTTGGCCTGATCCCAGAGCTTTCTCTTTAGGGCCTCTCTGGTCACCTCCAGGTGCCTGAGAACCGAAGCCTCTAGCAATTAAGCAGTCTCATGATATAGGGTGCAGGGCAGCCCTGGCAGATGCCTGAGGGAGGTAGAGAACGGTGGGCCTGTTCCAGAACAAAGCATGATCGATTCCCCAATATTCCAACCAAGTGGTAAAGAATTTGTACGGGTTTATTGCCTTCCAGACTTTCCAAGAACCATACCAGGCGCAGGTTGTTCCTCCTGGAGTGTCCTCTGAATCCTCTGCCCTTTGTTCCAGGACAGCTGTGGCATGCTTCGGGTGTTTCAGTTCTTTTTTTAGGGTGGTAACCTCGTCCTCCATCGTGGAGACCCTGGTCTCAACGTGCTTGTGGTATGGTCAGCTGATGACCGTAGGTCTTGTTGCAGGAGTGACACATCCAGCCTGACCCCACCAATCTTGTCCTCCAATGCCAATTTAGTGTCCTTGATGGCATGAAGAATAAGGGTCGACGTGGCCGTCCCCTTCTGATCTTCAGGGGGCCAGATCCATCCCCAGCCCCACTGTCTTTATTGGCTCTCTGGGTCGTCGCATGTTCATTGATTTTCCCCTGTATAGAGGGGACATGGGTTTTTTCCATACCCATGCAGCCGTCAACAATGCAGTGATCCAGGCCTTGGAGGGGAGGGGAGAATGGCACGGCCCACGATGACAAGGTAAGAGCGGCAGGCGGAAGGCGCCCACTACTCCACAGTGTATTGTATTGTCTCCTCCTTGCAAAAGTAAACTGACAGGAGAGTTAAGGGGTGCTGGGGCCCTCCGCCGCAACCTGGGAGGAGCGCAGGCTTGCACTGCTCCCAAAGCTGCCCCATCCCCCACCCCTAAACTGTTAAGATTAAGGGCCCCCAGGCTGTTCGCCGGCCTCCAGGTTGTTGCCTAGGATTTGATGGTATGACTGCCGTGTCACTAGGTCTCCATTCCCCAAGGAGCCATGAATGCTGAGCCCTACCACTAGGCAGGGACTCTGGAAGTGGCAAAGGACTCCGGATGGATATGACAGCTGTTGTACGCCCAGCGGCTACTCCTGATGTGGTCCATGGAGTAGCAAGAGGATGAGGAGAGTTCCCACCTGGCGTGCTACCAGCACCAGATGCACTCCACTGCATCGCACTGAGCCCGGATCATCAGGTTGAGGGCTGCATCTCTTGATCTCGATGCACCCAGGATCAAGTGAAGGGGAGCCGCTCAGCCAGCAGCCGCAGACCGTGGGGCCGCATAGTGGAACCCATCAGGCACTGCCCTGGCCTCCCAAGCCACTCCACCTCCAGGCTCCAACAGTCACAGCCTCCCACAGTGTTCTTTTCACTAGGGGGCCATCTCCGTCTTTGGTCGAATGGACGGACATGAAGCTATGCCCCTCCACCACGCATGCCATACCAATCTCTTCTCCTCCTAGCTCGTCATGGGAAACGCAGCTGCCGAATGGGACAGCATCTGCAGGCACGGCTCAAAGGACCTCCCCACTCAATCCTGCAAGACAGCCGGGTGGGGGCACTGAAATTTGACTTGCCAACAGGACCACAAAGCATTTAGTGTATAACGCGGTTCAGAACTCTAGAGCCCTGCATCCGCGTCTTGGGCTACCAAGCCCTACCTCTCACTTTAGAATTCTTGGAGCATATCCTAAGGATATTCAGTTGTATGAGAAGAAAGGTTTCAGCAATAATCAAATGGTTCACAATCACCTCTGTAAATGCTGTGCAAAGATTGCAAGTGTTGGAAAACGAGGCAGTATCTGTGAGGCCTGCACAAATAACATGACTACATTTGTCCTTCACTGGGAACCAAACACCCAATTGTAGCGCCTGACTCTCAGAGGGTAGCATTGCAGAGCAGTCTGAGGCTTACTCAAGGGAGGTGGTGTGGGCTAGTAATCGCCATTTGCAGGTGCGCAGAGATAAAACTCAATAATTGATTGTCCAGTCTGTACTTTGCTTTATAAAAGTAAGAGTACATTTATTAAACACACACACTACTCAATACTATGCACCAATTTACAAATATACATAAGCTGTTGGAATTACTTTGTGACATTGCATAACATCTCCATCCCTCCCACAGGGGGTGTGGTCTAGTACCACTACTCCCATGTATGCACATCATCTTGCCCCCTAATGCAGTGTGTTGAACATAACCTGGAGCGGGGGCCCTGCGCACTGGCACCATCCCAGTGGCGACCCCCCCATTATCTCAACGAGCATTAAAAATAGGTACACCTGCCCTGGTGACACATAACCCTGACTGAGCATCTCATATTGTCCATACAGTATGCACCCTTACATCTTCAGGGCTAACAGCCTGGGTTGTTCTTCACTTAAGCGCAGCAGCAAGAATACATGTTTAAGCATCACTTTAGAATGACAGTACTCATCACATTTGTGGATCATTAGAATGCATTGCAATTACAGCCCCTAAAGGCATCACAGATGAAATCACAGGATTACGCATATACAGCCAGACACCCTAGCAGGAATGTCTGGCAACATAACCCCACTTTGCTTATGACATCACCTTACACGAGTACTTCACATTACACATGTGGCCTTCAGTCTCTCTAAAAGAAATAACATTAGTAAATGCACTACGGGTGCAATTACCCCTCTTCACCTCCAGGGAATGCCCTTCTCCAGACATCCCCAACTCAGCCCTTCACTCCTTGATGCACTTCTCCATACACCCTCAGCTGTAGAACAAAAGTTCCAGCCTAGAAGGTGTTAAAATGCTGGCTGAGCCCTTGAGGGGTTATCCTTTTCAAGTCCCCATGAGACTTAGGGAGGGACTTCTCTTCGTGGTGAGGGGGAGACTACGCTTCTCCAGCAGCTCCCCCAGCACCTTTTTCACAAATGAGGGTGACCCCCCTCCTCTGGGGGCCACCAGGCACCAAAAACGATGATTTCCCTATGCCTTGCAAGGCGTTATGGGGCGCTTCAGGCTCCTTTCCTTGCATAATATATTAGCGGCTCTCCCGCTGTGCTGGGGAGAGCCGCGATGCCGCCGGCAGCCTCACGCCACTTCTGCCGGCCTCGGTGGGGGGCCCGGTCCCACCCGGACCCCCAGGTGAGTTAATTACGGCTCTGGGAGCCCACCCCCGGCCACTCGTGCCACTGGTTGGGGGCCCCGGTCCCACCCGGGCCCCTGGCGCTGACTCCTCTTCTCAGGGCCCCTGGTCCCACCTGGAGACCCCGTCTGGCCTCTGGGGTGGAGAGCCGCTCGGGGAGCCCACCCCCGGTGGCTCCCGCCGGCTCCCCGCTCGGCCCTGCACCCCTCTGGTGCGGCCACGGGAGCCGGGATATCCTTTTCGGTCTGCCCGCTCCGGCGGGCAGACGTGGAGTCTCCCGCCAGTTGAGGCGGACCTCGGGGAAGTGCGACGGCACTCCCCCCGCCTCCCTCCAGTTTCGGGGCTCGGAGATGGGGTCCCGGGCCCCTCCTCCTCCTCTTCGCGGGGAGCGCGCCAACGCTTCTCTTCCAGTGCAGGTTCTTTTTAAAAGTTGAGTAGGGGGCTGGCAGGAAGTCTCTCTTTGTCCTATCAAAGAGTGACACATCACTTCACTGCCCCTGCTCCCTCCTTCCTGCCCAGCCTCTGGGTTTGTTCAAAATGGCGTCGTCCAGGGTCTCTTGCCACATGGTCTCTGAAAAGACCCCTTCCCCCCTCGCTGCCCTCCCCCTTTGGTGAAGCCTGGTGCCTGGCACCCAGTGATAGCTGCTGATGGATGAGCCTGTAGCTCCACCCATCTTCTCATCCTTGGAGAGGAGGCCTTAGCTCGTGGAAGAAAGGTTATCAATCCAGCCTATTGAGGTCAGCCCCCAGCCAGGCCCTGGTAATGGCAGACTCAGAGAAATATGACATTTCTGGATGACCCAAAAGCAGTACAAATATCACTTTGGACTCTGCAGAATACTTCTTCTCACACCCGTTACAGTGGACTTTAGTGCATGTCTGGAATCTGTAGGCCTTAGGAAAGTGACACTAGCCCATGGGCTCCACTTCCCCATAGGGGAATAATGAAGTGAAAAACACAGTAAAACACACTGTCTTTCCCTGGCATGTTTCTTCCCAGTGTATAAAGCCTATTCCATGTCACCACCCAATTCTGCATAAGTCCTGCCACACCATTCACTTTGTAGCTGCTCCTGGACTGCGCACGCCAGGAATCTCCCCTGCGCAGCCCCTACACGTGTGCACACACATGTACACAGGTGTCTGCATGTAACCAGCCCAGTGCCCCTTACTCCAGCTACTGCGCAGCGGCCTAGTCAAGCTAGGGGGACACCAGTAAAATCCACATGCAGTCTCTTTCATCGTTAGTTCACTGTGGGTGAGTCCCAACTTATGAGGCTCTCCCACAGTAAAAGCTCAACAAATAGGTGCTCAAAAAGTGAAAAATCCGGGCGGCCCATAGTGTCAGAACCACCTTCTAACACCAAGGCTTTGCTAATTTTTATGCAAGATTAATTCATCAATTCTCTCAAATTGTAAGACCCATTAACAAACCTCTCTGTAAAGGAGCTACCTTTGTATGTTCCGAAGAGGCTGGCAACGATTTTTGTTTATTTAGGAAAAGTTTTCCTTGTACCTCTATTTTGCAGCACCTAAATGTTGAACCTCTGTTTATTGTGGAAACATATGCCTCGAATCATGCAACCGAAGGGATTTTGTCCAAGAGGATTCTCACAACTGGTCAGATGTATCCAGTAGCCTACTTTTCCAAGAAGTATTCCTGAGCAGAATTAAATTACACAATCACAGATAGATAACTCTTGGCTTTAGTGAGATTTTTTGAAGAATGGAGACATTATTTATTATGAGCACACCACACCGTAGAAGTTTACACAGATCACAGAAAACTAGAGCTTATACAATATGTCAAGGCATTAACTCCCAGCAAATCATGTGGACACTAGTCTTTTCAAATTATGATTTTGTGATTAACTATAAACGTTGTCCAAGTAGTGGAAAGGTGGATGCCTTATCTCGCAGAACCAACCTAAAAATGAAAATACAGTATTTAGCAAATGTCCCTTGATTCTACCAAGTAGAATGCAGAATAGTGACTCTATACGACTGATCAGTGCTGATACTTTCCTAACACAAGTGCAAACAGAGTTAAAGTCCATTGATAAGGAGGCTTAATATTTAGAAAAAAAGGACAGAACTGTGAAAGACAAAATATTAGACGAAGGGAAGATTTTTTATTTACTTTTAGCTCAGGTAAGATAACAGGCTAGACATTCTGGAAATGCTAAAACCTTAACTGCAATTAAAAGATATTTTAAGACATTTCTACAAGTGCTCAAATTAAAGGTTCACATTCTTGTCCTGTGGGTTTTTTGAGACAATTGCTTGTTCCACCTAAGCCCTGCCAAACATTATCCATGGAAATTATTGTAGAACTACACAGAAGCGAAAATTGTACTGTCACTCTACTAGATCTTGCCCTCGTTCAAAGAATTAACACTGTTATTTTAGCATCATATTGTTATTTATTTGCATGGAATACCATAGGTATTTATAACTCAAAAGGGCTTCTCAGTTGACTTCAAAGTTCTGATCTGTATTATGTAAAGAATTAGTAATGGAAGTCTGTTCTGAGTTAACATCCCCAGATAGACAAGCAGACAGAAAGATTGAATCAATGTGTTGAACAGTATTTGAGATATGAAACATTGTTGGAAGACTGATCAAATGTTTTGAAGAAGAATTTACTTGTAAGAATGTTAAAAAGAGAATACAAAAGAGATCTGCATGTAGCAATTGCTTCAACTCAAGGACCAATGTGGTTGAACTTATTTGATGTTATTAAAAATCAGGTTTCTAGACCGTTCTAGTTGCTGATTGGTTATGACACCTGGTATTACAAGTGGAGACCTAATTTCTTGATCTCTTGCAATGTCTGGCAAGATCATATTGGATAATGTCATGCATGTTCTAATAAAGTGGATTCCAAAATGCCATTTAGTTCCATACAATAAAGTCTTACATTGCTAAAATCTTTGCCCCCCCCTATTGCAAGGGCCCCAATTGATTTCCCATTAACTTTATTAAGAAAATCCCAGAGAGTTTGATATTGGTTCTAACGCCAACAAACCCTGGAGGTTAGAGCATAAATTCAAACTCAATTATTTAGTATTAAACTGATTCATGGCTTAAATACTCAAACATGGATAAGTTCTACTTTACAACGTAATCATTAGGGAAGCCCTTATAGTTGATCGCATTACATTACACTGAAGGTAAAGCTTTCCCAGGTATTGCTAGAGAATCTTAACATCATAGAACAATCTAATTGCCCTAACTCAAATCTTAAGGCTACAGTGAAAAATTATTATCTTTGTTTTTGTTTACTTTTCTCAACAATTATTCAATTGGAAGTTGCATGGCATGGTCACTCTTTCATGGATGGGATGTGTACAGAGTGTGGTATTAGCAAGAGTAACACTCAGTCATATAATTTGCATACGTCCAAAATTACATTACTATGGTGGAGTCTATCTGCTCCATACTGCGCTTAATTCAGTGGATATTTAGTTTGTCTCTGCCAATATGATTATTGTTTACTATAAGCTGGGTGGTAAAATGAAAGAGTGAGATGTAGAAACATAATCAGAATGGTCAAACTTTTCACAAATAACCCCAATCTCCCTCTTTAGTGCAGGTGGAGGAGGATGGTACATGTTCAGATGCCAACAGGTAAGTACTGGGGGAATATGGGACTTGTTATTATATATCACGTATGGGAAGCCTTTAAAATCGTAGTGCAATGGTGATAAGCTGTCTTTTTTTTAGCTTCTGTGGGATGAGAGGGCCTGACAAAGCATGGGCTGCTCTTCCTGGCTCTTTCTTAGTTCCCACACAGATTCCTCATTTTATAAATGGATTTGTTTTACTGTAGGCGACTTATATTGTCTTGAACGCTCTTGTTTTTATTGTCATTAATTTTTTTTATATATGGAACACATTAAATATACTTACTTCCTTTTAACAAACCTCTCCTTTCTGAACAGGCAGCTTTCAAGGCTTGACAAGAAGCTGGTTCCCAACTGAAAAATTATTTTCACAGTCAGAAAGAGTGTGAGAGAGAAAAAACAATTACACGTTTCTGATTTTCATCATGTATACTTTCAAACACAATTGCACCAGTAACACTATTGGAAGTATCCGTTTGAATAATGATGTTGTTTTTATGAACAGAAGTGGCCACAAAGGCACTTTTCAGGTTCTGAAAGACATAATTGCCCATTAGTTGCAGGAAACAATGTTCTCAAGGAAAGGCGATAATTAAGGGTGCGTTTCAGGGTTTGAGAGTGATCGGTCTTCGAAGGATAGATGCCAACCTCAGATTTCCATCGGGCCCTTGAGGACTAGAAACCCTGGTAATCCTGGGGGGAGAAGAGAACTGCTCAATGAATGACACAGCACTGTAGCTTACATATGCCACATTCTTCAGCCTAAAATGGGAACTGCAGAAGGCATACATATGATTAATGACATCCCAGGTCCTCTAATGGCGTATTTGGATATGGCTCTAGCGATGTCTTGGATGGTATTCTAGACCTTGGTAAGGGCACTGGCTTCCCCGTGCTTGAGGCAATAATCTTAAGCACAGACACAGTACATGAAAACGCATGGCTTCCTATCAATATTGCTGAGTTGTAGAACAGACCTTAATTGTGCTGTTATTATTCGTGAAGCTCTTACCCTCTAAACATGACATGGTGTGTTAAAGGCTAAAGTTATTCTCTATAGGATCAACATGTCTTGAATCTCATCATGACAGTGCAACAGAACAGGTGGCAGCACCCAGTGTCCATAAGATGTGTCAAAGACTATTGACACTAAAAACATGCATTCATTAAAGGGGCTGATATCATATCCTGAATCTTCAGTATAGGTTGCAGATAATTTCTTCAATCCAGAAGCTTTGTAAGTGCAGATCAAAAGTCCCATCAGTTTCAAATTAGCGTTGATGGTGCTGAGTATGTCACCTAGAAGGAGGATATGGGGAAAGCTGCACTTTGCATGATTGGTGCAGGAAGGAATTGTCCAGTACAGACCAATGTACAACATGCAGATTTGGTCTTAAAAATAATGTTTGGATCCAGTCACGGCTCCTCTGCTATGGCGGAGGAGCGTCGCCTCACTGTTTTTAAGCAGTGAGAAGAAGAAGCATAAAATGATAAAATCGTGCTGCTTTGCAAGGGGGCATGTGGGCGGGGCTGCTCTGCTCTCGGAGCAGGGCAGGGGAGGAGTGGTTTGCCCAATCCTAAGTGCGGAATTACTGTTTGATTGGCCTTCACGGGCTGCCCAAACCAGTCATGCACACTTTCCCCGTTCTCCATGCAGGCTGCATTACAGCCTGCATGGAGAACAAGCCCAGGCCTCCATTCCCTGGTTGAGCGTAGAACCAGGACGCTCAAAACCAATCACAATGCTGCATTGCAGCATTGTGATTGGTCAGTGAGGCCTGGCTGTGCTTCCATCCGAGATGGAGGAGAGCAGGAGCGGAGACGCGGGACCTGGCGCAAAGGTACTTTTTTTAATGTTTTTTTTTATATATGTGTCCCCCCAGGCCTCCCTCCCCCGCGAAGCTCCTGCCCCCCTCCCCCCGCGCCTGTCAGTGACAGGGAGGGAGAAGCTGCAGCACAGGAGGGGACCTGCACAATACAACTTCAGCAGCATGTTCCACAATAGAGATGCAAATCAAGCCACCTGCTGGAAGCAGCCCAGCATGTTTGAATGAGAACCATGCTGGGCCCTCTATTGGAGGCCTGTTTCTAAGTGCTGACATACTTTCATATTAGAGGATGGGGCAATGGGAGAGTATGATTCACCCCTGATCAAACAGTCTAAGCAGGAGACCTAAGACACCCTGCTACTTGCTTCAATGGCTATACATCTACCACTATATTGCATTTTGGGGAATATACTCACCCAGATAATATCCCGTCCAGTTCTTTTACCCATACACTTACCAGCAGCTTTTACATGGATTTTAAATATTCCCAATCTTGCCATAAAGGAAGCAGAGGAATATATTCAAAATGTGAATGTCCAAGAACACACAATTTGGCCAAATGGGGAGGCAGAGATTAAAAACCAGGTCTGCTGCTTCCACATTTTTTAACTAGCCCACAAGACCACAAATAAGGTGGCAAGGCCAAGAGACTACCCCTACCAAGGAAATGCCACTGTGTTGTGGGGCTGTCCAGCTTCAGAATACAGTGTTTATACAGTGTTTATTTCTAGCATATTTAGGTGAACTGGTAAAGATGATATTAGATGTCAAGTATCTTAGGACCTGAATTAGGAATTTTCCATTTGCAAAAGTGGTCTCTAATTGCACTCTTACTTTTTGTGAATGGAAAGGATTTGTGTGAACCGACCTATGTACTGATAGATTGGTTCACAAAATTCAGAATTGCAGTGGGTCGCAATTCAACCGACCTCAATAATATGCAAAAGGCAGGTTGAAAATTATGATTGGCTATAGTCACAGACATGGTGGCCTGCTGGGGCTAGTAGATCACCTTGTCTGTGATTGCTTTAAAGTAAAACAATATTTAAAAAAAAAAAAATACAGCCCCTTTCCCTAAAAGTTAAACAAACCTTTTTTAGGAGTAAGCTTGGGTACCACTCAGACCAATCGCTAATCCTAAAAAATATTTTTGCCAACAGTCTCAAAGGTGAATGGGTCTCATGGGGACCCCTTCCCGTTTGTGAATGGCTGACCATCAATTTTGAATTGGTGGTAAAATATTAATGTTTTGTGATAGAATTTTGGTTACAAAACAATAATACATACCTTAAGGAATCGGCATTTGGAAGGGATGTCCTTAACATGCCACTTTCAAACAGACATTCCTTAACTTTTACTTAACCCATATAACAATTCAGAAAATCTTTTCTGTATTGTTACTTGGGTTGACTGCTTTTCAAAAGGTGTTTTATCGGTCGGAAACCATCAGATTTACTGAATCTGAAGGTTTGCGAGTGTTAAAATACTCTGTACAAATCTAGTTCATGGCTAAAACATGCCCACTGGAGTACATCTTGTTCTGTTGTTTCGAGGCTCCCCAATATTTTTTATAAAGAGAAAAAAAGACATGAGTAGATACCAAGATCTGGCAGTAGGTGGTTACTGGGCGGTATCTGTAGGGGGCACTGATGTTTACCATTGGTGTTGCAGGCACTAAGACTAATTCAGACCATTTGGCAAACAGAATTGTTAATTTTGTAAATGTATTTCTCAATAGAGAGCAGTCATGGAATACTCCAGCAGTTGGTAAAAGGCTTGGAACTCAAATACAGTATAAATATTAATCATACTTGATAAGCTCAATAGCTGGCCAAGTTGTATCTTTTATGATAGCCTGATTTAGTGGCGAGGAATAGAAAATGAAACCTAGAAATATGCTATGCCTAGATCCTAGCTCCCCAACAAACTTCTACTTATGTCTCAATGAGCCCAAAATGTCTCCAGGCATGCAGTATCCTGAAACAGGTATGCTAATGTTACATCGCAGGCCTTACATTGGGAGTCACTACATAGCGTGCCTTACATCAAGAGTTATTAAGTTATTACATCACAGGCAGGTAAGTAAATTTAATATTGTTTAAAAGCAAGAATATATATATATACACATACATATACACACACATACATAAAACAGCTGCTACCCCAACGTATTTTGGCTGTAGCCTTGATCACGGGTCAACAGTCAGCCTGCTGAACATACCAATTTAAATCTGCACATGTGTGACAAAACAAAGGATACATTTTGTGTGCTAAATGTAGTAAATTATTTAATCCTAATTGACTTTCATATTAAATATGTTTATATATTTACATATTTTACATTCAAGTGTTAAAATAATGTTATTTAATTAATAAAACATCATTTTTACTTTATTAATCAATTTAAATACATAAAACTACATGAAAAAATTCAAAATGTTATTGAATATTTAAGGCCTTTTTTATTTAAAAGAGTTGTGTATAATAAAAGTTAATTTACATGTATTATATATGAATAAATGTATATTGTATTGTATTGTAATTGCATTTGTATAGCGCTTACTACCCCTGACGAGGCGTCGAAGCGCTTTTTCGGCGAGTAGCACGCTACTCCGGGACCCATAGAGGATTAGTGTTGAATTAGTATAGTGAAACATGCAAGTAAATTTTAAGTGGTGGATATGTTAGTCAGTTATTTGGATTCAGAAGGATAGCGGAGGGATAGAAGAGGAAAAAAGGTTTGCATATATATAGCGCTTCTAACCCCTGATGGGGTGTTGAATTGCTTTTTTTTTTGGGGCGAGTAGCACGCTACTCCGGAAACCCATAAAGGATTAGTGGTGAATTAGTATGGTGAAATATGAAAGTAATTTGAGTGGTGGATATTAGTCAGTTATTTGGAGTGAGAAGGATAGTGGAGGGATAGAAGGGAAAGAAAGGTTTGCATTCATATAGCGCCTGTTACCCCTGGTGGGTGTTGAAGCGCTTTGTTGGGGAGTAGCATGCTACTCTGGAACCCATAAAGGATTAGTGGTGAATTAGTATAGTGGAATATGGAATTAGTGAAGTGAACATGCTAGTCTGTTATTTTGATTGAAAAGGATAGTTGTGGGATAGAAGAGTGAAGGATTTCTTTTTGTAGGTCATAGCAGTAGGAGGAGGCTTTTTGATGAGTAAAAAGGGTTTTTGGAGGGGAAGAGTCAGAGGGAAGAGTTTAGAAAGGTTTGTCTTCGGCATTGGTACAGTAAAGGAGGTGTCAGAAGATACAAGGAGGGGTAGAGTAGGAGAGAGTCAAGAAAGGGTTATTTTGGGGAACATAGTAGTGGTATGGCGTTTGCGATAAATGAGAGAGTGGGTGTAGAGGATATAGTGATAGATGTATAGGGTGAGATAGGGTAGTGAATTGGAAAAAGTAGTAGAAAGAAGTTTGAGATGAGTCAAAAAGTTGGGCTAGAAGATATATTGAGGGAAGTATAGGCTGAGAAATAGGGTAGTGCATTGGAAATGCTAAATTAGAAGAAAGTGATAAATATATAGATCCATAAGTACATTGAAAGTATATAGATGCATAAAGGAGGTAAGTATATGCAGATTAAAAATATTGATAGAGGTAGCGGATGTGAAATAGGGTAGTGCATTAGATATGCTTTTTCAGGAGAAAAGTAATAGACACATTAATTAATGGGAAGATGGGCAGCATTCCTGGCCCTGGCCCGTCTCGAACAGGCTCAAACAGGCACTCACCCTTGTCCTCTCTGCCCTTAGCCTCGACGCCCGGGCTGAGACGCCCTAACCCTGGCCTTTGATACCCCTAGTAATCAGGTGACCCCGTCAGCCAATGGGAACCCTAGCCCTAATACTATCCAATCACAACACTAGCCCTAAAAGCTAGAACCAATAGGAGATCAGGACCTTACAGCCAATCTTAGCCCTACTCCAAGCATCCAATCAGTTCAAAAACCCTGATCTCTATGTCCAATAGAGGCCCTAGCCCTACCAGTAGTCCCAACCCTAGTCCAAGCAACCAATGGGACGGGAAGCCCTAGTCACTACTTCCAATAGAAAGCCTAACCCTACTCTTAGTCCCACACCTAGTCCAGCAACCAATAACACCAGAAGCCCTAATCGCTACTTCCAATTAAAGGCCTAACCCTAGTCCTAGTTCCACCTTAGTCCCAACAACCAATAAAACAGGAAGCCCTAGTCCCTGCTTCCAATAGAAATCATAACCCTAGCCCTAGTCCCAACCCTACATTGATTGAATCACAGATCCAGAAACCAATCAGAACCCTCAAATACCCAACCAATGAGGACACTAACTCAAACCAATAGAAACATCAGATACAACCACCAATCAGTGTATACATGTAGCAGCCACTAGCAGACTATATAAGGTCCCAGCAACCTCAGACAAGGTTTGCTGCCCAGGGAGTTGGAAGCTGCTTCTCCTGTCCAGAATCTCCTAGGAGACAGACAGGCTCAATCCACACTTTGGATTTCTGCAGGTAAAGGCCTCACAAACTTGAAATCTAACAATACTGTTTGAATACAACTTTACTCCCTCTCCTGGCCAAAAAACGAAGTGCACAGTCCCTATTAAACACAGTTTAAACAGCTCACAGAAGCACCCTCTGATGTAGAAAATCCCTGTTGCTGAAGGGGAGGCAGGGGGGCTGGTTTCACTGGCTTGATAACACAAAATGGTGGCTGGGGGTGCACTGTTTAACATACAGGTCTTAGCACAGAGCAAAGGAGAAATTTGGAGGGAAAACTGAATAGTCACCAGGAATGAGAGCGACAAACTACAGAGTTTGGACTGCAAATCCCACAATTCAACACGTTAAATGGAAGCAATCATGGGCAGGAAAACCACAAGTTTAACACACAAAACAGGTGATAAAATATACAATCACAGGCAGGTTAAAACTACATTTTTAAACTGTAACAACCACAGGCAAAGAAAATATACAATCACAGGCAGGTTAAAACTACATTTTTAAACTGTAACAACCACAGAGCAAAGACAGTAATCACAGAAAGGGAAAATCGTTTTTTAAAAACTTTTTGGAGGAGGGAAGAGACAGCACTAGTCTGCCTCCTTACCACTTGCTGGACTCTGCTCAATGCAATCTGGGGCACAGGTAGGCTGCAACTCACAAGATGGAGGAGAATGATTTGGGGTGCACCCAGCAAAGCCTTAAGGGACCTGGGCAGGTGTGAGGGGAGGGCTCAGAGTTGCCTGGGAGCTGAATAGCCAATCCCCAGTCCTAGGCCTGCTGGCCTGGGGGTGGGGGTGGAGGCTGCTTCTCCTGTCCAGAATCTCCTAGGAGACAGACAGGCTCAATCCACACTTTGGATTTCTGCAGGTAAAGGCCTCACAAACTTGAAATCTAACAATACTGTTTGAATACAACTTTACTCCCTCTCCTGGCCAAAAAGCGAAGTGCACAGTCCCTATTAAACACAGTTTGTACATATTAGGATCCAGTCTTTAAACAAATATACTTTATAAATATATGTGTGTGTATAGAAATAGTACCCAACGACATACATATATATATTTTTAGGCTCTTGTGCGCATATATAACTCTCCACACCTCTTTGGAATAAAAGGAGCAGTTGCAGACACACTTCGAGTGCTACGTGTAGTTTATTAAGAGGCTTCCATCCGACGCGTTTCAGCCGTAGCCTTTCTTGCAACTTATAGTAATGTCAAGGAGGTGCGTAAATTAAACATTTAAGGTACAAGTAACACTGTGTACGGAGGTGCACTTCTTAGAGTACCTTAAATGTGCTGCGTAATGTATAAATTTAAGTTATAACTGTAACTTCCGAATTTCTAATGTTTGTGTTGTTTATGTTGGGTTTGTATGGAAAGAATAAATAAAGGTTTCCTAACTATAACTTATCCCTAACCTTTGTTTTTTCCATGGAACTTCAAGAGTTATTTATTAAGGTGTCATTTATTGTAGTGTCTAGGAACTACTGGTTGTGGGATGAAGTCCCCTTGAATGCTGAAGTCCCCTCCTGTTACCTCCAGTAAGTCCCGCATGGAGGGATTGCTGAGAGATGTTCGGAGGCCACGCCCCCTTTCTCTACCACTCTGCAAACGCGCCTCCTGGCACACTACTGGTTGAGGGATGAAGTTCCATTAGATGCTGAGGGTTCTTTGGGGACAAGAACCCCTCCTATTACCTCCAGTAAGTCCCGCACAGCGGGATTGCTAAGAGCTGGTCGGAGGCCCTGCCCCCTTTCTTCACCATTCTGCAAACACGCCTCCTGGTGCACTACTAGTTGGGGGATGATGTCCTCTTGGATGCTAAGGGTCCTTGGGGGCCAAGAACCCCTCCTGTTACTTCCAGTGAGTCCCACAATGTGAGATTATTGAAAGCTGGTCGGCGGCCCCGCCCCCTTTCTCCACCACTCTGCAAACACGACTACTAGTTCAAAAACCATAGAAATTCACTTAAAAGCAAAGGTTACAGGGACGTTATGGTTAGGCTCAGATTTTACTCGTCACTTCTGTCAAAGACAAGATCCCTTTGGGTTCCTTTTTAAAGCATACAAATATATCTAACTGTCAGACACGCACTGTTCAAATCAACATTCATACAAAACCAAAACGATAATATAAAAATTATATTTTATTCGATCCTATTCTATTAGGATTCACAGTATACAATTAAAAACGAATTAATATTAAAACATCATATACATCATCAATATGCAGCAAATAATCAATTAGAAATGCAAATATATCCTAAAAAAGCACAATCTAGAAGACTGTAGCAGTTATTGGAGACATCAAAAACAAGTCAATCATATTGGCACTCCAAGTTTTCAAAATTTACACAACCCTAGGTCAACACTTTGTCATGTTTTCTTTCTTAATGACCCGTGGAGATGCTTGGGTGCTCAATCGGTACAGAGCAACGCGCGTTTGCTCAGATTTTACTCTTACAAAGCGATAGAATCCAGCAGTTATAGTTACCTGAGCTAACTATAACTTACGCCCCCACTATGCACTGCTTATGACCTTACATATTACATCACTCATGACCTAGTCAGTGACACCACGGATGACATCTCAAATGACATCACTGATGACATCACTGATAACATTATCCACAGAACCGCTCACACACCCACTCACACCCCCATACAACCTCTCGTACGCCCACTCACACACCCACACAACCAGTCACACACCCAGCCACAGACCCATACAACTACTCATACATCCATTTACTCATCCAGTCACTCGCAAACCCACTCACTCACTCATACAGCCTCCCACACAACCACTCACCCATACAGCTACTCATACAACTAGTCAGTCACCTATACAGCCACTCACACAGCCACACACTCACCCGTACAGCTACTACATACCCGCTTATTCACCTATACATTCTCTCACACACCCAATCACTCGCCCATACAGCCTCTCAACACAGCCACTCACTCACCCATACAACCAATCACACACTCACTCACACACCCACACAACCACTTGCATACCCATTCACACATCCATACAAGTACTCACACATTTGCTCACTCACCCATACAGCCCTTTAGACAGACACATACTCTCCAATACAGCCACTCACACACCAACTCACTTAACCAAACTTCTACTCAAAGAGCCACTCACTCACCCATACAGCACACTTACACACCCAGTCACTCACTCATACAACCATTCAGACATCCACTAACTCATGCAGTCACTCACACACCCATACAGCCACTGACACACCCACTCCTCCCTTGCTCCTCTGTATTTGGAGCAGCCCCGCCCCACCCAGAAAGCTGCCGCAGCAGAAGTAAACATAAAATGATAATAACATGAGTTATTATCATTTTATGTTTCCTGCTGCGGAGCAGTTGGGCGATGCTGCTCCACCTTAGCGGAGGAGCCGCCACTGACCACAGTCATGGTCTAGTGGGTTAGGTGCAAACTGGGGAACCTGGTGACAAAGCTTTAAATGACGGCTAAATTGTGTTCTTCAGGGCATTCACTTTTTTAATTTAGTCCTTTACTTCTTTTTAGGCAAGATTAGGATCAGCGAAGGAAAACAGTAGTTGGTGGCTTACAGCTCAGCTCCTTTGTTAATTTACAGCAAATCTTAAAGCTGCATTGTTTGCTTTGTTGTCGCCTCCTTTGAGTATTTTGAATCAGTTTTCTTTATATGTGACAACCAGCATGCGTCACATCCCCAGGTATTGTGTGGCTCTGAGACATGCCCTTTTATTGAAGTGAGTTCATTAGAGATGTAAAGTGGGATTTGTTTCCTGCCTACATAACATCAGGGTTCCATCAGTACTGAGGGGTTGAGTTGAAGTTGCTTTTGTGCATGATTTGAACAGGAGGATAGAGTATATGGGATGTTAGAGCTGACTAGTTAATGGCTCTATGTGACAGCCTGTTTTTTTATTTTGTTGTAAAATGGAAAGGGAAGTCAAGTATTTTGCCCGATTCAAGCACTAGAAATTTTCAATGATCAAATTTCCTTGACGGATAAAAATCAGACTGAAGGAGAGAATTTTGAAAAGCAAAGGATTACAATGACATCAAGCACCCTATGCCACTTAATTCCACTCAAACTCCCAAGTACCAGCAATGCACTTCGTATAAATGAAATAATCCGTTCCAAATGGATGTATTAGGTGCCACGTAGGTACCAGCCTTATGATGCTTTATGCTACTCACTCGGTTCCAGCTCTACTTTCATTTTAAAAGCATAAGCATCATGTGCCTATCTCTGCCCCAGCTCTTCTGACGTTTCAGACGAACCTGCACCACCTCCACCAGTCCTTGAAAAGCGCCGGCTTGACTTGTTACTGACACTACCCCTGACCTCCAGACTCCCACAGTCATTTGCCGGTGCCCTAGCACCACCAGTTTAGCTCCCGCTACCCACTGGAGGACGTCCATGCTGTAAGTTGCATGGCAGCCAACCATTGGGCTTCGGCTCCCAAAACACATCGCAGCAAGGAAATAAACTATGCTGAGGACTTTAATTAGCAGCCAGGCATGCAAGGGGTTCATTTCAGATTATGTACAGTCACTCCCAAATTATTGCCAGTTGCCCGGGTTACCTTTTTAGACTGCGACATGCGAATTGGCAGAAATCAGCAGTGAATAGAAGGGATTTCATTGTGCAATGACAGATGGGGGCGGTGGAAAATGTTACCTTGGAAATTAACTCTCGCCAGGAAGCTGCAATATTTCTGAAAACAAAGTAGCCCTCTCAAACACAGTACTCCCGCGTCCCCCCTCACATACAGCAGAGACACTCCACTTCCTCCCGACCCCAACCCCTGTCCCCCAGATACAGTAGTCCCCTCTCGGCTCCCCAAATAGACATTTTTCAGTAGGTGAAGGGATAAAGGGAGTGGGGAGAGACACGCGCGCTCCGTGGCCCTTTCTCTGTTGAGGTTGCTATGTAAACTCCTCTGTTCCTATTTAATCATTGACTTAGCCCGAGCGTCACATGGTGTCTGTAACTGCTGCTGCGTGAAAGGACGTGACCGGCGCCTGACGGGGCCTCTCGGCTGCACTGGACTTTAGGGAAAGTAAGAGGTTTGTAAACAGGGCGGTGTCTGTTAAAGGCCGGCAGGGCTGTGGCCAGCTAGACACATCTCAAGGTCACCTCTAAATAGGCAGAGTTTAGGCATACTCATTCGTACGTTATAGTTAGGAACCTCACTCATACCCCGCTAACAAGGGCAGAGGCTGTTTATGTAATTATGCTTACGTAAGCACCCCAGCAGTGCGTTATGTAGCTGAACTCTAGGGGGGTCATTCATTACACCCTTTCACGAAATACTCCAGTAATGGGTAAGTAAATTATCCTGCTCTAGAATATGGGGTGAATTGATTATAGGTCGGTGCTATCTCCGCCCATATAGGTCTCCGCTTTTTTAGAAACTTTGGGGTATATTCACAAGAACGTGCAATAACTACCGCAAGAGTAGCGTAACGCAACTTTCAATATCGCGGGAAAATAACCCTGTGTCAACGTGGAATTCACAACAAGGCGGTAGCATGCGATAGTCTGCCGAAACCGCGGACAATGTCCGCGATACAACCACCACGATGGAGATAAAAACACAAACCACAACACCAAAAAACACGCGATGGGCCAAAGCGCGATGAGGAAATCAGCGACAAGCAGCGCCAGGCCTGCAACACACACCTTGCAGGCATCAAAAATCCCCATAAAAGTAGAAAAAACACCCACACACAAACTGACCAACACACAAGCACCATGGATGCAGCCGGAGCAGGCGCAGAGGACGAGCACAACCCCACAAGCACCCCGGACGACCAGCCTGGGACCCCGGGGACAGGGAAGGGCAAGGACAAGAAGACGAGGAAGACCAAGTTCAGTCCGCAGGCGAACAGGATCATAGTCACGGAGGTGATGGAACACCATCAACAACTCTTCGTCACCTCCAACGTGTCATTGGGCACCAAAACTGGAATATGGCGTGACATCGTCGACAAGGTGAATGCCGTCGGAGAGCACAAGCGGACAATGGACGAGGTCAAGAGGCGATGGAATGACATCAAGCGGAAGACCAAGGAGAAACTCTCCGCCAACCTGAAGGCAGCAACGCAGACCGGAGGTGGGGGCCCAGCGCCACAGCTGGAGCTGGATGACATGGAGGAGCTGGTGTCGACAGTCATCAGTGTGGAGACTGTGGTTGGAGTCGGGGGACCGGACACTGCTCGACAGGACACAACACAACCGCAACAGGGTGAGTGACCACCAGGTACTGGGGAGACAGGGGAAGATGGCCACAATGGCACACATGCACAAGCAAGCAGGGCACAGTGCACACCCATAATCACTCTGGGTCCTCGCCCAGACCCACAGACTGTCACAATGTACAATGCCATGCTGTCTGAATGTCAACCTGTACCATGCGGCTACATACATGTGGACATATTGTAATACACCATCTCCCCTTCACATCGCAGGGGCATCGTCAACACCTCCTGCAGAGCAGTCCCAGCCACTCTTCACTGATGACGAGGAGGACAACACCAGCATCGACACCCAAACCATCCAAGACATCATTGACCTCATCCGCCACTCACCTCCTGGATCAGGGCAGCCCAGCTACATCCCTGAGACCCCACCCACCACCCAAACCACCCAGCAGGAGGCACCCACAGCCCCGGCACCCTCCCAAGTCCCCCAGGAACAACAAATGGCCTTCCAACGCTGTGTGCTGGAGGGCCAGAGGGAGACGGCCGAACAGGTGCAGGTGGGGTTCGAGCTCATGGCTACCAAACTGGACGCCATCCTTGGGTGTCTATGTCCGCCCCATGGTCTCCAACGAGCCCTGACTGACATCGCTGGAGTCATGACGCGGAAGGAAGAATACCTGTCCGCTCAGAGTGGCCCCAGCGATGCCAGCCGTGAGCTGGCACACATGCGGAGGCTCATGGAGGACATGGTGCGGATGGAGGCGGAAAGGATGGCAGCCACCGCTGCACATCAGCGAAATGTAGCTGGGATCTACCGTGCCCTGCATGTCCTCATCATGGCATTGCTGCCACAAGGCGTGGCGATGATGAATGCTGCTGCCCCCACACCATCCACATCTCCGCCCCCTGGTGTGTCAGTGCCTCCCAGTGCGGCAGGCGTATCCACTCCGGCACCTGAAGTGTCACTGCCACACAGTGCGGCCGACAATCCTCCTCCGGCCCCTGATGTGTCAGTGGCACACAGTGCCGCAGCCGGTACTGCAACACCCACAGGTGGGGCAGGGCACACACCCGGGGACGAGGACGTGGATGGGACTGTGGTCAGGAGGGCCAGGCACTAGCATCCATTTCCGCCACCTTGCCTGTTTCTGCTTCGTGCCGCACATGGCCTCAAGACCTACCACTGACCCCCGATACACTCCGATGCACTCACCTTGGACAGCGACATGGACTGCCACATCCTGTTTGACGACCAATGACACGGCGGACAGACTGCAGACTGTACCCTTCCTCTTCCGCAGTACAGGTCATCCCCGGATGGACACTGGCTGGCCCTCCACGGGCCCATATTGTGTAGTGTGCTCGGCATTGCCCTGTACCGCTCCAGCTGCATGACTGCACTGGATGTGCAAGTAAACATCCAGTGACGCACTGCTGTATAATGTCTTAAGTCATTCATGTATGGATGTGTGGATGAATGTAGGGACAGTGCCTTCCCTTGCGTCAATGATGTTCATCCTGTGGGATGCAGAGTCAGAGGGTGCAACATTGCATTTTGTGTACCGGGTTCTGTGAACACTACAACAGGGACACATGCATCAGTCACTTCCTTGTCCGGACATGGACTGGACCACGCCCAGAGCCCACGAGTCATTGTTGCAAGCCCTGCGCTGGTCGGGCGTACAGCAGGCCAGACAACTCCGCTAACGCCCCGAGGGGGGGCCCTGATTGCTACCCGTCGCAGCCGTACTCGCTGGTGGTGTGCAGGTCACTGGTCTAGTTGTCAGCATGTCACAGCCACTCCGTGAGGGCAGGTTTTCACACACACCACACCCATCCGGCACAGGCATCACAGGCCATGTGACTCCGCCAACATAAGTGGCCGACGACGTCACATTCCCCTCTTCTGGTGGTGACTGGATGACGGCCGCTCCACGGTTCTCACTCATGTAGGGCCCATGAGTTGTTGCGCACAGGGTTAGTGGCATCCGAGGCCTTGCGGACGGCACAAGCCTACCACCACGTGGCGCAGACTGGGGTTGCACAGGGTTAGTGGCATCCGAGGCCATGCGGACGGCACAGGCCTACCACCACGTGGCGCAGACTGGGGTTGCACAGGGTTAGTGGCATCCGAGGCCTTGCGGACGGCACAGGCACCCTGCCACGGGACGGTGACTTTGGGTGCACTGTGTCAGTGGCACCTTGAGCTGCTGAGCGGGTGTGCAGCCTGTGATGATGCCCCGTCCTGGCGGTCCGGACAGTTCAGGTTTTGTGTGCCCTGCTGGACCGCAGTGTAGGCCAGAGCCAGCGGACAGCGCGGGCCTACCGCCACGCGGCGTCGCTTCCGGGATCCCAGAGTTGGTGGCACCCATTGGGCTGAGCGAGTGTGCAGCCTGCGATGGTGCCGGGTGCACTGGTATGTCCTCTGCCATGGAGTAATCAAGACCCAGCACCAAACGTGAGACCTGGTGGCCTGCGGAGCGGGGCTGCATGATGTGGAGGGTGCCATGTCCGCGGGCCCCGGGCTTGTGGCTTGCAGCGGCACGTGGTGGGACCTCCTGTCTACGCGCCAGTGGCGGAAGGTGAGCATTGAGGCCTGGGTGTGCATGGGCGGGCATGCTCCGATGGGCAGCGGGAGGGGTTGGGGTGCCTCTGCCTGGGTGTGCATGGGCGGGCAGGCGATGTTGTCTTGTGCAAGTGTGTGTATTGTGCCAGTCATGTATCTGGGCTCTGTTTCAGCTGACGGCTCTGACTCAGATGTGTGACCCGGTGTCCTGCTATACATACCGGCACGTGGTTGGAGACACACCGGTGGCAGCAGGTGAGCAGTGTGGCCTGGGTGCGCAGGGGCGGCACGTTCTCTCTCTCTCTCCCTCTCTTCCTCTCTCTCTCCCTCCCTCTCTTCCTCTCTCTCTCCTCTTCTCTCTCTCTCTCTCTCTCCCTCTCTTCCTCACTCTCTCTCCCTCTCTTCCTCTCTCTCTCACTCCCTCTCTTCCTCTCTCTCTCCTCTTCTCTCTCTCTCTCTCTCCCTCTCTTCCTCTCTCTCTCCTCTTCTCTCTATCTCTCTCTCCCTCTCTTCCTCTCTCTTTCTCCCTCTCTTCCTCTCTCTCTCCTCTTCTCTCTCTCTCTCTCTCCCTCTCTTCCTCTCTCTCTCCCTCCCTCTCTTCCTCTCTCTCTCCTTCGCTCTCTCTCTGTCCTCTGATGTGCGCAGGTCACACCTTCTCATCATGTTTTTTGTCTTACAGGCTGTGACCTACGTATTGTCCCGAGGGGAGCGGCCATGTGTCTTCATTTCATTTCGTTGTTCATTTTAATAAAGTTTCATTTGTTGCTTCGAAAGTGAATGTGTGCTGGTCATTTCTGTGACGACACATGCATGTCACCAGTTGTGATTGTGCGGCATCAAGCGGAATATTTTGTACATGTTTAGGTGTGGCTGATGTGGCATGTCTTTGGTCGGGGGGGTGCCAGGGAGGGGTGGTCCTGGGGGTGGTGGAGGTGGGTGTCGTGGCCCTCTTGGGTGTCCGGGCCGCATGATGGGTGGCTCCATGGCATCTGTTGCCCTTCCGATGTAGCCCTGGGCTGTGCTCCCTTTTGGTTTGCAGGCTGCCGTCCGACTTTACACCAGGTCAGAGCAGGTGTAGATTTCCTGGTGCTAACGCGCCTTATCGCCTGTTTTGTGTTTTTATCGCCGATGTGGCTGGTTGTTGTGAATGTTGAGGTGTGCTGTTGTCTCGGCTTTTGGCACGGGAACGCCTACTCTGCATCTCATTAGCGATATTTGCGGGGGACCTCTGTGGCGAGGTTTTTTGCGGCTGCTATCGCGGGTAAACTGGTGCTGTGGGCTGTTAACACCAGCTTGTGAATGGGGAGGTAAATTTATCACGACTTTGGCTGCGATAAAGTGCTGTTAATTCGGCGATAGCTCCTTGTGAATATGCCCCTTTTTTTTCCTTTTCTATTCAGCGCCCACGTGGTACAACCGCATAATTCACCCTACTGTGCTGAGCTAGGCTTGGCCTTATATGAGACGAGATTTACCTCTGAGTGATTGTGCTCAGTGCTGGCAGGTCTTTGAGTTGAACCCGCCTTTTGGGATAACCTACATTTTTAGCTCAGAATGGTCCTTCAGGTGCGACAAATTGTAACAAGATGGAAGGTAATTGCATACATGCCAATATACCCATTTCTGGCAGGAGACTCCAGATTTTTTAAGCCAAAAATAGCTTTTTTTTTTAGTTGTCTCCCGCCTGAAATTACCTCTGTTTCAATACATTACCCCGATTTTTTCCTCAAGATCTCCTACTTTCGTGTTCTAGAATGCTGGCATGTATGCAGGGTCAGATTGAGACAAAAAAAGGCCCGGGCTCCAAAATAAAAGCACCCACCATTAGCAAAGATGATTGGTAAAAAAGTGCTAATATCAGGGAAATCAACAGTAAAAACTGGCCCACCTAGCCATAAAACCACCTGATTGCCCTATAGGCCAGTCCGACCCTGCATGTATGCAGTTAGTTTTCCAAGGACCTTTTTCCCAATGCCCCTCTAGCTGGCTGCACCATCATTATACCTAGAGGCTAGTTGTACAGTACAGAAGACAAACCAGACAACAATCTGCAATTACAGGCACATGCCCTCCATGTAGTGAGAAACCCATTCATGTTATGAATCTGCCAGATCATTGGTGAACTGAAATTAGGACTATTACACAAATTAACATGTTGTGAGTCCTAAGAAAGCATGGTTCGTTCTGATATGTTCTCAGTAGGAAGTGGCCACCCCGCACCAAGGCCTTGTTATAAGTGATACAAATGGTCACCTTTTGTAGGACTTCCAGCTGAGAGGTCAAGGATCGAAAGAGCAGAGTCTGAAATATAGATAGCACGTCTCACTGAGCTCAGTTGGCTGTCAGTCTGTATTATTGCATTTTTAGTTTAGTTACGTTTATTCATTCCTATTGCGCACACAATTCAACCATTCGCCCATTTAAAGGTAGATTTAAGCTCCAAATCTCTCAGAAATTGATCAAACTGAAGCAAGCACAATCTCTTGGAAGTTTAAGCAACTCTTCCCACAAAAGAAGAAGCAATGGTACAGATCTAATCAGGAATATCTTCAACTTCTGAAAGACCTTAACTCCATTGATAGATAGGTTATATCTCTGTTGAAATCGCAGACTAAACAACCTTGATCAACAATGCCAACATTTGAAGCAACGATCTCTTCAAAACTTCAAATCACTTTCTGAAACCCTTGAGAACTACCCTTAAAACCTAATATAGGGAGAAATGCAGAGTCATAGATCAGTTCATCTCAACCAATTCCGTCAAAATCAGGCATCATCACATTGTCAAGTTTGAACCACATAACATCATCAACTCAATCCTTCCCCATAGTGCACCCAAAATAACCACATTCAACACCCTCTTCTTAGATAACCCAACCACTCTCTTCCAAGCAAAAAAACCCACACCCTATCCCTCGAACCATAATAAAATAGATTTTACCCCTTCTCAAAATCATCAATGTTGTTTTTACTCAAGGTATCTACTTGGACTCCCACAATACTGAGCAAATCCTGCCTGTAGTGAAGAAACCGTTCATTGACCAAGATGACCTGCTAATTATTGGCACCTATGCACTTTCTGTCTCTAAGAAACATAAAATGGCATTTCCCACCCAGCTACTTGAAGAAATCAAGGCTAGCAACTTCCTGCAGGACTACCACTCTGGATTCAGGCCCTGGTGCAGCACAGAAACAGCTGCTATCCATGCGGTCAATGATGCACTGACAACTCTTGTCCCCTCATTTGCTTTGCTCTTTCAGCTGCCTTGAATACCACCAACCACCAAGCTTTGCTCCCTATCTTCAAACAGAATGGGCTTTAAATGTCGCATGGTGCAATGGTTCAGATAAAACTAATGAGCAGAGACTTGCTCATCTAGATAGGTCCTTCCAGACTAGAATGAATCTTTGAGACCTGTGGAGTACCACACGGCTCAATCATCTCTCTGATGATCTTTACTTTTATAAGTGTCTGCTCAGGCCCTTTTTGGCAAACAAGGGCACCAATCTTGACCTGCAAATGTCATTCCAACTCCGTGTTGGTTTTCTAAAGGACTGTAATGCCACCATCCAAGCCTGGATGTCTAAGGCTTACCTCAGACTCCAACCAATGACAAACACATTTTTATCTCACAGCGCTTGAGTCTAAATTAATTCTCATCAAAGAATCTAAATAGCTTTATACCCTGTAGGAAAGTAGGATCTGCTTCTTATGGTTACCCACACTTTTTGCTTGATGTCTCACTGTTTTGGCTAGTCTGGCTGGGATCCTGCTAATCAGGACCCCAGCCTATCTGCTTTCTCCCTTAAATTGACATACCTGTACTTTGGTACACTCCAGATTGGATACTGGGGTACCCTTATAAGTCCCTAGTATATGGTACACCATGTACCCAGGGCATAGGTACCCCAGAGGCCTCCCATGGGCTGAAGCATGTATTATGCCACCCATGAGAGGACATACAAAATGGAACTCTAGGTCTGCTACTGCAGCCTATGTAAGCTGGTGCTTGCACCACTTACTTTAGATATAGGTTCACTATATCTAATGGTCACTACACTTAAAACTTATAAGTCACCCCTATAGCAGGCCTTAACAATCCTGAAGGCAGGGTGCGGGGTTTTATGTGAGAGGGTGCCCCTGCATGAGCAGAGCCCCTCTGAAGCCTTCAGAGACCATTCTCAGGGGTTGTCTGTGACTCAGCCGGACATATAGGTAGAGGTGCATTATAACCTCACGGAAAATGCTATCTCGAAAACGGCTGCATAGAAACATATCGTGTTTGGTATCAAACACCTTGGAATCATACCTCCACACCAGTAACTGGTGTGGGAGTTATGATTCCACCCTTCAGAAGCGAGCTTCGTGGGGTCACTGGTCTACCCGGTACCAGCCTTCTCGACCTGGACAGCACAAAATGGATGCTGCCAGCCAGAGACACATTTCTGCCCTCCTGCTGCTGAGCCAAGCTCGAGCAGAGGAAGGCAGCACAATAGGCATCCTGTCACAGGGAGGTGTGACCACCTCCCAGACAGGGTTTATTGTATTGGGGCTGGGTGGGTGCACTCTGAGAGTGCCTGAAAGTCTGCACTGGGAGCACATTTGGTGTCCCTGTGCATAGTCCAGCTCAAACCAGTTCTGGGAGCCATTTGCTCCTGCTCTGGCGCAAAACTGGGCAAAGGACATGGGTGTAGCCACCCCTCTGTCCTGCCCCTCTCCTAGGAGGGTCCCCTGAATCTGTCCAACCCTCTCCCGTGGGTATAAAATGGGTTACCTGACTACAGGACATAGGATTTTATGTGGACAAGATTCTACAAAGAAGAAACCACTGACCTTCGACCGTCTGGACACCTGGACTTCGCTGGACCTCGACTGGGCTTGACTTCGTCCCCCTTTCCGTCCAAAGCTTAGTTTGTGCCGTGACTCCATACAGGCTCCGTGCAGGACCTGTGGGGCACTTAAGACAACAGAAGAATCTCCCTTGGAGTGAAGGAGTCACTCCTCTGCTTCGCAGGCACCTAAAGCGCAACTGACCAGTAGCTGCTCCTGAACTCCTGCAGACTCCAAAGATTTCAGCAACACAAGAGGTAGGTTTCTGAAGGTCCCTGAGGTTGATCTGCCCTCTCACCGAGTTTGAGGCCAGTATCCCTCGTGGGGGCTGCGTAACTCGAACCCCTGTGCACCATGTCCACTTGCAAGTGCATATGCTTGTTGGCAATTTCTGAGCTTGTGCATTGGACCCTGTGTGGTCCTGACCCTGAGCAGTATTTGCACCAAAGAACTCTGGCCTCCTCACACCGTGTGCTCCATGGGCTGGTCCTTTGCAGACTTGCTCGAGGTCCCCTTGCGACTCCTGGTCCTTCGGCCTGCGGGTCCCCCTGAGGATCATCTTGATTGTTCTTGGGCTTTCCTGGTTGCTCTAGATATGCCCTGACTCTCCATTGCTTGGAGAGTCCCCTGGACCTTGCTGGTCCACACCGTAACCTGTTTGTCCTTCCTGCATGGGTTGCTGTTGCCAAGGCTTGTTGGGGCTCCCGCCGGACACTGACCCCTCAGCACTCGACATCCTTAGTGGGACAGCTCACCTCCAGCTCCTGGTTGTCCTCGACATCTCCTGGTCCTCGTGGCTGCAGAGTCAAGCATCTCTTCTTCGCACCTGAAGCACCCGACATCAGTGGGCATTCGTCTTCCGAGCCCCTGGTCCCTCTGAAGTGACCCAGACTCTGTCCCCTCTGCTTTTAGGTTTCTTACATCTCGAATCCAGGCTTGGATTCCACCGGACCCTTTTCACCTTCACGGCAGCAGTACTTCTTCCTTCCCCTCCATAGAGAACGACGAGAGTTTCCAACGCCACTTCAGACCTATGCACCCGGCTTTCTTGGGATAGGTAACTCTGATACTACAGTATCCACGGGTGGGGTGGCTCTTTAAACTCTTAAGTTCCGAAGGGTTGGCTCGAAGTCCTCCTAGAAGGGTCCTTAAACTTTAACTTTGCAACCGCGACTTTCCCATAGAGTTATATGGAGCACGCAGTCGTGTTTCCTCACTGCACCCGTCCTCCGTGGGTCTCCTGTGTCATCACCTTCGGTGATTCCTTGGGGTCCCAGCGATTCTACGTGCACTAGGCACTGTGTCTAGTCAAGTCGTGATTGTTATACCACTATTTTAGTATATGGTTCGGTCTCCCCCTGGAGCCCGCTGTGTATTGTGCTACTTACAACTGTTCTATTGATCCAGTATTGTGTGCTTTGTGTTCTATCCTTGTGTAGAGGGTAGTAGAGAGTGTTATATTAATAAATACATATTTTTATATAACTACTGTGTGGTTCTCCTACATTTAGTCATTCAGGAGGTGATAGTCTGGTAAAACAAGCTGCTTTATTCCTTCAAGATTAAGCCTGAAGGCTGCTCTCCATTGCTACCACTAGGATAGCTTTCATAAAGTTTATCTTTGACCTCATACATCATAAGGGTGGTGTGGATTGGTACAAGGTGCCCACTTTAACTAGTGGACAGCATATACCAAGCCCCCTTCTCACATACCCTAACCGTCCAACAGTGTCCAACACGTCACTTGACTTCCTCATTACAGCCTCAGTGAAATATCCTTCGTGACCCACATTGTTCAGAAGACAAAAAACGACTATTAATACATTGAAAAGTAAAGTCCTTCATTTTGAAAGCAGAGAATTTATACCTACTATGCAAGCTTTGGTCCTCTCTTACCTTGATGGAGGCAATGCCCTACTGACTGGAGGGCACTCCTTTGTATTAAAAGCGACCCTATTCAACAGCCTCCCTGATTTTAAATAAGAGCACACTTTCTCATACAGAATTAAACTTCCTCTCCCTTTAAGCTTGCCTTACCTTTAAGACGCATAATGTCTAATGGGGATACCCTTTGTTCCTCAGAATCTGGGTAGATAATCAATATAGTCCCATGTAGTTCTGTCGGAATTAATTCAACATCTTCTATATATTTCTAGCGAATCCATGTTTCGGTGCCCTGCCACAACCATTCCTTTGTCACAAGGCTCAAAATTTGTTTCAAAGTGTATGTAATGTCTACTACATACCAAAATTACATCTACAACATTGAACAGAAATTCAAACGGGATGTTCTTGTGCAAAGTGACAAAGTGCTCGTGCAGTGCAAAACAGTGCTGCAACCTATGAAAAGTCGTAATCAATCAAACAGTTATCAAATATTTTCCACGCCTGGCTATGTTTTACTATCATTCACTTCTTCCCAACTAGGTGCAGGAAGTACGAGCTATATCTTGTAATGTGTCGAGATTTCGACCCCTGCAGTCATATGTGTAACTGAAAACATCCAATGGGGTCTTCCTTAAGGCCAACCAAAGAGCATAAGCATATCCAAGCCTTCCTGTTTTGAAATATTTTTTATTGGTGTTTATGGGTTAACAGATTACATATACATAATATATCAACCTTGCTTTTCCATCGCCAGTTTACAGGTAATAGCATGCATTTATACAAAAAGCAAATAAATCTGTAAAGGGTTGTCCATATACCACCCTTTTAACCCTAAAACGGTTCAAAACTATGTAATCCCAGAACTAGCACACCCCCATCCCTCCCCCTCCCTTTGCCAGGTCTGTTTCTATCATTGACCCCTGCTCATTGACAGTGGTTTAGGGAAGACTAGTTACCATATGCTCCGCTGCGGCCCATCTTAAGTAAATGATAGGACTGGGAAAGGTAACAACTCTAACAGGCAGGATAGAATTAGGAAATAAATCTATGTCCACTATGTGTGTATGTGTCTGGGATATTTATGCAGTCGTTGGTGGCGTCATTGAATGGTTTCACTATGTCCCAGTTTTGGGCAACAAAGTATTTCCGCAAGCCTGCTCTTTCTTCCCTTTGGAGTAGGATGGTCTCAAACAGGGCCTACTAGAGCGCGGTCCTAGCCCAGGTTGGGGTGGTGGGGGTGAGGGGGGTGGTATACACCTCTTTCCAGCACACCAGGACATTCCGCTTCGCCAGGAGTAGGGCCAAATCGAGAAACTTGACAGTAGGTCTCTCAAGCTTAGGATGGGAGAAGAGACCTAGCAATACGGCCTCAGGGGAATTCATTATTGTGAGACTAGTCATAAAGTACGATGTATTTACCCAGGAGGTAAACTGTGGGGACGCGTCACCTCTGCTCCTGGGAAGATCCTGCTAATGTGAGCTGGTGTGAGATATGCTCTATTCAGGGCAATACATTGAATGTACTTGAATCGTGGACCACAAGATACTATATGATGGTATTCTAGTACCTTTTTCTAATCAGTGTCATTAAATGCTTTAGCTAAATCAGCTTCCCCTGCAATCTGTACTTCCCACTACTGGGGAGTCCCCACTCCCAGCCAGCTCTGTTAAAAGCCTGGGAATTGTGATCAGTAATGATCTAACTATGAAGGCCCAGATCAGCTCAGTGGTCTCCGCTTGTTTTTTCCATCTGCGAAGAATCCGGAAGATCAGCAGATTCTTGACCACCAAGGCCCTTACCCAGGTCGTCCTTACCCTGGTAATTTCGCGTATTGATTACACAAATTCCCTGTATGCTGGTATACCAGCAAACCAATTACATCGTTTGCAATTGGTGCAGAATCAAGCGGCCAGGCTAATCCTTGGTCAGCCTAAGCACCATCATGTTAGACCATTGTTGAAGAGCCTCCATTGGCTTCCTTTGTCCCAACGGTGTCTCTTCAAGTTAGGCTGCACCATTTATAAAGCCCTCTCAGGACGCGGCCCTGCTTTTATCGCTTCAAAGATACATCGGTATGTCCCATCTCGTGACCTACGCTCTTCTAACAAGAACCTGTTGACCCTCAACTCCTTCAAACGTAAGAAACATGGGGGCCTCAGATTCACGATCCTGGCTCCTCAATTTTGGAACCCCCTTCCTCTCGAACTGCGTATGTCCACCTCTTATGCCCAGTTCAGGAAACTACTCAAAGCTTGGTTATTCTCCCAGGCATATAATTGAGCTCACTGTCTTGTGAATGCAACCGCCCCTACTTAGCGCTGAGAAACCGCCCGGTGTATGTGCGCGCAATAAATAATTTTTAACATAACATCTGTAGTTGGGCTCTTGTATTATCCCGTGAGCCAGGAACACCCTATATAGCCATTTTCTCAATTTCCTGCCTATGCCAGCAGTGTAAAGGGTTTGGTGCACTTCATGCATGGGTGACCACCTGATATATTCATAGGTGAGAAATTGCCAATGTGGGAGATAATATTCCATTATAAGTGTTGGGAAGTCAACCATTTCACCATTGACAAAAAGGTCACTCACCGTGGATAATCTCGCTTTCTGCCACTGGTACAACTGTCTCGTCGTAGCCATCCCATTTTAGTGGGAAGGCCCAATAAAGGGATGGCAGAGGTATAGGCACTGCTGTGCTTTTTAATTTATTTGTTCTGGCCAGGCAAGCCCATGCTGTGCGAAGTAGCCTGGTAGTGTGCAGGAGTAGGTGAGCAGTGGACCACAGGGAGTAGTGTAATGCACCTTCTCAAAATTTGGCCCTAGTGAACCCGGATTCACACAGCGAGTGCCTTAGAGAGTTAGCCATTACAGTTGAGCAGGCAGGTAATAAGACTGGAAGGGCCAGTCCACCTGCCGTTACGTGAGGTTTTAGTGTGGCGAGGGCCTCTAGGCACATTCCTGCCCCCAATATCAATGTTATCAGGGATGAGCCCAGTTGCTGAAAAAAGGAGAGTGAAACAAGTAATGGGAAATTAATAAATAAAAGAGGAAACGGGGTAGGACTATCATCTTCACTAAGGCTATGCGGCCTAGCACTGACAGTGTGAGAGAAGACCCAAAGGAAATTAGGGTGCAAAGCATTCACATCGCCTTGCCTAAATTCCCATCATGTAGGTCCTCTGGGTAGTGATAAATGTTGATCCCTAGGTACCAAAATGTAACCAGTTCACACTGTAGTCTTACTTCTAGACGCAGTTGAAGGGGTAGTTTACAATCCTGTTGTAAAGGGAAAATACAGGATTTTGCCCCGTTCACCTGAGGTCCAGAAATAGTCATGAAGTCGGCTAATATCTGAGTAATGGAAGATAAGTCCATATACCCAATTCGAATGTACAAGAGCGTATAAGGTTACTGCGTGAGTCGTGCCTCAAACTGGTATCCCCCACTGTACTCCTACTAGTCGTAGCATGCTGCCAGTGGCTCCATGGCCATGGAAAACAACAAGGTATGAGTGGACAGCATTCTCTGGTGCCCTTTATAATTGGCAATCAGGCTGAGATACATTTCACAGTTTTCACCCATGCAGAGGGAGTAGAATAGAGAATGTGTATTCATTTCCCCTAAAACAGACCTACCCTAAATAGTTGAAGCACTCGGTGCATGTGGCCCCAATGTAGGGACTCAAAGGCATTCTCCAAATCGAGAGCAAAGCACACAGCGTTAGGGTACATGGCCACTGATAAGTCCTTGATATGCCATAATCTACGGAGATTGTTGAAGGCGTTGCGACCCAGTGCAAGCCTCACTTGGTCTTCATGAATTGTACTTGGTAATTCCAGTAATAACCAGTAATTGTCAAGATTTTATAGTCAGTATTTAATGTAGATAATGGATCATAAGACCCCAAATCTATAGGGTCTTTGCGTGGTTTCAATAGTGTGGAAATTAGGGCTTCAGTGAGGATCGGAGTTAAGGATCCAGCGGTAAAGACGACCTCATACAATTTAGCCAGTTTGGGCGCTAAGGAGTAAGGGAATTGGGTATAACATTCCGCTGGTAAGCCATCTGTGCTTGGGATCTTCCCTTGGGGCAAGTCCATTAGAAACAATGTAATCTCTTGTTCCACAAGGGGGTATCCAAGGTCGTCTGGCTGCCAAGGAAAAACGCTTGAGTTGTATAGGAGCCACAAAAAAAGGTAAACAGTAAACATGGCGTCCGTTATTGGTGGCAGGGCTTTGTACAGGTCCCTATAATAGGTGTAGAAGGCATCGTTAATGGCCACCTGGGTGTGGGCGGTCTCTCCCGTGGATAGAGTAATAGTAAGCGGGCCGTACTGGCCTGTAGAGGCGCTACCATTCGTGCTAGGAGACAACTGGACTTATCTCCTTCATAATGCACTCTGCTTAGGTATGTGGAGAAGTCATGACAGCAGAGCAATTCTATTATATCAAAAGGAGCAGCTCGGGCCGCTTGGAGATCATCCAGTTTATGAGGGGAGGACTGTATGGCTCGCTCTAGCTTGAGTAGGGAGGATTCTGTGTTTACAAGGTCTCTTGACAACAACTTTTGGATCCCCACTGTATTTTAATACATAAGCCCCTTGTTACTACCTTAGAGGACTCCCACTTCAGTAGAGGAGAGGAGAAGGTCCCTGCGTTTTATTTGAAGAAGGTTTCTATGTGATTGGACAGTGTTTGGCAGAAGATGATATCCTCCAACATTATCGGTGCCAGTCTCCACATGGGGATGGAGGAAAGCAATCTGCCGCAGGTCATTTTCATGACTAAGGGGTTGTGGTCTGATAACGTCCAGGGCCGGTAATGCACAGAAGTTACAGTCGTATGAAGAGACCTGGAGCAATCCAAGCCTTCCTGATAAATACGGGCCCAACCGGGTTGTATTGTAAAAGGCATCTGATCAACTAGTTAATCCTTTCAACATACTCTGTCAATTATAGAATAGTCAAGTAACGGGCCCCCAAAGGATCAGCCCGATTTACTTAATGTGTGCGTCTCACTTCAATGAGTCGCTGATTGCATTTAAAATGGCCAAAGAGTTGCCTTGTATGAGTTTGAGTCAATTCTGGCTTGCCTATCATTCATGGAAAGGGATGGTTGTGGCAGATAACCCATACACGTCCTCACTAGAAATATATAAAAGATGTTGAATTAATTTTGACAGACCTACGTGTGATAAAACTGATTACCTTCAAGACAAGCTACATCATATGAAAAACACTTCATATCAAGACCCTCTTGTTCCGGCCTGAAGATTAACATCTCTGTTGGCACCAAAAACTCCAGAAATGCAACACTGCAATATTCTAAACCAAGATGAGAAAACCAGACAGCAAGCCTTTTGCTGTGCTGTGAAAATCTGGGATAAGATCCCTGTCTGAACCCGACAACCCTCCTCCTCGTATTCCACAAGCAAATAATGACACTTCTTTGTGCACATCATCTCCCCATACGGTATCTCTCCACTGACTACCCCATCTACTCCCACACATTCAAGAATCTCCTTCCCCCATGTACCCTTTTTTCTGTTGTTAAGGACATCTGTAATTGTAACTCTCTTTTTGTACAGCACTCTGTAGCCTAATCTGTGCTCTGTAAATTGTACAAGTACATATAAACAAACTATTTTATTTCCTATACTTATGAGATATGGAGTTTTACTGCCTTGTTGACTTTATGGTACCTTTTGCTTCTACCAGGCAGAGAGGCACGCCCTGTTAAGCTGGAGCAGATGGCCAGGGTCTTCCAATCTTCCATGTGGGAATCTGATTGACTCTTATCACTTGGTTCCTTCCAATATGTTTCTCTGCTAGACTTTAAGGCTCTTTTGTCCTGGAAGAAAATCTGGTGAGGAGAACCACATCTATTTAACAAGCCTTTGCAATTCAATAGGTCTCGCATTTGTGAAATTTTGAGCTCTTGGCGTTGCAAATGCTAATGAATTTTTTTTGGTTGTTTAAAAATATTCCAGCAGTAGCATAAGTGATAGTAAATGAAATTTTACTTATTAAGGAAAGGGTGTAGTATCAGAGGCTGCTACTACTTACTACTTTTAGTCCCTCCGGAGTTGTAAAGGGACCAGGGGCGGCTCCTCCACTAGGGTGGAGGAGCGTCGCCCCACTGCTTTCTCGCAGTGCGAGAAGCAGAAACATAGTATGGTAATAACTTTCAGTTATTACCATTTTATGTTTGGTTGCGGGCGGGGCTGCTCTGTGAGCAGGGCAGGGGAGGAGTGGTGTGCCTGCTCACTCCTGAGTGCGCAAAGACTGTTTGGTCAACCCCCAGGGGCCGCCCAAACCAGTCATGCGCACTCTGACCTTCTCCATGCAGTCTGCATTGCAGCCTGCATGGAGAACATGGCCTCCCCATAAGCCGCTGGCTGGGCAGCGTCCCGACCAATCACAACGCAGCTTGCAGCGTTGTGATTGGCTTAGGGGAGGGAGCCTGACTGCCTGCTTCTGCTTCCTGTTCCTGTGAGCAGGAGCAGAGAAGACGTGGGACCCGGCCGGTGGAAAGGTTAGTTTAATAATTTTTTTAAATTAAATTACCCCCCCACGTGAAACCTGTATGAAGCTAAAGCGCGGCGTGCCGCGAATGGTAATAAAGTATTTAAATTAAACAAAAAACGTAAAGCCCATATCTATGTGCCGTTAATGGTACAAAAGTAAATGAAGAGAAAGGAAAAGAGGCGGTTGGGCGGCCGCCCTTTTACAGGGAAAGTTGACTATTAAGTAAATGCGACTGGGCGGCTTTTATTTTATTTATTTACTTTATTACCATGTGTAGCACGCCGCGCTTTAGCTTTATACATTTAAAGCTAATGCGCGGCGTGCCGCAATCGCTACACCACACAATACATAGAAAACAAAAATCAGCGGCTGCCCATTTTTTTCTATTTATTTACTTTTGTAGCAATTGCAGCACACTGCGCCTTAGCTTTAACGTGTGAAGCTAAAGCGCAGTGTGCCACGAATGGAAATAAAGTAAATACATTAAAAAAAAAATTTAAAGCACATATCCATAAGTAAATAATAAGAAGCAGGAGGGAGTCGGAGAAGGCAGCTGCACCACAAAGAGAGAGCATGTCGGGGAAGTGCGGTGGGGGAAGGGGCTATTGTGCCTACAACTCCAGCTACGTTTAACAAGTCATTAAGAAAAGAGTGCTGAGAAACTGTAAATAAAACGTTCCAAGTAAAGTCACATGTAAGAGCGGCTGTCCTTATGGGAGGTTACAACTGAAGAGAAGGCGGTACTAAAGAGGTAGAAGGAGGGACTATTAAAGAAATAAACCAATGAAATACAAACAATTGTAAAAGACACTGAAAGGAGCCAATAAAATACATGGGCGGAACATAGGCGGAGCTTAAAGCCCATATCCTAAATACAGCATGTCTAGAAGAGAAAGTGCAAGCGCTGCCTAGGCAAAACCTAAAAAGGACTAGGATGAGCGAGAGTGCATTGAGTGCGGTGTGAAGAATGGAGAAAACTCTGCCTGGATGGCTGGAAAATGTAACATAATTTTTCTGGTGTAAGTCACTTTGAAAAAACAATTTGCTGCCATGCCACTTTGATTGCAGGATCTGTGGTATGGTAAAGTGTAAGTGAGAGGGTAGATCAGGGGAATTCTGAAAGGATTAGAGTAGGTCACCCTCCAATGACAGCCTAGTGGGTACTGCCCTTACTGCAGCCATTTGCTACTGAGAATGAATTTAGAACCAAATGGAGAAGAAAAATTCCAGTGATTATTGCAATTTGTCTGCCTACTGTTTTCTCACTACCCGTGGACTAACACTAGAAATCCCTAGGGCTGGACCCATGCAGTGCTGGAAAGTACTTTTTATGAACTGGCTCACAGGAACAATTGTGTTTACTTCTGCTAAGGGCAGGGGCTGTCTGCTACGGTTGCTAGCTGCCTGAAGAGGCTAGAGCGGATTTGGAGCCTGCGGCGGTCCAGAACCATTTGCCCTGCTGACCAGAGTGAACCTGCATCTAGAGGTCTCTGTGGATTTGGTTTCAGTAGAGAGAACCACTCCTACAACTTCTTGCTTAAACATGTAGCAGCCAGGGATCACAAAGGTGCTGTTAGCAAATACTGGGCAAGGAAGCAGATATTGGGCCAGATGTGCAAAATTGCATGTTTGCGATTTACTAATAGCGAATTATAGCGATTCGCTATTAGGAAATCACAATCTGCGATGTACAACAGTGTGTTTGACACTGTAAGCGATTTGCAGTGGGTCGCAAATGGACCTGCCTCATCAATATTCATGAGGCAGGTCGCAATTTGCGACTCATTGTGAATGGCTACAATCACAGGGATGGTGGCCTGCTGGGGACAGCAGATAACCATGTCGGTGTTTGCTTTTTAAATAAAGCGACTTATTTTTTCAAATGCAGCCTGTTTTCCTTAAAGGAAAACGGGATGTGTTTAAAAAAAAAAAAGTAAAGTTTTCTTTTCATGTTTTAAGGGCAGGCAGTGGTCTGTGGGACCACTGCCTGTTCTGAAAAAATGTTGGCGCCCCCATTCACAAAGGGGAACGGATGCCTTGCGGACCCCTTCCCGTTTGCGAATAGCTTACCACCAACTTTAAGGTGGTGGTAACTGCGAATGTTTTGCAACTGCATTCCCAGTCGCAAAACAGTCCTACATACCAGTTCAACTTGCTCTTAGGAGGGGACGCCCTTGGCACGCGCCTTCTTAATAGTGACACGCAAACCGATGGGCTGTTTGCGAGTGGTAAAATGCTTCGTACATCTGGCTCTTGTCCCTGAAATTTAAATCGGCTTGGTGTTCTGGCCTAATTCTAGTTCTCCCCTTCAGACCAATCTCCCTTACTCCATCACTAGTAGTGGCTGCTACTGGGTAGTAGTGGTGGGCTTGGGGGGTGTTAAAAAAAGAAAAGGGGGGAAAAAATAAAGAAAAACCCACGGCGGCCGGCTCTTCTCCTTCCTCTTCATCCATGCCGCGCGCAGGAACAGGAACCACCCAGACTCCCTCCCCTAAGCCAATCACAATGCTGCAATGCAGCATTGTGATTGGTCTGAGCTTCGTGGTTCGGCGCTCAGACGAGGAATGGGAGCCTGGCATGTTCCTCACCAGGCTGTATAATGCAGCCTGGTGGGGAACATGCAAAGTGCGCATGACTGTTTGGCCGGCCCAAGACGGCAGGCCACACAGTCATGCACACTTTAGAATGTGCTCTCCACTCCTCCCCGTGCTCTGCGACTGGCACAGCTCTGCCCCACCCGCACTTTTACGGCGCATGACAATAGTGAAAAACAAAATGATAATAACATTGGTATCATCATTTTCTTTTTCTTTTGGAGCGACGCTCCTCTGCCTTAGCGGAGGAGCTGCCACTGTCAATCACGGCTTCTTTTTCTGCATACCACATCCTTTCCTCAGTCCCATTCTTTTTTGTTTCCCTTGCTACTCTAGTTCTCCAGGAAGTTTTCTTGGATCCTCTCCCCAACAGGTTTTCAAAATTTGACCTACACTCCTAAGCCATTTGCCCCTCCAGGTGCTCTGTGTAGGAGAGGTCTGTGTATGAATGAACCGTTCTTAACACTTTTTAATTTTCCTGAACTGGACTTCGCTCTGAATACCCATATTGAGAATGACATTCGTTCTGGGTTGAATATATTACATGAATCAAACCCAAATGGAATTTACCCACAACTCACTGAAGTTGGCACATTCACCTACAGTCGAAACATATTCATGCACAATACTCTGACGCTGAATCCGATTCCGATCTAGCAGGGAAACCTCAGAATCGTTTGTAAAGTCTCGCCTGGACTGCCAGAACTGCTGTGATGCCATATCAGTGGCTGATTGAGAGATGAGCAAATGAACATAACTCATAACATAACATATGATGTCAGTAGCAGATTGAGAGATATTCAAATGGACATGACATGACATAACATCAGTGGCAGAGTGAGAGATAAGCAAGTGAACATAACGCATAACAACATATTATATTCTGCATAGTCTCCATGAAGTACATTTTTCAAACTTGGGCTGTCTGCATGAGACAAACAGGCTTCAGAATGGAATAACAATTTCAAACATAGTTGCAAGGGGAGGAATGCAAACTTGCTTGTAAGTGCCGGCTATCATGAAGCTTCAGAAACAGAGAAATCTCTACTAACAAAGTCTGTTTTATTTTGGCGGCACACAATGCGCCTCTGTCTGAGATGTACAGTGGCTCTCTATCCTGGCAGACACGAGAACCGTCCACAGCCGACTCCTGTCACATATTCAGAAGCCCCTGTCAAGAGACTAGGCCTCGCTGTACCTAGTGTCTTAAAAAGAAACCTCCACCGCAGCTCTGTGAAACAGAAGCAGCTCTACTACCACTCCCTGAAACAGCAACAGTCTTACCAAACAGCAACTGCCTTACCGAACTGCAACTGCCTTATCGAACAGCAACAGCCTTACCAAACAGCAACTGCCTTACCGAACAGCAACAGCCTTACCAAACAGCAACAGACTTACCGAATAGCAACAGCCTTACCGAACAGCAACTGCCTTACCGAACTGCAACTGCCTTACCGAACAGCAACAGCCTTACCAAACAGCAACTGCCTTACCGAACAGCAACAGCCTTACCAAACAGCAACTGCCTTACCGAACAATAACAGCCTTACCGAACAGCAATTGCCTTACCGAACGGCAAATGCCTTTCCGAACAGCAACTGCCTTACCGAACAGCAACAGCCTTACCGAACAGCAACAACCTTACCGAACAGCAACTGCCTTACCGAAATGCAATTGCCTTACCAAACAGCAACTGCCTTACCGAACAGCAACAGCCTTACCGAACAGCAACTGCCTTACCGAACAACAACAGACTTACCGAACGAACTGCAACTGCCTTACCGAACTGCAACTGCCTTACGGAACAGCAACAGCCTTACCAAACAGCAACTGCCTTACCAAACAGCAACTGCTTTACCGAACAGCAACAGCCTTACCAAACAGCAACTGCCTTACCAAACAGCAACTGCCTTACCGAACAGCAACTGCCTTACCGAACAGCAACAGCCATACCAAACAGCAACTGCCTTACCGAACAGCAACAGCCTTACCAAATAGCAACTGCCTTACCGAACAACAACAGCCTTACTGAACAGCAACTGCCTTATCGAACTGCAACAGCCTTACTGAACAGCAACTGCCTTAGCGAACTGCAACTGCCTTACTGAACTGCAACTCCCTTACCGAACTGCAACTGCAACTGCCTTACCGAAGTGCAACTGCCTTACCGAACTGCAACTGCCTTACCGAACATCAACTGCCGTACCGAACTGCAATTGCCTTACCAAACAGCAACTGCCTTACTGAATTGCAACTGCTTTACCTTGGTGTGAACAGAAACTGCCATACCAAACAACTACTGCCTTACCTCACTGTTAAACAATGACTGCGCAACCAAACAACTGCCATACCTCGCTGTGAAACAACAATCAGAGCAAACAACTGCCTTACCTCACTGTGAAACAGTAACTGCCATACCAAACAACTGCTGCCATGCCTCTCAGTTAAACAAAACTGCCAGACAAAACAACTGTCTTACTTTGCTAGAAACCAACAACTGCCTGACAAAATAACACCTCATTCATACTGCAACAACAAGTCCCCAAACTCATTATGTAAAAGCAACTGCCTAACCTGGCTGCAAAACAGCAACTCCCTTACCTCACTTTGTAACAGCACGTAGACAAAGAACAACTGCCTTACCTCAGTGTTATTTGTCTCTTATATAACACGCAGTCGGCCAATAGTATGGCATACGATACATTCAGCTATTGAGGGATAACTTTCAAAACAGTTCCAAGGTTTCCATCACATACCAGAATCCAACTAATCTGTGGAGATGTGGTGTCAGTAGGGGAAGGAAGGAATGCTAGTGGTTACAGTTCTATATGACATTAAGTGCTTTACCAGCCTACAAAAGAGCAACTGCCTTGGCTCACTATGTAACAGTGCCTGCTTTACAAGCATCCAGGGCCGGCTCTATGGCGGTGCGATCGGTGCGACCGCACCGGGCGCTGACTTTGGGTGGGGGCGCCATGTTCATCATTTTAAAAGCACCTGATGCTGCGTAGATTGTCCCAGCAATTTTCAGGCATCAATAAAAATGATAACTCCGGTGATTAATGTTCTTCCTGGAGAGAGACGGAGCTTTGTCTAGTGAACGTTTTGACTCAACATAGCGCAGAGGGTTAATATGCCTGCTGCAAAGAACGTGTCCCATTCACATCACAAAGTGCATATAATATAAATAGGTCAATGGGTTACTGCTTTTGTCAGAGATCCTTTTGTTACTTGCAGTTTATAAGTTGAAATCCTGATATAGAGCAGTGAGCTATTAACTGCCATAAAAGAGCTGCATGCAAACTGCAAGGAACATATTAGAGCTAAATATTTTTAGCCCAGTCTTTCGTTGTCCTAATATTGCAAAAGGGGTTCGTTTGGGTAGAAATCAATTCTTATTAATAAAGAAAACTCCTAACAATGGTGTTACATTTTAAAGTCTCTATTTGTGCTTTTCCAGTCCATGGACTCTTAAACTATACTGCCTACCAGTATGGATGACATGTGATTCCTAATCCGTGTAGGCCTCTGTTTTATGTAAAATTTACTATATACTGATTTACACACGTATGATTGTCTCTGTGCAATGCGTGTGTGATGTAAAGTGTTCTGACATCTTAAACTGGTATGAGTGGCACTATCAAACTAAATTAATCTAAGAGACAGTGGTTATGGAGACTTGAGAGGCACTGTTAAATGGTGGTAGTGAGGGAATCCATGGCGGAGGTGGTTATTGGGGGGCACCAACAAACATTGTCGCACAGGGCGCCACCAGTGCTAAAGCCGGCCCTGCAAGCATCCGACACAGAACCTGTTCTTGCTGTGTAAGACAGCAATTTGTTGAAACAGCACTGACCCTGTCACTGTGTGAAACAGTTCTGCCCGCTAGGAAGCGCCAAATCTCGACTCCTGTATCTCCCTAACGACCTTATGTACAAGCCATGTACATGAAGTTATTTTGGTGCATGAAAAATGTGTATTGAGTTGTGTTTGTGAACAGGCACATGTGGAGTCTGTTGCATTGGCGGTGGCACACATTAAACATGTTAAGAGTGTTGGGGCATATTTAGAAGGAAATGACGGAGAGTAGAGCTGCTGCACATTTTGCAGCACCATGCTCCGCCATTTCCAAAACACACGGATGTGCCGTATTTACAACAATACGGCACACCTGTGTGTTTTCCCTAGCACAGGCGCTAAAAATAGCTTCCTAGCACCAACACAGACACCCTTGCGCCATAGTGCAAGGGTGCCTGCATTGCAGGGAATTATTGTTTATGTGCAGGAAGGTGACCCTTCCTGCACATAAACAATCATTAATGTCATTTTGCTCTTTCTTTATGTGCTGCATAACGCAGCATACATAGAAGAAGCAAAAACGAGGGGAAATAAAAGTATTTCTCCTCATTGCGCCATTCTAACGCCTGCTATTGCAGATCCTTGTAAATCTAGGGCAGCGTCAAAAAGCAATTGGTGTTGTGGTGTTACGCCCACAGTAACACCCATTGCACACCACTTTCGCGCAGAAACCTGGGTGAAAGGGTACCATATTTACAAAGCAGCGTTAAGCCACAAAAAGTGGCTTAAGGCCTCTTTGTAAATATGGTGCAGGGCATTGCGACACCGGAACATCGGCAAAAGTAATGCTTCGGTGGCACAATCCCCTTGTAAATATGCTCTGTTGTGTTGATGTCTGGGTCATGTGGTGCCAGTTGTGTTGGTGTACAGGGGCACAGTTAAAGAGTTGTGTTGGTGTCTATATGGTCATCTGATTGTACAGAGTTCAATTGGTTCACAGATAAAATGTGCAAAGCGTTGTATTAGTGTACAGCGGTGGTTCCTCCTTGGGAGTGGAGGAGCGCCGCCCCATTCCTCACACAGCTGCAGAAAGCCGGGAAATATAAAATGGTAATAAAAGGATTTTATTACCATTTTATTTTTCTGGCTGTCTGCTGAACGGAGAGGGCAGGGTGGGGCCAGTGCGTCATTGCTGCTGATTGACAGCATTGATGAGTGGCCCTTTCACTGAATTGCGCATGTCGGTTTGGCCAGCTACATTATTATGGCCAAACAGACATGCGCAATTCAACCTCTCCGGGTTGGAGAGCAGGCACAGGCCTTCGGTGCTCTTCGGAGCACTGAAGCAGCCTGCTCCAGTCAATCCAGACACTTCTCTCATGCAGCATGAGGGCAGTGTCTGGATTGAATAAGGGGCTGCAAGACCTCTCCTGGAGGAGTCTGGAGCTGGCCGGAGAACACTGAGGACATGCTGCAGGCTAAGAAGGTAAGTAAAAGGTTTTTTTTCCATTTTTAAATGTAAATGTTTATTCGTATGTTTAATATTATTTATGTTGACAAACCAATTTTGTGTTTCACCAACCGCCACTGTTGGTGCATATGGAACATGTGGAGCAAGCCCTTTTGTTAAACAGTGTGCATGTCTGCAGGTCATCGGTGTACCAGGGCATGAGCAGATGTGTGTAAGAGATACATGCATGAGTACACAGTGGTCATTTAATTGATGGGGCTCATGTCACTCACATATCAAAGTGACAGATGGCCATGCCCTTCCCCTCAAAGTTCCACTTTTAGCTTCAGCTCCACTTTAACCCCTTTTCTAAGGCAATCCATGCCTAGCGCACTACCCCGCACATGAAATTAGACCACACAACTCACCCAGACATTCCCTTTGGGAATGGAAATTCTGCTGCAACAAGAACTTAAAAGAGTTAAATCCTGGTCTAAAGAAGCCATCTTGTGACAAAGCATGCAGTGACTGGTGTGCCTGTTAGCAAATTTGAAGTACACAAAAAAGTGATGGATGGAATGCTAGAGTCAATCACAGCCACTGGAAATTTCTTGGGCCGCGTCTCAGTCCATCATTATTTTGCACACCGTGCCATCTCAGCTTGGACCCAGCCATACGCCAATCAGTCTTCTCCATGCTCCAATAGGTACAGCCAGTCCGAACTGCGGGGCCAAGTCTTCCCTGAACCGGAATACAAGCATCCAAGACTGGTTTCCCCATTATTCAGGCTCATCAGTCAGGTGCAGCTGGGCACCAGTGTGCACAGGGCGCACACCTGGGCATACCCGTCCCACTCAGGGCTTTGCACTGAAGCATACAAAAACGTGATGGATGGAATGCTTGAATCAATCTCAGCCTCTGCTAATTACTCAGCGCCACATCCCAGTTCGTCATTGTTTTGCACACCCTGCCAGCTCAGGCTGGACTGAGTCCAAAGTTTTAATTGAGTAGGCTTTTGACTGAGCAGCGCGTCTACTGATATCACCCTAAATGACGCTTTACCATTGAACAGTTTTCTTCCTACAATTCAGCATAGGAACAAAACACAATGGGGCATATTCACAAGGAGCTATCGCCGAATTAACGTCACTTTATCGCAGCCAAAGTCGTGATAAATATACCTCCCCATTCACAAGCTGGTGTAAACAGCCCACAGCACCAGTTTACCCGCGATAGCAGCCGCTAAAAACATCGCCACAGAGGACCCCCGCAACTATCGCTAATGAGATGCAGAGTAGGCGTTCCCGTGCCAAAAGCCGAGACAACATCACACCTCAACATTCACAACGACCAGCCACATCGGCGATAAAAACACAAAACAGGCGATAAGGCGCGTTAGCACCCGGAAATCTACACCTGCTCTGACCTGGTGTAAAGTCCGACCACCGCCTGCACCACAAAAGGGAGCACAGCCCAGAGCCACACATGAAGGACAACAGATGCCCACGAGCAACTGAACATGCAGCACGGACACCCAAGAGGGCCACAACACCCACCGACACCACACCCAGGCCTGCAATACCCCCCACCCCCGGGACCACCCCCAACCCCGGACTAAGAAACTGCACACCAACACCACGAATCCCAAAACAAACATTTCGCCTGATGTCGCACAAGCAGGAAAATAAACATACATGCGTGGCCAGAAAATGGAGAATCAGTCACACAGCAATGCAATCACCAACACAAAACACCATACAAACAAAAGCAGAAACAACCCTTAGGATGAGTCCTAGCGGCTCCTCACAGGACAATTCGTAGCACACAGCCTGGAAGACCAAATCCAAGAGAAGAAGGTGTGCCATGCGCCCAACAAAGGAAAGAGAGGGAGAGAGCGAGGGAGAGAGACGGAGTGAGATAGCACAAGCAGCGCAAGGCCGCTCGGGCACCTGGCTACACATGCCAACATGTGTGTGTGCATCGCCATCCGTACACCAAGAGCCCAAGGCCGTGTCCCAATCTCAGCGCCAAAGCCACATCACATTCCGAAAACGCAAGTAGTAGTCAGACAAACATCAGGGATGAAAGCACCATTCTCCCAATGCAGAAGGCGGGAGGACACCTGCACCTCTGACCTTGGTCCAGAACGCGCCTGGAACACCCTGATAGAGATGCAATGGCAGATTGGGACGACTCCCACACCACGCATTCCGCAAATGAACCATCCGACTTATCCACAGCCCACACACAGAAGCCCCTGCCTGTGGTACCCCCGCATGGGATGCCCTTGACACTCATGGAAACAGCAACCCATTACCCACAACGTTGCACACACATTCGAATCATTGCTCAGAGCTGTGGCACATCCTCCACACAACTGGCCCAGTTCAGAAGAGTGCCGGTTCACGAGACGCACCAACGCAATGGCAGGCCATACTGGGCACATGCACAACCCCCGTCACGTGGAACAGTACCGTGCACGTATGCTGCATTTACTGGGCGCACTGCCACTGGCAGTGTTGTGGATCAGTTACAGGCTCAGCTTCCGCATTGCCCACGTCACCTGCGTCCAGCCCTGGTTCCACTGCCGAACATGCACATTCGAGTGTCCCATGGATGTCTGCCTATCCAACACAACTGTCGATGAATTGGACTATGACTTGTGTCTGCGCCCCCTGTTGGATCACGAACAGGAGTGCAACCGAGACAGCCGTGCATGGGATGCCTTGACATACTGCGTATGTATTGGTAGTTGTGCATGGGAGATTGCACAATTTCTCGTGTGCAGTGACCACATCGAGGCGCTCCCCTATTGGGCTGTGTTGCGGATCGGTGAGACGGCGTGGGCTGAGCACACCTGCCCGGACCACCTAATGGATTGGCTCACCCTGGTGTTCCTTGAACACGACCATGACGTACTATTGGAACACATTGCACATGAAGCTGCACGGGCATTCATGGACTAGTAATTACGTTCCTGCAGCCACATCCGATTGCCACCCACAGCACATGGCCCAACAACTTGTTGCATCGTGGGGATTGCTCACATATCCCACCACAACAGAGGACACGTCTGCCTTCGCTCGGGCTCTGGATGCATGTGCGTGGAACAACGCGTGTGTACGCACACCTGTGCAAGGTGACGCAGGTCCATGGTCGGAGCAACACAGCGTCGTTTGGCAAGGTTGCCAATTCGGACACACTGTTGGGGGAGAGCACACACATGGCAATGTAGCACCTGATCACTGTCAGCAGAGCAGACAATCGGCGCACTCCGGAGGCAGAGCACCATGCAGATCCCATGTGCAGCGAGTCGTGCCCCCTCACACGGGGCAATGGGCAGACGCCAAACAACACATGACTCATCCAGCAAGGCAAGGTGGGCTGTGAGCGTTGCCATCCGCGATGAATGTTGTCCATTTTAGCCCCGACATTTTCTGAACCTCGACATGTACCCATGCTGCGTGTAAGTGTCTTAAGCATGTCCCTGCTTGCTGTGGCCGTTGCCTCATCCGTACTGACACGCACATGCCAATAAAGTCTATGCCACTCCACTGGTGTCTAACTGTGAGGTGTGTTGTTTAGATTGTCCACTCGTGTGCCACAATGAGCATCATCCCTACACAGGGAGGAACTGACTGACGCATGTGCAATGTGGGTGTGTCCCTTTGGCAAGCTCCACCTCTGTTTTTGGATATGTGCTGCACAACATGTGCACTTACGTGACGTCAGCAATGTGAGTATGGTGTCCAACCACTGATCATGTGGAGCAATGTCATGTCTCACTACAGAATGTGTCCACACAGATGTGTGTGAGTAGGTATGCGACGTGAAGTTCTGTTGTCACATGTGGTGTAGGACACCACTCCTGGCCTGCTTTCGTTTGGGTCAGTCCTACACACAGCCCTATTCAACACATGGGCGTGTGCCTACGTTGGGGGGTTGTGTGATTGTTGTTGATGTGCAATGGGGACACAGCTAGTACTCACCTTCACAGTCATCCAATTGGCCACGTGTCTCAGGGATACACATGCGCATAGATGTCATATACCAGGGTATACCTTCGTGTGCAATCATCGTCCCCACATCCAGCCATACTTCCATACGTGAGTGAACATAGTGATGACACATCTGTGTGATTTAGAATGTTTTATTCACATTCAGGTGATTGACGGAGCTGGAGCTGTACATGGCCATCCAAGCCCACATCACATGGAAGCCCAGTGGTGGGCCAAACAGAGTCCTTTGGGGATTGCACAGTGATTGGGAAGAGGGAGAGTGCAGTCCGCAGCAGGATAGCTGTTTAATTGGCCAGCGGTGAAGAAATGGCAGTCCGTGTCCGGGTGAATGTCGCAGAGTGTTCCGGGGGTCAGTAGGAGGTGTTTCCCAGGCCATGATGCATGGGTCATAACCAGGCAGGGACAGGCCATACGGCGGTGATGGATAATACTGCCTCCTTCCTCACACAGAAGTTCCCATCCCCTTCTTACTCCCCTGATACGGGTTCTGTGTCCGGTGTGTCCGGTGTGTGTGGCGGGGTGGTGGCTGCATTACTGGGTGCCACGGACAAATCAGGGGTCGGAGCTGTGTGTGTCGATGTTCCCGCTGCAGTCATCGTGGGACGGCTCAGTGGCAGCAATGGCAAGATGAAGTATTGCAGGGCATTGAAGTTCACAGCTACTACTCGCTGGTGTCCATCCGTGGCAGACATCCTTCCAGCCTGCATCTGCTCCATGGTCTCCATTGACCTCCACATCTGTGCCAACTCTGTGCTGTCATGGATGGTGCCTGTCTGCCCACACAGTTCTTGTGCACGATTCATGGCACCAGCGAGGTCAGCCAAGGTCTGTGGTGGAGCATGGTGCGCACCGGGGGTGTCCGATAGGGACTGTACGTGGTCCCTGATGGGACTCAGACACCCACGTATGGCATCGAGTTTGGCTGCCATGAGCTCGAAACCCACCCGCAGCTGTTCAGCCAACTACACCTGGGAAGACCACACACGTTGTATGTACTCCATGTATTGGTCGGGGGGTCCTGGGAGGCAGCCGTGGTGGTGTGTGTTTCCTGCTGTGTGTTCTTTGCAGGTGGTGGGGTCACCTCGAGGCAGCTGGCCTGCCCTGCTCCTGGGAGTGAGGTGCAGAGGCTGTCCAGTATCCGTTGGAGGGTATCTTGACATATGTGCAGTTTGTCCTCTACATCATCAATGATGGGGTTTGTGGTCTGCTCTGCAGTAAGTGTTGATTGTCTCTCTGAAATGTTAAGGGGAAATGCAGGTTAACAGAGTTTCACATGTATGTTGTTGATTTGCAGATGTGTACATTCAGACTGCATGCCAATGTACATTGTGACTGTTTTGGGGGAGCTGGCTATTTGATGGCAGTCAGTGTGTTTTCCGGATACATGACGGATGTGTGGTAGTACCCGTTCATTATCATCACACAGTGTCAGGCAATGACAGATGTGAGTGGACAGTTACTACGCACGAGCGGAACCTGTTGTGAGCTCTGTCCTGTGGTGCTGGTGTTGCACATTGTACCACATTGCCGTCATTGCGGATGTCCTGTGATTGCTATGTGTGTGTGCTGCATTGTGGGGAGTTGCCCCTGCAGCTCTGATTTCGTGTGGCCTTCTCCCTTTGAGGCGGGGTGCCTTTGAATTGTGTGCTTTTCGGGGCCTGATTTGCTTTTGACTTGGGTCATATGTGCTCTCGGACAGATTTTGTGGTCTGGTGCATTGTTCGTCTGCTGCGTGTATTGTACTGCATGGGTTGTGGGTGCACGTGGACATGTCGGAGTGTGACCTGCTCCTTTACGGATGTGATCCGCACTGGGCTACCTCCATGTCGATTCGTGGGCCATGTTTTTTTTTTTTTGGCTGCTGCCATGCTATCGGACATGCAGTGTTACTTTCATAGTCAGTGTGGGTCACAGTGCCGCTGCTTTGCTGGATTCAGCACATGTGCATGGGTCGGTTGTGATATTGGTGATGGGGGGAGGGGGGGCCCTCTGTGCACATTGTGGATGGGGGCCTACTTGGCGTTTCTATGTGTGCTGCAGTGTGCCAAGGCAATCAGGGACATGTTCCACGGTCATTGTGGGTGTGCTGTGTGCTACACGTAATTGTGCATGTGTGCCATTGTGCCCATCTCCCCCGTCCCTCCCGTCCCCCCCATCCCTAGTCGTTACTCACCCTGTTCTGTTGGGTCAGGTCGTATCGTGCTGTGTCCAGGCCCCCCAATCCTGCCACCGTCTCCTCACTGCTGACTGTGGCCACCATTTGCTCCAGCTCATCCAGCTCCTCCTGTGTCGCAGGACTCCCACCTCCAGTCGCCGTTGCTGCCTCCCTGTTGGCGGCGAGCTTAGGTTTGGTCTGCCTTTTCAAATCATGCCAGCTCCTCTTGACCTCCTCCAGTGACCTCCTCGACACTCCGACTGCATTGACGTTTGTAACGATGGCCTGCCATTTTTCGGTTTGGGTTGCCAGTGCCGCAGTGGAGGTGCCAAACAGTTGTTGATGGTGTTCGGTCACCTCCGTGACGATGATCCAGTCTTCCTGCGGACTGAACCCCGTCTTCCTCTTCCTCTTGTCCTTGCCCTTCCCCGAACGCGGGGTTCCTGGCTGGTCCTCCGTGGGGCTTGTGGTGTTTGGCTTGTCCTCTGCACTCGGTCCGGATGCATCCATGTTGCTACGCAGTTTGAATTGTTTTTTTTTTTTCTTTCTTTTATGGTGCTTCTTCCCGCCGGACGTGTGGGATTTGCAGGCCTGTGGCTGGTGTTCGCTGATTTCTGTACCGCGATTGGCCTCATCGCATGTTTTTTTGCGTTCGCGTTTCGCATTTTTTCGGCGTGGCGTTGATTTTCACGATGACATTTGACGCGTTATCTGGTGACTATCGCATGCTGCCCCCTTCTTGTGAGTTCCACGTTGACACGGGGTTATTTTCCCGCGCTAGGCTGCGATATTGAAAGTTGCGTTACGCTACTCTTGCGGTAGTTATCGCACGTTCTTGTGAATATACCCCAATATGTATCCTGTCTGAAACCCTGACACCCGCTGAACTTCATTGTCCAAACAAGCGTGGAGACGTCCAGTATATGACACCCTGTTCACTGTGCACCGATCCAGTGATCTGAAACCCGACCTCAACACGTCTTAAGATCCAGGCCCTAGGAGGCTCGGGCCATGTCTAGCATTTCCCCAAGCAGGCTGGTAATGCAGAGAGACATGCCCAGGATAACAGCCTGCCACGAACAGGCTCAAGTGTGTGATGCTATCGAACCGAGCACACCGGCTACTCACCAACAGAGGCCTAGATGTCTATTGACAATTTAATGACAAAAAGTCTGTCTACCTTGGAATTATTTACTTAATATGTTTCTTGTCGTTTATCCAATGGGGGCTCGAGTTTCTACTCAATAATTTATTTCGACCCTTGAGTTCATTCAGCCGTTTTACAATCAAAATGCCACCTTGACCCTTCCACTATTCTTTGTATGGGGAGTGTGTGCGCATAGTGGTGTTAATGGACAGAGGGGCTATGCGGAGATCTGTGTTGGTATACCGAATACCGCAGCATGCATAGAGGCAATGTGCAAAGCTTGCTTGTACGTACAGGGGCATTTGCAGGTTCTGTTGGCGGGGTGTTGGGGGGGGGGGGGGGGAGGGGGCAGAAGGCACGTGCAGCCGGAATTTTTTGAGGTTGGCACGTGCATGGGGTATGTTGTTGTGCAGATGGTATGAACATGGAGGGCAGCGGTAGAGCGTTACATTGGTGTCTAAGGCACGTGACAAGAATGATGTTGGTTTACACCTACCATGTGCATATTTTTTTACCGATGAAATGTCAGGACCCTAACACAAGCGAGAAAGATATACTCTCCCCAATCTCTGGTTTGGCATTAAAAATAGCAATTATGGGGTGCAATGTCCCCCTCAGACACTTGAGCACTGGTGCCCCTGCACCCTTTGCACTATTGACAGGGCGGGCCCCTGAGCCTGTGCACAGGGTCTAGTTGCTGTTCAATGGGTATGTGCCTATGACTGTGTTGTTTAGAGAGTGGGAGGATATACACGCTTGGAGACGTTTTGTACAGTGGTAGGGTACAGAGTTGTCATGGTGTGGAGCCTGGAGGCGGTGCTTGCGGAGAGCTAGATGTGTGTACTGAGAGCATTTGCAACGAGTTGTGTTGTGTACCTCATCTTGTGCAGAGGGTTTTGTTACTGAGAAATGAGAACATCGCCGTCCAGGAAGTGCAATCATTTTTATGAGGTAGGTCTCTGGCTCCATCTTGTGGTCGCCAGTTTCATCTCTTTCGAAGAAGTTGGCCCAATGGCACAGAACTGTCCCCGTAATAGGGGCATTGAAGCGATTAAAGGGCAGATGTGCAGAGCATTCACTAGTCTCAGATTCTCCAACTGGGTACATTAGAGGGTTTACGACAGGGGCATACGTTTTTTCTAATGTACTAAACATATTTTACGATTGAGAAAACATTTTCAGAGTCGGAAAACGGGTTTAGAAATTATTAACGCTTCATTATTTTGAAGAGGCGTGTTTTGGGGATCCCTTCCAAATACCGAATCAGAACCCTATGTTTCAATGGCTTGAGGCTGCTATTACTGTTACAGACTTAAGTTTTCGAATCCCAAGTTGGTGTGGTAACTGATTTGTAAGGTGAAAGGGGTCCTTTTTGGACTCCTACCCTTGAGGGAATCTAGGTAGTAATTTAAGGGTGGGTAGGCAGTGACTATTGAAATTTTCTCTTTAAAAGGCACCCCGTTCCCTTTCAGGAAATTGAGCTGCTCTTTTTTAAAAAAATGTTTGACTTTTCAATTTTTATAAATTGCAAACAAAACAAGCATTTGCAATGCAATCGGTCTCGCCTTTGGGACCTTATATGTATTTAGCTATGCAGCACATTAGCATGGGTGCTGAAACATCTACTGTTCTTTAACATGGAGGGAAAGTAAGCACCAAACTGTGTGACATGCCAGGTATGGGAACACATGGAGAGAAATATTGCCTTTCAGCAGGAAATGGGATAGTCCAAAGCTCTGTTTTTAATATAAAAGCAGGGCCTTCGGTGTCACATCACTGAAAATACAAAATTTGAAAAAAATATTATCGTCTACGGGTGCTCGTGGAAGACAATTTCTATGGACTGGAATCTAGAGAATGCTAAAGTGATTCTGGTATTTTACTGACCTCTGCTGGTCATTTTCTATCAAGAAAGTTAAATAGAGGCAGTTGTCAGAAAAAAGAAAAAAAAGAAAGTCCCTCAGCAGAAAGCAATTCTGGTATTTTACTGACCACTGCTGGTCGTTTTCTATCAAGACAGTTAAATGCCGCTGTGCTTCCCTGCCCATGTCAGAGAGACGAACAGGCTATCCAGCTTGCGAAAAAACCTAGCTTAATTGAACGCTTAATTGAACGCCGTGTGTTGGAGGTCCAGAGGGAGATGGCTGAGCAGGTGCGGGTGGGGTTCGAACTCATGGCTACCAAACTGGACACCATCCATGGGTGTCTGAGTCCCATCAGGGACCACCTCCAGTCCCTAACGGACACCCACACGCCGCTCCAGGGTCTCCAATGAGCCCTGGCTGACATTGCTGGAGTCATGACTCGGAGACAAGACCACCTGTCCGCTCAGAGTGGCTCCAGCGATCTCAGCCAGGAGATGGCACGCATGCGGAGGCTCATGGAGGACATGGTGCGGATGGAGGCAGAAAGGATGGCAGCCACCGCTGCACATCAGCGAAATGTAGCTGGGATCTACCATGCCCTGCATGTCCTCATCATGGCATTGCTGCCACAAGGCGTGGTGCGGATGAATGCTGCTGCCCCTACACCATCCACATCTCCGCCCCCTGGTGTGTCCGTGCCCCACAGTGGGGCAGACATCCCACCTCCAGCACCTGATGTGTCACTGCCACACAGAGCGGCCGGCAATCCACCTCCGGCCCCTGATGTGTCAGTGGCACACAGTGGTGCAGCCGGAACAGCACCACCCACAGGTGGGGCAGGGCACACATTTGAGGACGAGGACGTGGCTGGATTTGGGGTCAGAAGGAGGCACTAGCATTCATTTCCGCCACCTGGCCTGTTGCTCCTTGGTGCCGCACATGGCCCCATGACCTCCCACTGACCCCCGATGCACTCTGCGGCACTCACCTTGGACCACGACATGAACTTCCATATCCTGTTTGGTGACCAATGACACGGCGACCAGACTGCGGACTGTATTCTTCCTCATCCTCTGTCCTTGTCATTCCCCGATGGACTCTGGCTGGCCCTCCACGGGTCCATATTGTGAAGTGGGGTTGGCATGGCCCTGTACTGCTCCAGCTGCTGAACTCCACTGGATGTGCACTAAACATTCAGTAACGCACTGCTGTGTCATGTCTTTCATCATTCAAGTATGAATGTGTGGATAAATGTAGGGTCAGTGACTCCCCCTAACGTCAATGATGCTCATCTAGTGGGATTCCAGTCACAGTGTGCTATGTTGCCGATTGCGTTGCGGGTGCCGTAGACACCACAACAGGGACACACGCATTAGTCACTTCCTTGTCCGGACATGGACTGCAGCACGCCCACAGCCCCCGAGTCATTGTTGCAAGCCCTGCGCTGGTCCGGCGTACGCCAGGACAGACCACTCCGCTTACGCTCCGAGGGGAGGGCCACATTGCCACATGTCACAGGTTTACACGCTAGTGGTCTTCAGGTCGCTGGTCTAGTTGTCAGCATGTTGCGGCCACTCCCTGAGGGCAGGTTTGTACACACACCACACCCATCCGGCGCAGGCGTCACAGGCCATGTGACCCCGGGTATATGAGGGGCCTGCAACATCACATTCCCCACTGCCGGAGGTGACTGGATGACGGACGTACCACGGGGCTCAATCATGAAGGGCCCATGAGTTATTGCGCACAGGGTTGGTGGCCCCCAAAGCCTTGCGGCCGTCACGGGCCTACCACCACGTGGCGCAGACTGGGGTTGCACAGGGTTAGTGGCACCGAAATTGCTGAGCGGGTGTGCAGCCTGCGATGAGGCGTGTGCAGTGATGTGGTCTCTGCTATTGATGCCTCAGGACTCAGCACCATGTGTGGGACCTGCTGGGCCGCGGTGCAGGTCCGCATGATGTGGAGCATGCCATGGTGGGGGGACCGGGGCCTGGAGCTTGCACGGGCACTTGGTGTGCCCACTGGTGGACACACCGTCATCGAAAGGTGAGCAGTGGGGCCTGGGTGCGCAAGGGCGGACAGCCAGTGCTGGCTGGCGGGAGGGGGTAGGGTGCGGCTGCATATGTGCGCAGGGGCGGACAGCCGTTGTTGCCGTGTGCAGTGGGATGGACTCTGACATAATTAACTCTTGCCTCGGTTACAGGTTGCAGACCTGGTGGCATGCAGTGTATCCCGGCACTTGTTTGGAGACACACCGGTGGCAGCAGGTGAGCAGTGGTGCCTGGGTGCGCGGGGGCGGCAGTGTCCTTCCTTCTCTCTTTCTTTCTTTCTATCTCTTCATTTCACTTTCACTCTCCCTTCCTTTCCTTCTCTCCCCCTCTCCCTCTCTCCCTCTCCCTTCCTTTCCTTCTCTCTCTCTCTCTCTCTCTCTCCCTCTCCCTTCCTTTCCATCTCTCTCTCTCTCCCTCTCTTCCTTTCTCTCTCTCCTTCTCCCTTTCTTTCTTTCTCTTTTTCTCTCTCTGCCTTTCTTTCCTTCTCTCTTTCTCTGTGTCTCGCTCCTTTGATGTGCGCATGACACACGTTCTGATTTTGTGCTTTATTTTCCAGGCTGTGACATCAGGATTGTCCCGGACGGACCCGACAGGAGTCTTCCGCATTGGTGTTTTGTGTTGTATTTCAATAAAGTTTTTGGTTGTTACTTCAATGATGAGTGACTGTTTCTCGTTCTTCTGTCTCAACATGTGTGTTTCTGTTTGTCATTGTGCGACTTCATGCGCTTTTTGTGGCTCTTGTGTCGTGCACGGTATGTGTCTGTCCGGGAGGGTTGGGGGGACTGGGGGTTGTGGCGGTGGGTGTTGTGGCCCTCATGGGTCTCCGAGCTGCATGATCATTGTCTCCACGGCATCTGTGGGTCTTCAGATGTGGCTCTGGCCTGAGCTCCCTTTCATGCTGCAGGTAGTCGTCCTGCTCAACACCAGCAGAAGGCAGGTGTTAATTCCCTGCTGCTACCGCGGCTTATCGCCTGTTTTTGGTTCGCATCGCAGATCTGGCAGTTCGTTGTGAAAGTGGTGTTGTGGAGTTTTTGTGTGTTTTTGCACGGGAATGCCTACTCTGCATCTCATTAGGGTTAGTTGGTGGTGTCACCCGTGGAGGTAAATGTTGAGGCGGTTATCACGGGAATACTTGCGTTGTCTGAAGTTTGCAACCGCTTGTGAATGGGGTGTTAAATCTGTCACCACTTTTGTTGCGTTAAGTTGGCGATAACTCAGAGATAAGTCCTTGTGAATATCCCCCATAGACCTTTAAAACGTTTGACATCTTACGAACAACGAGCTATCCTTTAAACATGCATTGAATTGCTGCACTGGGACACTATAATCCAATATGTTAACACAGCAAAGCAGCGTCATAGTACCTAGGCTGGCCAACTGTGGGTCTGCAACGTGTATGTCACATGCTACAACTAGAAAGTGTCCGAGATGCAGCTGTCTGCAACAGATTGCTGCAGCTTTAATAACAAAACAAAGAGGTCAAAGAGAAGGCAAGTCAAAGAGCATTTTGGTAGATTAATGCTCATTATTACTCACACTCTCTGCTGAGTATGGCTTTGGTCTCAAATGAATAAGTAACCTAATTTTCGAGCACTTCTTAATCCCTGGTAAGAAATTAAAGACATTTTAGGTTTCCATAAACGAATGACGTTATGTTTACACTAGCACATGGCTGCCATTGGATTAGAAGACCAAACCCAAATAAAGCAAAACAATATCTTTACATATCAGCATATTTGGCTAATAAATATATCTGTCCTAATGAAGGATGGGTAGGGTGTATGTTAAAATTTAGATTTTCAGTTGCAACCATGGTCAGAGAGGGATCTTATACTCCTTGACGTTGGCCATTTATCAATGCACGCACTTCTCTTTTAAAACACCTAGCGCATCGCATTTCGGGGAAGATATGAACAAGGCCCTCTTTCAGAGCCGCAACGCCCCCGTTCCGCTTTGCAACAAAGGGATATATAGTTTACCACCCAATAATGAGGATTAGGAAGGCGGGCGTCTGCTCGTAATATGGATACGTCTGTATATGTTGTTTGTTACCAATAAGAAAGACGGCAGCTTGTCTATTACTTGTTTGCCAGTATTACCAACCACAGAAAAAATTATTTATTTTCGTAGATAAATTATGTATCGCAAGCAAGCGGTTACAGCACTATACAAAGACTACATTAAAACAAAAGTTGGTTCGCTTAATGGCAAAAGTAAATTTCAAATCTGGGACAAGTGGGACGCCATTTTTTGGTAAATTTTCAGAACACCGACCATGTCAAAGAAAAGGCAACCCACCACGTGTTACATCTATTTCCCCACTCAGTTATGCGATGTGCAAATAAGAAATTTATTATGGCAGGAAATAAGTGAAAACAGGAAATCACAGGCCTGGAAATATTTAAAAGCAGCGTTAGAAGAATTCGCTGTGATGCCAATTTGGGGGACTACAATAACCCCGGAATCATTTAAAAAAGCAATCAATAAAACAACGAATCATCTATCGCTGGTAAGGGATAAAGACATACTAGCAAATAGAAAACACGCGTGGCCAATAATGAATGGGTTTACAAAAAAGAAGGTACACGAATACTTAGAAACTCCATGGTCGTTGAAAAATAAACAAATCTTCACAAAAGCACGTTTTGGCGTATTACCGGGCCTATGTCATCTTCCACCGTGGATAAAGTCAGAAGAAGATACATTATGTAGGCTATGTAAATCAGGAGAGGAGAACATTATTCACCTACTGTGTCTCTGCACAGAACTGAAAATCGAAAGAAAAACCATACTCAAGAAACTTTTCAATGCTCGAGGAGTAAGGACATGTAGGCAAGCTTTGATAATATGTCTGCACTCCGACGATATATTAATGAATTCCGCTTTTGTAAAGTTTTTAGTAAGAATTGCATCAAAATTAGAAGAGCGCAATTTAAACTCTATAAGTACTGTATGATATATATCAAAATGTAAATAGCAATATGAAATGGACTTTATCAAACTTAATTCAGTTAAAAAACTGCACTTTTTATTCTTGTTTTATCTGTTTTATATTCATGAATTGGATTATTATAAGTATATTGCCTCATTGTAAGATTTTAATTAATCAAACAATAAAGAATAATAATAATAATAATAAAATAAGAAACGTACATCACATAACCCTAAATGCTCTTTACTGGACTGAAAACACACATGTTTATAGTGCTGTGGTAACCTGCCTGATCATTACTGAGTTGCAACATCAGCCCTTTTGTGTAACCTGGGTTTACGCTGCACGGAGATAATCCTTTGAAACATCGGGTGAATGTTTTTTATTTATTTAATTCGGCACATCACTCTGAATGGCAGTAAGAAAGGGAAATGGAAGGGTACGGCACTTGCACTTTGCGTTTCCATCATACAAAGGACTGGCACAAACAGGTATCAATAAAGGTATGCTCATAATACCCAGCTTAAGCCACGTTTGCTTCCGCACAAAATGACCCAGTCCCCGGAACCATATAAGTCTTTCAGCATACTAGCTCACCCATCCGGTTTTACTTACTATAGAGGAAAAAGAGGGGAGCAGGATTTTAAAGAGGTTGCAGAGAAAGACTGAGCTGAGCACCAGCAGAAAGGTGCAGCTCTCCGCCATGTTGCAGGCTACCATCACAGCACACGCTCTCAGTGGCTGTCAGTAAACCCCACCCCTCCAGACAACGGCATCCAGAACTCCATTCTAACTACACGCCAGGCACCGCGAAAAACACCACAACGAACATAAAGCTCTGCTCCCACCAGCCTCGACGTATTTTTATTATTATTAATTACGAGTACGCTAGCTGCGCCAACAAACTGGTGAGGGAGCCAGAACTGAGGCTCAGCACCACCGTTAGGCGTGCAGGCGATAATACTGGTCATGTGACAATGCTGGGACCAATCAGGGTGGGAGGCTTTATTTACCACCGCTTCCAACAAGCATTTGCAATGCAATAGGACTCGCAGTTACGCGTGACCTATTGCATTGGAAACGGGAGTGCGGGCGGGCGCGAGAAGGCATGAACGGGAGTGCGTGGGAAGGGGGTAAGGGGGGGGTCCCAAGAAGTCACGGACTGCAGGAGGGGGGGACGGGAAGAAAATAGTGTTGGGAGTAAAGGGGCCAGTAGCCATGGAAGGATACTAATGACGACATGGCCGTCATGAGGAGAGACTAACAAGCCTACAACCAATCGGAAGGCAGCATTTAGTGCCTAAGCCAATGAAAAAGATGGGCGGAGAGTGGGCGGAGCTTCCACGAAGCTTCCAGCTATACTGAATACTGCATGCCTCGCAAAGCGAGCAGCGCATGCGCTGCAACACTAGGCTCGACCTAAAAATAGTGGACTGCTGTCCATTGCAGGCCACCATCCATATGATGTCAATCATAAGGGGGTCATACATTGCAACTTGCACAAGTATTATTTATTAAGCAGGTCATTCTCCGACCTCCTTACGATTCCGTATTTTGCAAATGGACCTATAAAAACACAAGTTGCTCTTAAAAATAGATACCAGTTGCAAAAAGTTGGGTCTCAATTTGCGACCACTTTTTGCTACCAGTATCTTAGTACATAGGGTCGGAAGTGTCGTAAATCACATGACCTGCACAGTGATGGCGTGGGATACCCAAATGGGAGCGAACTGTTATGGCTCCAGCAGACTCTGATCAAGGATTCATTCACCTGCTCTGAAGACAGGAGAGGCAATGTGCATTGAGTCAAGGCACTGCCCTTATGGAAGTTTACACAGGAGAAGCCGGAAGCTACAGCAAACATCAGTACTACTGTGTTTTAAATTCCAAGTTGGGTGATCAAAGAAAGCGATCTGTAGAATGAACATTGCTAAAACGAATAAGACTATATATTTATTTTATTTTTTAACTATATCATCCTAGCATTACGGCAAGTGATGCTTTACAGCATCACTGTACATAGGGCATTAGCAGTTGTAAGTGACTGCATCGATATGGTTAGGAGATTTCAATCAATCAATCAGGTGGCTTGTAAAGCACGACTACTCACCCGTAAGGGTCTCAAGGCGCTGGGAGGGGGGAGCTGCTGGTCTGTTGAGGGCACTGTGGTTCAGTTCAAGAGCCAGGTCTTCAGGTCCTTCCTGAATTGAGGCAGTGATGATGATTGCCTGAGGTAGAGAGGCAGGGTGTTCCAGGTCTTTGCTGCGAGGTGTGAGAAGGATATTCCTCCGGCTGTGGCCTTGTGGATACGTGGGACGGTGGCCAGGGCCAGATGGGCAGAGCAGAGGTCTCTGGTGGGTGCGTGGAATGTGAGGCAGTGGTTGAGGTACGCAGGTCCCTTGTCGGGTAGGGCTTTGTAGGCATGTGTGAGGAGCTTGAAGGTGATTCTTTTGTTGACTGGGAGGCAGTGGAGGTCTCTCAGGTGGCCGGTGATGTGGTTGCAGCGGTGGATGTTGAGGATGAGTCTAGCGGAGGCGTTCTGAATGTTCTGCAGTTTCTTGAGGAGTTTCTAGGTGATGCCGGCGTAGAGTGCGTTGCCGTAGTCGATTCTTCTGCTGATGAGTGGCTGACCGTCTTTCTGGACTCGGTGGGGATCCACTTGAAGATCTTTCCGAGTAGGCATAGCATGTAAAAGCAGGATGGTGAGACTGCGTTGATCTGGCGGTTCATGGTGAGCGAAGAGTCCAGGATGATGCTGAGGTTTTGAGCGTGGTCAGTGGGTGTGTGTGTGTAGGGGGGTTCCAAGTGCTGCGGGCCACAAATAGTCATCCCAGGTGGAGGGGGTGGAGCCCATGATGAGGACTTCGGTCTTCTCTGAGTTGAGCTTGACGCAGCATCCAGGTGGTGAGAGCCTTCATCCCGTCGTAGAAGTTGTTCTTGGCGACTGTAGGTTCGTTGGTGAGGGAGAGGATCAGCTGGGAGTAGGACACAATGTTGAGTCTGGGGTTCCTGATGATGGCTGCGAGCGGGGCCATGTAGATATTGAAGAGAGTGGGGTTCAGGGAGGAGCCCTGAGGCACTCCGCAGCTGATCGTTGTGGGTTCCGAATGGAAAAGTGGCAGTCTGACTCTCTGTGTTCGGCCGGTGAGGAAGGAGTGGATCCATGCCAGGGCTTAGTCACGGATGCCAGCATCATGGAGTCTTGTGCATAGGGTGCGGTGAGAGACAGTATCAAAGGCAGCCGAGAGGTCCAGGAGGATAAGGGCTGTAGATTCACCTCGGTAGAGGAGGGTGTGGACGTCGTCTGTGGCAGTGAGAAGGGCTGTCTCTGTGCTGTCGTTGCTTTGGAATCCGGATTGGGAGAGGTCCAGGATGTGGTTTGCTTCGATGAATTCGGTAAATTGGGTATTTTAGCCTTCTCGATGACCTTGGCTGGGAAGGGGAGAAGAGAGATGGGTCTGAAGTTCGCTTTGGCTGACTTGTAGCTGCACACCCCCTCAGCGCCTTCAGACCCTCACCGGTGAGTAGCACGCTTCACAATTTCCTGATTGATTGATTGATTGGGGGTGATGGTGGTGCTGGCCCTGTTGAAGGTGTGGTGCGGGCAGGGGTCCGAGGGTGCGCCAAAGTAGATGCTCTCCATGATCTTGAGGTTGTTGTCGGCGGCGAGGGGAGTCCAGCTGAGTAGTGTCTGTTGGGGTCCGGTGTCATAGGGTGCAGCAGCTGTGGGTGTGGTGGGAGGGTCTTGGGTGTCGAGGCTGTCATATATCTCCTTAATCTTGTGGTGGAAGTAGGTACCAAGGTTGTTGCAGAAGTCTTGGGAGGGTGGGATGTCTGCTGTCTCTGTGCTGGGTCTGGAAAATGTTTTGACCACAGCGAAAAGTTCTTTACTGTTGAGTGCATTGGCATTGATTCTTTCTTGTAGGGCCGCTTTCTTCATTGTCCTGATAAGGTGGTGGTGTGCGGTGACAGCGGTCTTGAAGGCTGAATGGTCTCCTGGGGTCTTGCTGCTTCGCCATCTCTTTTCGAGCTGTCTACAGGTGCGTCTGTACTCATGGAGTGAGGGCGAAAACCAGCTTGCTTTCTTGGATTGTCGCTTCATTAGGCTATCTTCAGAGGGCCAGAATGTTGGTGCAGTTGGAGATCTATCAGTGGAGGTTGCTTGCTGAGGTGTTAACGTCCGTGGATGTCGGTGGAGGGATTTTGCAGAGGGAGGTGATGAGTTGTTCTTCGGTGATCTTGTTCCAACTTCTGCGAGGGTAGCAGTGGGCGTGGTGGTGTATGGTGGCTTTGGTGAAGGAGAAGTGGACGCAGCAGTGGATGGTCCACAGGAGCTCGGTGGTGTGGCTAAAGGTGAGGCTGTCACTGACGGAGAAGGTGGGTCCTGCTGAGTGGGTTGGGGAGGTGACCCGTTGTTTGAGTCTGATGGTGGTAAGGTTCTCCAGCAGGGACGAGTTTTTTTTGTCATTGGAGTTATCCAGGTGAAAGTTGAGGTCTCCGAGGAGGATGTAGTCCATGGAGGCGAGAGCGTGGGGTGTGATGAAGTCGATGATGGAATCGCTGAAGGGTGGATGGGGTCCGGGGGGGGGGGTCTGTAGATGAGTGTGCCACGGAGGGTGGTGTTCGGGATGGTTTGGATCTGATAGATTTGATGGATGGATGGTAAACGAAACCCGACTACATACATTTATCATATACTTACTCCCACCGATTTCAGAAGTGTGGCCAGGCCCAGGTCCTTTCTGGAGAATATGGATTTGATCACATCTCCCCCATTTTAATTCTTCTTCTATGATACCATACTGAATTTGTTACGCTTAATGACAGTCAAACCAGTTGGTCAGCTGGTCCATTTAGCCAAAAAGATTAAAATCTCTGGTGAGTTCTGGGAGCATCACCTGAAGAAAAGGAAAGGGTGTTGCAGCCAGAGTCGGATTGGTCATTTAATTCATGGGCATTTCTCTGGGGAACATGTGCAAATTGAGGCCGGTTCTGAAAGCCCAGGCCACCGCTGGCACCTCTGCCACTTTCTCCAGGCCTCCTGGGGCAGTTGCAGTAGACACAGCAGAGGCTTTAGGAGAGAAAGAGAGAGAGGGAGGGGGGAGGAGGAGAGAAGAGAGGCAAGAGAATGAATGAATGGATGGAAGGAGAGAAAAAGCAATAGAGCAAGGGGAAGAAGGGAGTGGCGTGGGCCTGGATTGAGTGTTTTTGTCAGGGCTACATTTGGTTCCTCAAACTGACCTGGTTGCAGCCAGTAGAGTCAATCAGCCATTCCAGTACTAACCTCTTGTAGAATTACATACACTGCTGTCCCAAGGGGGCTGGAAATCTGTGTTATTTACTAAAAGTATTTGAATATAGGTGCAGGGCTGTTGCTGTCTTTACCTACTTCTCTCTATTAACATGCATCCTCCCCCAGGGGTGGCCTTTGCTTAGAGAGTGCCCTGGGTGAAATCAAAGTTGGCGCTCCACGGCCCCCAATTTTTTCGCAGAAAAATACGTACCACCAACCTACCTGTACAAATGTCTACACATATAATAGCAGTTGCAAGACCTGCAAAGATGTTCAAGAATGATGTTGATTTGCCACATAAACATCATCTGCTGCATAATCTGCATAGTTCAACCAAAAATAAATGTTTCTAGCTCACTCGGATCAGAGGCTATTAAATACATGGTGACGTGTTCCTGTGAAGTGAAGGGCCCTTTGCAAAGGTTGACTGGTCATCTTTCAGTTGTTTTGTTGTTACGCTGGTTCTAATGAGGTGAAATCTTTGCTCAGACAGTACTACCATGTGTAAAAATGAGAAATCAATGAAGTTGAACTATCACACAATGTGCTACAGTCCATTGCTCATTTGCTTTCTCTTGCTGCATAACTTAGTTAACCTGGCCACATAAGTTCGTCCTTCCCTGCGGCATAAATCCAGCGGCCCTGCACATAAGTGACCATTGCTCTCTGCTGAGAGGCCAAGGATTAGATATGCACCTTTATCACCCACTGACATGCTCTGTGAGAAACTCCCATTTCTTGCAAGCTGCCAAATGTTTACAGTCATTGTTGAGAAACCAAACTGCATTTTTGTCTGTTTTCATGTTGCACTTGAAGGCCTTTAATACCAGGTACTACTGCTCAGATTTGCCAAATCTGCTTCGCCAGGATTCAAACTTGTCACCTGCAGTACGTTGAACATTTCACATGGTGCTTTCAACTCGCTGTGACATCCAAACAATCGCCTCAGCTACTGACAACTAGAATAGCTGTAAACCTAATGACTGTGTGTTCAAATATTAATGCAGCCTATTAACTAATCACTGTGTCGGGGCAATTTGGCCCTGCAACGGTACTGAGAGGACTCGGGCCCCTTCCAGCCCTCCTCAGTTAATATAAATGAGCTCTCCTGAATGATTCATCAGCTCATCAGCAGCAGAGCTAATGCTTTGACTTTTAAAAGTGCTCCACATATGTACTTCACTCTGACACAACATGTCTTCAGCAGAAGAGCCGGCGCAGTTGCACATATCCAAGCCTGCCCTGCTGTTCCTATAAGGACCGGTACTCTCCTTTGTACAGAAAAGTTCCAGTTCTCAAGAGGAGAAATTGTACAAGTGCCGCTACTTAGTAGCTGTGAGTACCGACCCCTTTAAGGCACTGCCCCTGGCTGATAAGGTAAACAAAGGTAGAAAAGCCATGTTAAAAATGACTACAGACGATTTTAAATAATATTCTATTTCAATATAATTCCCAGATCCTGTTCCAAACCCTTACCAATGATTTTGCAAAGTTCTGGCGGTGTCCCCAAGGGTCACGATCGAAGCAAGAAGGAGATGCACAAATAAAGGTCTTTTCTCTGAAGATTGGAGGCCCTGTTTCTGCCGGGTGCTGTAGAGGTGGGGGCTGGAGCAGGTGCGCGCTACAGCAGGATAGCCCGAGAGGGTAAGCTACTGCGTTTGTTGTTCCCCTTGATGGATGACTCCTCTGCTCTGTCTGACCTGATGGAGATAGCTCCTGGCTTCCTGCAGGATTGTTAGCGCTGCACTCCGGTCTGTGCCATTCCAGTCGCAGCTGTGGTGGTAAGAGAAGGAAAATCTTGAGTAATCTGTTGTTTATAAAGGGATTTCCCCAAGGGCGGCTCCTCCGCAATGGCGGAGGAGTGTCGCCCCACTGGCCCAGAGCCAGCTGCTGAAAAATAAAACTATAGGCTATCATCGTTTTATTTCTCAATTGCTGGCTGAGCCAGTGTGCGTAGGGAAGAGCAGGGCCGAGGCCATGGGACGGGGGAGGAGGACCGGTTGTGCACTTCTAACTGGGCATGTGTGTTTGGCCAGCCGTCTCAGGCCGGCCAAACACACATGCGCACTTAGGTTTCTTCATCCCGGCTGTATTGAAGAGTCGAGTTAGAGAAACAGCACAGACTCTCTGTCCTGAGCAGAGCATCAAAGCAGCCCACTATGCTGGTCTCATAGCATGTGAGCAGCGCAGGAATTGCACAGGGAGTCTGTGATGCGACCAGGAAGAAGAACACAGAGGCGTGACGCGGGAGGCGGCCGGCAGCTTCAGGTAACTTTTCTTTTCTTTTTTAAAATTATTATTATTAAACTCCCCCCGTGTTCCCCCTCCCATGCTCCCCCCGCATCCCTCCACCTGCCTCACCACTTTTTGTTTGTGGCGGCCACAACTGAATTTCCCTTCTCGCCACTCCACAGCTCCATTTATTTAACTGGTGACTTAACACGCCACGACGTGCGAGGTCCCTCTGATGATGACCAAATGAACCTGCGCACACTATATTAACTGTGTGCACACTTTCAGTTATTCAGTGTGGGCTACACCAGCTGGGCACCTGTGCGCCCCTGTGAAAGCTGGTGCCCCTGGCTTGGGCCCAGCCCGCCCACGCCAAAGGCCAGTCATGCCTCCCCTCTAATTCGGGGGGAATAATTTTGGAGAAACAAGACAGATTATTTGTAGAGGTTTGTTTGAAGATGTTTTCATTATTTGTGCCTGGGAATGTGAGAACAATTGTGAATGTGTAGGGTAAGTGACTGAAGTTGTGAATGTGGGATGTTGATAGAACCAGGGCGAATATATTTATTTGTTTGTAAGTTTTACAGACTAAAATAGAGCTCAAGAATATTTACACATTGATAAGTAGGCCTGGGCGGTAAAATCCACTCTGCTCGCGGAATTTGCGGAATTTTGGCAATTCCGCGTTCCGCGGAGAACGCGGAATTGCCGAAAATTCACGGCGTAGCAGAATTTTTCCCTTGTTTGCGCTTTCAAAATGCGTGTTTGCGCACGTGGTAGTGACTTACCGGGATCCCTGCATTCGCCGACGAGTTTTCCTATCCGTTCGCGTGCGCCACGAGATTTTGGTAGCCGGCCGCGCGATCCCGCGAGAGTGTGCGATCGCGAACACGTCATTCAGACGCGCCATCGGACATCCGCGTTCGCGAACAGGAAACACGCATCGCGAACGGGCGGGACAAGTGAAACAAGATGGCCGCGCCAATTGGCGACCGCATGGCAAGTTCGCAAGATATTTCCCCCCGAGCACGCAAACAGCGTCCCCGAACAGGAAAAACGCATCGCGAACGGGTGGAACAAGCAATTCCGCGTGCTCGCGGAATTCTGCGTAGCTCGCGGAGATTTTTTACATCTTCGCGGAACTTTGCGTAACGCGACTACGCAAATTCCACCCAGGCCTATGATAAGGACCCGGTTTTGCTCCGTGAACTATTTGATAATTTCCCTTCGCAAATTTCGTGAACTTTCAAATTCCACAATCATTACAAGGGTTGTGAAGATTTGCAAAGCTTGTAAAGAATGAAATCCCTGAAGTAGTTTTTGCCAGAGGAAATCCATGCAAAATCCAGGTTCAGTGATAGAACTCAATTATACGGAATTGTTTGTTGTTAAAAGTCTTCCTCAAAAAGTTGCAAGGATTTTGCATCCTCAGGCAAATTATTGCACATTTGACAAAGTTTGCATTCCTTGCGAATTGCAATTTGTCAACCTCGCTGCACTTTGCAGGCATTAATTAAAATGCACACACCACCATTCAAACTAGTTAAAGTGAGCGTGAGTGTTAGATGTAAGTAGGCAATGCATTTTATGTCCTTACTTTTAATTCAATTGTGTGATTGATTTTGTTACTTATTTTCAGGTTTTTAATAATCAATTTATGTCAATGGCATAGTGCGAGGGTCACGGCATAGTGTGAGGGTCACGGCTGGGTATCAGCCATTTGTTCAGATAAGTTGCTGTGATCTTCTCCCTGTAAACAAAATAGAGCAAAATCCGCTCCGTGGGCGTTTACAAAGGTAACACTAGTGGTTACATTTTTACATCTGCAGGGTTGGAAGTTGTATCTGTCAAGGGCCCACTAACCTGAGCATCCACAATTGCAGGAGTGAAGATGGCCCAACCAATCTCCGCCGGAACCAGCCCCAACCCACTATTATAGAAGAAACAAACAGTCCCTGGGGAGAATGGAGGAGGTAAGTAGAGGACCACACTAGATGAGGACACGTTAACAACCAGCACCAGGTTGTTCAGGAAATCTCCTTTGACAGATGCTATCTATAATGAAACAAAAAAGAAACCAATTAGTTGGTATACGTACGCCTCCTTAACCCACCTACACTGGTTATGTCTCTGTGTTAGATTCTTCTTAACTCACCAACTATAAAGTCTCCAGCAGGCATCAATGGGAGGAGAGTTAACCCCACTCGTCCTATCATTAAAAAGCGAGCTGTCTATATCCAGTGGATACAAAAAATAACCAGGAAGTAAGGCTCCTCCAAAAAAGTATAATGTGACTACACAAACAAAATATTTTAAAAAAGGACCCACAGTCACATATGCGGCTTCCACAAGGTTCAGGGGCTTATTTAATCAGTGCACTGACCTTTTTGTTTTCTCTGTCGTAGAAATCCAGGGATTCAAGGGAAGAAAAGGCATTCACAGCACAAAAGGAACGAGTTCCACCACTACAAGCAGTTCAGTCCTGTCCGCAATATGGTAGGAAAGCAGAGTGGCTGAAAACACAATGCCGTAAATCCTGTCAAAAGCGGGGAAAAATCAGAGGCAGTGCACAGGAACTGTGCACTCAGAGTGGGTGGCAAAAATAACAAGACTAAAAAGCCCCATAAGGTTCCTGCACCGAGCTGCGCCAATACTGCAGCGGGAACCACAAGAGATCCGGAAATTGGAAAGCGGATCAGCAGACAACAACTAGACCGACAACCTCCAAGGTCTCGATACAGGAAGTAGCAAGGGGGCGAGGACACAGGAGACCAAAGACTCAAAGCCAAGCACAGCGTTGAGTCTGTCTATGGTTATTATAGTGCGTCATGGCCACTTCCATTAACAATCTACGTAGGAATGACCGCCCAACTCATGATGAAACTCCAGACTATCCAGAACACAGCAGCCAGACTCATCCTCGACCTCCCCAGATGGACTCACATCACCCCTCACCTCAGGAATCTTCACTGGCTACCAGTCGCGAAGAGATGCCAGTTCAAGCTGCTCACCCACGCTTATTAGGCACTACACAATGAAGGACTGGCGTACCTCAACAATCAAATTAATTTCCACCAACCTACCAGGAAACTCCACTCTGAATCCCTCTCCCTAGCAGCCACCCGACACATCTGCCGGACGAACATTAGAGGCCGCTCCTTCTCCCATCTGGCGACTAAGACCTGGAACAATCTTCCCCTGCACCTCAGAGCCTCACCATTGCTCCAGCAGTTCAGGAAAGACCACAAGACCTGCATGTTCAACCAATAGGAGAACAGGCAGCATGTTCTCCCAGTGCCTTGAGACCCTCACTGGTGATGCAGCCACGCTCTACAATTCCTAATTGATTGATCAGCCCTCGATCATGCCAGGAGGTCTGTGTAATAAGAACTCAAGATAGTCACACTACCTTCAATCATAAACCATTCACCAGCACCAAATAGTAACCCAGGGCATAATATAAGAAAGTCATATATTTTTATTAGCTGTATATCACAATGGTATATATTTATTAAAAAAATCACAAGTATTTTCCCAATGCACATATATTAAAAACATATATTAAAAAAACATAACCGGTTTAGCGAAAAGGAGAGATATATATCCTCCTTCAACTCACCAATTAATGGATCAATAATTGGGGAGATTATTTAAAGCATTTGTTAGCCTGAAGAAGGTGGTGAACCATTAGATACCACCGAAACGCGTCGCTTCTGTGTCTAAAGGAATACCCAAACAACACCTGGTCTGAATAGAGCTGGTCTGGTTAAAAACACTTGAAATAACATTTGGTTTGGACAAAAGAAAAGCATATTATGTATACATTTAATGTGATACATTAATATTTAATTATATGTATCTTAAGTGTCTTTAATGTGAAGCAGGTTGTTGGTTTTGGGGCCTAGAGAATAATCTTTTAGTTCTCCCTTTTTTCTGTGAATGAAATGTTTTTTTAATATATGTTTTCAATATATGTGCATTGGGAAAATACTTGTGATTTTTTAAATAAATATATACCATTGTGATATACAGCTAATAAAAATATATGACTTTCTTATATTATGCCCTGGGTTACTATTTGGTGCTGGTGAATGGTTTATGATTGAAGGTAGTGTGACTATGTTGTATGCTTCAAAAGGAGCCCAAAGGGATCGTTTTGCTTGACTATAGTGTCTACTGTTGGTGTCCTGTCCCTTTGGCTGAGTTGGACCCCTCTCTTCTTATTTTTGGTAATAAGAACTCAGCACAGGACTTAGGTGACGAAAATAAAAAAAGGAACTTGAACGCTACCAACATACTCCTAGTTCTGTCTACTTAAACAGACTGCTGATTGTGCACCAAGCATGTTGCGCGGGGCGTACCAGTACCCTTATCTGAACAACTGGCTTCTCCATTCATCGATGAAAAATCAAGCATTGAAAGGATTGGAAGCAGTATGCAACACCATGGAGCAACACGGATACTTAATGAAGATTCCGAAATGTCATCTTCTACCCTCTCAAATCCTAACATTCATTGGAGCGAAATTCCGAACCAATCTCAGCAGGGTCTTTCTTCCTCCATCAAGAACAGAATCCCTGAGCAGAGCACTTTTAAATATTATACAACAGCATTCAGCTTCAGAGACAGAATGGTTGAGAGCCCAAGTAATATGGTGGAATCAATGTATACAGAGCCTTGAGCAAGGCTTCATCTACGTCCACTTTTTTTTTTTTTATTTCTTTTTATTGAGATTTTAGTTAAGCATGTATAATGCACAATATCATCAGCAACGATCCCATACAAAACAGTATAAACAGACTCATAACATGTGGCAACAATTACAAACCATGAAGCACTGACATGTGATTGTAAATATAATGGATCGGATAGTATCATGCTGATGTACTACACATCGTGAAGTTCACTTGCAACATTCTGTGGGGGCTCGTCTGTCGACACTGATCGTAAATATTGCAGAAAGGGTTCCCATATATCAGCAGGTCTAGATGAGGAGGGGAGCTCCTCCGCATACAGAATGAGTCGGTCCCGACAGCTCGCCATGTCCTGGAGCCAACGTGTAGTCGTTGGAGCTGACGTGCTCTCCCAAGTCATTGCCACCCTCCTTTTAGCCAACAGGAGAGCTGCCCTCACCAGCCTGCCCAGAGCACCCTTCACAGTAGGCACCAATCCCAGCAAACAGATATGTGGAGAGAGTTGTAACTGTATATTAATCATTGTTGACAGTATGTGGAGAACTCCCGCCCAGAATTGAGCCACCTTGGGGCATACCCATGATAAATGCCAGAAATCAGCGTCTGGTGCACCACACCGCCTGCAGAGGTCATTATCCCGAAGACCATATTTATATAGTCTACTGGGGGTATAGTATACTTGGTGTAGGTACTTATAATGTATGATTCGAAGGTTACAGTTCGAGGTCAGGGTTCCTGTAAGTTGACAGCATCGCTCCCAGTCAAGCAGTGACAGTGGTGGGTCCAAATAAGTATTCCATACATCCAAGCTACGGTTGGTGGGTTGCGGTCTTTCCTCCCTGGCAGCGCGATATAGTTTGGTGAGTAGGTGGCGTCGTGTTGGGCTAAGAAAGAGAACCTGGAGGGCATTCAGGGTCGCGGGTTCTGTGGGGAAGGTATGATACAGCGTTTGCAGCGCTTTCTTCAGTCGAAAGACAAGGAAATTAAATAATGGTGTTTTATGCTGTATGAAGTCATGGTCGTCAGCCGACAAGAAGGAGCCCTCCGGGAAGAGATCCTGCATTTTAACCATACCCACTTGATGGAAGGTGCGCAATGCCCCTTTCTCGTGTGTTACCGATACATCTGCGTGAAAAGCAATAGGTAAAAGAGGGGAGTATAGTGGTAGCTTACCGGCCAGTCGGCCAAGTGCTTGCCAGGCTTTGATAGTGGTGTCAATCGTGTTAATTTCTGTCCTGGGGGTCTCTCTCCTAGTATGTGTCAGTATGGAGCTTAACGGGACAGGATGGGCGTCACCGTCCTCTATCGCTACATGTGGGATGAATTCATGCCCGCCTATCCAGTAGTGGGCATATTGGGCTTGTGCACAGAGATAGTACAGATATGGGTCCGGTACACTAAAGCCCCCACGGCTATAGTCCATGATGAGCGTATTCCATGACACCCGGGCCTGTTTGCCCCCCCATACCAGCCGAAGGAGCTGGGCGCGCAAAGTCCTAAAGAAGTGTTGAGTGAGCGGGATTGGTATGTTGCTAAAAAGATACAAGAACTGTGGCAATATTACCATTTTTATGAGCGTGATACGGTCAGCCAGGGACAACGGAAGACGCACCCATCTATCGACCTGTTGCTCCAGTTTGGCATACGCTGGGCCGTAGTTTGCTCGTATCACTGTGTCAGGATCTCTGTGTACCCAGACCCCCAGATATTTCACGGGGTCCGATGACCACTCAAGTGGGTATTCCAGGTCATGGGGCGTGGTACATTCTGTAAGTGAGACTACTACCGATTTGGACCAGTTTATTTGCAGCCCCGAAAAAAGGCCAAAACGAATGAATTCCCGTAGCACAGGTGCCATGAAAGTGCGGGGTTCACGTAAGAATAATAGCATGTCATCTGCATACATGGAAATACTGACTGGACGGTGGGCGAAACGCAGAGCTGCGGCACGATGTCGCTGGCGGATAACGCAGGCCAGAGGCTCAAGAGACAGAGCGAATAATAGAGGCGAGAGGGGACAACCCTGCCTCGTACCCCTTGTTATACGGAATGGGTCAGATGTGCAGCCCTCTACCCGAACACGTGCTATGGGGTTGGTGTATAATAAAGTTATCCACTGCACAAATATTGGGGGGAAGCCCATACGACGGAGAATACAGAACAAGTAACTCCACTCAATAGAGTCAAATGCTTTAGTAGCATCGAGCATAACAGCCGCCGCCGGCAGTCTCGGTTCTAGTATATGAAAGGTAGCAAAGAGAGCGCGCAAATTATGAGAGGTGGACCGAGTGGGAATAAAACCAGATTGATCTGGGAGGACCAGTTTTTGCATCAACGGTTGTAACCTGGTGGCCAACAGTTTAGCCAAGATCTTGGCATCTATGTTTATAAGGGAGAGCGGCCGGTATGAGTCGCAGCTATGTGTAGGTTTATCCTTTTTAAGAAGGGTGATGATCAGAGCTTCCCGCATGGTGGGCGGTAGTGTACCGGAGTCAAAGGCTTCAGCATACATTTCGAATAGGTGGGGCGTTATCTCCTCTGCGTACTCCTTATAAAATTCGCCAGGGAAGCCATCGGATCCCGGAGCTTTATTGTTTGGGAGGGACTTAATAACCGCACGGACTTCTTCTTCTGTGATCGGCTGACCGAGGTACTCCCGCTGTCTGTCCGACAACCAGGCCAGTGCTATGTCAGATCGATAGTCATGTAAGTCATCAGTGTCTGTTTCCTCTTGTGAGGTGTATAGTGCTTCGTATGTGAGCCTAAATTGTTCCAGTATCTCCGAGGTGGTGTAGTGGTCTTGTCCGGAGGTGTCCGTTATTTTGGATATAACCTGGTGCGTCATACGCTCTTTAATTTTCCTGGCTAAGTGCCGCCCGGGTCGTCCACCCTCCCCAAAAGCACGGGCTACATGTCATCGGGAAATGTATTTTACCTCCCTTTCTGCCAGGTCAGTGTATTCTATTGTGGACTCTTTAATGGCTGCTAGCGTTTGGGCGCAGGGCAGGGCCTCATATTCCCGCTCCAGGGCATGTTACTTGTCCTCTATTTTGCTAAGTTGTCCCCGCAAATCTCGTAAAATGCCGGCAGACGTGCCGATGCACTTGCCCCGGATAGTGGCCTTGAAGGCCTCCCAGAGGGTCGATGCGCTATCCACTGAGCCCTTGTTGTCCTCGAAATATTGTGTAATGGCATCCCGAATGGTCGTGGCATAGAGAGGGTCGAGTAGAGCCTCTGTGCGGAGGCGCCATGTGAAAGTGCGCCGAGTGGTGCAGGGAAAGCGCATGGACACCAGTACCGGACTGTGATCGGACAGAGTGCGTGGCAACCCAGCTGTGTTGGAGACCCACCCGCTTGCCGACTCACTCAAGAGCCAATAATCTAGCCGGGACCAACTATTATGCGTGGTGGAGACATGCGTGCCCTCTCGTGCCTCCGGGTGACGCTGCCTCCAAACATCCAGCAAACCCAATTCAACCATAGCATCATTAATAGTCTGCGCCGCCTTAGGTGAGTGCCCCCCCCCTGCCGCCTGCTTTATCTTTCCCCGGGTCAAGTGTGTATTGAAATCCCCACCCCACAATATCACAGCGTCTGGCTTGGTACGCAATTTGGAGATGACGCGTTCAAAGAAGCCCGGGTCATCTGTGTTTGGGCCGTAAGTGTTGACAACGGTAATAAGAGTGCCAGCTAATTTCCCATGTACCATGGTAAAACGTCCAGCGTCATCCGTACAGGCATGAATCTCCATGAAGGGCAATTGTTTCTTAATTAATGTGAGGACACCACGGGAGTAAGAAGAGTAGGAAAACGCTATACGATACCCCGCTGACTGGGATCCCGCTCGACCATCAGAATGGGGCGTGAGGTGTGTCTCTTGTAAGAGGGCGATAGCGACGTCATGTCTATCTAGAAACGCCAGAACCTGTCTTATCTTTTTCGGTGTATTAAGCCCCCGTACTTTCCAAGTTAGACAATTAACTACAGTGTGGTCAGAATGTAGTGCGAAGCTAGAACATAGCATGAGCATGACAATGCAGTGCAGTACACAATCACAGAGCTAGCAGTCGTGAGGTTAATTAACCAATTGGCCACAAAACAAAACTCCCCAACACCCCCCCTCCCCTCCTCACCCCCCACCCACTTCAGCAGTCCCAACACGCCAAAGCCATCCCGAACCACCCGAAAAGCACCTTGAGAAACAGCCCAAGGGGAAAAACAGTAGTGGGGAACACCCATAGAAGGGCGCAGGAACACAACAACCATCCCGATGTGTTGGGAGGTGGCCGAGCTTTACCAGTAAAGTTGCCTGGCTAGCAATACTTAATGATGTCATAAACAAAGGAAAAGAACCCTCATGGTTGGGTACAGATATACAATAGGTGAATTAAGAGCAATACATCAGGACTAGGACTCATGGGTACCACCCAACCCAACGTGACAACTTATCACCGCGGTGAAAAGGAGAAATGGAGCAACATAACAGAGCGGACTTTGTCTAGTCAATGGAATGCACTTTGAGGAGATGTAATGCAGGTCTCAACTCACGAATCCTGAGACCGGCTTCAAGGGTTCGCCCCTGCATCCGTGGAGCTGCCATCGTCCCCTGTCGCTGCAGCGGGGGAGCGGCTGTGCCTGGTCAAAGTTTTCGCAAAGTCCATGGCCGCCTTGGGAGTGTTGAAGATCCGGGGTCTGCCACTATCGTCAATGCGCAAGCGTGCGGGATAAAGCATTGCATAAGTCACCTTGGCAGAAATTAGGAGTTTTTTTACAGGTTGGTATTCACGACGAGCCTCCTGTACTGCTGCCGTGAAGTCCGGGTAAAAGGCAAGTTTATTACCCTCATGGGTGATATCACCTCTATCCCGAGCCAGTCGAAGGATGGCATCGCGATCCCTATAATTTAAGAGACGGGCTATGATGTGACGAGGCAGTGCGCCAGGAGGAGGACGGGCAGCCAGGGATCTGTGCGCCTGCTCAACAATTAGCACTTTGGAGAACTGTTCAGTGCCGAAGATGTCGCAAAGTAATTTCTCAAGATATGTCTCCAATCGGCCTGTATTCGTAGATTCTGGCAAACCAGTAAGGCGCACATTGTTGCGACGCGACCTGGCCTCCAAATCCTCGTTCCGTGCTTGAATTACAGCAAGCACCTTTTCCATGGAAGCTGTCTTCGCAGTCACCTGCTGTAGGCCATCCTCCGCGCCTGAAATACGTGTTTCTGCCTCCCCAAGGCGCATCGCATGTTTGTCTAGTTTCTGCGACATGTGGTCCATACTGAGGTTTAGATTATCGATCTTACCATCGATGGACTGGAGACTTGCTTGAACAGCGAGAAGGGTTTTGTCTATACTGGACAACCGGTCACTAGGACCATCAAGTTCCGAGTCCGAAGCCGCCTGTTGAGATGACTTGGTGGAGCGGCGAGGCTCAAAGGTGAGACGCGGTTGATTGCGCTCTGATTTCCCCATGGTAGCGCAGCTAGGACTGCCTATGGACCTGCACAGGCGCTAGTTGGCGGTGTGGGCACGTCCGCCCGCAGCACTCGCAGATGTGTTGTAGGTGATGACCAGTAGCTGCCAAGCCAGCGAACTGCGGGGAATCTATACCAGCAGTAGGAGGTAGGAAGAGCCCACCAGCGCCCACGGTGCTCCTCGCCTCATCCAACAGCGATCCACAGGTAGAAACCAGGTATCAAACCCCACCACTACTCGCAAAGGCGGACGGAGGCTAAGAGGGGGCCACGGAGCCGAAGAGGATCCAGCAGCAGAGCACTAAAGGCGGGAAACAGAGTCCAGCAGTGCACACAGGTGGCACCCCCGCCGACGTCACGCCAGGAAAGCGGTGGACAACCCGCTAGGGGCGCGCAGGCAGGCCAGAAATTACGTTGGTCACACAGCCTCTGCGGTCCGTGGGCCCAGGGGCCTAGTGGTAGGTCGGACCTCAGCGCACGCAGCTCCACTGCAGATCGTCGCAGGGGGTTGTGGATATCTCAGCTCCCAGGCCGGAGCACATCTGCTGGGCAAGCGCACAGGACAGCACAGTCAGGATCCAATGCAGCCGGGGGTCCCAGCACCAGTCCGCCTGCGGTTAGCTCATGAGCGCACCAGGATAAGTGAGCCGGCGGCGAGGAGGCGTGTAGGCCGCAGCGGCCATTATCAAAGGCCGATAAGGAAGGGGGGGCACGCACCACAGTTCGCGCCCGGAACTGCCACCACCCGTCAGCGGGTCGGAACAGGAGCGCCGGCCCGGACCAACCGCCAGGGCACGCAATCACCGTAGGGGAGAGGCAGTCCCAATAGCCCGTACCGCGAAGGCCACACGAGGCTCGGCAGCGACGGCCGCGGTCTCTGTGACAACGCGGCCACTACCGAGGCGCGTCACAGCTCGAGCCAAACGCGCGGTCCCCACAACACCCGGCCACAAGCGACACCTCCAGCTCCCTCTGGTCAGGCCGCAGCGTGGTCCGCGCCGCCCTCACCGCACTATCGCCACCGGGTCCCGCACCGGGCCGCCATGATGGTGCTGCAGGCCTCAGCTGTAGCGGCTCCGCTCTCAGCAATCTTCACATATCTGGGGCATCGCAGGGCGCTGAAATGTAGCCCTCACATTCCGCTACCGGGCCGTTTTATTGGAGGGTTCGATGTCGCCACGAAACCAGGATATTGGTCGGATATTTGGCTCAGCCTGCGGAGCTGCTCTACGGAGCGGCCATTTTGCGTTGCGCTCTCTAGCGCCCCCCCATCTACGTCCACTGTTGTTCCATCTTCACTCACAATAGGACAAGCATCTCAAAATTTCAACATGCAAGTGTCTGTGTGTCAGGAGATACGACAGGAGCTTTTTTGGTAGCTGAGCCAGTCTTTGTCCAAATTGATTCCACTACAACCAGATCCTCCATTAGGCTAGACTCCGCACACAATCTTCTTTAGATGAGGAGCAACACAGGGGTTCAAGTCTGTTCACGCAAAGGGGTAGAGAATGGAGAGCCGTTGATCATTCAACTGGAGGGAACTGCCTGCAGTACAGAGGGCAATGTTGCACTTTCAGAATGGGATTTCTGGGCATACCCATATAGTCAAATCATACAACTTGGTATTAGTGCCATACACAAACAATTAAGGGGACCTGCAGTCAAGACCATTGAACCCAGTAGCTTGCCAACTGCTGACATGGGCAGAGCACTTTATCCTGACAATGATGGTCTACTAAGACCGCTTCCCAGCTCGTCTTCGATTGTGGAGTTTACATGGGCTGCTTAATCCTTGCCCCATGCATCTTGGCTATCCCTCATCTATTTAATTCCTTTCATGGGTATGGTACCACTTGAGTATATGTTTACATTTACTTGTTCTCACTTGGTGTTTTTGAGCACCTTATGCACCGTAACTCACAGAGTGGTTGCTTTTTTAATTCAATTCAAGTCCCCAGTCCCCCCGGCTATCATTTAGTCCTGATGAGACAGTCTGAGTCTGATATTTTCAGGAATTTCCCCCGAACAGGAGGGTCTTTCAGGAGATATGCAAAAGATTTGGGAAACTGTTCCTAGATCTCCTTTACATCCCTTTACAATGCTCAGGTTCCCAGGTTTTGCTCCATGGGATAGAAAAGGGATTTTGGATGGTGGATGCTCTTTCAGCAGCATGGCCACTCAAACTCCTGTATGACTTTCCCTCCTTCCCGCTAACTCCAAAGTTGTTAGGGAGATTTCGAAGACAGGCAGGGAGCAAACCTTGGAAGTCCCTTTTTGGCCCAGAAGGTCGTGGTTCCCCATTCTCAAATCATTAGGGACTCAACCTCGCTGGATCCTTCCTCTGTAACGAGCTCCTCTGACATCCTCAGTCATTCTTTTTCCCCAGAGGCTATGCCTCTTAGTTTGGAAGCTGAAAGAAGGGGGTTGCAGAAGACAGGAATCCAAAGGCATTTAGCTAGTGCTATTCAGGAGTCTTGTCGTCCTTTGACATTGAAGTCATATACAAGGCATTGAGGAAACTTCCATAACTGATGCGCTTTATATTCATTGTCACCGATAGAATGCTATTCAGTATCAATGTTCTACTTCCTATGGGATGGTTGTGAACACAAGTTATCTGTTTCAACTTTAAGGGACCAATGGACAGTGGTCAGGGCATTCAGACGTCCTTGGGAAAGGTTGAACGATAGGGAAGATTTGGTGTTTATGTTATTAAACAGCTTCGGGGGCGTGGCTTGGCAGGCCAGCATGGCGGACGTGAGCTGAGCGCGCTCCGTCCAGCCTCACATTAATCCTTTACATATCCTGCCTCTTTGGTGTTATACTTGGTCCCTGGGCTGCTCCGCTTTCATCGACAGCTGAAGACTACCCCCCGAGCCGGTTTTGGGAGCCGCCGGAGGTTCACAGGCGGAGGTGCGGCGATCAGCGGCAGCAGCGGCCTATGTGCAACGTGGCCTTATCCTGAGCCGCGGTGTCGCTTGGGTTTCCTGCCGTGTTGCCTGGCCGCCGCCGCGGTCACAGAGGGAGTGCGCCCTGCGCGGGCGGCTGTGTGAGCCTCGGCTGAGGCTTGCGGTGCGGGGCTCGCCCTGCGGCATTGGTGGTCCTCCGGTCCCCAGCGGGGGTGCGGATACTGTCGGCGGCCTGATCGGGTCGCGGTGCTGGGTAGCGGAGGCATCGGGAGTGCGGGGCGCGGCCGGCTTGCCGCCATCTTGGTGCCACAGCTTCACCCCGGCGGCGGCCTGAGCGGCTCCTGGCAGAGAGGGGGCCTCCCGGGACCGCCGGAGTAGCTCCTCACCAAGTACCCAGCACGTGAGTACAGCCGCGCTGCCTGGGAGGGTGGCCCGATGGCGGCCTGTGCCTTTCGCTCCATCGTCTTTCCCCCCTCCCCTCCTCTGAGTGTTTGAGCCTACTGGGGGTCCGGTGGTCTTGTCGGGCCGCACGGGGGGATCGGGTGTGAGCGGCATTAGGAGGGGGAAGACCCTGAGTGGCGGCCCACCGGCATGTCCACGAGGTTGGAGTGGTCCACTGAGCTCCCCTTCTCAGCCCCCACGGACTATTCAGTCATTTCGGCCGGCTGCCGGCCGGACAGCACAAGGAATCGAGTTGGGGGCAATTTTTCTGATATTGGCACGGCCGGTGAGGAGTGTTGGGGACATCGGCGGCCGAGTCGGGCCGCGGTGGGGAGCGTCGCTGGGGTCAGCGCCCCTGAGTCCTCGTTGGGGCCCCGGCGTTCCTTCTCTCTCCCCCCCCATTTGTGATCTCTTTGGGGGTGGCACCACCAGGGGCTCAGCGGTCTTGTCGGGCCGCAGGGGGTACCTCCGGGGGGTCCGCTGGGCCGGCCAGACGAAAGGCAGTTTGGGGGGCGGCCTGCCTCCACCTCGACGCCATCAGGAGTGGGAGCCCGACCTCCGTCGGAACGGCTGTGTATCCACCTCCTGGAGGTTTTCCGGCCGGGGTCGGTGGCAGTAACTGGGCCGCTATGACCAGAGATAAGCCCGGCGGCTCAACTAAACAGAGCACTATGGACAAATTCACGGGCCAGGGGGCTCTGGCGGCGCTGCCCGGGGGGGTCTCAAAATGCTGTACCTGACAACGCGGCCCTCATGGCCTCCATTACTCAATCCAGAGACGCCCTGGAAGCCAGGATCGGGGCGGTCGGCTCCGACGTAATGCTCCTACGCCAGGACCTGAGAAATGCGGTAGCCCGCATTACAGAGACAGAGACAAGAATCTCGGGCGTGGAAGATGTGGTTGCCACGCTGCAACAGAAGGTATCATCACTCGAGACTACACAACGGGGCCTGGCATTGAGAGTGGAAGATGCGGAGGGGAGGGCGCGACGCAACAACCTGCGCTTTGTTGGTTTTCCGGAGGACTGTGAAAAGGGGAATATGGAGCGATTTCTTACGGACTGGCTTGAGGGCTGGCTTCCCCCTGGGGAACTATCGACTATCGACTTGCTTTGTGGTGGAGCGTGTACATAGGGCCTTGATGCAGAAGCCCCCCCCCCCGGGTGCCCGTCCATGGCCTGTCATCGCCAAGCTCCTCAATTACCACAACAGGGACATCATCCTGAAACAGGCCCGGGCTAAGGAACCGCTGCTATTTAACAATTCACGCATCCTAATCTTTCCGGACTATACTAAGCTAGTGCAGCAGCGGCTGCAGTCGTTCCTAGCCGCCAAGGCCCGCCTCCGTGAACTCAAGCTCCCTTATGCTTTACTTTATCTGGCCAGGCTGCGTGTGGTATACCGGTCCCGCACCCACTTCTTTGACACACCGGAGGAGGTGTTTCACTGGACAGATGAAACTGTGCGGCTGCGTCCTCACTCTCCCCGGGGAAGAGAATCAGACTCCTCTTCAGGTGGGGCCTGCCCGGAATCAGCACAGGCTGAGGGGAAGAGGAAGAAGATGCTCCAAGTCCAGGTGTCGCTCACGGTCTGCAGGTGCCACGGCCCGGGAGGGGTCCGTTTCCTGACCACGTGTTTCAGCGGACTGACACCAGGATGACCATGCAATTTTCGAATTTGAGCATTCTTCATAGACCGAAGCGGCATGTATGATGGTCAGTCTCTCCGTGGGGCTCCACAGATGGAGAGGAGGCCACTAGACAATGAGCTGTGACTTGGGGATCCGTTGGCGGGTGAGGGGTGGGACCTCCTGTTGGGGTCAGCCTGCTCTGCCTGCCGCGACAGGTACTTCATTGTTCTGGAGGTACAGGTGGGGGGGGTGGGAGTTGTTGGGTTGTGTTTTGGGGGGGGGGGTTCCAGCGCTTTGGATTTACACAGGTCTTTCATTCCGGGTTTGTGAGGGGTTCCAGAGGGGTTGCTATCTTAATACACCGTAGAGTTGCATACACACATGTTAAGACTTGGGGGGATCTTCAGGGCAGGTACTTGTTTGTGCAGGGCACGGTAGGGGTGAGATTTTGGTACTGGGGAGCGTCTATGCCCCCCGCCTCTTTCCTGGGGGCTGGCAGAGAAAATTATGACCCTGTGGGCGGATATACCCGAGGGCCTTGCGGTTGTGGGAGGGCATTGGAACGATGTGATGGATGTGGCCAGAGACAGATGGAGGTCGGGGGGTCTATCTGAGGCCCGCCATCCTACTAAACTGTACTCCTTAGTGATGAGCCTTGATTGGGTCGACCCCTGGAGCAGGATGCATGGTAGTACACAGGGTTATACGTATCTTTCGGCAGTCCATGGTTCCTTTTCCCGCCTAGACTATCTGTTTATTCCACGGGTCTTTGACAGTAGAGTAGTGGCGGCGGATATTCTCCCGCGGGGACTTTCCGACCACTCTCCAGTGGCACTTACTATACGAGCCGGGGGAGCCTGTGGGCCATTCCGATGGCGTTTATCAGTCTGGAACCTTCAGAAGGAGGATTACAGGGAACGAATGGAAGATGCCCTTGATCAATATCTGGCCATTAACTTGGGTTCGGTCTCGGGGGCTGGGACTCTTTGGGAGGCCTTGAAGCCTACCATTCGGGGGGTAGACATCTCCTTTTGCGCTGCGGCCCGAAGACTGCGCAGAGAGGCACTGGTTCGTGCGGAAGCTACTATTCTTGAATTGGAGGCGCGCGGCCGGGAAGAGGGTGGGCGGCTGGCTCGACATCAGTTACTGCTAGCGCAGCAGGATTATTCTCATATCCTCTTAGATGAGGCACGCCAGGCTTGGCTCGCTACGCGTAGTAGGATCTACCAATGGGGCGACAAATCTGGTAAAATGCTGCATCGTTTGTGTCAGGGCTCGCTTCGCCCCCAGGCCCTCATGGGTGTCGTGGGATCGGATGGGTTACCTGTGTCAGGCGCGTCGGCTATTGCACGTAGTTTTGCAGAGTATTATGCTGTTATATGCCCCTACGGAATGTCTCCCAGCGGAAGTCATTGATCGTTTCTTGGACGATCTCCCGCCGAAAGCACTCTCAGACGAAATTAGGGAAGAATTGGAAGGCCCGCTTACTGACGAAGAACTGGGGGCGGCCCTGGGAGATCTTAATTCTGGCAAGGCCCCAGGCCCTAATGGCATTCCAAGCGAATTTAAAAAAAAATATTTTCTGCAGCTGGGGCCCCACTACCGCAGGATGGTGGAGGAGGCCAGGGACCGGGGGTGTCTGCCCAGTGACTGGAGACATGCGAAGATAGTAGTTTTTCATAAGCCCGGTAGACCGCCGGAACACCACTCCTCGTATCGCCCTATCTCTCTCCTGAACGTGGAGGCCAAGATATTAGCTAAGGCATTGGCGAACCGCCTCCGCCCCCACATAGCCTTGCTGGTACATCCGTATACTTGTCCGATTCTCCCATCACGGCTTGGGAGCGAAATCTCGCACCTGTATGGGAGCGGGTGCGTGAGGATATTAAGACCTGGTCCCACATGCCCCTCTCCATCTACGTCCGGTCAGCCATGTTTATGATGGTGTCGCTCCCGCGACTACTGTATCAATTACAAAATCATCCCTATCCGATTCCCCCACGGTGGTTCCGGCAGGTGAATTCTGTTCTGGGACAGTTCCTTTGGGATGGTGGGGCGGTGAGGGTGGCGGTCCGGACGTGCTTCCTATCTACGTATTGCGGGAGGCTGGCAACCTCTGATATTTGGTCTTACTATGTTGCATCGCATCTACTTGTCTTAAACGAGTGGTGGTATGGAGACAGGGCAGACCCAGCATACGCCGTGGAGCGGCGCTGCATGGGTGACCAGTCCCTACACACTATTCTTTATTCTGCTCCGTTGAGGCGTCTCCTTCCGTCTGTCACGCGGATTGTTTTTCAGCTTTGGAGGCAGGCATTGCGGAAGATGGGCTGGTGGAATAGATTGACTCGGGAGACTCCATTATGGCACAACGGCCATTTTCTGCAATTGCTGAGTCTCTCCGGGTTTCGCGATTGGGACAACATTGGGATATCTACTCTGTGGACGTTATGCGGGGTACGATTCTGAAATCCTTTCAAGACATTCAGACGGCTTTCCGGATGCCAAAGACTCAGTTCTTTAAATATTTGCAATTTCGGCATGCTATTTCTCCCAGCTTGGAGGGTCTGGACTCGCTGCCGGAGTTTAGCCCGGTAGAAGCTAAGGTATTTATGGGGGACCTCCTAGACCATAAGATCTCCAAAATCTATCAGTCCTTGGTTACGCACTGTTCCCCCTCTTTGCAGCATCTGAGGGAGGCCTGGGAGGGCGATTTGGGTCAGATGGAAGAAGAAGACTGGACAGAAGCTTTGGCCTCCCCGCGAGGGGCTGCTATTGCGATGAGCCTGCGGCTTATTCAATTTAAATACCTCCATCGGGTTTACTTTACCAGGGTTAGGCTCTGGAGGGCGGGCTTGGTGGCTTCCCCAGTGTGTCTCCGCTGCGGGCACGAAGAGGAGACTCTGATACAAACTACATGGCACTGCACAGCGCTAGCACGATTCTGGAGGGGGTTCTGGCCTGTCTTTCTGAAGTTCTGAGGTGGGAGCTCCCTCATTCACCGAAGCTTGTTTTCCTTCATGTGATGGAAGGGATCGGGGGCAACATCTTTAAGCGACATCTCATGCTCCTAGGCTTTACCTTAGCGAAGAGAGATATAGCTAGAGCCTGGAAGGCGGTGGTTGCCCCCTCGGTCTCGATTTGGAAAAATGGTCTGGACTTTTGTATGGGCCTCAAGATCCCCATTTTTGAAGCTAGAGGGTGCCCTCGAAAGCACTATAAGATCTGGAGGCGCTGGGCGGATTATCGAGGACTGGAGCTGGAGCCGCCACGGGGGGGCCAAGGCCGAGATCCTGAGTAGCCTGTTGGCCTCTCCTGTTCCTTGCACTTCCTTATGTGTGGCTCGCTATTCCTCAGCAGAAAATGGTATTGTGGATGTTGAGCTCTTGTGTAGATCAATGGCAGTTTGGGTCAGTGATATGTTGTTCCGGAATAAGGAGACGGTGCGCTGGGGGGGTGGGGAGAGAGGAGGGGTAGTTGGTTATTTGCAGGGATTGCTTTTATTTGTATTGCCTTTCATATTCTCCTGTCTTTACATATGTAAAATGGTCAAAGTCAATTTTTGTATCTTACATGCGGCAGCTGTCTCTGGGATTCAGAGGTCTGCGTCATATGTGCTATTTTGACAAATAAAATCTGTTTCCAAAAAAAAACAGCTTCTCTTTGACATGTCCACAGTTCAGGCGTGTTTTTCTCCTATAGGATTTACCTTTGATTCTGAGATCCTTAATGGGTCACCCTTTTGAACCACTTTCCTTGGTGGGCATTATATTTCTCTCTATGAAGGTGGTATTTTTGGTGGCTATCACCTCAGCCCGGAGAATTTATGAGTTAACAGGTCTATTAATTAGAGAACCCTTTTTAGTGATCAAAGAAGATAGGGTATTCTCAATTAGATCCTTCTTTTCTTCCAACGATGTCTTCATCTTTTCATATGGAGCAAGAGATTGTTCTTTTATTGTCCCAGCCAATATCACCTTCTCCTTAGGATGCTGACTGCCATTTGTTGGATGTGAAGAGGGCTTTGTTGATATACTTGGAACAATCCTCTTCCTTCAGAAAGTGAAAAAAGTCTCTTTATCACTTTTGGAATTGCAGGACAAGGAAAAAAAGCTTTTGCAGCTGGGCATACCCTAACCAATCGGGTAAAAGTTCCTAGGGCCAACCCTACCCACTTCGGTGTGTTTTCAAGATGGCGAACACACTAAACTCGGGCTCTGAGGTCTATGTGTGTGTGTGGGGGGGAGTGTAATATGGTAATCCTAGTCTATCAGCAGGGGTATGAGGTCCACAATAGCGTTGGCATATTATATAGTGCAGGTTCCTATGCCTTAGAGGATTCAAGGGCTCTCAACAAAAAGGATGTTTACATTTTGGATGGAAATCAAGTGAATCCCATTGTCTGAAATGTGTTCTCTGGGTGTCCTGCTGTGAGCAGTGCCTTGAGATGACTCAGTGTACTGAATACATGCTGCAAGAAATCATCACAATATCATAATCAGTAGCATAGCATGGATGAAAACAAGCAAAATGAGCCCCTTATACCCTGTCTATCACTGAAATACATCCATAACCGAGGGCCCTTGCCCCTATGATCCCCAGACCCTGGTTTCACTGCAACTTTGATAGCTTCGACCCTTTAAATCATATGACACCCCCTTGCTCTCATTAAGGCTTGTGCACTTTCTGATATCATAAAGATTCTTTTTGGTCACTCAATCCTTACCTCTCTTTCATCCTCACGCTCAGCTCTCTGGGTCTACACCTAAGGCCCACAGTTAGAAACATTTCAGTTTACATTGTGTATGTTAAAAAGTTAATTTAGCACACCACATAATTTAGGCTTGGAGTATTCCGGTCTTAGACTTGTTTTTTTCGATGCTGATCATGCAGCTGGTGAACAGTGAATGTCTTCAAGACCATGATAGGGACCTCACATCATCCGTGTACTGCTAAATGAAAGAATCAAAGTCTCTTTTCACCTCCTAAGTAACAGGCATGAAGAAAAGAGGGGGCTCAGGATGGAACTTTACCCAGAACTGTAAATGATCTTTAGTGCCAGGGGGCAACGTTCAGACAGAGATTCTTTGTCTGGACCTCTTTTTTTTCCCTTTAAGGGTTAACATACAATTGAGAGTGTGTCTGCGAATTTTCTAATATAGATTGCAACAGATAGGTGTGGGCAGGGGATAACTACCCACTGCAAGTAATAATCATAGTCCTTGTCAGGGATGAAAACAAGCTAAAGGTAAAGTCACTAATTTAACCTAAGATCAATGCCCGGGTAGCTGTGGCACAAAGCAGACAGTCTTAACTTAGGGCAATATGTCAAGTATTTATGCAGTACCAAAACAGTAATAAAGTCAAAGTGCAAAACACTAAAAATCCAAAATTGAATTCGAAGCATCGAGTAAAATGTAATAAATAAAATGACAAAAATCCAAAATGAGATATGAATTTTTTAAATTTTAAGTAGGAATAGCGCCAAGAAGCATTCATTGCCAATGATAGTCAATGGTCGAGGTAGACTGGGATCTAGGTACAATTTGAAGCTGACCGTGATCGAGCGCAGGCTGGATATTCCAACTATGTTCATCTTGTTCAAATATTTTACCATTTAAATTAGTCCTTTAAGTCCCAATCTACCACAGGAGTCAATTCTAAACCTTGCCCCCCACCCCAGGACCCCAGGGGAGGCACTGATAGATTCACAGGGCATCAGGTAGAGGCCAAAAGCAGGGTTCATTCCAGGTGCCACTGGTCAGCTGAGCAGGTGCAGGAAAGGCCTCTTGAAGCTTATTGTGTTCCTATAGCTTGAACAGGAGGTTGGCCTTACGATCCTTAGAGTCCACTTCTTTGTCCTGGGCACAAAAGAAGCAGGTCCAATCCATCAGGGCTCTTCTTGGTTGCAGACAGCAGGTTCAGTCCTCTTTGGTTCTTCCTCAGGTCTAGGAGTGTTCTTAAATGGGTGCCTGGAGATGCTACATTTTTTGCCTGGCATGAGCTAGTCAGTGTGAATGACTCCTGGGCATACCCTAACCAATCGGGTAAAAGTTCCCAGGGCCAATCTTACCCACTTCGGGCGTTTTCAAGATGGTGAACACACTAAACTCGGGCTCTGAGGTCTATGTGTGTGTGTGGGGGGAGTGTAATATGGTAATCCTAGTGTCCTCCCACATCTAACACTAAAATCCACTTTGAGGCAGCCACTGTACCCACAAAAAATCTAGAGACAGAAGTCTGGTAGAACAAAAGTAAGGGTTTCCAGCCATCAGATAGTGGATACACAAGAATTTTTTTGGCATCCTATTTCCCTTCTTTTCAAGTGCGCCCCCAGTGTTAGATGTAAAACCTAGACATAGAAGTCTGCCAAAACAAAAGTAGAGATTTCTAGCAACTAGACTGTGGCTACACAAGAACTGTTTTGGCGTCCTGTTTCCATCAGGCAGGATTTGACACTGTAATGTCAAAAAGGAGGCTCACACCCCCAAGTTGCATATTTGGTAATGTTCAGAGGACTCCTATCTGCTGATCCAGGTCAGCCTATTGTTTGCTCCTGGGAAGCATTATACACCTTTTCTCACTTCTATTAAAATGCTAATTACTGCATGGCAGAAGTGGGAGAGCAAATGCAGATTTAGCATCCAGGAACTTCAGACAGGGAAAAGGTAACCTTCTAAACATTGATTTTCCTTAATATTTATTAAAATTATGACTTCACCATTGATGAGCATTTTTAATAACTTACCTGAGTTTCACTTTGCTCATGTACATGTTCCCCTCTGAACCACCTTGGAGTATGTTTTCCATTTGCAGCAGTAACCACCTCCAAAGCTAGGGAATGTGTGTAAACCTTTTCAAGATTCCCTGGGGAGGCAGGGGCTACTGTTTGCCACTAATTTACGGAGGCTTAATCCTATTGTTGCAAAAAGAACAATTGATGGACAGAATGCAGAACAATGTCATACATTCACCCCAGTACAGAGATCTGGGCCTAAATCCATCGTTTTTTTGCTCACCATGCCATTCCAGTTTGAACCCAGCCATATGCAAATCAGTCTTGACCCTGTGCCTCATGGGAACAGTCAAGCCCGAACTGCCAGGCCAGGTCCTCCCTGGACTGGAAACAAGCATCCTAGGACCGGTGTCGGGGTTTCACCCCTCATCAGCCAGGATAGCTTGACTCCAAGGGCATGGAGAGCACGGGACCCACGTCTGGGCATACCCGTCCCACTCGGAGTGACAAATGCAAAAAGAACAATTGATGGACAGAATGCAGAACAATGTCATACATTCATCCCAGTACAGAGATCTGGGCCTAAATCCATCGTTTTTTTGCTCACCATGCCATTCCAGTTTGAACCCAGCCATATGCAAATCAGTCTTGACCCTGTGCCTCATGGGAACAGTCCAGCCCGAACTGCCAGGCCAGGTCCTCCCTGGACTGGAAACAAGTATCCTAGGACCAGTTTCGGGGTTTCACCCCTCATCAGCCAGGATAGCTTGACTCCAGTGGCATGGAGAGCACGGGACCCACGTCTGGGCATACCCGTCCCACTCGGGGTGACAAATGCAAAAAGAACAATTGATGGACAGAATGCAGAACAATGTCATACATTCACCCCAGTACAGAGATCTGGGCCTAAATCCATCGTTTTTTTGCTCACCATGCCATTCCAGTTTGAACCCAGCCATATGCAAATCAGTCTTGACCCTGTGCCTCATGGGAACAGTCCAGCCCGAACTGCCAGGCCAGGTCCTCCCTGGACTGGAAACAAGCATCCTAGGACCGGTTTCGGGGGTTCCACCCCTCATCAGCCAGGATAGCTTGACTCCAGTGGCATGGAGAGACCGGGACCCACGTCTGGGCATACCCGTCCCACTCGGGGTGACAAATGCAAAAAGAACAATTGATGGACAGAATGCCGAACAATGTCATACATTCACCCCAGTACAGAGATATGGGCCTAAATCCATCGGTTTTTGCTCACCATGCCATTCCAGTTTGAACCCAGCCATATGCAAATCAGTCTTGACCCTGTGCCTCATGGGAACAGTCCAGCCCGAACTGCCAGGCCAGGTCCTCCCTGGACTGGAAACAAGCATCACTAGGACCGGTTTCGGGGTTTCACCCCTCATCAGCCAGGATAGCTTGACTCCAAGGGCATGGAGAGCACGGGACCCACGTCTGGGCATACCCGTCCCACTCGGGGTGACAAATGCAAAAAGAACAATTGATGGACAGAATGCAGAACAATGTCATACATTCACCCCAGTACAGAGATCTGGGCCTAAATCCATCATTTTTTTGCTCACCATGCCATTCCAGTTTGAACCCAGCCATATGCAAATCAGTCTTGACCCTGTGCCTCATGGGAACAGTCCAGCCCGAACTGCCAGGCCAGGTCCTCCCTGGACTGGAAACAAGCATCCTAGGGCCGGTTTCGGGGTTTCACCCATCATCAGCCAGGATAGCTTGACTCCAGTGGCATGGAGAGCACGGTACCCACATCTGGGCATACCCGTCCCACTCGGGGTGACAAATGCAAAAAGAACAATTGATGCACAGAATGCCGAACAATGTCATACATTCACCCCAGTACAGAGATCTGGGCCTAAATCCATCGGTTTTTGCTCACCATGCCATTCCAGTTTGAACCCAGCCATATGCAAATCAGTCTTGACCCTGTGCCTCATGGGAACAGTCCAGCCCGAACTGCCAGGCCAGGTCCTCCCTGGACTGGAAACAAGCATCACTAGGACCGGTTTCGGGGTTTCACCCCTCATCAGCCAGGATAGCTTGACTCCAGTGGCATGGAGAGCACGGGACCCACGTCTGGGCATAACCGTCCCACTCGGGGTGACAAATGCAAAAAGAACAATTGATGGACAGAATGCAGAACAATGTCATACATTCACCCCAGTACAGAGATCTGGGCCTAAATCCATCGTTTTTTTGCTCACAATGCCATTCCAGTTTGAACCCAGCCATATGCAAATCAGTCTTGACCCTGTGCCTCATGGGAATAGTCCAGCCCGAACTGCCAGGCCAGGTCCTCCCTGGACTGGAAACAAGCATCCTAGGACCGGTTTCGGGGTTTCACCCCTCATCAGGCAGGATAGCTATACTCCAGTGGCATGGAGAGCACGGGACCCACGTCTGGGCATACCCGTCCCAATCGGGGTGACAAATGCAAAAAGAACAATTGATGGATAGAATGCAGAACAATGTCATACATTCACCCCAGTACAGTGATCTGGGCCTAAATCCATCGTTTTTTTGCTCACCATGCCATTCCAGTTTGAACCCAGCTATATGCAAATCAGTCTTGACCCTGTGCCTCATGGGAACAGTCCAGCCCGAACTGCCAGGCCAGGTCCTCCCTGGACTGGAAACAAGCATCCTAGGACCGGTTTCGGGGTCACTGTGCCACTAGAATCAAGCTATCCTGGCTGATGAGGGGTGAAACCCCGAAACCGGTCCTAGAATGCTTGTTTCCGGTCCAGGGAGGACCTGGCTTGGCAGTTCGGGCTGGACTGTTCCCATGAGGCACAGGGTCAAGACTGATTTGCATATGGCCAGGTCTAAACTGGGGTGGCATGGTGAGCAAAAGAATGATGGATTTAACTCAGATCTCTTGACTGGGAGTGAATGTTTTGATTTGTTCTGCATTCCGTCCATCAATTGTGTGTCTTTTGCTTCCTCGCCCTAAGTGTGCCGGGTATGCCCAGACGTGGGTCCCGGGCTCACTGTGCCACTGTAATCAAGCTATCCTGGCTGATGAGGGGTGAAACCCCGAAACCGGTCCTAGGATGCTTGTTTCCAGCCCAGGGAGGACCTGGCCTGGCAGTTCGGGCTGGACTGTTCCCATGAGGTACAGGGTCAAGACTGATTTGCATATGGCCAGGTCTAAACTGGGGTGGCATGGTGAGCAAAAGAATGATGGATTTAACCCAGATCTCTTGACTGGGGGTGAATGTTTTGATTTGTTCTGCATTCCGTCCATCAATTGTGTGTCTTTTGTAATCCTATTGTTGGACCCAAAAATGAGCATCAAGTATACCTCTTGTGCACTTGACTCTCACTGTAGTACACACATGTTATACTGTACAGAATATTGCATGGATGATTGCTAGTACCCTTAATGCATGTGGGGAAAACAGGTAGGCTGTTTGGCTGCCAGTCTTACCCCCAATGCTTCTCAGTGCAACAGTCACAGTTTACATTCTTGGCGATCTTCTATGCAGGGCACATGACTAAGAAAGTATAATAAGGTGATTGGCTTGGTAGAGGGCCGTTATGGGCTAGTGCCACTTTTCTTATAGTATAACATTAAGTCCATTTCCTATTGAGCTTCCCTGTGTTACTCAGTACCTTTAAATTGTCCATTACTTCATTGTCCTTTGCTGCCTTTGACAGACAGCCCCTGCAGTTTCCAGAGTGTCGGCAGGCAGAGGGGTTCCTTGTGACGTGTGGCACATGGTCCAAGGAGTGCAGAAGGCTGGGAACTCGCTCGAGCAATACCAACAGATGTGTGTCAGGCGTTTATGGTGCCGATGCAATGTCACAGATGAGCGTAGAAAGCTTTAGCACCAATTCAGCAGGCAGTCATCAAGTTGTGGTGCATTGTGCAAAGTGGATGTTGTGACTTGGGATCTTCCTTGATCCCTGACCTATATTCATCACTCCGGGTGGTCACAGTCAGCACTTAGCTGTGGTTGCTGACCCCATCGTCGATGCAGTTCACTTCTGGCATTCTTGTTTCTTTGTTGACTGCGGACCAGTTGCTTCTAGCACTTTGTGGCTTTTTGGTGCTTGATGGTAGCATCAGAACTTAGATAGCCTTGAGTCCATAATACCCTCCATCAGAAGTTGTACTTGGTCAGGTTTATATGAATTCTGGAGGTTTTCTCAAGAACTGCATGGATGGGATCTCAATCCCACGGTTCAGGGACTCAGTTCAGTGCACACCTTGAGTTAGAGATGCCCAATGGACCGAAGTCCTAACACGAACCCACCAAGCTATTCTTTACACAAGCAGTGTTTTCAGGTTACTTTTCAGCAGTCCTGTTAAATGAGTGCAGGGATGCTGTGGTAATCAAAACAATTCAATTGTGTTGCAGGCAAAACACTCAAACATTGCACTAAGAAATCAAGAATTGTAGTTTTAAAAGTTTATTTTAAAAGTCTGGATTTTATGCAAATAAAACGAATGGTAACACCACAGAATGAAAACAAGAATGCAGTTAAAACTGTTACTAATAATGAGAAGAATAGAAACATTTCAAACATGTTTGCAAGTTAGATCGCATCCTAGCCCCTAATGCTATTTCTAATCCCTTCTCTAATTTAGTATGCTAAAACATTAGATAGCATCCCTGCCTATCGAGCATTCGGAATAGATCTCTCTGGTGAAGACCTCTTCTAATGAATGGTCATAAACCAGGGCTTCTATAGAAATTTGGCCACTAATTCGATCTAATGCTTTAACAAAAAATCAGAGTTTGAGACATTGTTATCTCCTTAGTCTAAACTATCTCAGCCTAATATGCGTGAGCTTAACTCCACATATTTACATTAAAGGACAGAACCATGTTAGCCTTTAATACCCATAGTAAGCTGCCTTGAGGGCAGGTGCCTAAACATTGAGTGTGATGTCAGACTACAATGAAGAGTTCCATTGTGAAGATAAAAATGCAAACAAGAAATGTCTACCTGCACTGAAGTCGTGTATGTTTATCAGCAGTTTGCACAGAGAAGAAATCTCACACTTTCTAATACAGATTCTAAAAGGATTGAAAGTAAAGCAAACTTAGAAAATAAACAGTTCTAGATGGGAACTATCACAGTGTACACAACATTCCCCAGATTGTGTGGTAAAGATGGCATTTTAGTCATGTGTTCTAATAAGCATTCAAACATAAGCATTCCATGTACATGCTTATTATATGGTATAGCAATAGAAGCATTTCAAATGGAAAAATAATCTTAAACATTTGCATCATAATAGATTTAAAAGCATGGTATATTGATATGACATAAATACGTTCTAGGAATATATGCGTAGTGATCAAGCGGTGCTCCGGGTCAATCTGTTGTTCTTCTGCCATCTTTTCAGGATTATCTAGGATTGGTACATACATTAATACTCCAAATAGTATCTCATATGATGTGCGTCCATCCAGCACTTTCCTAGGCAGGTTATTTAATGCCTTTGCACATAATATGGGTGATGTAACCAGATAAGTCCTGAACTTAATACCCTAGCAGTTTAGGTTTGTTTGAGTGTGCTGTTTGCCCTCTCTCTGATGTCATTGCTCTCTGTGTGATATGGCTCAGAGTAATGCAGGCACACTCCCAGAGCAGACGTAGAATCCCTTTAAGCCTTAGAGGCAATTGGCTGAATAAAATGTGTGGATTGCCCCATTGGTACTATGCACCGAAAGTCTTTTACTGCTGCATTCTTTTGTGGCCAGACCCATAGAAATCTGGAGCATGAATCGATTGCAACTAATATATATTTATATGTATTAATCGATAAGAGTGGGCCAGTATGATCCAGATAAACCATGCAAAAAATGTGGTTTGAGATAGTTAAAGGAGTCTGCGCTGGTCTTTGAAGTGTGTTTAATCTGCTGACAAATGTTTCATTGCCACTCATAGGGGCATATTCTCAAGGAGCTATCGTCGAGTTACCGGCACTTTATCGCAGCCAAAGTCGCGATAAAATGATCACCCCATTCACAAGCTGGTGCTAACAGCCGATACCACCAGTTTACGTGCGAAAGCATCTGCAAAAAACATCGCCACAGATGACCCCGGCAACTATCGCAAATGAGATGCAGAGTAGGCGTTCCCGAGCAAAAAGTCGCGACAACACCACACCTCAACATTCTCAACGACCAGCCACATCGGCGATAAGACCACAAAACAGGCGATAAGACGCGTTAGCAGCAGGAAACTAACACCTGCTCTGACCTGGTGTAAAGTCGGACGACAACCTGCACCATCAAAGGGAGTCCAGCCCAGAGCCACACATGAAGAACAACAGATGCCATGGAGCCACACACCATGCATCCCGTAGCCCCGAAAGGGCAACAACACCCACCGCCACCACCCCCAGGATCGCCACCCCCCTCCCCGGATCTCCCCTGCCCCCCCCCCCCCTCGGACCACCACAGAGGCAGCGCAGACAAAGACAGCGGACCTTCAGGAAATGAACCAGCCTCACAGACCTAACACCAGACAATGTCAATGCCCACTACAGGCTCAAAAGGACAACCATCCTCCGCATCCTGAACATCATTGTCCACAGGCAGACGGTACCAACACAGCGGACAACCAACATCCCTCCGCAGACAAAGCTGCTGGCTGTGCTGCACCTGTTGCCCTCTGGTACCTCCCAACCAACAACTGCCAGAGTCGGAGGAGTCTCACAGCCAGCCCCATCCAAGTTCCCCACACCTGTCCCGGATGCCATCATCAGCCAGGTACCACAGTACCTATACGTCCCCCACAATGCGCAGGAACAGCTGGAGACCAAGCAAGGACTATACGCCATAGCTGGATTCCCGCACGTGTTGGGGGCAATCGACAGCACACATGTCCTACTTGTGCCCCCTGCCTACACCGCACACAATTACCGCAACAGAAAGCACACGCATTTTATCAACGTGCAGGCAATAGTGGACCACAGGGGACTCATCACCAATGTCGTAGCCAACTACCCAGGCAGTGTGCATGATCCCCTCATCTTCCGACAGTCCATCATCGACCAGCGCTTCCAGGATGGCACCTATGGGAATGCACTGCTCGTTGGCAAGTACCAACTGAACACACCACACACCTCAACTCCACAATCATGCAAGTCACAACTCTGGCACTGCACACGTCACAAAATCACATACATCATGCCAAACAACATGCCCACCCACCAGACACAACAGCACAACTTACTGTGGCAACCTTGGTTAGCCATGTACATGAGCCATCAACGGCATGGCACCTCAGCCACACAATAGCGGAATGTGGGGAGAGGTGGGAACCAGGCATGTACGAAGGAGGCAAGTGACCCATGAATGAGAATGTACACAATGCCAAGTGTGGCGTGGATGTGCTGGCCAGACTGCAGTACATTACAGAAAGTGGTCCCATTGAACAATCCATCAACAGCACAAAATACAATAATAAAGAAGAGATACTGGAGGAAATACGTAGTATATTTAGTAATCAGTGTTATTTAATCACACTGAACGTACATCAATTTGTAACGTTGTTTAAACAATAACAAAAGGTAGTGCCCCTAGGAGGGAGGAAGGAAGAGAAATGGGTAATGAGATAGGTGTTGTGATTGGAGTGAGGATAACAGGGTAAGTGGAGAAGATATAGTGCAAATCACACAGTTAGTCACATAAAAAACAAGGCTCGTATCTTAAGCCACAAGATTCAAAATGATATCCAAAAGATAAATAGCCATGATTGAGAACAATATCACAGTGATTAATCGCTGTTGATCAAGCTGGCAAATGATACAAATGTTGACGCTTCGACCCCTATAACACTGTAAGTTTTTTATCCCTTACGACGGGGTCTTCCTCAGGACAGGAGTGAGAGGGAACGGGGGCACCATAGACAGCCCTTCACTGAGGGCTTATTCGTGGGCGCGTAGGCTCCAAAGTGGTGAGAGCGAAGGACAATCACTTGAATGGATATCGAATTCCTTCATAAGAAACCAAGCCGGAATACTCAGCTGGGCCTTGCAATTAATTAAATTCTGATGAATTCCTTAACCAGGCAAAAATGCTCCGTGTCACAATCGCTACTGTCAGAAAACGTCTCCGTTCAACAGATGGCCAGACTGCAGTATGCAGACCACAGACATATCCATGGCTACATGCACTGCTGGTGTTTGGTGTGTAGTGGACAGTGGACACAACCATGTCACCCCAGCCAGTGGGGAAGATCGCGGAAATGTACCATGTGACGTCCCCCCCTGTAAGCGCGTGCAGAGTGGGCTGGCCCTGAGGACGCCAGGCCAGCGTAGGGGTGTGAATAAAAAGCACGTAGCACTGGGCGTGGTTCTCTTCCGGATTGCCCAACGCGTCAGCCAGGGCGGCGCCTCCCACCCCGCCACGAGGCCGACGCCGTCGCCGTGAGCGGGGTGGCCTGTGATCCTGTGCGCCTGCTGCACCCCGGGCCACTGGTCCCCCAACTCGTCATGCCCGCCCCTGAGCAGCCCGGTCTCACTGCTCACCTGCCGACACCGGCGTGTGTCAAAGAGGGCCCACCACGTGCCGGCGCAAGCTCCAAGCCCGACTGCAGTATGCAGACCACAGACATATCCATGGCTACATGCACTGCTGGTGTTTGGTGTGTAGTGGACAGTGGACGCAACCATGTCACCCCAGCCAGTGCGGAAGATCGCAGAAATGTAGCATGTGACGTCCCCCCCTGTAAGCGTGTGCGGAGTGGGCTGGCCCTGAGGACGCCAGGCCAGCGTAGGGGTGTGAATAAAAAGCACGTAGCACTGGGCGTGGTTCTCTTCCGGAATGCCCAACACGTCTGCCAGGGCGGCGCCTCCCACCCCGCCACGAGGCCGACGCCGTCGCCGTGAACGGGGTGGCCTGCGATCCTGTGCGCCTGCTGCACCCCGGGCCGCTGGTCCCCCAACCCGTCATGCCCGCCCCTGCGCAGCCAGGCCTCACTGCTCACCTGCCGACACCGGCATGTGTCAAAGAGGGCCCACCACGTGCCGGCACAAGCTCTAAGCCCGAAGCCCGCGACCTTGGCAGCTTCCTCAGACCATCACGGCCTCCGCGACACAGGCCCGCTTTACTCCTTTTTCGTTAACGTACTCCACCGCTGCCTCCGGCATACACTACGGTCAAGTAGGTCACACATTTGGAACTGAGTCTTTATTACACGATGGCAGAGTACATATTTATGGCATCATTTATATCCCTATACCCCCTTCGATGTAGTGCCACCAAGTCTGTCAACCAGGAATCTTCTCCACATGCCATTTCAACGCCGTGTGTTAGAGATCCAGGAGGAGCTGGCTGCACAGCGGCTGCCCCACGCTGACCGCTGCCTCCGGCACACACTGCGGTCAAGTAAGACACAGAATTGGAACTGAGTCTTGATTTGTTAATTGCAGAGTTTATATCATTGTACAGGCCTCATCGCTAACTGCATCCCCTTCCGGCTCTGGTGCCACTGACTCTGTGCCACAGGAGTCATGGACACTCTCTGGTTGAACGTTGGTGGCATCTGAGTCTATGGCCTGGACGTTGTCTTCATCATCATGTAGCTGGTACTGACATTGTGGGAAAGAGGAGACTGTAGAATTCAACTCCTCCATATTGCCTGTCTCTGCTTGCTTCTGCCCTCTGCGTCGTGCCCTGGATGGACACCTTCCACTGTCCCCCGTAACACTCCACGACATTCTCCTTGGACATCAACGAGGACCCGCTCAGATCCCGTGGCCCTACCTCAGTGCATCGCCAGGCACCGTCCCGTGGCGGTGTGCCTGTGCCGGCCGCTGAGCATCCGGGGCCACCGACTCTGTGCAGCTCAAGTCATGGACCCTTGCTGTTTGTACTTCGGACTCCTGATTGTCTGATCACTGTTGTTGTTGTTGCCAGCACCATCCAACCCCTGAGGGGTGGCTTACACTACCCAACAAGCATCCAGCACAGGTGTCACTGGACGTGTGACCCTGGCAATAAAAGGGGCCTGGCGCACGTGCCCGTAGCCAGTTCCACTAATTATCTTAATGTGTCCGTGTGGTCATTCTGTATGCATGTGGGCCCCGGGCCATACCACATTACATTGTGCTGTGTACAGCGTGCGCAACCTTGTCACCTCAGGCAGTGGGGTGGACCTGGGACATGTATCTGTGTCGGACCCCCCTGTGGGCGTGAGGGAGTGGACCGGCGTACGGCAGTATGGCGTAGGGGTGTGGTCATTCAACACGTGGCTCTGGGATTGGTTAAGTGTAGGCCTTGTCAAGGCGGTAACTAGTGCGTGTGTCTCAGGTGTGGTGTCGGCGCCACCCGTCACGCAATACACAATGTTGCTATGTAGCATGCCCCGGAGTACGGGCTCGGCCGAGGGGTAAATGAGGGTGCGCAAGCCCGCTCGGGCTCAGGGATCAGACATGCCAACTGTTGTGTGTGTCGCTATTTCCGCAGCATAAGCCAAAGGTCTACCCTCAACCGCATGGCGAGTTCAGCCAGGCATGACCTCTACATCTGTGTCCGCCCTGTCCTTACCATAGGCCTACACACACGTGTCCATCCACCTTCAGCGCACGACATCACTGTGTCATTGTCAGGCTTGTGGACATGCGCAGACAGGCATGACAATAGTGTGCCGTAGGGGTGCAAGTGATGCAACGGTGCTGCGCACACTAGTGGATGGGCTCGGGGGAGGGAGGAGCAGCAGTGAGGCTACGTAATACACATTGATGCCGCTCACTTGCAACATGCAGTACATGTCATGCAGGAATCACGAAGTCACACATATCACACACCAATGAGCCACTGAGCCGGCCATCACATCTTTCAGAGCCAACTATTGGCTCATGTCTCTCTGCACAGTCACAGGTGACCAAGGATATGCACTCTGCGCTTGGATAATGACACCCCTCCGAGCCCCGGACCCACAGGCCCAGAGGCTGTACAATGCGGCCCACAAACGCATCAGGGGCATCGTGGGATGCACATTTGGCGTGTTGAAGTCATGTTTCAGGTGCCTGGACGTCACAGGTGGGAGGCTCCTGCACAGCCCAGGCATCGTGTGCAAGATGATTGTTGCATGTTGTGTGTTACACAACATATGTGTACGCAGCAAGGCCCCATGGATACAAGTGCCAGATGTACCGGACGATGATGATGAGGATGAGGCAGGTGGCCCACACCCCACTGCGGCCGCAGCAGGAATTGCCCGTGGGAACACCATCATTGACAATTTCTTCACATGAGCACGTCACATTGTGACAGTCCTTGGCAATCATGGGACAGTACAATATGGCCACAGGCACAGCATGTGCTACTAAATGCTTTCAAAATACACATTCCCTGGGTGCATGTCACTCATCTGTACAGGCACATCACTCAGACAAGTGTGAGTGGAACATGCATTGCTGTCAATTTTATGATTTGTTCAGGGATGGTGGGTGTGTCACCTCTGTGCAAACGGGCTGTTTAGGGTGTCACGTATTCGGACTGCCAGTTCTGTGTGTCGCAGTTAGTAGGGAATCCCACTCTTCGGCGTTTAACTTGTGTCCAAATTCATTCCATTTTGGCTGCCATTTGTGTCCTACAGGTGACAACAGGGCTCCTTTTGGGGTCAGATATGTACCACCATGATGCAGGGATGCCCCCTGTGGCTTGAGTCCCACAACATGGGCAACATATACACAAGCGGGAGTCACTGCCCCTACATTCGTCCACGCTTTCATGGTGGATTGCTCATGGTCATGACACGTCTGTGTGCAGGAGGGGTTGCTTGTCCCTCTGCAATGTGAAGGGGAGATGCGGTTTCAATGTGTGTTCCATGCATGTTTCTGCATTGGCGCAGTTTACGTGCAGACTGCATGTCAATGTACATTGTGACTGTGAGGAGATGCCTATTTGATGCGGGACAATGGTCATCTGTTCTACGTCAGGGATGTGTGGTTGTGCTCGTACATTGTCATCTCACCGTACTTTTAATCTGCTTTTATGCTGCATTTTCCCGCATGACGCATGGGGATTGCAGGCCTGTGGCTGGTTATCGCTGAGTTTTGTATCGCGATTGGCATCATCGCTACTATTTTCGCGTTCGTGTTTCGCGGTTTTTCTGCGTCGCGTTGGTTTTAACACGTTCTTTTGACGCGTTATCGTGGGACTATCGCATGGGGCCGCCGTGTTGTGAATACCACGTTGACACGGAGTTGTTTTCCCGTGAAGGACTGCGATGTGAAGAGTTGCGTTAGACTAATTTTGCAGTAGTTGTCACACGTTCTTGAGAATATGCCCCATAGTCTTTAGTTTGTTTAGGTAAATACGGCTACCAGTATCTAGGCTGTAGCATTCACACAGTAGTAATCATGTCAGCATGTGGCGATGCTAATCATTCACGAGATGCTTTGATTAGATCTAATTTCTTTTGCTAATTAGGCATTATTCTATCTCCCACTGCTGTTATAGAAGCCAACGTTGTGTTGTCTGAACTTAGGGTGTAGGAGTTTTTCCAGGGAACACCCTCTGGAGGTTTTTCACCTTTAGCTGAGGCTTGTACAGCCGCCATCTTTGTTTGAGACCTCGTTACTGCTGCTAATTTGAAAGTTTACACTGCTGCCTTTGCAGCTGAGTCAGCTGCATAGTTCCCTTTGTCCCTTTAGAAGGAATGCCTTCACTCTTATGAGCCACTGTGTGTCCAACATGGACTTGTGGTAGTTTATCTTTCAAGACTGCCACTTTTTCCCAAAGTGGTTTATTACTTATAGATTTCCATTTTGAATCCTTGAATCCGTTCTGGTGCCAATGTGCTAAAGCGACATCTTAACCTTGCACACAAAAAGATGAGTCTAACACTATTAGTTTGGGAACCTTGGAGCCAGCTTTCTGGCACGCGGGCAACAAGGCATGTATCTCTGTAAGTCATGCAGTGCTGTCATCTAAAAGTTTAGTATGAGTGTGTAACGGATGGATTTGCCCATCTGTAAAAATTCCTTGCACTGCAGTGCAAGTTACAGAATATTTCTGCTTAGTGCCTATTGCAGGCTGTGCAGAACGGTCTGTGTAAAAGACGCTTCTGGAATTTTCAATGGGTAATGTTTCAGGAGTCTGTGGTATGTTTTGTGTACATTTAAGAAATTCTTGAGTAAGGAGAGTTGGGTCATATTCAAATTTTACTTCAGCTGCACATAATGAAGAGGCCCATTGCACTCATCTCAGTGTAGAGCTCGAGCATTAAAAATGCTAGCTTTTGTAGCCGCTTTCAGTGTATGAATGGGTTAAAAACCGCAATTTATACGTTTCCCCTGCACCAATGGGCACTCTTTCATAATGACTGTCTGAACTGCAGTAACAATTTTCTTTGTTGCAGCAAAGCATACTTCAGCTGCTGAATACAAGTTTGATTTTTCAGCAATATGAACTGTCTGCCCTTCATTGTTAACTATATAAGTGTTGCTTGTGGTGCTTGGTACAAATCCAATGACAAGGTTCATTGTGTTATCCCTAGTCTGTGAATATTGTGTCTCTAGCATGTCTGCTTGGAGTGCATGCAAGATAGTTGTATGTTTTTCCGTCCATTGTTTGCAGAACATGTGGGAGAAATGATAGTATACAATGGATTAACTCTCACAGCATAATGTGGCAAGTAAGTCTGCCCAAAATTAAGAAATCTTAGCAAAGCTTGTAGTTTTCTTAATGTGTTCGGAGGTTGTAGGGTAGCACACTTCTGAAGGAAGTCCGGTGCCAACCCTGTGAATATTTTGAATCACATAGGTACATGTATGAGAGTTTAGATTTCTATAATCTAAGATTATTCTGTATGATTTATCAGGTTTTAAAAATGGACGAAGAGGGCTATTCATTGTTGAATTATCAGGTGCTATAATGCCCTAATATTCTATCTGATCTAATATGACTTTCATGTCGGGCTTTGCTACTGACTTCAGAGAATATTGAGCTTGCTTTTGAGGTTCATTCTTTAAAGGAATGACATATGGAATTGCATTTTCATCCCACCCTGCTTGATTCATATACAATGCTGAGGCTAGTTTCACAACCCACTCTTCTGCATAGATTTCCCTGTCTTCACGTACAATGGAGGAAAGGCTACTCTAATCACCGCCTCCCAGGTAGGTGCTTCCCTAATAAAGACTGGAGGCCAGTTCTCCCCTGCAAGGATGATGTCATAAGCATCAGATAAATGCAGCCAGAATACTGCTTTAACTGTGCGCTATATGTCACACTCAATTTGTATTTTTACATCATAAACCCTGTTTGAATGATTTAGATGTCTATCTGGGGTCTCAACTTGTATATATTCTGCAGTTGGTTTCACCTCCAGTAACCTCTGGAGAGTTAAGCACTCTATATTCACTTCTGCTACGCTGTGTAGGAGCAGTATTGCCCGAGGCCCATTATGCAGAAGTATCCTTAGTTTCCACTGCATGTTGTTTAGCTAATCCAGCTACTTTCTTATTTGAAAAGTATGTCTTGGAATCAGGATCTTTCTCTTCTTTCTTACCTCTAACCTTGGCTTCTTGTCTTAATTCACCTCTCTGCTTGCTTTCATCGTCATTTCCAGGATATTCAGTCCGTCCACCCTTTTCTGTCTGTTTACCGTCACAGTCCTGAAAAGAACAGGAAGAATAGCTATCAGAATAGTGATCCTGATCTGACTTTTTAACTGTGTCAAATTGTAACCTGCTTTGCTGGACTCCTGCATTGACAGAGATCGACTCCGTTTTTCAATTTCACCTTTTGCTTCTTTTTAGATTCAGGTTTAATTTTTTCCTTATTAGAACATTCAGTCTCGCCTTTCTCTTTGAGATGCAGTTTATTGGCTTGAGAACCCGGGCACCACGACCCACAGATTTCAGGAATTATGTTTGGTAGTTTCTGTTCACATTCCTCGATAAGAACCTCTGCCAGTCTCTGGCGAATGAACAAAGCTGCTGCTTCACCTCGGATGTTGCTCACACTGATTGAGGAACCAGTCTCATAATTTCCCATTCATTTCTAATCTATCACAGCCTAATTCAGCCTAGTTCAGAGCCATTTTAGCTTTGAACACCCACAGAGAGCTGCCATGATGGCAGGTGCATAAACATGTGCGCAATCGAGTACAGTTTGCACGGAGAAGGAATTGCACACTTTCTAGTACAGATACTGATAGGACTGAAAGTAAAGCAAATTCAGAAAATAAAACGAAAGGGAACTATCATAGTGTTCACAACCCTGAGTCTCAGGATTTGGGTAAGGTATATACCCAGGCAATATAGGCCAGGTGGACCCTTCATTACTCAGTGAACTGTGGACCGGTTGCTTCTAGTGTTTTGCGTTTTTTTTTACCTTTATTGTAGCATCGGCACCCAGATAGCCTTCAGTTCCTCAATACCCATTGTCAGCGGGGATACAAGGTCAGGTCACACTATGGGGAAATGTTGGCGACTCCTGAACCTCACCTTTGCAGACTGGTGCAGGCCCTTTCCTGGTATTGCTGTGGATACCGTTGGCGCGCCCCACCATGGCTCCTCGGTGGCTTCCACTTCTTCCGAGCAGCATCTTCCTTCTGTCGGGACACCTCCAGAACCCCTCTTGTACAGTTGGTCAGCTTTCTCTTTCAAAGTAAAGTCCACTAATCCTGTCCTGGCAGGTCAGAGCAATGCGCCCAGGTTTCTGGTCCCAATCCTGGCAAAGGGAGCTGGCAATGAAGAGCCCAGTCCTGGAGCTCAAAGAGTTTCTTTATCCCACTTGTGTGGTGACCCTGGCTCCAGAAAATACAACTTGGCACATCTACTGGAAGTCTCTGTTCCATCTTTATACCTAGGTTGCAGGTAATCTTTGAGAATTCCAGCAGGTCAGTTCTGTGATCAATTCTGGACAGTTTTGCACTTTTTCTATATCCATGCAGACTGGTCCAGCCATGTCCTTTGTTCCAAGTGAGAGCAGGAAGGCAGGAGGTTGCTTGGAGCCTCCCTCTGCAGTCACCCAAAGCAAGAGAACAAGGCATAGAAAGGCAGACTCTCTTAACTACCTGTTAACCCGTGAATCAAGCCTCTTTTATTGAACACAGTGCCTGAAAAGGGCAGGGGGAAACTCCCTAAGTTTAAAGGAACCCTCTGCCTCATTCCTCAACATTCTTTTGTCTGACCCACTAAAATGGATCCTGTAAATGTTCTGGGGAAAAACACTGCAATTCATTACTGTTGTTTGGGCTCTCCCACCAATCTCCCATCTTAGGTACTACTAAACTAGGGCTAAATACAAAAACAAAAAACAATGTGGCTGCAGCCACTTGTGCCATGCACTCCTCACATGCATCCTCTAAATGTGCCAGTGAGGTACGCTCTCACTATATCCATGTCCCATGTGGATGGGCACATTTTCCAGTTGCAGGCGACTGTCAGAACAAATTAAAAAGTGCTCTCTCTCTAGAGCCATGTAGAGCACCTTTCTCTGTCCCAGCAAGACGTATCTGTGAACTCTGTTTTTTCAGGATTAATTCCTGTGTTAAGGCTTTTATCAAAAGGCTGATTTATTCCAGTGCCACATACCAGATTCCGATAATAGTCTGCAGACCTTTGAGAGTGTGGTGTGGTCAGTGATAGCGAACAAAACATAGAGGACGAAGAGAACTGGAGCTGCCCACCAACATCACAGTAAATCAGCTCAGTGAGGACACTAAGAGAACTGTTTGGTGAGGTGAAGGGGTTGGAAGTCAGACTGGTGGTTGTTGAAGAAGGGGTTGTGTAGTAGACATTATTCACACTGCAAAGTTTTTTCTTTTTCTCATATTTAAGCCACGAAGGCTAGGATCAAGTGTAGGCAAAAGCTGTAAAAATATTGACGATGCAGGAAAGGTTTTTATGAATGGGTTTCTAAGATCTCTTTATAGTGGTGGGGAGACATTAAGGGAGAGTATGAGCATTTCTAAGCAGTATTACAATACCTATTTTGAGGCAGTACCGGCATGTTTCAGCAGATCACAACACCCCACCCTGCCTCCCCCCCCCCGAAAACGATGGATTTATGCCCAGATCTGTGACTGGGGGTGAATGTTTGACAATGTTTAGCATTCCGTCTGTCATCTTTTTGTGTTGCAATTTTTGCCCTAAGTAGGATGGGTATGCCCAGATGTGGGTCCCTTGCTCGCTAGGCCACCGGATTCAAGCTAGGCTGGCTGATGAGGGGTGACACCCCGAAACCAGTCAGAGGATGCTTGTTTTCCAGTCCAGGGAGGACCTGGCTTGGCAGTTCAGCTGGACTATTCCCATGGCAAGACTGATTTGCATATGGCTGGGTCCAAGCAGGAATGGCGTGGCAAGCAAACACCCCCCAAAAATGAAGGATTTAGGCCCAGATCTGTGACTGGGGATGAATGTTTGACAATATTCAGCATTTCGTCCATCATCTTTTTGTGTTGCAATTTTCATCCTAAGTCGGATGGGTATGCCCAGAGGTGGGTTCAAGCTGGAATGGCGTGATGAGCAAAAAGTATTTTTTAAACAATGGATTTAGGCTGGGGGTGAATGTTTGACATTGTCCAGCATGCCCTCTTTTTGCGTCACAAAGTGTTTCCTCACATGATACCAATATTTCCAGCGTGAATCACATACTTTCCTTGTCAACAGTAACAACACTTTTCAGTATGATTCATATGCATGCCATCAATAAGCAACAGCACTTCACAGAAGCACTCAAATACCCGTTTTTGACTACTAGCGCTGATAATGCACAATGTCAGTGCTGCTCTCAGAGAATTAATCAGCACAATTGACACCATCACATTTGCAAGTCCACTCTTGATGCAATTATCTTCCAATTAAACCTGCCCAGTGTGTGAAAGTAAACATTGTAAAGACAGAACCCTGTCAGCAAAAAATTATGCTGTCCCACATTGAACTTTATTCTCTTTCTTCATATATGTCCTGTTGTACCTATTCTAAAGTGTCAATGTACTACAAAAGAAAAGCACGTTTTAAAATGCATGGTTTTAATTTCCTTACAATGCACGTTGAGCTTAAAATTTGACTTATAATAGTACACATTGTTGCATAAAATACATTTTAAATATTAGCACATTAACCTCATCAGAAACAATGACACTCTTATCTGGAGTCTCAGGCAAACAATGACTACTAAACGGATGGGCTCAAATTCTCAAATCCTTCGAGAGTACTAAATCAATTAGTAAATCTTTAAAATAAAAAATACATAGCAATTTACATATGTAATATGGCCCTTTATTACCATCTCTGTGTTCACATGACCTACATAAACCACTTAGCCCTGGGCATCAAGGTTTAAAAATGGCACCAGAACCCCTCGCTGGCAATACCATATAGGCTCATATTACACACTTGGCAGTTACTCATTTTATATAGAAATATACATACTTTGGTGTACATCTGTTCAATTATTTGAGGTACCAGAGTCCTGAAAAATAAAACAGAAACACATAGAATGGGACAGGGTAGGGATACCCTGAGCCCCAAGCCCTTTCGAGGTGGGGCCCCAGAAGAACCATCTAAATGGACAAAATTACAAAAAAAAATGTTTTGCTCATCGGGGCCCCGCAGGACAGTGCAGGCCCCCATGTGGTCTTGGAGGAGTCCCCTGGAATCCAGCAGAACTCCTTGTGCTCACGCAGGACCAAAGAAAAATAAAAAAAATAAAGAAAAATGTGTGGTGGTGGTTCATGCATGACAGAAGGTTGGCCACTCGACAGGGGTTTGGCCACCTATGGGTATTGGACATATGGCAGTGCGTGACATTAGTTGGCTTCAGAAATATCGTAATAAGATATTTTTTAAGTTAAGAACAAATTGAAATTCACTGAAAAAAACAACTGTTAAAGTGGAGTAATACATAAGTAGGGTAGTAAGTTTTAATTTATGTTAACAGACAAAAATGAGGGTTAAAGTGGAGTTACACGTATGTCCTGTAATAATAAAAACTGCTGCTTTAAAATAAAAAACCCTGAAACTCACCAGTTATAAGTAACTGACACAAATCCTCTAGGCCAAAACAGGACTTGCGCTTCTCTGGCGATGTCTGCTCAGGGAGTACACCATGTCGAGCAGCAGTAGCACCAATTCTTCAGACACGATTCAGGGGTTGATATCATTGTGGTTTATAATTTCTTTACTATACGATAGAACTCTTGTCTGACCTATATTTCTTTATCTGCGGCCTCCTATGGGCTCTAATGTTAAACTAAGCCCCAACCCATATATCAGACATGACAGATTATTCAAAAATATCCAATTTATTTATGGTTTTTTATGCATATAAAATACTTTTTCTCTTTTTTTGGTTTACAATGATTTTCTATGATTTTAATTTATATCAATTCACTTATGGCAGATTATAACAAATATTGTACAATTTATATATAGTGAAACGATTAGCCATTAACAGTACATAAATACACAGACAAAATATATCATTTTATAAATAACATATATTACAAAACAAATTTATCATACAAAAGTCAGTGATTTAATATACTCAGAATCAGCAATAACCCCATGCAGAACCATCTCACAATCACTCTCATCAGACAAACAATCACACTTACCCTAACACACATACACAAAACAATACACAAAACAATACCATTGCACACAGAAATCCTACTATTGATATAGACATACACTATTTGCCTAGTTTTATGGTTTTATAAGTGTGAACTCCTTCCACTTGTGTGTTGTCTTAAGACGGGTTTCCCATGAAAACAACTATGGTCAACGCACGTTTCGGTGTGGAGACTTTACAGCCACTTTACAGCCACCTTCATCAGGACCAGATTGTTTACAGAGCAGAGTCTCAGATAGTGGGCAGGGGTTATCTGTAAATTTCAATAAAAGGAATCAATATCTCATGTCACTGGGAGGGTACTGTCTAACGCAAAACACTGAATTACATTGGCATAGGCCATTTAAATTTTTTTTGTATGCTTTCACACAATCCATTGATGTAGACAGACATAGAAATCCAAAAAGTGCTCAACAATTTCGTATGTCCTATACATGCTCTAGGACTGGGGTCATGCTGTGTCATAGTCATAAAGAGTAGAAAAACAAGAGCAGAAATGCGGAAAAGTAGATCCTCCACCAAAATTACAAACAGAGGAATACCAGTTATTCCCAAAAAGAACAAACAAAGTGAGCATAGTCTAGAAGGTGAAAATTGGACATCAGAGTCCGGGAAAGCAAAGGAGAGTGTTATTTTGTTATATTGCACCTCAGAAGTAGAGGAAGTCCTATGTACTTTTCTGTATCTTTACCAAATTTGTTGTTAACAAGACTGAGCTTGAGCTCATTCGAAGTAATCGCGCCTCCTTGTCATGCAGTAAGTACTGTGGTATAACATACTACAAAGATAGCAAGGTCGATATGTTATACCACATATTTCTGCACTTATCTCAATATACTGGAAGTTCACTATATATAGTCCTCTTACCCTATTTGCCAACATTCAGCAGGGAGTCAAACCTCCATCTGTCACTCTGTTGTATCCCACTGTCAATCTGGATACCGCAATTTATTTACATGGAGAGCCCAAAAAAACATGTATTGAGCTAAATGGGATGGAAAGGGAATGATTATATAGGTATGTATGCATTTAACATATGATATCTACACAACTATGCTATGCGGGATCATCCTTGAAGTGAGTGTTTAAAATGGGGATTCTGATCTCGCCTCTCCTCTACTTCCTTGTCTTCCTACTGGGCCTCCATCTCACAAACAATCAGTATGTCCGCACAGATTGCCACAAAAATCCTACTACAATTCGATAATTCGGCAAGACCAAGGTTGTCCTTATTGTTGACGGTGCTAGCTCTGTGACTCATGGTGCCTTCCTATGGTCTCAGTGATCGGGCTTCCCCATATTATATAAGTCACATCAATTATAGTTTAGGGTACGGTGAGACTATTGGGGAGCCACACTCCATATGAGTAGGACTACCTCCTATGTATTGTATGCATGTGTATCCTGTCTCTAACATTCCAAATTGGACAGTAAATCAAAAGATATGTATAAGTAGTCACCCTATGGACCCTTAGTGTCAGATTACACCAATTATAGATCCCATCTGCTAATTGTATCAGAGTGCTACCTACGTGTCCATTATTCTTTCCTAGCAGCAGCAGATGGAGCCACCACACCCTCAACCATACATGAGGACAAGAAACCAACAGTATTGGAAGACATAATAGGCAAGCAAACAGGTACTTCAGACACTATCCCGATTTTTAATCTTTCGGGATATGATTTGTCAGAAGAAGAGATCAGCCTCCTTAGCAAAAGCCTGTCTTTTGTCCCAAGCACGCAGAACAATTTGTTCAAATTGAATCAAGACATTTTTTCATTGTTTCGGAAAGTTAGATTTGCAAAATACACAATCAGAGCAGGAGACAAACCTCTCGGGGTGTAAACCACCTTCCAGATTCACCCCGACATTATAAATGGTTGGCCCCCAGGTTGCAATTTTCGAAAAATCAGTCATTACAAAGTTACAAAGGGTTACAAAATTCGTTCCCAAAGTCACGCCTAACCTCACTGTGAAAGAGAAACTAGCATTAAAAAGATTGCAAGAAAATGCTAACATCACTAGAAAGCCATGCGATAAAGCTGGCGGCATAGTGGTCATGGACACTGAGCAATACACAACAAAAATCAACTCTATGCTACAAATCCCTCAACACTATAAAAAAGTCAACAGAGTGGCCCTAGCTCAATTAAAAACTCTGATAGAAACCACTACATCCAAAGCTTTGTTAGATGGTGATATTTGTCAAAAAGAGTTGGACTTTTTAAATAAAATAAATGCTGTAACACCTGCTATCTATGGAGTCCCTAAAACGCATAAGGACACAGCTGATCCCCCTCTGCGACCAATTGTATCGTCTATCAACTCACATACAGAACCACTCTCCAAATATGTAGACTCTTTTCTATGCCCACATCAAAGATACAGGGCACATGATAGCCACCATAGAACATAAGCCATTTGACAAAGAACGACAACTTCTGGTCACCCTTGACATAGAAGCACTATATACTAATATTCCCCAGGACCTGGCCACAGAGTCTGTGGCAGCTCTTTTGGCCAGATCTCCTGGGGAGAGACCAGACAGCTTCATTCTAGAATGTCTTGACATCATTCTCGACCATAACTATTTTGAATTCAAAGATACACTATACCAACAGGTCAGGGGGCCCGCATGGGGGCTTCCTGTTCTCCAAGTGTGACTAACATCTTCATGGGAGAATATGAGCACAAGCACATTTTCAATGAAATAGCCCCATTCTATGAAAATATAGAATGTTGGCAGAGGTTGATAGACAATATTTTCTTCGTCTGGACAGGCGAAGAAACAGACCTTTAAACTTCATCACATGGTTAAATCTCACTGATGAGAATTTGAAGTTTACGGCGAAATACTCAAGAGGCAAGGTCGAATTCCTCGACATATGGATTTCGGGAGGAGGGGTTACACTAGAGATGAGTTTATATAGGAAGCCTACAGCAAAAAACACCATTCTGGAACACAGTAGCTTCCATCCACCCTGTCAAAAGGACTCCATTCCCTTTGGAGAATTCCTTAGAATAAGGCACAACTGTACTAACATTAAGGAATTTATGGTGCATGCAGAACAGTTACAGAAACGATTACTACTTAGAGGCTATCCAAAACGCCTAGTGCGTCAATCCCTCAAACGCGCCAAATATTACAACAGGGAAGCACTTTTTTCTGCCCAAGAAAAACAACCCTCAGACAAATTAGTGCGTGTAGTTAATCATTCTAATATTAACTACAAGTTTAAACGAATTTTGGACAAAAATTGGGGGATCCTCAATGTCAACATAGAGGAAGGCCAATTACAAAAGCCGACTGTAGCCTATAGGAGGAATCCTAATCTCAAGGACAAATTAGTACATAGCAGAAGTCAATCAAAGAGCAGCAGTGGACAAACAACAATAGATGGTCTCCCCCCATCAAAGGCAATCATAGATGTGGTCAATGTCACGCCTGCGATTCTGCCACTACAACCTTACAATGGAACTATGGAGGAAAATCAGGGCAATTGAAAAATATGACTAATTGCAGAAGCTCCAATATTGTCTACCTTATCCTTTGCCCGTGTGGGCTGGGATATATTGGAGAAACAGGGAGAGAGTTCCGTATTCGATTCTCGGAGCATAAATCTGCAATTAGAACACAGAGATTACAGGCACCTCTAGTCAGACATTGCTTAGATTTCAAACACAGAGAAGATGATCTTAAATGGCTCATCTTGGAATGAGTCAAATACAAACCAGGAACTGACACAGAGAAAATTCGGAAGGAAAGAGAGACTTTTTGGTTCTTCTCTTTGGACACAGTCCGTAGAGGACTGAACGAAGAAATAACATGGAACGTGACATGATGAGGATCTTTTGCATTCATAGGTATTAGATGCAGTAGTAGAAACGCCAGGGTTGGTAACATCATTTCAATGCTGGAAATTTCTGTAGTAGTTAGAAACCACCCCAAGATGGCATTTACTATCCTCATATATGTGACGGGTGGTATCATGCTACCTAGCGTGAATGTTCATGTATTTTAGAATCTTCGCTATTGGAAAGATGTCCGTTCCAATATTGTGCCCATATTGGGAACTTATTTGTGGGTTTTTTCCCTTTAAAACTTATATAAAATTCTCCTCATATTAAATCGAACCATCGCAGATGGTGGTCATTGGAACATATAACAATTCTTTTTTTGAATAACGACAGAGAAAATAGACCCCCTTCAAGTAGTAAGGGTACAACAGTGTAAGAATACTGGGCATTCTTACATTAATCTGAAACCATTCCAAAATGGCGCCTACCATTCTTATGCACGTGACGAACGCCATCACGCTACCGAGCGGAGGAGTCTCCCCAGGTGTAATCTATCTGTGATCAGTTTTCTGCCCTATAAATGGGGAATCATAGCCACACTTAAGTTGCTGCTAGTGGTGCGACGTGAGACGAGCTGCCACGTATACGACTAAAGAATAGGAGACAATATGGTAAAGTACAGACAGTTTGTTGCCTTTACTTAAAGCGCAGGCGGAACAATGATGGCAGATTTTTCCATTCACATTGAGGGCTGTCATAGATACGTCTCACAGTTTCCCCTTTATATAAGAGGTCTTTTGTCTCACTCCATAGATTGCTGGGCAAATAGATAGCTAAGACTAAAAGGAAAGAATAATGGACACGTAGGTAGCACTCTTATACAATTAGCAGATGGGATCTATAATTGGTGTAATCTGACACTAACGGTCCATAGGGTGACTACTTATACATATCTTTTGATTTACTGTCCAATTTGGTATGTTAGAGACAGGATACACATGCATAAAACACATAGGAGGTAGTCCTACTCATATGGAGTGTGGCTCCTCAATAGTCTCACCGTACACTAAACTATAATTGATGTGACTTATATAACATGGGGAAGCCGATCACTGAGACCATAGGAAGGCACCATGAGTCACAGAGCAAGCACCGTCAACAATAAGGACAACCTTGGTCTTACCGAATTATTGAATTGTGGTAGGATGTTCGTGGCAATCTGTGGGACATACTGATTGTTTGTGAGATGGAGGCCCAGTAGGAAGACAGGGAAGTAGAGGAGAGGCGAGATCAGAATCCCCATTTTCAACACTCCAAGGATTATCCTGCATAGCATAGTTTGTGTAGATATCATATGTTACATGCATACATACCTATATAATCATTTCCTTTCCATCCCATTTAGCTCAATACATGTTTTTTTGGGCTCTCCATGTAAATAGGTTGCTGTATCCAGATTGACAGTGGGATACGACAGAGTGACAGATGGAGGTTTGACTCCCTGCTGAATGTTGGCAAATAGGGTAAGAGGACTATATATAGTGAACTTCCAGTATATTGAGATAAGTGCAGAAATATGTGGTATAACTTATATCGACCTTGCTATCTTTGTAGAATGTTATACCACAGTACTTACCGCATGACAAGGAGGCGCGATTACTTCGAATGAGATCAAGCTCAGTCTCGTTAACAACAAATTTGGTAAAGATACAGAAAAGTACATAGGACTTCCTCTACTTCTGTGGTGCAATATAACAAAATAACACTCTCCTTTGCTTTCTCGGACTCTGATGTCCAATTTGCACCTTCTAGACTATACTAACTTTGTTTGTCCTTATTGGGAATAACTGATATTCCTCTGTTTGTAATTTTGGTGGAGGATCTAATTTTCCGCATCTCTGCTCTTGTTTTTCTACTCTTTTTGACTATTATTTAAAAATCACATGGTGGCATGACACAGCATGACCCCAGTCCTAGAGCATGTATAGGACATACGAAATTGTTGAGCACTTTTTGGATTTCTATGTCTGTCTACATCAATGGATTGTGTGAAAGCATACAAAATTATTTTTAATGGCCTATGCCAATCTAATTCAGTGTTTTGCTTTAGACAGTACCCTCCCAGTGACATGAGATATGAATTCCTTTTTTTGAAATTTACAGATAACCCTGGCCCACTATCTGAGACTCTGCGCTGTAAACAATCTGGTCCTGATGAAGGTGGCTGTAAAGTCTCCGCACCGAAACGTGCGTTGACCATAGTTGTTTTCATGGGAAATCCGTCTTAAGACAACACACAAATGGAAGGAGTTCACACTTATCAAACCATAAAACTAGGCGAATAGTGTATGTCTATATCAATAGTAGAATTTCCGTGTGCAATGGTATTGTTTTGTGTATGTGTTGTAGGGTAAGTGTGATTGTCTGATTTTTATTTTTTAGCTTAAATTTTTTTTTATTGGTGTTTGTATTTTCCATGGTACATCATTGTATTACGTTGATTATACATAAAAACATGTAACTTCAGACAGTGCGGATCAAACATTTAATTGTACTTGAATTACATCTTCAGAGGTCTAATGTGAGCTTGGGACGGTTGATTAGTGTCAGGCGTCTGTATATGTGGGTTCCCATAAGGACGCGAATTGTTGTGTAGTCCTCCCTTCCCTCCCTGTTTACCTCCTTGGTTGGCGACCATGTTTTTGTTCCTAATATATAAAAGCTAACTTTACGCTTTCACAAGATAAACAGTAACGGTGGGGGGTGATAGGGAAAGGAGGGGAGGGTCTGGAATGTCCACGAATAAAAATAACCCTTGTAGTGAGTATCTGTCTTGTGGTCGGTGTCAGTTTTCCTACTAGATGTCCGTAGCCTCGGAATTGGGGAATCAAGGATGCCAATGGTAAATTATGTCTCGTGTCACAGGTCGGGCTGTCAGTTTGGCGGGGCCCAACTATGTGGGTGATCCATCTGCTAATATGACTTTTAGGGGTTCGCACTTGCTCGTACCCTCGGGGACAGGGTTGGGGTCTGGGATTGGGATGACGTAGCCCCAGGTGGTTCTACTTGTGTTATCTCTTGCGTGAACCGAAACAGGAGTTGTGCCCAGTCCATGGAGATGTGGTGTTTGCGAGTCCCTTTCACTTCCTCTTCCCGCAGTAGCGTTTCCTCCGCTGCCCCCCATTTTTTAACCGCCCCTACCCAAGCTGTTTCAGGGGGTCCCGCCGGTGCCCTCCAGTGCATGGCTATTCCCCTCTTTGCCAAGAGTATCGCTAGGGATGCAAACCTGCCCTGCACTTTGTCTGCCCTCCGCCTGCGGAAGATTCCCAGGGCGCATGCTTCCCATGTGGTTATGTGCGTGAGGTGTACGGTCGCCCTCAATACCCGATGTATCCTATCCCAGTATGGTTGGAGTGTGGGACAATCCCAGAACATGTGTTTGAAGTTGGCCTCGGGTGTTTGACATCTGGGGCATGCAAATTGTGTGTCGGGATAAAAGCGATGTAGTTGGTGCGGTGTTAGGTACGCGCGATGTAATACATTGAATTGGATGTTTTTGAATCGGGCGTTCCTTGAGACTTTCTTTGGGTATTCTAGAGCCTTTTCCCATTCCTGGTCGTGAAGCACTCGTCCTATTTCATCCTCCCATTTTTGGCGTAGGGCCTGCAAAGGGGCCGTATTCAATTCCCTAATTGCCTTGTAGTGCCAAGTGACTAAGTGTCTGCCCCCGCCCATACGTAGGATTGTATGTAGTACAGGATGTGTCGGTGGTTCCCCTTCAGTGAGATCCCAGCATTGGCGGGCGCTATGTACCAATCGCCTGTGCATTAGGAATTGTCCTGGGGGGAGATCGTAACTATCCCTCATTTGGACGTATGTTTTCAGTTGCCCATCTTCAAACAGTGTTTCAATCTCTGTCGCTCTGTGTTCCGTCCATATCCGGAGGGCACTGGATGTGTAGTAGTTATTTTTCTGTGGGAATCCCACTAGTGGGAGCAGTGGGGAGTAGAGGGGTATGTCCCGTGACATGCGGTGTATACGCATCATACATTTGCGGGCTATCAACACCTGTAGGGAATGTGTACTTTGAGGCTTGGTGCCCGGCATCAGTAATCTCCGGATAGCTGGGAGAGGCATCCGACCCACGTCAGTAAATGTCTCCTCTATGTGTCGTTCTGCTGTCCAATGTGACAGCCATTGGAGCTGTGCCGCTAGGAAATACGCTTCGAAGGAGGGGCCCCCAAGCCCCCTTGTGTGGTAGGTAAGTAGAGGGTGCGTAAGGCTACTCTGTGCCTGCCGCCACCCCATATCAACGTCGTGAGTAGTGTGTCTAGCTCCTGAAAAAGGAGCGTGGCGGTATCACCGGGAGATTGGTGAAGAAGTAAAGCAATCTGGGCACCATGATCATCTTTGCTAAGGCTACACGCCCGATAGGGGCCAAGGGCAGGGTCTTCCAGAAGGCGACTGCCGCGCGCAGCCCCGCTAAAGTTTTGCGGTGGTTCCCCTCATATAGATCCTCGGGTGAATGGTACAGCCGCACACCCAAGTATCGGGGTGCCTCTGCATTCCAACCAAGTGTCTGGGGTCCCAGCATTATCTCCGAGGGAGCCAGGTGGGGGCTAAGGGGGAAGATCGTCGATTTTCCCCAGTTGACGTTAAGTCCGGAGACCTCTGCAAAGGTCTGTAATATCTCCCAGATCGGCGTGAGATCCCTCGTGATATCCCGCACATAGATCAGGAGGTCGTCGGCATATAATGACACGCAATGAACTGTGTCCGCGATCGGGATACCCCAGGTTTCGCCCTCCTGCCGTAGACGGATGGCTAGAGGTTCTACCGCCACGGCGAAAAGGAGGGGGGACAGGGGGCACCCCTGCCTCGTACCTCGCTCCACCCGGAGTGGATCTGAGATATACTTTCCCACTCTTACTCTAGTAGTAAGGCCCTTATAGAGGAGTTGCGTATATGCCAATAGGGTCGGACCGACATGCGCTTTTCGAAGGGTTGCGAACAAATATGGCCATAGGAGCGTGTCAAAGGCCTTTTCAAGATCTAAGATTAGGCATGCGGCCTGTGGAAAGCGGTCCCGTGCTCTGTCCTGAATATGAAAGAGTCTGCGTATATTCTGTGATACCGTGCGGTTGGGAAGAAAGCCATTTTGGTTCGGGTGGATCAACTGCGGGAGAACCTGTATGTATCTGTCTGCTAGTATTTTCCTAAGATCTTGCAGTCCGCGTTGAGCAAAGTTATGGGCCTGTATGAGGACGGGAGAGTGGGATCTCTATTCGGTTTTAGGAAGGTAACCAAGGTAGACTCCCTAAGAGAACTAGGCAGCTCTCCTGTTTGTAGCGCTTCGTCGTATGTAATTACGAGGCGCGGGGCTAGCTGTCTTAAAAAGGCGGTATAGTATTCCAGGGGAAGCCGTCCGCTCCCGGCGCTTTACGACGCGCCAATGCCCTGATGGCCTGAATGACATCTGGGGATTTAATTTTGGAGTCCATCGCTTTCGCGTCCGCCGATGGAATGCCAGGCAGGGGTGTGGATCGAAAGAAACGGGACACTGCTAGAGACGACGACCGTGGTGGGGCTTGATAAATTTCCATGTAATAGTCGCGAAAAATGTGTAATATCTCTACTTGCGATTGTTTAAGGATGCCAGACTTATCACGCAAAATTGTGATGGGTGGCATTTCTGTGTCTTGTTTCGCGAGCCAGGCGAGGAGTGTACCGGCCCTATTCCCTTCTCGATGTGTTCTGGCTGCATACTTTCTAAAATTGTATTTGCGGAGATCATTCATGGTTTCCGCGTGTGTTGTTTTCGCTATCGCCACCTGTTCTGGGGTAGCCTCTTCCTGATCTAATTTTTTCGTCAGGCCCGCCAGTCGTGTTTCCGCAGTGTGTAATGATCGCTCCAGCACTTGCCGTACCCCCTATTATGTGTTGAATGCAGTGCCCCCTTGCCTCGACCTTAAATGCATCCCATTCTACTGCTCTAGACGATGCTGTGCCCGCATTTAGTAAGAAGTATTCCTGAATGTGTTCGCCGTGTGTCTGGCAAAAACCGGGTCCGTGAGGCACTCTCGAGGCAATTTCCAAGTAGGGACTGGGGGATGGGGTGGTCTCCATCTAAGGGTCACAGTATGTGCATCGTGGTCGGACAATACTCTGCCTAGGTAGTCAGTGTGTTGTATCAGGGTGACCAGTGTTGCTGTACAGAGGAATCTGTCGAGCCTCACTCTGAGATTGTGCGGGGCGGAGTAAAAGGAATATATCTTGGTGTTCGGATTCTTTTCGCGCCAGGCGTCTATAAGTGACCAATGGGTAACCCAGTTTTTAAATTGTTCTGTCTGTTTTTGCGCGGGTGAATGTGCCGGTGGGGGATGGGATCTGTCTAACCCGGTGTCTAGGGTACAATTGTAATCCCCTCCCAATAACCACGGTATCGCAGTGTATTGTGCTAGTACCCCTGTGAGGCGGGTCCAATACTGTTCCTGTTCTACATTGGGGGCGTAAATGCTTCCTATCAGTATCTCCTTGCCCTCGAGGTGCCCTGTTATTAGGGAGTACCGGCCCTCTTTATCTACCACCCTGGACTGTTCGTTGAAGGGGATGCCAGGTCTGATCCAGATTAAGGTTCCCCTAGCGAATGCAGAGTACGTTGTGGCACAGATAATTCCTCGCCATTTTTTACGGAGGCGGTCCACCTCTGTCCCCGTAAGGTGTGTCTCCTGGAGGAGCGCCACCTGTGCTTGCTGTCTTTTCATGTATGCATATATTGCATATCGCTTGCTAGCTGTATGCATACCCCTGACATTTAATGTGACTACTTTTAGGTCTGTATTGGGGATTCTAGCCATCCTTTATGCCTGATATTTGGGTGACGTGTCTCGTGGCGTAATGTCCCAGCATCTCACGTGTCCCCCTCGTGTCCGGATGTCGATCTCTGTTAACCGAACCATCTGTGTGTATGTCGTGTGTTTGTGGTCCAGTGAATGTGGAAGGGATATATAACTGGGGGGAACTGAAAGAAGTCAGCGGGAAACCATCCCAACTAAAAGGACCTATCATTGGGAGCGATACGTCCAAACTGCACAACATGTGCTAACTCTAGTTCGTTATATGGGGGGAAGTGGTCGTCGGCCTCCGTCCATCGCCGTCGCTGCAGCCGCCCGCTCATTGTCTATATCTTATTGTTGCCACCGCCACTCAGTGGAATCCAGTGCGAAATCCGGTCGGCGGACTCGCCAAATACTGGAGAGGCCACCAGGGCGTCTCCGGCTTGCCAAGTATCCTTTCTTAGAGTGGGAGGCCCGGATGTCCCGAGCGTCCCCACCCCCGGGGGTCCGGCGTGGCCACCAGGGGGTGTCAAATCAATGTGTCTGCTGTTTGGGGGGTCACCATCGGCGGAGTCCCCGAGCCATCCCCTGGGGTGCCCCCGCCGCTGCCCTCCTCTTCGGACGTGAACAGGCGCGGGTCCCTCTCACCATCCGTGCTGTCCCCCAGGTGTCCCAACTCTGCAACTGCTTGAAGCGCTTTCCGGCGTTCTGCAATGATTTGGGTGAGGTCCGGAGAGTTCTTACTGGAGGAATCCGAGCGCGAGGTTAGTTGAGTGAGTGTGACCTTTTTCTGTTGCCGGCGTTGGCGACCTGATGAGCGACTGACTTGCGCCTTTTTGGTGTGGATCAAGTTCGTCAAGTGCTGGTCAGCCCAGTCGCTGGCCTCCGAGGGGTCCGAGAAGAAGTGCGTGGTTCCGTCGTGGATGATTTTGAGCCGAGCCGGGAACAGAAGTGCATATTGGATGTTCTTTTGGCGCAGGACGCGTTTGACCGCTGTGAAGGTGGCTCTTTGTTGCTGGACTGCCCGCGAGTAGTCCGGGAACAGCATCACTTGCTTATCCTCCACTCGGATTATGCCCTGCCGCCTCGCGGCTCGAAGAATAGTGTCTCTGTCCTGGTAATGGAGCAATTTCAGAAGAAATGGACGGGGTGGCGACCCCGGTGGTGGTCTGCGGGCCGGGACTCGGTGTGCCCGTTCTACAGAATAAAATGGGGTCAGTTCTCCTGCTGGGGTGAACGTTGCGATCCACGTTGTGATGTAGCTGAGAGGGTCGGTCCCCTCCGCTCCTTCAGGCAGATTGATAATGCGGATGTTACTTCTCCGGGACCGTCCCTCTAAGTCATCTGCTCTGTTCTCTAGGATTCTCACCCGCGATTGTAGGTCTTTCAAGGTGTCTTGGTGTTGTTGCACTTGCGGTTCCAGAGTGTGTAGCGCTGTTTCCCCTTGTTTCACCTTGTCCGCCAGTTTCCTATGGTCATCCCGGAGTAGATTCAGATCCGTTGCTAGCTCTCCGAATTTGTGTTCCATGGTCACTCTCGAGTGTTCAATCGCCGCTAGGACTTTGTCCAGTTTATTGGACATGGAGTCTGCACCTGTGGGCTCTCCTCCTGGTTGTGTAGTGTGGGATGCTGGGGATGTCGCCCTTGGGGGTCCCGAGGTCTGCGCCGTGCCCGTTGCGCGTTGGCGCCCCATGATGGTCGTGTCTTCCGCCGACGGACCCCGTTCGTCTTCCACGACGCTTCTCCCGTGAGTGGGTCACAATACCTGTGGTCAGGTGTGGCTGCTATGATGTCCTGTGGTCTTTCTCGCCCTTGTTTCTATTTTGGTCCGCCTTAGTTACCGGAGCTCTTCCCAACCTCGCTTACCGGCCCCCGTAGCGTGTCCTGGTTGTATTAGCGGAGGGTCTCCGCCGGGCTAGGGGAGGGCGCAGGGTGTCCCGCCGCTCCTCCGGTTCGACGCGTGCCCCGGTCGATTGGGGCCCGTTGATGGAATGCCCCCCGTGTCCCACGGCCCAACCACCGCCGGCGGGGCTCCAGGCCTCCCAGAGCACAAAAGCTCGGTTCCGGGCCTCTTAGGGATCCGTGTGTGGTGGTGGTCAGCCGCGCACACCTGCTTCCCGGCCAATCACGTCTGCACCCTCCCCGGTCCGCAGCCTGTGGTCTGCCCCAGTCCGGGGACGGTGGCACTGTCGCGCTCCTGGATCCCTCTGATTAGGCTGCCAGCGTGTATGCCAGTAAAGTGCTGTTGTTGTCGTTGACTAGGGGTTCCTCATCAAGTTATACTTCGCCGTCCCCACCATTAGGCTCACACTCCAGTCATGCGTCTCCCCTCACTCGCGCGCCTCGAGGCCCGGCGCCGCCGCGGGGGAGGGGCGCAGGGCGACAGCCCTGTGGCTCCACACAAGCTGCCTCGCTCCGCCCCGCAGGCCACCGGTCCAGGCTCCGTGGAGCCGAAAGGTCAGTGGCACCGTGTCTAGTTGCCCCTCCGTGTCCCACAGTCTGCTCGGTTGCTCCCTCCGCGCGCCTCGAGGCCTAGCGCCGTAGCGGGGGAGGGGATTGTCCCTGCACTTAGGAGGGGGGTCTCTGTGCGGGCCCTCCGGGCGATGTCGCCTGTAGCGCAATCCGTGCTGGGTGGGACCGATGGGCTGCGGGGGCGCCGCTGTGACCCCGGGCGCCGGCGTGGCGTCTCCGTCGATCGGGGACTCCTCTCGGGCGGGGGCTCCAGTCACCCGAGGGGCTCCCAAGCAGCTGCCACGGCGCTCTCACCTGTCTAGGCGGATTCCGGAGCTCGCGTGGGGCATGCCACCAGGTCCACGCGGCAGAAGCCCGATGTGTCTCGCTATCGGTCCCAGGTTAGAAGCGGGAGCTCCCGGGCCTCACAGGGTGCCGCCATTTTGGGATTCCGGCCGCGACCCCGTCAGAGCCTCCGGCGTCCCCATTGTCGCCTCGTTGGTCGTTTCCTCGGGACCGGCCCGTGTCCCCCACGATCTCCGCTGCTATATCGGCTTTTCTCGCCGGTTATCGTGGCTGTGTGGCATATTATAGTCGGGCTTTAGCGGGCTGCAGTGCGGAGCGCTAGAGGAGTGCTGCCGCCATCTTGACCTGCTTGGCCACGCCCCCCCAAGTGTGATTGTCTGATGAGAGTGATTGTGAGATGATTCTGCATGGGGTTATTGCTGATTCTGAGTATATTAAATCAATGACTTTTGTATGATAAATTTGTTTTGTAATATATGTTATTTATAAAATGATATCTTTTGTCTGTGTATTTATGTTCTGTTAATGGCTAATCGTTTCACTATATATGAATTGTACAGTATTTGTTATAATCTGCCATAAGTGAATTGACATAAATTAAAATCATAGAAAATTATTGTAAACCAAAAAAAGAGAAAAAGTATTTTATATGCATAAAAAACCATAAATAAATTGGATATTTTTTAAATAATCTGTCATGTCTGATATATGGGTTGGGGCCTAGTTTATCATTAGAGCCCATAGGAGGACGCAGATAAAGAAATATAGGTTAGACAAGAGTTCTCTCTCATAGTAATTGTTTTTCCCCCTCACTCTTGGACATAAAAATGGATATGGGGGCACCTTCTTTACTATTTATAATTTCCTTAGACAGTTCAGCATGGCAACTATAGTGGGAGACCGGGCGACCCCTCACAACTTAGGTCGGCACCGACTTAGCTTGTGCTAGTAGTTGGCTACTTATGGGTGTCACACATGCCGGGAATATGCTGGGCTTTTCCTCCTGCAGAGCAAGGCATTCTCCTTCTCTCTCTGAGCAAGCAGGCAGACTTTTAGGCATTAAGCAGATCCTGAGCTTTGCCAGCACAATGCGCAGTCTTGAGGTGATGCTCCCTCACCTCTGGGAGACTGGGTGTCATGCAAACATAAGCCCAGGTCAGACAACAGCTCTTCAAGTCCTCTGCGGGACACTCTCTTTTTTGGTCAAAGCAAACTTGGAATTGAAACCAAGGTGGGTTGGTTTGGGATTCTCATTCATACTAATTTTCTAGACAGGGGATGTAGATCCACTGCCACTGTCTAAGGACCTGAAACCAGTTTACTTTGGTTCTTTTTCAATTGTAATTTTTCGGCTCTAGCGCAGAAACAGCATTTTTGCAAAGTGATGTCTCTCACAGCAGGTAGTGATGATTCTGTTTCTAAGCAAGGTTATCAAAAACATGGGCACAATGCAGTGTAAAGCCTGTACACTTGGCTGTCATCAGCTTTCCTGATATAGAATTGAGGGACAGGTAAAAGGGCAGGCCCAGGGTCTAGAACCTTCTACACCATCAACAACTTCTGCTGACTCTCTCCTACAATCTACCAAGTGGTAGCTTTCAGGAACATCTAATCAGCCATCCCTTGTGTTTTGGCCTCTAAGGACACATAAGTGTAGCCCTGTCTCCATCCTTCCTCACTTCACTGCTTCAGCCTCCACCCTCCAGCCAAAAGAATGCAAATTATACATTTCCAGTGTCTGGGGAATCTGTATTTATCTTCCATCATGTGCCATGCAAACCAGTGGCCATTCAAAATGAATCCTACTTCCAGGAAGGGGGCTAGAGGGGTAGGTCTGAGGCGAGACTACGCGTACGAAATTGTTCACCGCAGTTTACTCAGTCCTCTGCTTAGACCTAAGGCGTTTATGCTCCATTTACCAGACAATCGCGCTTCCTAATTTTGCATCGACTTTCAAGATTTTACCCTTTTTTTGCCCTACCATAGGAACCCCTTAATAAACTCATCACAGGGCACCCTTTAGGTAGTTTTAAATCACGAACACACTTACCTGTCAGCTCCACACATCCGCTCGCACAATCACTGCTTTTTTACAAAAAAGATCTCCGCCAAAGAGCCCTCTCGTGGGGCCCGCGGGGATAAGGAAGATCCCCCTCACATTTTTCTATTTTCAACCATTCTCTTTCATCTTTTCTAGACAGAAATTAGTACCCTAGTTTTGTTGATACACACATTCAAAATGAATCCCACTGGCCCCATCAAATATATCGACATTGCACACAGTCTCATTTTATATTTATATATATGTATGTATCTGTATATGTTAGTTCTATGGCGCTAACCTAGACAAAAGGCAGCGAAGCACTATACAGGGTTAAAGACAAGTATAAAGTTAACGAGTGATGGGAGAGGCAGCTGGGTTGTGGATGGTTAATTCATTTTGATGTAGTGTTCCTTAAAGAGGCGAGTGTTCACCTCCTTCCTAAATTGGAGCAGTATTGGGGCGGTCTTGATGGATATGTGTATATTTTCCCTTAGCCTCGGTGAGTAGATGGAAAAGGCTTGCTGCCTTGTTTTTTGTTTACACTACTTAGTCTGCTGTCTGATGGTGGGCTGGCTGTGGATGTGCTGAGAACCACCAGAGATGGTGAGCTTGTCTGCAAGATACGTAGATGCGGGCACTAATGGCTTTGTTAATGATGAACTCGTTTTGAAGATGGCGTGGGCCGGTCCGCATCATCAGGATGGGGGTGATGTGCCACACATATCCAATGTACACATGCTCTCGACACACGCACAGAATGTCAGGGTGCCACGCCGAAGCAACCGCAGAAAAAAAGATCTGCACAGGATTAATCATTCTTAAATATTATCTTTTATTGTTGATGAATGGAAGTTGCAAAATCTGAAATAATTATTTTACTACTTACGATTGGCTTAAAGATAGACCTTTGATGGTATTTGAAGTATAAAAATTTGAGGAAATAAGTAAGTTGCTTCTAGCCATGGCTTTCATGTAGATAGTTATATCAACATTAAACTTTCTATTGATAATGCTAATGGTTATGTCTAGGAAGGTAAGCGAGGGAGTGCGTGAATTTTCCAATGGAATTCAAGAAGAACTTTGCCAAAAACAAAAGGATGGACATGGCATTTTGCTTTAGTTTAGATTTAACTTTCTTATGCTTCATGTTTTAGTTGCTCTTATTAAATGTAAACCTTTATTTATGTTCCTCAAATCTGTTGGAAAATAACAGATTTCACCAGCTGTATGGAATGCATGCCACGGACAACAGGTTTTCTATTAAAAAAAATAGTTCCGTCTATTGTTAAAAACTGACAACGTTATATTACAATCTTTCAAATTTATCTCTGCATTTCAGGGTTTTATGCTTATGCGCTGGTCCCCCAGGGTCTTGTTTTAGACTTTTCTTAGCTGGTTCAAATAAAGAATCGGGACTGAATACAATATGGCAACACTAAGCTGTAGTCCACAGCCTACAACAAGCTTAAGAAAAACAAAACAGAAATAAAACAGTTTTGAAAGCTGTTTAAAAAGCTTCCAGAAACGGCAGTTATTAGAAAGAAAAGCTGGGTAGCGGGGCTGTAAATATGCAAGAGTTCTGCCGCCTGGGAAACGCTTATACAACACGTAAAGCCCTGCAGATGCGCCTTTAGCACAGGGTTTGGGTTCCTTCGTAGCACTGGGACATAGTAGGCGCACAACGTGACATTCACTCTTCCCAAACTTCCGTCCCCTTTCCTCCCCAATGTGCCCAAGAACTCTCCAAATCAGGGTATGTTGTCCAAGGCGTAGCCTTTTTATTCACATCAAACCATGCAATTCACCACAAACCAATACGAGAGTAAACGTATCCTACTTGGATATATAAAATTATTCACAGCATCACACTTTATCGGCATCAACATGTCAAAGGCAGTGAGGAAATTAGGCACGACATTACACTTGAACTTGACCGTACACTTGAACTTGGCCGTCTAGGCCCACCAAGCACCCACTCTGCTGCGCACATTGTGCCAAAGTTATACAATAATGGGGTAGACCCGAAAGACCACTGGACCCGGGTAGCTTATGGTACAAAAGGATAATGTCACAGTGGAATACAATTACATATTATGCCGAACATAGGAAAGCATTATTACTTTAAACAAAATTTAAAAAAAATTAATTAAACACCACCATTTGAATCATTCACCAAAAATGGTTGTGATTTAATTTCATCACAGAGTTGCATAATAGCCAAATTATAAATGACATGTATCAATATCAAACATTTTATTCAAGTCTGGTGCAAAGAGGGAGAAGTGCATGGAGAAGGGGGTGTTGTGAAAGTGAAGTGCAAAAGGAAGGTAGTGTGCGTATGTGACATCAAAAATCAATATATACAACCTAACCACCCAGATGTCTGGCAATTATAGAATTGACAAAACATAACACAAGATTTCCGATGCAGATAATGAATCTCTGTCATCAGTGTCTGAACAAAAGAAACAACGTCAACGTTTCGACCCCTGAAATAAACAGCTGGTTTGATGCCTTGTGAATGGGGTCTTCCTCAGGACGGGGGTGTTTCAAAGTGTTTCAGGCTGAGAATTCGAACAGCTGGGCCTTGTGAGCTCTCAGATTGGTCCACAATTCTTCAAAAATTCAAGTAAAACGTCGAGGTTGATCAGTAACCTCTGACTGTAGGCTGCTGAATCATCGACTGAAAGCCAGCAGGCCCCAACGCGAAACAGTAAACAGTTGCACGACTTGAAATCCAGGGCACCGAATAGCGCACCGGCCCACCGGGGTACCTGAACACAGGCAGCTTCCCCAAGATTCTACTCAGTCCATACGTTGCGGGTTAGGGCAGTAGAGTCCAGGACCACCAGCCGGTCAGTCCCTTCTCCCCGCCTACCCTCTGCACACATCGATCCTACCACCTCCTGGGGTCCATCCAGTCGCTGAACCTCCATTGCTGTGCATCCCCCTTTGTTGTTAACTGTCAGTGCTCCGCGAGGCCTTGTCCTTCTGCCGGGTGGGTGGGTGGTCGACGTCATGCCCCTGCAGCTTCCAGAGGTCCAAGGGGACAAAGAGGTTGAAACCCCTGGGGCGCAGCATTAAATAACCCACCAGGAATTTCCTGTGCACCCCGATGACGTCACCTGACCCCTTCTTTGTCTAGCTCCCCTTCTTGACCCCGGTGGAGGCTCAGTCCCGTGGCACTACTAAGGGCGCCCCTCCCCTAGGCGTGGGGGGGTCGCCTGTTCAGAAGCTGGAAAACTGGCAGGTTTAGCAGATAAAATCAAAAGAACAAATCTAACCGCATTGCAGGGTGAGGACGGAGGGGTGCAACTAGAAATGGTTTAAAAAGTGGAAAAGCTACACTTGTGTCTCACTGAGGGCTTGGGTCCGGATTGAAGGCTTACAGCGCTGCCACTGACGGTATTTATAGCGCCACTAATTGGAACCATCGTTATAGGGATGCGATGCAATGGCAGCTTCACATAAAACCTTGTGAAACCCAGATTTGTACTAAATTAGCACGGAGAGGTAGGGAATTAGACAACGTCACAGTAAAGCAGGTGCTAACAATAAGCCCTTTCAAAGAATGGTTCAATGCATTAGTGTATGTGAGGTGTGCATTATGGTGTATGTATTGTTCTGGGGGTTGGGAGGCATGGGTATAGATCATGTAGGTAGTGTTGGGTGTGGAGGGTGTAGGTGGTAGTGTAGCCTCCGAGTGGTGGTGTAGGGTGTCAGCGATACACACTATTCGTCATATACACCCTACCCATCTCTGTTTGTTGTATAGCGGATCATGCTTTTCATATAAAAACTATAAAGCCTTCCAGTTCTGCTAAGCAACACCTAGTTATGGTTCCTGTTGCTAAATTCTAGTGACGCAATGCCACCAGTGAACGTGCACTGTACAAATTACTATTCGGCCATTCATCCATCGATTCTTCGTTCATTCATTTAAATATTTACGTAGAGTTTATGTGATATAGTGTGTAGGAAGTAGACTACAGTTGATGTGGAGTGTAGGTCGTGCAGGATGTAGGTGTGTGGCATAGATTCTGGTCTAAGTAGTGTGCAGGTGATAGTATAGGGTTTGGATAGCAGTGCAGGTGCATGTGTAGATTGCTCGGTGGTGGTATGTGGTGTAGCAGGTTATGATTTAGATAGTGTAGGTTGTGGGCAGCTGTAAGGTAGTGTTGCAGGTGGTGTTATGATGTAGGGTATAGGTAACGGTGTAGATGACTGTGTGGTGTCAAGTTGTCTGTCTAGTGTGTAGGTGCTGGCGGGTGTATTTAGTGGTGTACGGTGGTGCATGGCGTCGATCGTGGTGTAGTCAGTGGCTGAAAGGAGTGGACAACATAAACAACATAAACAGAGGTGGCGAAAGGGCAAATGGCAGGGGGTGCAGCTGTTTGCAGCAGGTCCCACTAGGGACACACACGGCCTACAGGAGTGAACAAGGGGAGTAAATGTGTTGAGGGGAGTGGTTGTCGATAAGACTGCAGGATGTAGGTGTGACATATGGTGGTGGTGTGGACTTAGGTGGTATGGGATGGGTGGATGTTGATGGTGCAGATGATGGTTTAGTGGCTATGTCGTGGTGTAACTGAGGGTGTAAAGTGGAAGTGGTCCTTTAGGTTACAGCAAATGATGTAGGATGTGCAGGGGATAGGTGGTGTAGGTGGTGAACAGTGCGATGGAAAGAGTAGATACTGACGTAGGGCTCATAGGCTCAGCAGTAAGGAGAAAAATGTAGGTGAGGGTTTATGGTGTAGGGAGGAGTGGTGCAGGTTACAGATGGTAGTGTAAGATATAGGGGCAGATTTACAAGCCCCTTGCGTCACTTTTAACATGTAAAAAATGTCGCAAAAGTGGCGCAAGGGGCTTGTAAATCTGCCCCTTAGTGTGTAAGTAGTGTATAATGTAGGCGAATCATGAAGTAAATATAGATGTATGGTTATTGTGGTAGTGTAAGGACTAGGTGGTCAAATAGGGTGCACGTGGCGATAAAGATTGCGTTGTAGAGTTGCAGGTCTGGCATAGGTCATAATGTAGGTGGTGGTGTAGGATTTTGGTTGTTGTGAAGAATGTTGCTGGTGTAGGATGTAGGTGGTGTAAAGAGTATAAGCACAATGCTTTAGGGTGTTAGTGGTGGTGTAGTGTGTGCCTTACTGTAAAATCGACTTTTTCTATAAGAACCCCACTTTCCACCCACCATACACCCCTCCACAGTGTTGCACTAGGTAGTAGCTACGCTTGATTGGTGACATATGTGGTTTAAATGTACAATTTTCCCAGCGCACTCTGGGTTCCAAATTGTACCCTGGTGAAGTGCAGATATGCCTGCGGTGTCCTGCGTGTTTTTTTTTTCCCTGACCAGCTCACTCCATCATGAGTGAGACTAGGCTCCGGGGCAGGAACCGCTGGCTCTAGAAGGCAGGCTGGAGGGAAGCGCCCAGCTGGAAATGTCCTCAGAGCGAAGGCGAAGATGGAAAAAGGTTTAAGCTGAAAACCGCAATATCCTGCCTCGCTCACTGCAGGCGCAGCACGGAAACTAGACGGGTGACTGGGGAAATGAACCCCACCGTGAGCACCACCTCAGATGGAGCCTTTCACACGAATATGAAGCGGAACCGGTGATATTTTTTTTCTAGGACGCTTCTTGTTTAAAGAAGGAGTATGTATGATGGATGAGAGGCAGATGGAAGCAGAAAAGAAAAAAAAAAAACGGTCACATTTCTGGAGGGTCCTCTGGACAAGCCTGGGTTGGGTGTACGACTTTCAGCGGAACAAACTTTATCTTACGAAATTTTGTGGTACTTTACTAAGGATTTAAGTGGGAGCTTGCATGGTTAAAAGCTAGGCAAAACATTGCGGGGCAGATTTACAAGCCCCTTGCGCCACTTTTGCGTCACTTTTCCCATGTTAAAAGTGACGCAAAAGTGGCGCAAGGGGCTTGTAAATCTGCCCCTGCGTCTATTAACTTACCATTATAAAATGCTATGGATGCAGCGCAACATTGTGCAGCTCTGTGCCAGCAGCACGCGCACAAGCCTTAGAAAATCTAGGCCTTTGCTTCACGCGCTCACATGGAGCACCGGACACGCCTCATTCAGGCGCACGCGTTATCCGCAGACTGCCACACAAGCAAAATACAATTATCTCCTTCAAAATAAAAATATGACAACCAGCTGTAAAAAGTAAACTGCTTATCGAGTTTGAAGACTGAAAACGATAGATGACTGACATCAGTGCTAATTCATTCCAATTTTTGTCCCTCCAATATTCTTCCCATACACCCAGAGTACAGCACTTCATTCTACTGCACGCCGGATACAGGGGTCTTGCTTCGAACGAACAAGGAGAATCTTCGTTCCAGAGGCTGAGAAAATATAGATCCAGAAACCTGTTGCCTTTCGGTTTTCCTTTCCAATGAGCTCAGATATTGCTTCATATCCCAAAAGTCATTGTACTGGTCCTTTATCTGGCTGTTTCTCTCATACCTTGAGAAACACACTAGAAATGTGTGTGGGATGGTCGTTTCCAAGGAAGGATGCCTGTGGGAGACTTTGCAGAGGCGCAACTAGAGTGACATTTCGGGGGGCGGCTAATAAAAATTTCGGGGCGGGGGGGCTAATTCTTCAAGCAATCGACAGAGTGAAGATGCAGGGGCTCTAAGAAGGGGTGAAAGAATAACAAAGCCTCGTTAACAAGTAAATGGTCTTTTAAAGATCTGTGAAGTACTCAGGTGCGGCTGTGTGAGTGCCCGGGAAGCTGTCTCAGCCCGGGCTGACCCACACAATGGGGGAGGGGAGGCGGGGGGATGGGGAGGCTGAAGCCCTTTGAGCCCAATGGGCGTTGCACGCCTGAGACTTTGGATGATCCCCTGAACAATGTCGCCGCTCATAGCAGGCGTGGGTGCCCTGGAAGAAAGAATAGGAGGGCAACAAGCATCTATTCTCCACCCTCCCTGCATCTCCCTTAGACCTCCCAGCTTCCACCATTGCTTAGTTTGTAAAAGGATGAGTGCCGGTGCCCAAAGCTCTATGCAGAAGACGGTGGCCTGTGCTATTAAATGTCGGTGCACCCAGTCTTGATTCCACCTCAGGCCTCTTTAATCCACCATTAGACTCACCCTGCCCCTTTATCTCTCTATTGGAGGTTGCTCCTTTTTCCCTTTGAAGGTTTTTCTGGCTTTATCTTCCTCCTTCTTTCCCCTGTGTTTGGTTTTCCCTTTCTAGCTCTCAGTTAATATCTGATGAGGAAAAATAAGTGCTAGTGGCGGGCCCTACCACCAACCACCGACTCAAATAAAGCACTGCTTCCTACCATTCCAGTAAACTTTAAGCCCAAATTGCTTGGCAAAAGAAGAAAAAGATGGCATCAGGCATCAATCAATCAGTAGATTTGTAGAGTGCTTCTTGTCACCCGTGAGGGTATCTAGGCGCTGGCAGGGTCCAAATAGCCAAATAGCCAGGTCTTCAAAGACTTTCGGAACTCTGAAAGAGATGGGGAGGTCCATAGATAAAGGGTAGCTCGTTCCATGTCTTTGCTGCCAGGTAGGAGAAGGAGCAACCTCTGCATCTTCTACGTTGGATGCGGGGGGTGATGATTAGTGAAAAGGACATGGAGCGGAGGTGTCTGGCGGGCTGATGGAAGTTCAGGTGGTGGTTCAAGTAGGCGGTCCGCAGTTGTGTAGGGCCTGTTATGCATGGGTCAGGAGCTTGAACTGGCATCTTTTGTGTACAGGGAGCCAGTGGAGTTCTGTGAGGTAGGGTGTGATGTGGGATCATCTAGGGCAGAGGCAGCGCCTCCACTATGGCAGAGGAGCATCGCCCCCCAAAAAAGTCAGGAAAGGAAAAATAATGACACACATGTCGTTTTATATCTCCTTTCCTGCTGAGTCTTGGGGCGGGGCCTGGGGGGTGACGGCACTGAGGGGTGTGGTAGTGCACTCCTTTCACTGCACATGATGGTTTGGCCGGCCGCCTCAGGCTGGGCAAACCATCATGCGCAGTGAACCTTCCTCCATGCTGCATTGCTGGGGTTGGAGAGAGCAGGCACAGACTCCCAGTCTGTCCTGGAGTGCCAATCGAGGGCGCTCAGGCCAATCCTGAAGCTTCTCTCATGTGAAAGCAGCTTCAGAATTAGCCGCAGGGCATTCTGGGAGCCTGTGCCTCTCTGAAGCAGCGGAGCAGAGGAGCGCAATGCGGAACGTGGCTGGCTTAAGGTAAGTTTTTTTATTATTATTTTTAATTTGCCCCCCTTTGCAACCTCTATTCCCCTCCTCACCCCCCATCCCGCCCCACCATTCGTCCCAAACACGGGCTGCTACTGATCTAGGGAGATCCAGGATGCCTCTGGCTGCGGAGTTCTGTATGGTCTGCAGTCGTTGGAGAAGATGAGTTCTGAGGGCCACCAGGATGCTTCCCATGGGGAATATTTGTTTCCAAAAATCAGTACCTCTGTCTTGTCCGATCTGAGCTTCAAGCAGTTGTCCTTCATGCAATTGGTGTCAATTGTCATGCAGTTGTGGAAATTAGTCTTGGTGTTGTCTTCGGTGAGAGAGAGGATGAGTTGTGTGTTGTCGGCGTAAGATATGATGTTGCGTCTGTGGGTTTTGGCGATGCTGGCCAGAGGTGTCATATAAGTGTTGAAGAGGGTGGGGCTAGCGAGGATCCTTGGGGTACTCCTCAGATGATTTCCTTGGGTTTGGAGGTGAAGGGGGAAAGGTTGACTTTTTGCGTTCTCCCGGTGAGGAAAGAGGCAATCGTTCTGATAGTGGCTCCTTGGATGCCTATGTTGTGCAGCCTTGTGATGTGTGTGTGGTGGGATACTGTATTGAAGGCAGCCGAGAGGTCTAGGAGGATCAGAGCCGCAGTCTCTCCTTGGTTGAGTAGGGCTTAGGTGTTGTTGGTAGCCAAAATGAGGGCTGTCTCGGTGCTGTGGTTGCTGAGGAATCCAGATTGGAAGGAGTCGATTAGGAGGTTCCATTCCAGATGGGAGGAGAGTTGTTGGTTTTTAGCCTTTTCTTATACTTTGGCTGGGAACGGTAACGGGAAGATTGGTCAGTAGTTGTTGAGTTTGCTGGGGTCTGCCGATGGTTTCTTTTGTAGGGAGTTGGCTTCTGCGTGCTTCCAGTCCTGGGGGAAGGTGGTCGTGGCAATTAAGATGTTGAACATGGTGGTGAGTACCTGGCTGATTCTGACTTCGCCTAGGTTGAAGATGTGGTGAGGGCATGGGTCGGTTGGGGCCCCTGAGTGGACCGAGTTCATGGTGAAGGCGATGCCCTGTGAGGCGAGCTAGGTCCATTTGGTTAGTTGGATGTCTGTAGTGGTAGCGGGGCCTTTGTGTTGCTTTAGGAAATCGGTGGCCTTGGGATCGGGGTTGAAGTTTCTGTGGATGTTGGCGATCTTGTTTTGGAAGAAGTTTGCAAGGTTGGCACAGAGTTCCTGTGAGCAGGTAATGTTGTTTGTTGCAGCTGAGGGGTTGGAGAACTCTTTGACGATGTTGACGAGTTCTTTGCTGTTACTGGAGGTTGTTTCGATGCGTGAGGCTAAGGCCTTTTTCTTCGATTCTCTCAACTGTCTGTGGTAGGGCTGTTTTGAAGGTGGTCTTGTTGGTTGTGTCCTTGCTGGTAGGCCATCTCCTTTCCAGTTGTTTACAGCGTCGTTTAGCATTTCTGAGTTCTTCAGTATATCAGCTGGCCTGCTTGGTGGACCTTCTGTAGATGTTGTTGCTGATTGGAGCAACGCTGACGGCACAGTTTGTGATCTAATTGTTGAAGGTTCTGATGTTGTGGTCTAGGTTGTTGGAGGAGATGGGGTGAGTGGTGTTCCATGTGTCCTTTGAGACTTTGCTCCAGCTGCGGTGGGGGGCGTTGGACAGACTGGGGCAGAGATCTGTGAGCTGGTGATGTTGAAGTAGAGTTCGATGTTGTTCATGCTGTTGAGGAGAATAGTAGTGTTGATATCATTGTGCTCGTCGAGATGGAAGTTGAGGTCACTGAGGAAAATATAGTTGTGGAATTCTATGGCGAGGGGGGCGATGAAGTCAAGTGAAGTTGAAGAAGGCTGAACTTGGTCCTGGAGGATGGTAGGGGAGGGTGCCCCTGATGGTGGTTTTGATGTCTATTTGGAGTCGGAAGTTGAGGTGTTCCATGGCCGGGGTGATGTTGTGATTTGTGGTGGTGTATTGGATAGATTCCTTGTATATGAAAGCGATCCCTCCACTAGGCTTGTTGATGCGGTCACGGTGGGTGATCTTATATCCATCAAGTATTGCGGTGGCGATGTCGGGTGCGGAAGTGGGGTTGAGTCAGGTCTCAATGAGGAAAAGGACGTTGGGTGTGAGGGTGGAAATGAGGGCCAAAATCTTGGTGGTTTGTTTGCATAGTGAGCGTATGTTGAGAAGGGTGCATGCAAATTGGTGTTTTTGTTCAAGTGGTGTCTGTGGTGTGTTTGGGGTGGGGCTGGTCAGTGGGCTGGTGTGTGTGCTGTGGTAGGTGAAGTGGCAGTTGGGGCAGAGGAAAGGTCCTACCACGGAGCATGGGTTGGCGCAGTGGCAGTGTTTGTTGCAGCACCAAGGATCGAGGGTGTAGAGCTCGGCAATGGTGTATTTGCTCGAGGCGGGAGGGCCAGGGGTCGTGGCTCTGGGCACGGTTCATGCACAGACGGGCGCAGACAGGCTTGCACCCGCTGCGTGCATCTGCTGCACAGTTGTGCTGCGATCTGCATTAAGTAGGTCCTGGCTTCTGTTGGCGGGGAGAATGGTGAGCGGGAAAACCCAGGCGTGAAAACCCAGGTAGCGGCGGTGTCATTGGATCAGGCTGTAACAAGCAGGAATTGGAGGCCACAGGCAAGTGGCAAACTGGGTGATCCTCCTATCATTCTGTATTTCGTGTTATGACCCATAGTGGCACTTTATATACAGCTTGAGTAAATCTGCTCCTTCCCATCAAAGAATGTCCTGATAGCTAATAGGCTATAATCTACTTAGCCACATCCTCTTGAGCTGACCGGGTTTCTCAATTGGTGGTAGTGAACTCTGCCCCTCCTCTGACTTCGCCTTCTAGAAAAACTCACCCCTCCTCCCTCTTCCTTTGTGCTAGCAACATTGTAGATGTGGGACATACTGAACTGGTAACTTGAATTCATGAGTATGCTGCTGGTCCATCTGCAGCCTGAGTGTGGATCCGTCCTGGCAGTGGTCTTTCGGAGTAAGAGATTTGGCTTCCATTTGGCTACCATGCCTACTGCTGGAGATGAATAAGTGCTATCCACCGATCAAGCTGTCTGTAGAACAAGAACAACAGGATCACCAGAAAGTGCACCCTGTTACACCCAAGTAACCCACTAATTACTCAAATCAGATTTTGCAATAAATACCATTTTACCTTTTTTTCCTCAGTGACACCAAGGACCTCAAACATTACTAACTCCCAAAACATTCAGATAGACTAATTTGTGATGATGTTTTTGATTTTAGTCGTGAGGGTGGGTAATTGCTTGGAGATGGACCAAATCAACATTTTCACCCAACTAAAGTATCAGGAGTCATGCACAAAGAGAGAATAATGGCCTATCATAGATATGCTCTTGGTTATCAGTTGCAATCCAGCCAGTTATCATGATCGACCTAAACTCACAAAACTACAGCTCCATAAGTTAAAAAACTTCCCCATTGAGATTCTCAAACAATTCCACATCACACTAGTAATCTCCAGTGCTTAATTTGAGTTGGAGGTTTCTGGTGCTCAGCACCGGCACTTAATTGTCAACACTGAGGCATGTACCAGTCTGCCACAAGGTGGCACTGTTACAAATGACTATTGACTGCTGCTCTAGCCTTTCTTAAGCTTTGGGGGCCTAGAGTAGGCTGATTTGTCACACTTGTAAGAGTGTGATGATTAGTAATTGTGTTGGTACTGCCATTAACAGCGCTGGCAGGGGCAGTGTGTGTTGCAAGCTGCAGGGGCCTCAGAAAGAGGGCCCTGGCACTTCTTTTGTTTACAAATTAGGCACTGGTAATCTCAATCAAAGCAACAACCAATGTCAACACAGTCCTGAATGCACTCAACAGTACTCTGAAATCCAACGTGGGCACACATGCCCCAACGAAGCTCGGCTCCACCTAACCAGCTCTCCCCACTCTTTTTGCATTAGTTTTAGGACTCCGTCTGAGAATTACTTTGCATATTCAGGAAAGCATGATGTATTGGCAGGCCAAATCCTTGGATGAGATTTTGACCTGTGCAAAGTACTGCAATGATTGTTGCATTTCTAAAAAGAAATCAACGAATGAGAAATTGATGGTGTCTCATATCGGGTTCTTTTAGACAGGTGGGGGGGGGGGGAGGATGTGGCGTAACAGCCAGCGCTGCCAACTTTAGAGCCGGGGAACCAGGTTTGAGTCTCATTGTCGTTTCAACATCCTGTGATTTTGGTCAAATCACTAAATCTCCCTGTGCCTAGAAAAAATTAATGTGTCCTTGTATAATGTAACTGGTACTCATTTAAAGCGCTCCAATTCCTTTGTGTTGAGTTCGTGCTATATAAAACTGCAAAAAAAAAGGTAATTTTAAAAACACCTAATTTTGGAGCTAGTGTTCAAAATGTTAAGCAAACACAAGGAGATGATGGACGGAGCACTGAAACTTTTGAGACACTCACCCCCAGTCACAGATCTGGGTTGAATCCATCATCGTTCTTTAGCTCACTTCGCCACCCCAGTTCAGAGCCAGCCATATGCCAATCAGTCTTGACCCTGTGTCTCATGGGAACAGTCCAGCCCGAACTGCCAAGCCAGGTTTTCCCTGGACCAGAAACAAGCATCCTGGGACTGGTTTTGGGGTAACACCCCTTATTAGCCAGGCTAGCTTGAATCCAGTGGCAAAGTGAGCAAGGGACCTACGTCTGGGCTTTCCCTGCCGACTTAGGTCGAACAAAGCAAACACAAGGAGATGATGGAGGGAGTGCTGAAACTTTTCAGACACTCACCCCCAGTCACAGATCTGTGTTGAATCCATCATCGTTCTTTAGCTCACTTCGCCACCCCAGTTCAGACCCAGACATATGCAGATCAGTCTTGACCCTGTGCCTCATGGAAACAGTCCAGCCCGAACTGCTGAGCCATGTCTTCCCTGGACCGGAAACAAGCATCCTGGGAATGGTTTGGGGGTGAAACCCCTCATCAGCCAGGCTAGCTTGAATCCAGGGGCAAAGGGAGCAAGGGACCCACGTCTCGGCGTACCCTGCCAACTTAGGGAGAACCAAGCAAAAACAAGGAAATGATGGATGGAGCACTGAAACTTTTGAGACACTCACCCCCAGTCACAGATTTGGTTTGAATCCATCATCGTTCTTTAGCTCATTGTGCCATCCCAGTTCAGACCCAGCCATATGCAAATCAGTCTTGACCCTGTGCCTCATGGGAACCGTCCAGCCCGAACTGCCAAGCCGGGTCTTCCCTGGACCGGACACAAGCATCCTGGGACGGGTTTCGGGGTAACACCCCTCATCAGTGAGGCTAGCTTGAAACCATTGGCAAAGTGAGCAAGGGATGAGAAATGGCCCTTGCCACATCTGTGGGAAAAAGGGGCACTGGAAACAGGATTGTAAATTTAGTCCAAATACATTTCAAAATGAGTCGCAAATGGCTCCTCAAATTTAGCAGAAAATGAATCAGATGGCACAGAATGGGATGACACATTCAGTACTCCTGATAGAGTAATGGAACTGAAGTTTTGAATAATCTTTTACTTTTTTTTGTTGCTTTTTTCCATCTGAGACCACTAATTCACCAGAGATACCATGTTCAGAGTGAGGTCTTTGTTCGCTGGCTTGTCCGTGATAACATATCTTCAACTAAATGAGCCCATCCTTAGTGGCTTGTTCCTGGATGGAGCGTCTTCTCTGTCGTCTGGAGCTCCTCTGTTAATGAACACTCCCTCTGCATCTGTTTGTGCTATTCTTGTGTTCTACAGTCAATTCCATGTAGCCTCGGGGGACTCTAGGAATTAAGTTTTACTATCAAATGCTACTATCAGTCTTGCTGGGTACAACATGGCAATTTGAATATCATGCTTACGTAGCCATTGTTTGACCACCACAAAAGCGCAGTGCTGCAGCTGTACCAATGCCATATAGTCGGAAAATGTGAACATTGCTGGCTTTAAGGCTCTGCGACACGGTGCAGCTGCACTTGTTGCTGAGCTCGGAGGGGCACTGTGTTCAGACTTTAGAAATAACTTATGGGTTTAAAAGCACCTGCTGCAGATTTTCTTGTGTGTCCACCAGTTTTCAGGCAACAATAAAAGTGTCAAGATAACTTTGATGATTAATGTTCCTGCTGGAGAGAGATCAGAGTTTTGTCCAGTGGCAGTTTTGACTTATCATAGAGTAGCTCAGAAGGTTAATACGCCTGCTGCAAAGAACATCTACTATGCAGATCAGAGAACTGTATTTTATGTGGCTAGCTCAGTGGATTACTGCTTTTCTCACAGAGATCCTTTTGTTACTTGCAATTCATAAGTTACAATCCTAATATAGAACAGTAACTTAAAAACTGTCATCAAAGAGCTGCAAAGAAACTACATGGTATAGGTTTGAAGTTTATGTTTTTCCCCCAGTCTTTTATTATCCTAGTGTTGCTAAAAAGGGTTTGTTTGGGTAGAAATTCATTCTAATTTGTATCACCACCCGTACCACTGTAGTAAGTTTTAAATCCTGAGATTGTGCTTCTACAGACCAAACACTCTCAAAATATACTACCTACTGTTAATTGCTCCCTTTGTGTGGGGAGAGTCGCCACTGTGCCAGGCTACCTGTGCGCAGTTACTGGGCTGTGCACGACAGGAGTCCCACATGCGCAGCCCTCACAGATGTGCACATGCGTGTGCACATGTGTTCACGTGTGAACAGCCAAGTGCCCCTTACCCTTGCTGCGTCACTGCGGCTTTATCTTAAAAGGCAGACCCTAGGGTAAACACAAGCAGTGCATTTACTGTAGGTGTACTGTGGGTGAATCACCAGTTGTGAGGCTCACCCAAAATGAAAAGGTAAAAAAACAGGTGATCAAAAAGTGAAAACTTTTGATGGGCAGTACCCATCGCTTAACAGTACTTCTAATTGCTTTATACTAGTTTCTTTGTTTAAGCTTTGCTGCTCAAAGCCACAGCTACCCAGGGTTGAACTAGAGGTTTTACAAACGAGCATGACTGAACCAAAGATGGTTTTCTGAGTGTATAGCATGGTGAGGTCACACAAACACACCATATAATACACCCCAATCTTCACATTAAAAGAAATGAAATTAATGTGAGAGAGGCGCTAGGGAGAGATGGGAGGCACTGTTGGTGGGTGGTAGTGAGGCAATCCATAGCGAAGAAGATCATTGGGGGATGGGGCACCAAAAAGATTGTTGCGCCGTATGCCACCAGTGATTAAGCCGGCCCTGGATGTGAACCTTGGAGTTTTCATGATTCCATGGGCCATGTTCCCCTGAGATTTTTACTATGTGGTCACAGTCTTGGTAGTAAAGCAATTATTGGCCTAGGCGGTGCCAAAGCTACCGGTCTTCACTTGGGTACCCGGTGTGCCCCTACTGTAGTGTAGTTCCTATTTCCCTAATAGGCTCTGCGCATTGGAATAATATACCCTATAGGTTTGACATAGGACTGAGGTCAGTATGTCCCTATCGAGTATATTAAACTTAATTACTTTGTGCCAGCTAACTCAGAGGCCACTAGAAACTCCTTGCGAACAAGAAGGGAGTAGTTTCTGGTAACCGCATAAACATGACAACTTTGTTTCCCTTTAGAATCGGAACACTCTCAGAATCGTGGAAACAATAGATAACAGTTTCACTCAGCTAGTCGTGCATGCTTAGTTTCCTCAGAGTTACACAGAAAGAATAGACGGGCGTTTCAATAAAAGGATTTATTGAACAGTCTTGTTTCTCGTGTAAGAGATATGAGCTGTTATGATCACAAGACAGTATGCAAGATATATAATGTACAGCGTAAGCAGTAGAAAGAAATAATACTGCGCTAGCATTATCTTTTAGCATATATTCACATACATAAATAACATGAGCTAAAAAAATGCGAGTACTCATACGATGCTTCTCTAAGCTAGTTCTACCCCAATGTACCTAACCTAGTCTAGGTGTAGGGCAAGGTAAGAAGTAGGTGAAGTATTCTCTAGTATGGTATACTAAGAGTATGTTAAGTCTAGTATGCCAAGAGTCCCTCTAGGTTCTAGTCAGCTCTATACCTTGAAAATGAGAGAGGTGGGAATCTCCTGCCGGATCTCAAACTCTAACACCCCGCGAAGGGAGTCAGAACACTGGAAGCTGGATTCTCTGCGAGCAGGGATGACAGCATCTTCTCAGTGCGTCAGGCCGGGATACAGGCTCCTCTGAAGTCGAGGTCTCCTCTAACTTGCTTGGGCAAGGGAAGGTATATTTATACCTGGTAGGTGCCTTGGAATGTTAGCATTGACGTGAAGTCGGACAAAGGACGACGTCAGGAATGAACCCTTAAGGAATAGTGGTTCATGCATAATAGATGAGTTCTTGGAGAAATCAATAATCCTGTGCTGGGCTTATGGTTTGGTTTCTAAGAACTCGTTGTGACGTTAGGGTGGCCTAAATAAGGACTGGGATTCTATGCCTATATAAGGGCAATGCGAATTGTGCCTATATAAGGACATGTTTCAGGAAAACCTATATACGGACACCTAAAGCGGAATACAACACCCACTCCACTTTCGAATGAACGATAATACTAAATGCTAAACATTAAACTTGAGTACCACATATTGCTAAAAACATTTCTAAAAGCATTTTAAAAGAAGTTTTTAAAAGAACTGTTGCTAAAACATGTAATGCAATATGTACTGTACATTTTGAAGCATTTTTTCATTCTAAGCATATATTGGAAATAAATGCAACAGGAATGAATAAACAGAAATATATACATATGATGAAATGGTTGACAAGTTTTCAAAAATCAAAGCCATTGCATATCATGGTATTAAATGAAATTTTAGACAAATAAGGTGACATTGTGCCACTGGAAGTATTCAAAGAAGTCCGTTTTATATGAATAGTTCTACTGTAAGCAGATTGAGTTCGCCATGTATTTTCAAAAAATAAAGAAAGAAAAAGAAAAAGTTCAATTTTAGGAAGAGTTCCAAGTTTTGAAAATATGAAGGCCAAATTCATTGCTTCCCTGGTACACTGTGAGCCGAATCAAAGTCAGTGTATGGGTCTGGTGTAAACATGAAATCATCTATTTCTGTAGACAAAATATCGTCTACCGATGTTGGTGACATTTGGAACACATCGTTCAGAAGGTTAATTCCACAGAGATGAGAAACATCGCCTTCAGCAGAAGATGCTGCAGCAATGTTCGCGTCCGTTGTTACCTGTGTGCCTGTTGATCCATCTCGTACCTCAGCAGCAGCAGGAAGCGTCTGTGAGATCTCAATGAATGCCGTCATCAGGATTGGTAGCCTCTGGGGACAACACAGAGCATGGGCCGTTACCGGGTCCAGCAGAGTATCGATATCCGTTGGCATGACTGATGGGAGTGTTAGACAGGTGTCTAGCACGCATTCTTCACCGCAAAGCAGGCAGCGTAGAACAGGTAAGATGCAATCTTGCCAGATTGGTCTGAATGACAGGAACCATGTTGTATTAAGTTCCCATAGACGAGGCATGCCCAAAAGCTGCACTATGCGCTCACGGCACTTCCGTTCTAGGAGAGCTTTCTCCACATCGCTCGGAGTGATGTTGGTGGATAGGCTTGCCATAGCGTAATAGTAGAAATAGGAACAGGATTCCTGTAACAAGTGCTAGAATTAAAGGCACACCACCAAACACAGAATGTGCAAAGTTTGGGATGATTCCGAGGACTGCCTGGAAGGGTGCTAACAGTCCTGAGCAGATGGTCTTAAATACATGTACAATACCGCTCGTATCAGACATGTTAAAGATACGTCCCATCATTTCTGCGAAATGTATAGGGCAGTTTGTACGAATTAAAGCCTGTATCTCAGCCGAAGTCCTTGCAATTTGTAAATCATAGATTTCTTTGGCCGAGGTCAGAGGCACGGTCTGTTGCAAAAGCATGGCTTTCATTCTGCTTAAAGTATCAAAACGTATAAAAGAAACATTCAATGAAGGCCATAGAGGCGACTCCCTGACTGTGTCTATTGGGGGGAACAATACTTGCATACAGCAAGTAACCCTGGAGTTGACCGTTACCAGATATGGGATGCCTGGCAACATGCCACAGCAACTCTGATCATTCAACATGAGGTAACTCCCGTTAGAAAGTTGGCCAAACATTGGATTAATCACAGTAGCCGGTGTACCCTGCTGGTGGCAGGATACATTTGCCACAGAACCATTACAAGCCCCGTGTAAAGAAATATCCTGACATATGAGTGAACCGCTTAATGCCTTTTCACAGTTTGTACCGCTTAGAAACACTTCACGATCCCCACTCCAACATTTGTATTCGTAAGGTAAATCCCAGGATGTCTTAATGTATTCTTTACCCAACCTTTCATATTTGCCTGCTTGCATTTGTTTGAGGCAATACTGAAACTGAAAAGTAGTGACAGGCAGAGTGATTTTGCCATGGATAAGCCATTCTGTAGCTGGTTTTTCTGCTACTGTAAATGGTAATTTTTCCAGTTTTTCAATGCTCAGCACTGTATACTTTGCTCATCTTTGTGCCAGTTCTATCTGTTTATCAGTTAGATTGTATTCTGCAAACAGAGCCGACGTGTTGATAAAAGCCAAGGCACATAGCCCGCACACAAAGATTGCAGCGTCCATCCTAATAACATAATAGAACATAACTGAGATTGGCCTTGTTGTAACATGGCTAAATCTTGTTCCAGTATGTCAATAGCAGAGGATACAATGTTGTCCAATGAATAAATTCTGGATGACAAAGTTGTTAACACATTGTCGACCACAGAGAGAGTTTTCTCTAAGTTAATACGATCAAGTTCACGTATTCGTTCTGCGGCCTCTGCCTGTGAAACCTTCCATACTTCATTATAAGCAGCATAAATGCCGGCATATATGAAACGTTTTTGACGCGGTTTTCTTGGTCCTAGCAAGAATTCCCTAAGGTCTGCGTCTTCTTTAAGTAAAGATAAGTGTTGTTTCACATCTTCAAGTGTAGATTTTTGTAGCCAGTCGAGGCACAATTTTCCTACACTGTATGTTGTTACTACCCCCGGATGTTGTCTTTGAACGTATCGTGGGTCTGGCCTATGGATAGTAAAGCCCTGTCTTCTATTCAGGAATCTTTCTTGACAGATGTTTGTGTCTGTAGGCCAGAGTAACCAGTTTTTCCAATCAGGATCTGTTCTGTTGGTTTGTAATATTGTGTCAACTGTAACCGCTCCCTGTGTAGTGTTATTAGTTGCAGGTGTTGGTACAGAAGGTGTTTTCATGTCTTTGATCTTAGCTAAACCAAGGCAAGACGTTTGTTGCACAGTGTCATTCAAAAACATTATTTGCTGAGGGATGATACATGCTCTAAACAAAGCTTCTATACCCTGCACTTGCCAATCTTTAGAACCCCAGACAGATTTCGTGTCTATTGTGTCTTTCCACAAGTCAAATCCATGTCTAGACAGCTGGGTAATAAAGGCTGCAGAGTAAATCTATTTTGTACTAGTTAACATAACTTTCTGTCCTGTTTTGTTTACATTTTTATAGTAAAATGTTTCTGGATCAGATGTATTGTATCCTGAAAAATATGGAAACTTTTTGGCAAACGTTTTTGAACTACCCTTTGGTGGTGTAGGACAATGTTCCCATTGGTTAAACATAAACACATTTCTAGGTGTTGCAGATTTATGCAAGAAATGATGACCATAGTAGTTGTAACAATAAAGCTGCTCATAGTCTGATGAACCCTCTAAGTATTCATTGTTAGAGAATGCAGCAGACCTTTCTAGATCAGACATCATATCATTTACTGTCCCAAAGTCCCAATCATCAGAATAGGTACTGGAGGTAATAAAATCACTTAGTGACATTTTAAATAAATGTGGAATGTTCAAAAGTTCCGTAGGGCCGAAGATATCGAAATCGATTTTGTCCCACACTATACCATCCTGTATAGGAAAGGGCTGTGATGTTCACTACTGACAAGTCTCTAGCTTCACGATGGAATGTTTTGTGTGGTTTCAAAAGTAAGTTCACATTTTTACTTTCAGTGTCCAAACGGATGTATCTGCCATTTATAAGCACGCTGATAGTCATAACCAAAGCTAACCAAAGCAGAAAGAAAAATATTCCAGAAATAACCCACAGTTCAATTCATGGTGAAACCAGATAAGTCTTTTTCAGAAAATGAAAAAAGTCTTGTACTTGTTTGAAAGTTTTTAAGGCTGGCGTCGTTCCAGGTTCACTCGGATCCTCAGAAAACGTATCAAAGTTAATGAAATAGCCAGAAGCAGTTCTGTCAATTGTTGGAATTGCATCAGGATTTGTAGAAATCGCTGGAAACAGTTGATCACTTGTTACGTTGGTGTAGACAGGTGTATCTGGATGAACTGCTACTTGAGTTTCAAGAGGGACGAGTTCCATAGCATTGTTGCTTAGTCCTTCATCTGTTACTGCTGAATTCTCGATGGTTATGAGTCTTTCAGTCTGAACCTCTTGGATAGTAGCGAGAGGAGTGCATCTGCTACTAGGTCGGAGTCCACGAGGCCTACTATTTAGTATCGGCCACATACTGTGGTTTGATGAGGTCGATTGACACAAATCTTTTCTCCTTTTTTCCAGCAAGGGGTGGCAGAAGTACTGTTCTTGTTCCGTGTATGGCTAGGACAGGTACTGGTTGTCTGTAAGAAGGTCCAAATTCCTTCTTGTCCGCAATCTTCTCTCTGACTAGATCCCCAACTTTTGGGATCCAGACAGGGCTTGCTGGGACTGCCGGTTTTTCCCCAGTGGTGGTTGGCTTCAGGAACACGTTGCTTTGTTTCGATCTTAGTTCATTTAGATCCTGTAAAACAGCCAAACGATCTTTGATATCAAAGGGTTTATTTTCCACCACTGTGCCTTTACATTCGAGATCAGGAACCCACATTCTTGTCCCAAATAGGACCTCATATGGAGTGACCCCCTAGAGAACTTCTTGGCAAATTATTTAATGAGCGTTGGACCCCATAAAGATGTTTGACCCACCCATCACCCGAACCTAATACTCTAGCTGTTATAGACTGCTTTATGTCCTGGTTTTTCCTTTCCACAGAGAATTTCCCTCAGGATGAAACGGAGAGGAGTACCGCAATGCTACGCCCAAACTGGCCATGGCTTCTTTGTAAGCCCGAGAGCTAAACGCAGGGCCCTGGTCAGAATGTAGTGTGCCAATTGCGTATGTGCCAATAAAGACTTGCAAATCTTTTATAACAGTTCGAGCGTCAGCCGAGCGCTGGTGCCATATCCATAGGAACCTTGACTTAGTATTTGTGGGATTGCATTTGTCCATAAGTATGCATGCGCATAGATAGTCTAATGCTGTCTAACAATGGTGTCTGTACTGGGCAGGCTACTTCGTAGCATGGTGTCTGGTGGCGTTCTGCATCACACTGTTTATTGCAGTCTATGCAGTCATCGATGAAGATGTGAATCTGTGTATTCATTCCAGGCCACCAGTACATCTCTTTTAATGTTAATATTGTTTTAGAGATCCCTTGATGTGACAGACCCTCCCCCAGATGTGCTTCATAAATCAAAGCTGCTCTACGTTCCATGTTTTGAATTACCCTATCCCCCACTCCAGGGATTCGAGCAAAAGGAACGTTGGTTGCATCAATTACATAAGAGTACTTGAGTGGAAATTTCTTTGGTAACGCTGCACTACTGCCTTTGCTTGAAGCATTGACAGCCAACAATATCTCACTGTCTATTCTCGTTTTGAACGAGTGATCGCAGCTATGGAAGCCGTCTGAACAGCCCCCTTTGCGGCTTCATCAGCCAATGAATTCCCTGCAACGTGAACACCATCACGTTGATGACTCAGCGTGTGTATCACATGAGCCTTTTTGTAGTACGTTTCTCAACTGAACTACTTGTTCCCAAAGCGTTTTATGCTTTATTGTGCCACCTTTTGCATCTTTGAACCCGTTTTCAAGCCAATTCTGTATATATTCATTATACGACTGAACACAGTAGAAAGAATCGCACACTATTAGTGTGGGGAATTCGCGATCTGTACTTTCAAGTGCCAGTTTTAATGCTTGAAGTTCAGCTCGCTGAGCTGTACAATCTCCTAGAGATTGAGTTTTAGTGACCATTAGTCTGAAGTTACCATCGCGCATGCGACCTTTAACGATTGCGCACGCTGCACTGTAAGCTTGCTTACTCCCTGTAGCGGGTTGTGCGGATCCGTCAGTGTAAATTATAAATTCATACTGATCGAGAGGCAGAATTTCAGTGGGCAGAGGACATTCATGTTCATATTGCAGGAACGCTTGTGTTTTTAAATCAGGATCAAAAACATATTCAACATCTGTTGCAGCAAGAGAATTAACTCATTGTATCCATCTAGGATGTAAAGCTTTTGCGTTTGGGATGCTCGCTTTTGTGACCGCCTCTAAGGCCGGTACTGGAGTTATGACAATAATGCGTTTCCCTTGGGCTAGAGCTCTTTCTTTTGCTACAGCGGTTTGAACTGCTGTCAGTATTTTTTCTGTTGAAGTGAAGCGCATTTCTGCTTGTGTATACAAATGTGATTTGTATGCTATTGGTACTTTTTCACCCTCATTAAATGTTAAGTAGGTGAATCCGCATTGACCCGAAATTATTCGGATCACTAAATTGCGTTGACTTACACGTGTTTGTAAGTGATTTGTTGCTAACATGTTAGCTTGGAGTGAACGCAGGATTTCTGTGTGTTCCTGTGTCCAATGTTTGATTGAAAAATCAGGTTTGATTAATTCGTAGAGAGGTTTAACCCTTTCTGCGTAATTTAGAATGTAAGTTCTTCCAAAATTTAGGAAACCCAAGATGGATTGTAAGTTTTTCAGCGTTTTTGGAGGTTGGAGCAGCGCGCACTTTTCTAAAAAGTTGGCTGCAAGGCTCTTGCCTTCACTTGAAAGCTCATATCCTAGGAAAAGGACATTGATATGTGCAATTCTGGATTTTTTAAAGTTGAACTTATAGCCCTCAGAGGCGAAGCCCAATATAATGGTACTCACCCTGTTCAAGTGCCTATCTAGGTCATCGTCTGTCAGATAGATGTCATCGACATATGACAATGCCTCATTATCATAAATTTGTAGTAACTCTGTTACCTTTGCTGAGAATAACCCCGGGCTGTTTTTGAACCCTTGTGGGAGTCTACAAAACTGACGCTGGGTCCCCATTATTGAGAAAGCTGTTAAGTACCTGCTTTCAGGTGCTATGTTTTGACAAAAGAAACCATTTGAAATGTCCAATGTGGTTTTATATTTTTTGCGCACAATGTTATTCATTAATGCTGTACTATGTGCATTTTGCACTGCAAATATTTTTGAACAAGTGTTCAAGTGTCTGTAATCCAAAACTAGACGATATGTATTGTCTGGTTTGGATACAGGAAACAAAGGATTGTTCATTGAGGAGGTGCATGTTTCAATCACCCCTTGGTATTCAAGTTGATCTAAGATCTCCCTGACCTGTTTTTTAGCTTCTTGCTTTATTGGGTACTGCCTTTGTGCAGTAGGTTCATTTTTTAACTGTATTTTGTGGTGAGGTGAGTCCTCATCCCATCCTACATGATTTTTATATAATGCTGGGGCCTGGGCAACTGCCCATTTCCTGGCATATGTATATTTTATGTTAATTGGAATATGGTTGGAGAAGGCAGGCATAATGATGTCCTCACCATGTGGGCACTCCCTGACAAATTGTGGTGGCCAGTCTTTTTCTGCTAGAAGTATATCATAACCCCTTGAAAGCTTCTCCCAAAAGAGTATTTTCACTTTTCTTGGTATGTCTCCCTCCATTCGGAGTGTTATTTCATATAACTTTTGTGGAGAACTAACCCTGGTGTCTACAGTCTCTACTGTGATGTACTCATTCAAGTCCACTGTCTCCAGAAGTTCCTTCAGGTTCTGGCGAGCTATTGTTACTTCTGCTGCACTGTCCAGCATTGTCTGAGCCCATTCTCCGTCCTTGAGCTGTGTTCTCAGTATTCTCGGCATGTCTGATCTTCAGACCTGCTACCTTCTTTTTTGTGAATTGAGGTTTTGATTTATTTTTCTGAACGTGTTTGTCGTCTTTGGATTTCACGCTTTCTTCTCTATGTTCTGACCGTCCTCTTCTTTCCGATGTCTGTGACGATATCTGAAAGGTACGAGAGGAACGTGTATCAGTATCTTGATACCTGTCAAGTTTTCTTAAATGATCCCTATTCCTGAGGTTATACCTCCTTTCAGATGGCTCCTTTTGAGGAGACCTACCTCGGGATTGAGAACGTTGCTCGTTTGAATTTTGTTTATTAGTTTCCCACTTCTTTTTAGAAGATGTAGGAGTTTGTTTAATAGAGTCCTTCTCAGGACTTTCAGATAGTTTTGGCTTCAAAGGTTTTCCACCCAAACTATCTCTGCCTAATTCTGCATAAGATTGTTCTATTATTCTGGGTAGTTCATGTTGATGTTCTGTAACGTCAAATTCCCTTAAGCGTTGGCGGATCGCCACTGATGCTGCCTCCCCTTTAATATTAGATAATATTATTGTTGAGACCTGGTCGAAATTTTTCCGTAATTTCATACCTAAATTCAGAGCAGGCTCTGCCCCGTATTCGTTTTGAATTTGTTTCAGGACATCTGCTATTACTGCAATTGATGGAACACCAAGTGTTTTAGTATAGATGGCAGCAAAGACTGAGCCCCAAGTGGTGCAGTCTTCCAGTTGTGGTGTGATCCCCATTGGTAAACAGATTGTTAGGATTCTGTGTTTCTCATAAGGGCTAGTATTTGGAAATACTGCTTCGATTTGAGTAATTTTTTGAGCTATCCAGAATGGAATTTGCTCACGTTTTGTGGGCATTTTACCCATGACTACGTATAAAGTCTGTGGTGTAATTTTTAGTGTATTCCCCTGATGAGGGGTTTGAATTGGAATGGTCATTGGCGGCTGGACTGTGAAAGTCTGCATGACATATTGGACTAGTTGTCTGTAAATTTTTATTAACTCTTGTAGTTGAGTAAGTAATTCCTCGTCTGACATTACATCGATGTCAGGATGAGGTGTGTAGCCGGCTAGAATCGGCCATGTTGCTCCTGGTCTACCTAGTGGACCGAGCCTGGTAATGTTTTTGTGATGTTTTAGGGCGCCTTTAAACCAGAGATGATGCTCCTGGTATGTGAGTGGAATTTCAATATCCTCGAAAGGAATATATTCCTTTTGTGGTTCATCTTCTTTAAAGAAGTCAAACACTTCTATTACTGGATTTGATTCTGGGAATACTATCCATGAATAGAATACCTCTGTCTGAAAGGATTCGTGTGCCTCTATCACGAAAACTGCTCTACCACCTCTTGGTGATAGGCCGTGTTTTATAAGTTTTAGAGTGATGGCTCTCCTTAAGTTTGGATGGATGTTTATAACACCCTCATCGGCTTCATTGAAACCGGTAAAGTTAAAAGCTGTTACGACTGGGTCAGCCGTATTTACACCGTTCTCGGTGCCATTGTCCCCGTGTATGGACATTTGTTTTTTCAAAAATGTATTACAAGTTTCAAGGAAACAAAAGATAAGGTGCACAATATTTTGGAACACTGTATCCTTCAACGTTGATTAAACCAAAATAGCTAATCTATAGGTTTTTTGTCCTATTTAGCTTTGGCGGATATTTAACCCTACCCACTCCAGACGTCTTATGGAGTATGTGAGTAGGGGTCTCTGAGAGAAAAGCACGACTGAGTTACTCAGTATCTAGCATTAAATTAGTGCCTTACCAAACCGTTGGGCGCCATGTAGTGTAGTTCCTATTTCCCTAATAGGCTCTGCGCATTGGAATAATATACCCTATAGGTTTGACATAGGACTGAGGTCAGTATGTCCCTATCGAGTATATTAAACTTAATTACTTTGTGCCAGCTAACTCAGAGGCCACTAGAAACTCCTTGCGAACAAGAAGGGAGTAGTTTCTGGCAACCGCACAAACATGACAACTTTGTTTCCCTTTAGAATCGGAACACTCTCAGAATCGTGGAAACAATAGATAACAGTTTCACTCAGCTAGTCGTGCATGCTTAGTTTCCTCAGAGTTACACAGAAAGAATAGACGGGCGTTTCAATAAAAGGATTTATTGAACAGTCTTGTTTCTCGTGTAAGAGATATGAGCTGTTATGATCACAAGACAGTATGCAAAATATATAATGTACAGCGTAAGCAGTAGAAAGAAATAATACTGCGCTTAGCATTATCTTTTAGCATATATTCACATACATAAATAACATGAGCTAAAAAATGCGAGTACTCATACGATGCTTCTCTAAGCTAGTTCTACCCCAATGTACCTAACCTAGAATAGGTGTAGGGCAAGGTAAGAAGTAGGTGAAGTATTTTCTAGTATGGTATACTAAGAGTATGTTAAGTCTAGTATGCCAAGAGTCCCGCTAGGTTCTAGTCAGCTCCATACCTTGAAAATGAGAGAGGTGGGAATCTCCTGCCGGATCTCAAACTCTAACACCCCGCGAAGGGAGTCAGAACACTGGAAGCTGGATTCTCTGCGAGCAGGGATGACAGCGTCTTCTCAGTGCGTCAGGCCGGGATACGGGCTCCTCTGAAGTCGAGGTCTCCTCTAACTTGCTTGGGCAACTGTAGGTATATTTATACCTGGTAGGTGCCTTGGAATGTTAGCATTGACGTGAAGTGGGACAGAGGAAGACGTCAGGAATGAACCCTTAAGGAATAGTGGTTTATGCATAATAGATGAGTTCTTGGAGAAATCAATAATCCTGTGCTGGGCTTAAGGTTTGGTTTCTAAGAACTCGTTGTGACGTTAGGGTGGACGGATGTCGGTGACCATGCCTGTATTTGGAGTGCATGGCTAATGCCTAAATAAGGACTGGGATTCTATGCCTATATAAGGGCAATGCGAATTGTGCCTATATAAGGACATGTTTCAGAAAAACCTATATACGGACACCTAAAGCAGAATACAACACTACCACTACAAAAAACTTTGTTTCATCAAAAACAAGATGCCAAAACCATTTTCCAGGTACTCCTCAGGATTTGAACTTCAATGTGCTCAGGGACACCCACCAGATGTACGTTACTACTCTGTGATCGCCCTTCAGTGTCTTCCATTCGGTACTTCAGGGTCTCTACTGCCCCAGAAAATTCTTTCACTTGAGCTTGAAGTTCAGTTACTGTAGGGTGCAATGATGATAACTTGGCTTGTTTTCTGTGACTCTGGCAGCTTTTTATGATCTGCTCCGAGTAGCATGACATCCAGAGCTGCTGCATCAATCTTGTTCTCCATTGCCACCTTGGTGTCTAAGATGGCTTGCAGAATAGATTCATATTTTTCATTATGTCCTACCAACATTATTTCCAATGTTTTGAGATTGATTTCTGAATCAACAGCTTTATCAGTTTGTGTATCACGTCCATTATCCCCAATTTGGAGCTTTCCCATTTTGGGTTACACCTTTGCAAATTTTGGTTTGCATTTGGGGTGTACCTGATTGAGGCAGTCTCTACGTTTAATGCATAGCATCTCGCACATCGCCTGCTCCTTCTGCTTAACCACAGTGCATATAATGACTAGTCATTAAAATGTTAGTACTAACAAAATGAAGCTGCTGTCTTGTGTCACACTGGCCCAGATGTAGACGCTTGGTAATTAATGCTGATGGCGCCCGGTTGAAGTTGTTGAGTGTTGTTTCTTGTTCATTGCATTTCTTTAGAGGCTGCAATTACAGCGTCTTATCTCCATAAAGGCACCCCTGTAGACAAGCACCCCTTCCAAAACTGAGCACTACAAAAGAACAGCCAACTGTCGGGCTGCAACTGGGGGGAGAAACACGAGTCCCTTCCAGGCCGCATGTCCGCATTAGCCCGCACCATCTCGGTAGGCCTGAAGAGCCGCACAGCAGTCACTCTGTCTGGGCTCCCTCTTGATCACCACTGGCGCTGCTCCACAAGGACCCCAAAGCGCATCTTTTGCCTCCTTTGCTGCAACAACTTATGTCTTCTTCTGTGCCGGTTACAGATAGTTGCACTGGTTGGCCCTCATAGAGCCACCTCAATGCATTGCTCATAGCATATTGCAGCCACCATCTTCATCTCAGTCATTGTGCGGGCGCCCGGGCGTTACTACTTTGCTGTATCTGACGTGACAATGCCTCCTCTGCTTCCAGAGACTCCCTCATCTGCAGTCAGGGTTTCTGTAGGTGGTGTCTATCGAAACTGAGGATGCAGGGCAGGATTAATGCCCTCATGGAGCCAAGTCGGAACTGCACTCTGGCACGATTCACTCCATTGCGGTCCAAGCCATGTCCAGCCCTAAAGTGATAAAGTAATCTATATGTATTTTTAAAGCTAGATAATTTGTTGTATTTTAATTATTCTTACACATTGTGATTTGTTTCTTTGTGTTAACATGAGATATGTTTGGTTTGAGGATGGGTTTTTCCATGTTTTCCTTTACAGGTTCTTTATTAGAAGTCGAGATACATTTTTTAAATTTTGGATGCATTGTTAGATTATTTTTTTTAACCAGGAAAACATTTGGAACTTTTTTAACCAATATTTTATTTTATTCTTCTTTGGGATTTTCAGTTTTACTGAAGCATTTATTGTCTTTTCAATGTTTTTCAGGTTTGGATGGCTTCCCTGAATTTGCATTGGTCATACTGGATGGATTATATTTTTTGTTTGTATTTTTGCTTTTTTCTGGTAACATTTTTAGCAGATCTCTGATTAATTATATTTTGTTATTGATGTTGTACTGTCTACCGAACACGTTAGTGACAAAATTGTGAGTAATTCTGTTTTTTTGAATATTTATTCATTGGGTGGGAATTTTTTATTGAATTGTGTTTGCTAGGATGTTGCTATTTTGTCAATGAGTGTAATGTTATTGTGTTATATTATGTATAGGTTTCATATATGTATGGTTTATTTTATTTGGCTTTTTTATACATAATAATTATAATTTTTATTATTTTGAAAGTACGCTTCATTTTTTTGTGTTGTTCAGAATGACAAAAACTGGTAACAATTTATTATTTATAAAACGTTTTAGGCTTCTGATGCTTAGTTCATTTAAGTTAGCTTTTAGATGGATTTATTTACTGGGAAATATTTATAGTAATGTTCTGGCTATTATTTCAAGGTACGGTAGTCCTTGGTTGTTAGTAAATAGTAGCACCTTTTTATTGCTGTGTGTGGCTAAACTTTCAGGACAGTAAAAATTGTTTGTCGTGGACCTCTTCTGTTGCCCCATGTACCAGCATATGGTAATTAAATGCAATAACACCTTCGGCTTTTCTAAAGATCTAATGCACTAAACATTGGAAAACAAATGTCTCAAAAGGTGGGAATTCTTTTAAAGTGGAAGGCACAATCAGGTCCGAGGAAGGATGTTAAGTACATAGATCTGGCTCAATTTGGTGGTATGCTCATTTTAAATTGAGTGTACCGAATTTTTTGCCTTAAGGGTGGATGATTTTGTTTATTTGCAGAAGATGACAGCCCAACTATATAATACTGTTGAGCGAACTTATATCTATGCAATTTCTAACTTTCTAAAATTCTATTTACAGATAATGACCACTGGGGATAAAAAAAGTACAAATTCAATAAGTTCAATTACGTCTTTGACATACATAGGGGCCGATTTACAAGCCCCTTGCGCCACTTTTGCGTCACTTTTCCCATGTTAAAAATGACGCAAAAGTGGCGCAAGGGCCTTGTAAATAAGCCCCATAGTTTTTAGAAGTTTTGAAACATTCTCACTGGCAGAGAGAGGAATATCTTATGTTTTACAGGATGAGCACCTGGTTGGAGTTTAATAAATGGTGAAAACCTTCTAGTTATCCAAACGTAGCTGAGAACACAACTATGTTCAGTGGTCAGCACCAGACTGACAAGCTCAAACTCAAACATTTTGGTTCAGGGGCCTGAGTTGACCCCCATGATGGCTGAGCTTATTTCATGTGTGTGAAATTCAAGATTTAGGGTCCCCAGAAGAAAATAGAAGCTGCGAAAGATCAACTTGGTCTCCCTGAGGAGGGGATCAAATGATTCATATTCCAGTAGAAGAACACAGGGTGTGGGTTTTGGTCGTATTTGCTGTAAGCCGAGTCAGAGTGAAGTGAATGATAGTGGTTTTTCTACTGCAACACACATGCAGGGGTCTATCCAATTGGATAATTTCAACATGGGTTTCTTGGTTGAACCTCAGTCTTGTTGGGGGGAGTGGCTGGGGGAGGGGGGTGTTGGTCCGAAGGTTTTGATTTAGCCAATCGCACACAATGTAGTTTATCCACATCTAATACCAAGGCACTCACGATTTCAGGGATGGGACGATATAGTCATGTATTTTACACACGAGCATACCCTCATGCATGTACATGTGCATTCAGCGACATAAATACCCGCCCAGGCACGAACAATCACAGGAGATGGTGAGCGGGTCAGCAGTTTTATCTCTGAATTGAATTGGGCATAGGAAGGTCATTACATTGTGTTACTTGGAATGTGAAGGGGCAGTGCTCTCCTGTAAAGGGTTAAAGTATTCTTTCAATCTTAAAATACAGGAAGTTACAAATTGCCTTTCTCCAGGAGGCTCATGTAATAAAAACTGAATTGGAAAACTGTGCAAGAAATGGAGGGACCAATTGCTTGGAATTACCTATTGGGCATTCTCCAGAGGGACGTTTATTTGGATTATAATATAGTAGTGGCTATACAGAAGGTTCGTTCAATATCACCCCTGCAAGGGTCGACATGTAGAAGGCACTCACAACATGTCACTTTGCCATCTGAAAGAAACACTGGGGTCTTGCGGAGGCATGAAGGCAGACTAGTCTGGAATCAACTGAGTTTCCTTTTTATTCCCCAGTGCACTGGGTACACGCATGGCTTGGTATTTTTCTAGTTAGACTGGAAGGTGCATTGGGGACCCAGCATGCTGAATACTTGGGTCTAACCTTCTCAGACCACAATTGCTATTGATTACAATAGGGCTAGAAGAGGTCAGACCAGGGATACCAATTTGGCAACTCAGGGAGAGATACTATTGGATATGTTTTTTCGTATGGTGCGCGATGATCACATTGATTACTATTTTAATGAAAATGAGGGCTCTATAAATGATATGCCATTGAGTGGGATGCATTCAATATAGTGATTCGAGGCATATGCTTAAAGATTACATATAGTGCCATGGCGACGATAAAATGTCAGATTTTAGAAAAAGAAACAAAAATCAGAGAACTTGAAAACAAATTGATTTTAGACCCCAGTGCTTATAAGCTCAAACTGGAAGCCATGAAGGAGCTTGATAGGCTAGTTGACAGATTGAAAGCAGTGCATTATAAGGAATATGTGGCCAGACAGCACTCTGAGGGGGGTCGGCCAGGTAGTTTATTGGCGTGATTGGTACACACTGATAATGACAGGAAACCGACCTGTGCTATCAGGTCTGAGAACGAAGAAGTACTACATACACAGCAGGATATACAAAAAGCATTTGCATCATATTATGAATCATTATATTCAGTGCCAATAAATAGGGTGTTCCCTTAACTGTAAAACATAACTGTATAACTGTCTTGTCTGACAGCACCACAGCGGAAGTCCCTGGAAGAGCCAATGACAGTGCAAGAAATTAACGCGGCCATAGATCGATGGACCAATGGCAAAACGACAGGTAGTGAAGGTATGCCACTGAAGTTCTATGTAACATAAAAATCAAAATTAACCCTCAAACTATGGCTGTGTATAGTAATTCACCAGATAGGGGTGTTCTACCAGACACCACCAGGGATGAGCAGGGATGAGACCCTCTAGACATGAAGTCATATAGACCACTGTCTCTCCTGAATTCCGAGTATAACATATTAGGGAAACTATTAGGGAAACTATTGGTCAACAGATTGGCCCCATTAATTTGTAATTTAATCCATCCAGACCGAAATGGGTTTACTCACGGGAAAAATACACACATGAACCTCAGACTACTCATTTATGTCTTAGAACCCCCAGGATGCCCACGATGCCTATGGTGGCCTCTTTAGACATTGAAATGGCCTTCAACACTCTATTATGGCCTATCTTATTTGAGGTCCTACGTAAGTGAGGGATAGGAGAAAACTATTTAAAATGGGTGTGTCTCCTATATATAGTTGCAAGGGTTAGACAGGTAAAGACGGTGAGTATCTTCTTCCAAGAATGGAGCTTTCATAGAAGCATGAGTCAAGGTTGTCACCTCCTGCCATTACTATTTGCATTAGTGATGGAAGAAGAATGGGTATAACACTGGCTCATGAGCCCCATATTATCTCGCTATATGTAGATGACGCATTATTATACGTGATCAGAAGGCCACTCTTCCAGAAATAATTGAAAGTCTCGGGATTGGGGGTCAACTGGGGAAATCCCAGCTTATTTCTGATATATGTGCCTGAAGGTACACAGATCTCAGAAGGTCTGGGTGCCCTCCTGGCCTGGATCCTGATACCTTTATATAAATAGGAGTCTGGATATACAATAGAGATGAACAGTAGGTTTTGGGAAACCTAGGGAAAGCAGCAGCAACAATTAAAGCCTCTCTTTAATTTTGGAGGAAGCTCCCTCTGTCTTTTTTTATTTTACGGAGTTTTATATAGTGCAACCTTGACCCGAAGGTATCGGAGCGCTTTACATGAGCACCAGTTGCATTACATGAGAACACATTCATTTTTGTTAGGCACGGGGAGATTAAGTGATTTGCCCGGAATCACAGGATGTTCAGCGTCATTGCTGAGACTCGAACCCAGTTCCCCAGATTTGAGGTCGACCGCCCTAGCCGTTAGGCCAACTCCTTTCCCCGAGAGTGGAATGGCCATGTTAAAATGTTTATACTGCCAAAACTGTTATATTTTTTTCAGGCAATTCTAGTAATACTGAAGTTCACTTTCTTCAAAGAGTTAAACAGCATAATGTTGTAGATGGATCTCAGGACACTTCTAGTTAGTTACATGTAGATTTATTGTAGGACACAGCTGAGCGCACACCTCGCCAGCTGACCAGACCATCAACTGACAAGAGTAGAACACTCCGGTACAAGTTAGAACACACATAGGTATTCTGTGAGGCTAAGGAGGTAAGAACACAAAGGAAGGGCTAACGACCACTGTCAGCCATGTTACATGAAGAACTGATTTACAACACATCTTCCTCCTTTACAGAAAAATGAAATAAATAAACAAATCACAAAAATGGAGCTTAATGTATGGGAGACAACAACAAATAATAATTAAGACAGATAGGAGGTCTACGACGTCTTGAACTATTTTTTTAGTTCGAGAAGGCAAAAGAGCGTTTAGGGGCAAAGAGTGTTAAGAGTGAAATGTGAGGTGAGACACATCACCCAAACAACTAATAGGTATCACCACCACCTACTCCCGTTAGACTGACAAAAACAGGAAAAGAGAGTCCACTTTCTCCAATCTGTCCTTGACCAGCAAAAAACAGGAAGAGAAAGTTCACTTCCTTCAATCTGTTCATGTCCACCATCACTTTCCGCTCCAAGTTGAAGATGAACAGTTCAACCGATGCCTCCATGCTTTACTGGTACTACAGTCCTGGGTACTCTTCGAGAATTCCAAGTGCAGTACCGCATGTGATGTTAGGAGTTTTAATTCTAGCTTGAAATTTTCTTTCTTCAAAGGATGGACACTTAGTCCTGGTTGAGACCTTTGAGCCCTCTGGTACCGGTTCTTTTTGGTTCTCTTTCTCCGGTTCTAGACTTCTTTCTTCAGTCTTGGGCCTTTTGCTCTGGTTGTGGGCCTCTGTTTTTTTTTTGTTCTGGACTGTCAGTCCCATTTTATTTTTAAATTTTCTTTTATTTTCTGGTTCTGGACTCTTTGTCTCAGTTCTATGGGCTCTCAGACCCCGCTACGGGATCATCTTCCCGGCTCTTGACTCACTGAGACCTCCTCCTGGTTCTGGGACATTTGTCCCCTCTGGTTCTGGGACATTTGTCACCTCCTGGTTCTGGGGCCTTTGTCCCCTCCCGGTACTGGGACCTCCTTTGTCCTCTCCCGGTACTGGTTCTGAGACATTTGTCACCTCCTGGTTCTGGGGCCTTTGTCCCCTCCCGGTCCTGGGACCTCCTTTGTCCTCTCCCGGTACTGGTTCTGAGACTTTTCTCCCCTTCAGGTTCTGGGGCCTTTGTCCCCTCCCGGTCCTGGGACCTCCTTTGTCCTCTCCCGGTCCTGGTTCCTGGTACTGGGACCTTTGTCCCCTTCTGGTTCTGGGACCTTTGTCCCCGTTGAGGGCTCTGTCCCGGCTCTCCATTGTGGATCTGGGACCTTTTCCCTCTCTTGGTACTGATGCTGGGACCTTTGTCCCCATTTGGATCGGGTTCTGGATTCTCCGAGCTGATCTTGGGCTTTTTGCCCCCATTCTGGGCTGTCTGAAACGTTTCTGGTTTTAATTCCCTGGTACTGAGTGTCTCCGTCTCATTTCTGGTTTAGTTTCCTTGGTGCTAGGTATCCTAGACACGTTCCTGGTTTTGCTTCAAAGGTACTAGGTCACTCCATCACCCTTGTGACCGCATCTTTAAGTGCTGCGCTTACCAGAATGGTAAACTCTACATTTTCTAATTGCCAGCTCTGTATTTGTCAACGCTGCAGACATTGAATTGTACATGGACAACAACCTGCACCAAGACTCCCTATTTCTCAGTCTGTGTGCTTGAAGAGACATGCCAACAAAGCGCTTTTATGTTCTGCCTGGTGTAAATCAGTTGCTTAGTGGCTTCACAGGAGGTTCTAATATACTAAACGTTTTAATAATTGCCATGAGACCGACAGAGAACGCGCGTTCTTACCTTCAAGAATTGTCACGCTCTGTCTCCTTTACACAACACCTATAATAGCATACCACAGGTGTGCGCATCACTGTTGATGTGGCTGCTGTGAAGCGCAAATGCAAACGAGACGATGTAGCGGCAACCGCTAATTGGAAATGCCTTCAGTAGCTGAGGAGACTCGTTGAGAAGAATCGGCGTGTGGTAGCATAGCAACGCCGTAATACAAAAATAATGCACTTAAGATGGCCGCCTTACGTTGGACGTCGTGACGCAGCACGTTGTGGAGTGGCAGGCGAAGGGAGGCATGGAGCGCAGAAATAAAGACTTCCGGGTGTTGCTACTGGTCGGCGCCGCCTCCTAGCAACCGAATATCACTGCTTAGAGACACTGCCTAGCAACCAAGAAACATACATGGAGCGCGCAGGAGAGAGAACTCGCGCACTCAACAGTCAACTCACAGTTGCACTGGATGACGTCAGAGTTGTTTTTAAGCCGAAATCTCCTTCTTTTCCGTTTCTGCTCGGGAATCTACACAAATACCATTTGGCAGTAAGTGAGTAGAAAGTCGTGGGTTTCTTTAGGAAGTGTGGCTTCAAACTGTGGCTGCGATACTTCTCATCTCGTTGTGTGGTCAAACTGTTACGCTCCATTAAATTACGCCGGGGCCCGAACCCTGCCCCCGATTAGCACTTTTCAAGTGAAAATCCTCAGAGAACATAACCGCTAAACTCGTGGATCCGACCTTTTCTGCCACACATAAATTTAAATGACACTGAGGCTGGTACTTGACGTGAAGGATACTTGGGAGTGGTTTCTTCTTGTTTCTTCAGTTACTCGTTTCCTAGGCACATGTTTATGGCAGCAAATAGGTGGATAGATGGGGGTTCTTGCTGTGAGGCACTGCCAGAGATAAGAAATTTACTCACAGTTGGAGGATTTCTTGTTTTCTTTTGTTAGTTTTCCCTCATTTTTCCGGTTTCTTGTTTGTTTTGACCACGTTGCTGGCAGCGGATGGGTTTCTTAATTTCTTTTTCTTAATTTCTTTATCTTTAGTTTCCTCTAGTTTTTCAGGTTTTTCCTTCTTGTGGCCACGTTGCTGGCAGCAGATGGGTGAGATGCCTTGGGTTCTTAGTGCGAGGTGCTGCTCAAAGCTGTGATGGTTTCTTCTCTGGTCTGGTCAGCTAAATCGTCGCCAAATTGTTGTAGATGGATCTCAGGACACTTCTAGTTAGTTACATGTAGATTTATTGTAGGACACAGCTGAGCGCACACCTCGCCAGCTGACCAGACCATCAACTGACAAGAGTAGAACACTCCGGTACAAGTTAGAACACACATAGGTATTCTGTGAGGCTAAGGAGGTAAGAACACAAAGGAAGGGCTAACGACCACTGTCAGCCATGTTACATGAAGAACTGATTTACAACACATAATATTACATTTGAGGTGGGAAGGTAAAACGATGAGACTAGTAATTGGGAAAACAGTGCTACAGATCCGTAAAAGAGGGATGTGAGTGCCGAATCTGGAGTTGTTTTATCTAGCGGCTCAATTTATGTGGCCAATGTACTAGATCAGGGATCCACTTGAACGAGACGCGCTGGAAATGTGGCTCTGTACAAATGGCGGAGCGCAACTATTTTTTGCTTAGTAATAAAAAGTTAACTAAAGCTCATCTAAAGGCCCTCTGAGTGTCTAGGCTGTGCTGGCTCAGACACACACGGAGCTTAGGTGTCAGAACTGTATACGCCCCTGTAAACATTGCATTTTTGTCATTTTTTGTTTGACTCATCAGTAATCACAGGGAAATCACATACAATTTCTAGCACTCTCTGTCTCCATGCTTTCTTTCATAACCCTAATCTCACATCCATCCAATGGTTGAAAGCCTTACCAATTTGTCCTTTCAACCTTTTCTTATGTGCTTTCTCAGTCACCATGTACTTCCATTCATTCAAAGTTTCGAACTGTGCAGGTCTGGGCTGCGGTTTCACCTTAAACATGAAACGCATCAAATTCTCAATGTTTTCCACTTCAAATGTACAATTCACAGGAAATTGCAACTTTTTTTGCATCAGCAGTAATTCTTTTCCATTCTTTAAGCTGCAAGCATGCGTGTTCCAAGAGCATTTCATGGGTGGGGGTATCAATTGGGTGTGGAACCTCTCCCCCACGGGTACGAATCGCAGACTCATCCAAAAGTGCACCCATTGTAATCTCAACCTAGATCACATTACATGGAATACTTAATGCAACCAATTACAATACGACTTCAAAGCTACAGCATAGGGACAGTGGTGAAAAAATTGGACAAGTGCATGAGCGAGGTGGAAGAGAATGATTCAAAATGGAAGAGCAATTTCAATCTCTTGCAAAATATTGGGATTCTCAAAGGTTGTAAAGGTGATGAAAAAGATAAATGGCATGGAATTGTCAAGGAGAGCAATAGCCAAAATGCTAACAATATCAAAGGTTGTTACGGGTGTGGTAATAGGTTCTATTTGGCAGATTATAAGGACTTTTTTTGTGGCCAATAATAAAACATCCTCTTGTGGATGTCAGAATACTCATGGATGGAATACAGGATCTGGGACATGTTTCATTTAAAAGGCAACTGGAGATAGCCACGGCCCATGATGTGCCTTACCTTGGTTCCTCCTTTACTCTTATGGAAATCCTTGCATTTGGAAGAATAAATAAGAATACGAAAAATCTGTCAGTGTCCCCTGCTTCTTTAATCACATAAATGTAGATAGAATTTTTGAATTGTGAGTGGTGAAGAAAGTGAAGTGAGAAATGATAGACCAAGAGAGATTTTTCAAGCTAATTGGGAGGCAGAAGAGTTGATGGTGGATCCAGGGTGCATGTGCATACATTTACATGCAGTTTTATAATTATAAATGAATGTATAATTATTTAAATTTATTAATATATTGTGTTCTATATAATTGCAGTGCTAATAATTAATTGAATGTTTTATTTTATTTTTTTATGTTTAGTTAGATGCATAAAGCATTTTATTTATGTTTTATGTTACTGAAGATTATACATTTCTATTGTGATTTTTTTAAAAGTATCCATATTTTACTACTGCTGGTCAACTTGTATTGGGAATAAGAAATATCCATCCTAAACTCAATATTTTTCTTACTGTTTCTAAGGTTGGAGTGAGAATAGTAAATATGACCGTTTCAAATTATAACACTTTCCCTAGTGTTGCTCATGTTTGAGTGGGAATCGTAAATCTGACTCCACCAAAGTCCAACACTTTCCCTACAGTAGCTTATTTTGAAGTGGAAATACTAACTCTTACTAAATCTAAATCTTAACCAACGAGCTTCATCAAGTGAGTGTAAGTGTTTTTAAGAGTTTATGGGTGTTAAACATACATACTAACCTACTACAAAAGGTAAATTAGTATACAAGGTGCACTACTACTGAGTGATACTACTTCTAACATATATTATGCGAGTGGCTGTGTGATTGTATGTATCCTTTTGTGTATAGGTGTGTAAGTGGCTGTATGGGTGTATAGGTTGGTGTGTGATTAGCTGTGTGGGTGAGTGAGATGCTGTGAGAGTGGCGGTATTGGTGAGTGAGTGGGTGTGTCAATGGCTGTATGGGTGAATGAGTGGTGGTGAGAGTGGCTCTATGGGTGGGTAAGTGGGTATGTAGTGACTGTATGGATGAGTGAGTGTGTGAATTGTTGTATGAGTGAGTGACTCAGTGTCTATGTGTCTGTATGGGTGAGTGAGTGGCTGTTTGATTAAGAGAGTTGGTGTGTGAGTGGCTATATTGGAGAGTAAGTATCTGTATGAATGGCTGTATGGGTGAGTGAGCAGATGTGTGAGTGCTTGTATGGATGTGTGAATGGGTATGTAAGTGGTTGTGTGGGTGTGTGAGTGAGTATGTGAGTGCTTGTATGGGTGACTGAGTGGCTGTGTGAGTGACTGTGTAGATTAATAAGTGGGTGCGTGAGTAGCTGTATGAGTGAATGTGTGGCTATGTGAGTGGCTGTACGGGTGAGTAACTGGTTGTATGAGTGGTTGTTTGAGTGAGTGAATGGTTGTGTGAGTGGTGTACGAGTGAGTGATTGGGTGTGTGAGTACTGGTATAAGTGTGTGAATGAGTATGTGAGTGGCTGTGTGGGGGTGGGTGTATGAGAGGTTGTATGGGGTGTGAGTGGGTGTGTGAGTGGTTCTGTGGAGGATGTCATCAGTGATGCCATTTGAGATGTCATCAGTGATGTCACTGACCATGTCATGAGTGATGTAATATGTGAGGTCATAAGCACTGCATTGTGGGGGCGTAAGTTATAAATCTGAGCCTACCTATAACGTCCCTGTAACTTTTGGTTTTTTCTATGTTTTTTTTAACTAGTAGTCATGTTTAAAAAGTGGTGGAGAAAAGGGGCGGGGGCTCCGAGCAGCTCTCAGAAATCCTGCTGTGTCAGACTTACTGGAGGTAACAGGAGGGCTTCTGGGCCCCCAAGAACCCTCAGCATCCAAGAGGACTTCATCCACCAATCAGAAGTACACTAGGAGGTGCCTTTGCAGAATGGTGGAGAAAGGGGGCATGGCCTCCGAACACCTCTCAGCAATTCTGCTGTGTGGGACTTACTGGGGGTAACAGGAGGGCTTTTTAGCCCCCAAGGACACTCTAGAGCCAAGGGGACTTTATCCTCCAACAAGTAGTGCTCCAGGAGGTGCGTTTGCAGAGTGGTGGAGAAAAGGAGCGTGACCTCCAAAGACCTCCCAGCAACCCCGCTGTGTGGGACTTACCGGAGGTAACAGGAGGTCTTGTTGCCCCCAAGGACCCTCTGGAGCCAAGGGGACTTAATTCCCCAACCAACAGTACGCCAGGAGGCCTCTGCGGACTTGCCAGTCTTTCAATTATTTTTTTATTTTTACCGGGACGGGGGGGCCACATGGTCCCCTTTCCTGGGCCAAATTTGTCCTCTGGGAGCCCAGGACCAGGACCAGGCCTATCTTAAATAGGGGAGGAGGGCCGTCTGGCCCCCATCCCCCGGGGCTTGGCCTTTTTTTTCCTAAACTAAATGGAGGGGCCCCCCTCATAGGCCTCCTTGAGCTCTTTTTATTTTAATTTTATTTTTTTACATTAAATGGAGGGGGCTGCGTGGCCCCCCACCCTGGCCATTTTGGCTCTGGAGACCCTATCCCCAGGGCCCGGCCTCTAGTGTGGGTGCCCTTGGTCCCACCCAGGGCACCCACTTAGAAATGTTGGCGACCGTGGGGGAGCCTCAAGGCCACCCCGTGGTCCCTGCTAGGTTTCCCACCTCCTGTGGGAGTCGGCATTGCTTTGACAGAGAGGGAGCTGCTGATCATGCAGTGCCCTCTCTGTCGAAGCAATTGTGCTCCACTTTGAGCAAGTGAGCGCAAAATGCTCTCGCTTGCTCACAGCAGAGCACAGTTTGCTCTGACTTGGCGGGAGCGGTAAAGCTCCTGCCAAGCCATAGCCAACAGCTATCTCCCAGGGGTGGGCACTCCGGGATATAGCAGGAGGTGGTGGTCCACAGGGCCATGTATGGCTCCAGGAGGGTGGCCACGTGGCCCCCCTCCTTTCTTCTAATCTGCCCGGGGAGGTGGTGGTCCCCGGGGCTGCGGGGGGGAAGGGGCTGCACGGCCCGCGCATATAATTAAACTCATGGCCTGAGTAGGTGGCAGTCCCCGGGGCTGTAGGGGGGTCTGTGTGGCCCCCACATTACATTTCATGAAAACTCCAGGGAGGTGGTGGCCCCTGGGGCTGTGGAAGGGGGTCTGCGCGGCCTGCATTATTTTATGATTAAGCCCCGGGGAGGTGACGGTCCCCCCGGGGAGGTGGCGGTCCCCGGGGCTGGGAAACTCTGAGAGGTCCCCATCTCAAAAAATAAACAAGCCCTGGGGAGGTCGTGGTCCATGGGGCAGCGGGCGAGGCCATACCGGCCTCCCCCGCATTTTTCAAAATTCAACCCCCAGGGAGGTGGTGGTCCCCGGGGCTGCTATAACCCCCTCCTTTTCCACCCCCCAATGTTCCTGGGATCTGACCCACCTGGGGGCCAAATAAGGTTAAAAAAAAGCGCTGGAGATCGCGTTTTTTAAATCTCAGAAAAATTTGAGGATCTGCCCACAGATTTTTCAGAGATTTGTTTTGTTGAAAAAAGGCTGTTTAGGCATGGCGGGGCATCTGGGAGACCCCTGCACCACAGCCAGGGGCTCAGGCTGTCCCTACCCTGGCCCTTTTTATTTTTTTAAGCTTTTTTTGTGGGACTCGTCTTAAAGCGAGTCCCAAGATGGCTGCCAGCACTGCCTGATTGAAGTGTTGGCAGCCAATCAAATTTCAGTAGGATCCGCAAGTCCACTGCAAAGACTCACGTCCCCAGATAACTATGTTTTTTCAACTTAAATATCTCTGAAACTACTGAACGGATTTATACCAAATCGGCAGCTGTACCAAAAAGGGGACTTTTAAAAAATATATATATTACTGCTCCAGTCCACCAAAAAACGCTGAGCGCTCCGGAGAGGGTGCAGGTCAGATGTCGTGGCGGTGGGTCCACGGATTAATAACCAGCTCAGGACTTCAAAGAATGAAGAGACCGCACTCACGTGAGAGGTGAAAGACTCGATGTATTCACCGAGTCACCAAACAAACAGGACGCGTTTCGGCTCGCGCCTTTTTCGACAGTCGAAAAAGGCGCGAGCCGAAGCGCGTCCTGTTTGTTTGGTGACTCGGTGAATAAATCGAGTCTTTCACCTCTCACGTGAGTGCGGGCTCTTCATTCTTTGAAGTCCTGAGCTGGATATATATATATATATCACCGCTCCCTTCCACCTTTGCCTGTGTACTCGCAGACGGGTGCTGAATGTCGCGGTGGTGTACTCACGATGAAAATCATGCTCCAATCCTTGCAAGAAAAGGTACTCACGGGGGTAAGTTCATCCGTTTATTTGGCAAACTCGTGCAGACACAGACGCGTTTCGGCTAACGCCTTCATCAATGTTACCAGGTGCGCTGGAAATCAGCATTATTTGAACTTTACAAAGTAATCATCACAAGCGATGGCCACACAACTATTACAAGTGTACTATCGACGCCATCTTGGCGTAGTGCATTCCTCAATGTTTTTCAGCATAATGCAACTAAAATTACGCATGGACATGTACAATATAGCCCTGAATGGGCAACAATAACAATGAACTTCTGAATATATTCACCAATGTACATACTTTTCATATACACATTCATTTAAAGTGCTGCGTACTCCTTGTGCTATATATCAGCACCAATTAGCATGGTAAATTTCATGACTATTGTGATGTGTGTAGGTAATGCTGAAAATTCATCTGATACTAAAATGACCCTAAATTCATTAATTCACACAATTATAAGGTGCTACCCACATCCATGTTGCGCAGATTGTCCAACAGGATACGTGCATGAGAGTTCATATCAGCATGCGCTATCTTGCCCATGCGGGCAAGGACAATGCATCTTAGAATATTCTCCAATGTGTATACCTCTCATATACAATTTACATAAAGTGCCATGTGCTTATCCTGCTAAAACTCAACAAAATCTTTAGAATATACTGCACTTAAAAAAACTCTCTAAAGTCTGTGTGATACCCACAATCTTGCCCTGTATGGGCTAGTGCTAGAATTCCACCAAGTTCATAGGTATACACAGATTTACGGTTCTTAACTTCGCATTACGTCAATACAGCTCTCTACCTCATAGTTATATTACATTTACATGTAAACGTGTCAATTCCATTCTACTGCCTAATATAGGCAAGTTACTTCCTACGCATTGACTGAAAGAAAGAAAATGTTCTTAAAAGACCCTGCTGGCCAACTAAGAAAAGAAAAAAGAAAATCTATACTGCAGACACTAGACAAGTTGCACTATACAATGTGTATACTTTTAATTACCAAGGTGAACTGCTAGTTCTTCCCCACTATTCATTCCTAGCGAGGCCTTGGTTTGTAGATCAATGATATATCTAGATTCCAGCCTCCTAAGTCTCACAAATCTGTCTCCCCCCCATGGGGTTCACGGACACATGATCAACACAATAGTAATGTAGGAGGTCCCTATTGCTCTGGTACATATTTTCGAAGTGTGTGGCCACCGGGTACGTGGCATCCTTGTTAACTATAGCCCTCAGATGTTCCATAATGTGAGTTTTAGTTGGGTGGATGGTACTCCCAATATATCTTAATCCACAGGGACACACTAGGCCGGTGGTTCCCAAACTGTGCGCCGCGGCACCCCGGTGCGCCGTTAAAACTAGCCAGGGGCGCCGCGCACGTCTTTGTAAGGTGGGAAAGTTGTGCTGAAGAAGATTTTCGTAATGTGCAGAGTTTAGAAATTAAGAGTCTTTTGTGGCCCCGAGTAACCCTTAATGAATAAAACATCCCAGAAATGCATTATTCTCACAGAGAAGCACCAGGGACGGTGTGCCTCAGAAACAAACGCAGTGCAGGGTGTGAAGTTTCTGACAGGCCCTTGCTGTCTTTTTCCTTCTATTCTAAGGGGGTTGGTCAGCGTGGGTTCTCCTTATTAGCGAAGCCAATGCTCGCAGTCTACCTTTCTTCCCATGGTAGTACCAAATTCTGTGTTGCACTGAATGTGCCACGAAGAAAGAGAAGGCTGCTTGCAGACACATTGAAGCTTGAAGTCCTTTGCTGCAGCCATTGGCCGAACCGTGCACAACATGGCAGAGGTAAGAGAACCGTACGCTCCTGTAAGTGGCCTCTGTTTTCTTGCTCGCACGGCTACCACCTTCAGGGCGCCCACTGAGACTTTGCGGGTTGTAGGGAACAAGTTGGGTGGTCTTGGATAACAGTGACGTGTTTGTTCCAAGTTGCCATGCTTCAAAAGAGTCTTTTCTTAACTGCATCTCTATTTCTTTTACGATATGAAAATAATGACAATTATTATTAGAGTCATAAAAACTTGTTTTTATGTAGCCCTTCTGTAATTTATAAGCACTATAAATAACAGGAGGGTACAACTTCCAAATCTTTTACTTACCTCACATGCTAACCAGCAGTGAGCATATTTTTTGAGCTGTACGCATTGCAAATGCAATAGCTTTTGTGAATTTAGGTTTTACAGTTGGGGATTTCGTAAGGACTCCACATAAAGAGTGCAGGCACTTATTGTCTTATAGTGCTGTCCAAGCTTCTGACACCATACAGTACACCTCAAATCTGCTATGAATGTGAAGAGCTACATTAGCATCCATACTAATCCACTCATTGACCTCTCTGTAGGCACTGTCAACATTGAGTGTCTTTTCTGTACTTCTCTATAGGTAACTCAGAACCTCCAGGCACAGGTCTCATGCAGGAGAGCTACACCTCAGGCCAGGGACTCAGAACCTATAGGTACAGGTCGCAAACTGTAAACCTATCAGTCAGGTCTTAATGGACCAATTGAAGTTTTTTATTAAAGAACCTATATTTTTATTTTGTTACAAATATGTTTATAATACCTTCATCTGCTTCATCCCAATTAATTTCAGGGAGAAAAACGCAAGTATTCCTGAGGTCATGCTTACATCCCCCACCCGAAAAGAGACATGATGGGGAGCCGCGGCCAACGGCAAATTAGGTCAAGGGATCCGCGGGTCGAAAAAGTTTGGGAACCACTGCACTAGGCAATAGACTATGAACTTCGTAATGGCCCTAAATTTGTTCAATACTGGTACACTGTAGGATAAGGTTTTATTGCTGTTGGCACAAGCCTTGCCTTTACCACAGGAAAGAAGCCTTGCAATTCCTTGAAGGTTGTGCTCCTTCCTTCTCTTTCATAGTGGCTATGTACTAGGTAATCCCTCAAGGATCTGGCTTTTCTAAAGGTCACCAAAGGAACAGGGGTTGTATCCAATCAAATAACTGGATCCGTTTTCAGAGTTCGCCAGGTTTTGCGTAACATGTTTCTCAATTCATTAGCATTCTCTGAAAAGGAAGTAATCATCCTAAACTTCCAGGTTTCTTTGGTTACTTTAGGTGTATCTCTCAATAATTCATTCCTAGAAGTGGAATTCACTTTTTTTAAAGCACTATCTAACACCTACTTGCCATAGCCTCTGGCACTAAACCTAGCTATGCTCTCTTGTGCTGCCATGTGGAAATCACAATCTCTTGTACTATTCCTCTTCAATCTTAAGAGCTCACCATAAGGGATGCTATTGATGAGTTTGTGTGGGTGGCTGCTTGCGGCATGGAGTAACGAATTCCCAGCCATGGGTTTTCTATATAACACGGTACATAGTTTACCCTCTGATACAAAAACTCTCAGATCTAAGAAGTTCACCGCTGTTGAGCTCACTATCCCAGTGAACTTTAGATTTATGTTGTTATCATTCAATATCTCAGCATATGCCCATGCTGACTCTGGGGACCCCTTCCAAACCACAAAGAGGTCGTCTATGTATCAATGCCACGCTATTATGTCTGCCGTCCAGCGTTCATTGGCGGCTGACCAGGCCACCTGCTTCTCCCACCAGCCCACAAATAAATATGCGTAGCTGGGGTCAAAGCAGGTGCCCATGGCTGTGCCCGAGATCTGTCTATAGTGCTGGTCCTGAAATAGAAAGATATATTATTTAAACAGAATTCTATGAACTCCATCAACATTTGATTGTGTTCTGTAAATTTCAGAGAACGGCCCCTTAGAATAAAAAACTGTACTGCTTTCAAACCATCACTGTGAGCAATACTCGTGTATAAGCTAGAAATGTCTAAAATTAGCATTTGGAAATCTACCTCCCATGTCACATTCTCAATATGACACAAAAAGTCTTTCGTGTCCCTGATATACGAAGATAAGCCAGTCACAAATTGAAATAAGAAGTGGTCTATATATATAAACAGATGTTCCGTGAGGCTACCTTGTGATGAGACTATTGGACGTCCCGGGGGATGTTTGTCATCTTTATGGATTTCCCGTAAGTGATAGAAAGTCAGTGTAATGGGATTTCGGCAACGAAGAAACAGATACTCATCTGTCTCTAGCATGTTTCTCTCATACCAGCAACGTCTTAAAGAGTGATATTCTGATATACTCTGATTGTATTCATCCTTGGTCACCTTGCGATAACAATTAGCATCTAATAATTGTCTCAAAGCCTCCGTGCAGTACTGTTCTTGCTTCTGTAGCATAATGTTCCGGCCTTTGTCTGACGGTTTGTATACTATTGATTTATCCTTTCACATGTTCTCCAATGCTTGCCTCTGCTCTTGAGTGATGTTTCACATGGCTTTGGATGTGGCCCCTTTCATTCTTAGACATAGAAGATCCTTATTCACAGCTTCTGCAAAGAAATCAATGGCATCACTTGGCATTGTGGTAAGAACTGTCATACGGGTTTAAAGGGACTACATACACTGCTTTGTTCAATCCCTACCAGTGCAGTTCTCTGTACAATGTCTAGGGAGGTATCAGATATCTTACTTCCCCCTGCTTGTAAATTTTCCAAGGTTTCCAAAGTTACCAGGTCTTCCCCTGTTAGAATATCAGTTGCCGTGGATTTGCTGTTCGTTTTTTTCGGTTTTGTCCTCAATGTTTTCAATTTAAAGACCTTGTGCAATTTGAGTTTCCTCGTGAAGTTAAACAAGTCAATTCTTGTTTGAGTGTATTCCAGCCTGTTGTATGGACAGAAGGTCAAGCCAAGTTTCAATACTGACTCCTCCACATTCGATAGTACCTTGGGGGTCAGGTTTATGATCGTTAAATTGTCTTTGGCTACCTCCGTCTGTTTGTTTTCTTGCTTCACGTGAATCGAGAAGACATACTGCTTCCTGCGGCGCCACCCGCCCCTTCTTGTTTGTCGGTGTTTCTTAATTCTGGTGGCTTTCCCTTGCCTCCTCGCAGCCACGTCTGGCGTATTAAGTGAAACTTCTCGTGAAAAGGGATCTTATTCCCTAGGGCTCCCTGAGAGCTGGTACACTCTTCGCCTGATTGTTTATTGTCTGTTCCATCTGATTCAGATATCTCCTTGTAATCTAAAGCCGAGAGCGTTTTCTTTGTTAGTAGCTCTCTCCTCAGTGCATCAAATTTCTTTGCGAAGGTTAACACCCTTCCTTGCGCATAATCCTTGGCATCTCTTTCAAATTTATCTTGTTTCCTTTGTCTAATTTTTTTGTTTGCAATTGATTGGACGTTTCTTCATTTGTTCCTTAAGTTCCTCCTGTTTAGCCTTGTCCTCATCCTTAGCTATTTCATTTTCCAACTACTGGATTTCTTTCAGGGCTCGATTTCTATCACTCCATGCAAATTTCACCAGGATGGTCAGCATACCCCTGCATGAGTTAGCCATGTGTTCTGCCCATTCTTCTAATAGGAGTGAGTCTGGGTTTTCATATGCCGGTACCGTGTATATCCGCAATCCCCTTGGAACACAGTTCACGTCAATGTAGCTCTGTAGGGAGGTGGCTTCCCACCATTTTCGTGTCTCCCGCTTCTAAAGTCTTTCTAAGGTTGCATACTTCGAGACTAGGTTCGAGTTAAATCTGGAAATGCTGTTACTAGTACTTTGATCTGCAGTTGACCTTCTCTTAAAAATGTCCAATGCCGCTTCCCGGCGTGCTGATTCACTGAACATATCCTTTAATTTGAATTCCTAAATGTTACTTATCCTTCTGCACTTGTATCCCTTCGTCCTGCCGCTGTGAATGTTAGAATCTCCGAACGCTTCAATGCATCGCTTACTGGCCTGATGTTTCCTGGCCCCCCACGGGCCCTCCGACTCATCGGTATCCGGTTTCCAGTTCGGTCTCCAATCGTATCTCCCAATCCTCCGTTCAATGCGTGTTCCCAGCGGCGGTGCCCACGAACTATAAATCACCGCTCTCTTCCACCTTTGCCTGCACACTCACAGATGGGTGCGGAATGTCTTGGGGGTGTACCCACGATAAAAATCAATGCTCCAATCCTTGCAAGGAAAAGCACTCACGGGGGTAAGTTCATCCGTTTATTTGGCAAAGTCGTGCAGACACAGATGCGTTTCGGCTAACGCCTTCATCAGTGTTACCAGGCACGCCGGAAATCAGCATTATTTGAACTTTACAAACTAATCAACACAAACGATGGCCACACAACTATTACAAGTGTAATATCTACGCCATCTTGGCGTAGTGCATTCCTCAATGTTTTTCAGCATAATGCAGCTAAAATTACGCATGGACATGTACAATATAGCCCTGAACGGGCAAAAATAACAATGAGCTTCTGAATATATTCACCAATGTACATACTTTTCATATACACATTCATTTAAAGTGCTGCATACTCCTTGTGCTGTATATCAGCCCCAATTAGCATGGTAAATTTCATGGCTATTGTGATGTGTGTAGGTAATGCTGGAAATCCATCTGATATTAAAATTACCCTAAATTCATTAATCCACACAATTATAAGGTGCGACCCACATCCGTGTTGCGCAGATTGTCCAACAGGATACGAGCATGAGAGTTCATATCAGCATGCGCTATGTTGTCCATGCGGGCAAGGACAATGCATCTTAAAATATTCGCCAATGTGTATACCTCTCATATACATCCTGCTAAAACTCAACGAAATCTTTAGAATGTACTGCACCTAAAAAAACTCTCTGAAGTCTGTGTGATACCCACAATCACACAGAGAGGTATAGCAGAGAACTACTCTGGGTAGTTCTCAAGTTTAGATGGGAGCTGCTTTCCACCTAAACTTGAGAACTACCCAGAGTTCTCTGCTTCTTTTTTGCATAATTTATGCATCACTCTATGCCTGAAAGGGTTTTGTTTTGACTTATACTGAGTGCTCCCTTGTGTCTGGACAAAACTATACCTCCATGAAGAGCTCTAATGAGAACGAAACACGTGTCGGGGTTGCTTTTATTCATTTCAGGTTGGCTTGGATGGTATTTTACCAAATCCAAAGCTGTAATACTGTACCTGGAGTGGTAAAAGGCTTTGGCCATTTTACAGCTCGGCATGGATATCACTGTACTAATCCTATGCTTAAAGGCTTTGCTGTAGAAATGGCAAAAGACTTTGGCTCTTTCTATCTTGGTGTGGATGGCACTGTGATAATCCTACGCTTAAAGTCTTTGATAGAAAAGCAGGCATTTGAGGTGAGGAAATATACAGGTGCTGCTTTCCACCTAAACTTGAGAACTATGCAGATTCTTCTTTGCATACATATATATACATTTGCGAGTAAATTAATATGGGTAATGCCCACATATTAAAATATCATGGACAGGAATTGAGCCATAAGTAAATAATTAAGAATGAGTTATTAAATCAGTAGAACAAGGATTTTATGGGGTTAGTAATATTAGTGGGGTCAGGGCGAACATGAACAGAAGTAGTTAATTGTGTTAACATTAAATGAAAAAATTTAAATGTGAGGTTCCCCTAGGTAGTGGGTTCATTTCCCGACGTAGGAAATAAATGTCAGAAACGAGATACTCTTTGAGTAAAGAAATAGTATTTGCTCATATTTTAGACGGTTTTTGGAACTTTGGGAAATACACCATTGCACTGAGACAGGGTTATTGAATTACGAATGTTATTTTATATATATTGGAACGTAATAAGAATGAATTAGTAACGAAAGGTCGTTTTCTGTAATGATTAAAGGGTGTCATGAATAATTGCAGTGGCGGCTCCTCCATAGAGGTGTGGGGGCGTCGCCCCACTGCTTTCTCGCAGTGCGAGAAGCAGAAACATAAAATGGTAAAACTACCATTTTATGTTTCTGCTTCTCGCACTGCGAGAAAGCAGAAGTGCCTGGTTGTGGGCGGGCGGGTGGGCGGTCCTTCTCGAGGGCAGGGCGGGAGTGGCTTGCCCACTGTTGTGCGTCCTGACTGCTTTGGTCGGCCTGGGGCCAACCAAAGCAGTCATGCGCACTCTCCCTTTTCTCTATGTAGGCTGCATGCAGCCTACATAGAGAAAAGGGCCTCCCATTAGGCGCCTGCACCGCACCAATCACAACGCTGCCATTGCAGCATTGTGATTGGCGGATCGGAGGGAGGCTGCCTGTGGGTGGCTGCATCCTGTTGAGGAGAGCAGCAGAAAAAGCGCGAATCGGGATCGGCCAGGAGCTGAGGCGGCCTGGAGAAGGTAAGTTTTATTTTAATTTAATTAAAAGAAGGATTCGTGCACACACAGCCACATGCACACATACACACGCAGAAAGCCATACACACACTCAGAAACACACGACCGCACATATGCACAGGCAAACCATCAGAGACACACAGGCACACTCACACACCCCAAATGCAGACGCGCAAGGAGGCACACGTGTACACACCACATGCAGAGAAACACACGAAAGCACACTCCGACTCACATATGCAGACATACATACACAGCAACACACGCGCGCGCACTCATCGGATCCTTTGCAGGTACTATTTTAATTTAAATGAATTTTGGAATATGTGATAACCACTAGTTCAACACAAGGAAACCGGCAATAACAGCAGTCAGTGTGAGTGTTTTAGTGGTGGGTAGATGCATGGTGGAAGGTGAGTGAGCGGTATATGGGTACAGACTACAGAGTGAACGGTGGCGAGTGGCTGCTGGGTGAAAGTCGAAGATGGTGAGTGCAGGGTGAGCGGTGACTGTGTGCAGTGCAGGATACGTGGTGTGTGGCTACAGGGTAAGTGCACGGTGAGTCATGGTTGAGAGGTGTGTTAGTACAGGGTGAGAGTTGTACCCATGTGAATGCAGAATGAGTGGGATGCCTTTTAGATTGCAGCGTACAGCGCATTAAAGCCACTCATTTTGGCATTGCAGTATTTTTAATGGGTGTAGGTGAAAAAATAAGAGAGTGACAACAGCATATTTTAACGTGAGCAGAATGGAAAAAGACCTGAGCAGTTTATAAACCCACAACATGAGCCGAAGTTTTTGTACTCGGAATGCAAGCACCAGCAGTGTGCGCAGGTATACTATAAGAACACCCCTCGTTTACTTTCTGAGGTTTGTGTTCGTACGTCTGTACTGTGGATATTACCCTCCCAAGCTGTGTGCTCCAAGTGGTTCATCTGCATTCCTCGGAAGGGTCCCAAGCAGGACAAGACACGTGTGAAGCTGCTGAACGTGTTTAGAAATGTGTGTGGCTGGCCGAGGCATTAGTAACGTCACACCGCCGTGCTCCTGACATTGCTCTTCCCTGCACTTTGGTAGAAAACATTTGAGGAAAATAAATCTTACACAAATCCAAAATCACACACCGACACACTCATTTTATGACAATACAACACCCACTGTGCAAGTACCAGAGAAATATCATGTGTTGCACCTCAGGCCCATTCAAGGCCTCGCGGCCTACACGTCACGGACGTATTGTTAGTTCATATTTCAGTGCACTAAGGACAGCTGGGCCCCAAGTTGTCAACACAGAGATCAGCTCGTCACTTCTCGGCCTCTGATGTGGGACACTTTATTCACTGTTAATTACTCAGTGCTTCACAAGCCTACTCGTCCTTAGCATGAATAAGCCCCCTTTATGCTACCCCTCCACCACCGGAAGGTGTGAAGTCTAAAACGACTGCTACATGACATCTCTTTCCCCATTCCACCCCTCTCCGTTAGTGGACACTGATCAGTCGACGTGAAACGAAAGAAAACAAAAAACTCTCCCACAATGCAGTCACCTGGATTCCCGTCAATATGGCCAGCGGCTTCCTTCTAACTGGAATGTACCATCTCAGCTGTCTTCTGGGGGTTGAGTTGTTCTTCAGCGTAAGACAATTGGACATTTCTTTATCTTTGATTCACCTGAAAAGGCTATTTCTTGAGCGTCCTCACCGCGCGTCTATAATTTGATGTTTTTTGGGTAAAATGCTGTTTGAATCTTTACACTGTTATACAATGAGTTATAATTTGAGACTGCAGTACCCTTTGATGACCCGCTCTTTGCTCCGCTTTTTGAGTCTTTTAAGTTGGCTAAGTCTTAAAGCCTGGCCGTTTTGTCCTTTAAAGGGTGCAAGTAAAGTCTGCGTGCTTGCTGCAGGCAGGCAGGTGAAAGGGCACACTAGATGCACGCGGTGGTGGTGTGCGATGCTCTACTTTCTTTCAATGGATTCTGGGAATAAAACAAATAGTGCCAGTATACAATGCAAAAAGCGTACAGTTTCTCCTGTAGATCGCTGACAAGCCTTGCTCACGGGTATTTGCTTATACGGAGATTCCACAGACTAGGAATAAAAAAACAGGATGACGATAAACAAGTGACATTCCCCCACCTAAGAGAACTTCTATGAGACGATTTTTCTGGGAAATGGGTTTGTCTGGCTTAGGGCTGGGGGCAGACGTTGAAGCATTAAGTCCATAAAGGACAGATCTCATTTTATAAGAAGCCATAAAGCGTCTTTTGAAGCCCCCCCTTGTGTGTGTGTGTCTGTTCAGTAGAGCGGAAGCTCGGTGACCTGGCCGAGCTGTGTCTCCTAGTCCTGGAAGGTCAGGTTTGCTGTGAGTCTCAGAGAGGTACTTCAGCAGAGCAGCGTCTGTGTGCCCTGGTGCTCAAGTTACTGAGTGCTGTGGGCGACACGGAGGTGCACTGGCAGAGCTGTGTGCGCATGACCTTGTACTGGGAGAGCAGAGGTACCGAGTGCTACTGAACAGCACGGAGGTGCACTGGCAGAGCTGTGTGCGTGTACACTGTACTGGGAGAGCAGGGGGCGCTGCGGTGCTGGCAGTCACGTGTCTGTATCCTAGTTCCAGAAGGGCAGGGTGGATGCAAGTCGCCGGGAGGGTCACTGTTGGGATGTATGTATTTAACCATCTACATAACCACATGCACTTTACTCTTCACAGTCAAAAGGAGGTGAGCGTTGGCCTAGACTAATTATTAATTAGTTTAGACCAACCCTCACCTCGTTTTTGACTGTGAAGAGTAAAGTGCATGTGTTCTCAAATTTGCTTGAAAATGCACCATTTGCCCACTCATTTTTCAAAATTTTCTCGGGGGAAGAACCCCTCCGCTCCCGAACCCTCCTTAGATTGTTCGGGCTCGCTCGCTACGCTCGCTCCCCACGTGTGCTCCACCACAAATTTTACTCCTCGCCACTTTCAAATCTCACCAGCCGCCACTGAATAATTGCAAGTCTGGATATATATGCATAAAGTGCATCAGGAAATAAATAGGAAGAATAGGATGGTTATTTTGAGATATCTATATATAAATTAAGCGAATATAATTTTCTGGTCAGTCCTGGTACAAAACTCAGACATTAGAGGGAAAGATTAAAGTTTTATAAATACTTAAAATTCACTACCCAAATACGATAGCACGGAGAGTGAGGTGTCTATCAAGGGGAAGGCTGTGGGTTCGGATCCAGTCCTGGCAACGTACATAGCAATAATTTAATTTTACTTTTATTATTTTGAGTTATTATAAAATATTTAATTAGCCCCATAACCAGTAGGAATAACTGTCGAAATTTAGAATTTACGCTCATTTTAAGCGCATGTATACCAACGAACAAGATAGGTTGCTTATTTTTAAGAAAATAGCCATATCGGAAGAACAAGAGTATTAAAATGAATTTTGGCGCCACCCCAGGTGAAGGGAATTAAGTAAACAGCGAGTATATAAGGAGCTGGGGAAGCGGCCTTATTTCACACCCGCTCTGCAGACGTGATCGGTTGGAGGCTGACGAGCAGTTTGAAGGCGAGGAACAGCATGGGGAGATTACAGGTCCAGGGCGTTATCTTTGACAGTGAGCTTTATTGTTAAGGGGAAGCTGTGGAAAAACAAACCCTAGACTGTTTATACACAAAACTGAGTTCCTATGGGGGTAACTACTGTTGATTGAAGTAGCTGAAGGGAGTTAACACAGGTGAAACCTGGGGCAGCGAGCATTAATGTTATGGGGATGCAGTAGCAAACCATACCCAGAAGTGTTATTACACTGAACTGACTTCTGTAGAGGGCAACAGTAACGGATTGAAGTAGCAGAAGGGAGGTAACATAAGTGAAACCTTTATGTAATTTACCAACAGGCTGAAATAAGTGAAACTGAAGGCTACTTTAAATTTTGAAAAGGGAGATAACCCAAGTAAAGCCGTCATGTAATTAACCAGCAGGTTTTAGAAACAAGTGAAATTGCGATAGCACTACGAGGAGAGTGAGGTATCAACGAAGGGGGAGGTCGTGGGTTTGAATGCCGACCTGCCAACATATACAACTATTTAACTTTTATTTTTTCGAGTTACTGAAGGCTACTTGAAATTCTTGAAACTGACAAATCGCTTAAACGCCCAGACGTCTTATAGGTAATTGTATGCAAGATGCAACAAATCGCAGCTAGGGGAGTTATGGTGCCTATTCTGCTATGAAAATGTTCAGTTAGAGTACATAATTAGGGTGACACAATATATTTATTGCGACTCTGTTCCTATTCCAGACCCGTATCAAGGGGAACGTGACCACTAAACATTTACGGTGATGAAATAAACATTGGGACGAAATTAGGATTAGGCTAAACGCCCAACACCACGAGTTGAGGTGAGAACGGTTCAAAAAATATTTCAAGACTAAATAGAGTAGGATTTTAGTCCTCTTTCAATAGCTATAAATATTCCCCCCCACCCCGCCTTACCATGCAGACTAACAATTGCAGAAACTAAGGTAAAGAATTCGAGGCAAACAAGAGACCGTGAAGCTCTTTGGTTTAGTAGTGCAAGGTAATTATTGCAGTTAGTAGTATAAATAAGCCTTCGTATCTAATAGCTCCTTGCTCATGTCGCGTTAAAAATAGGGGATAGAGTACTCTCTGTAATCAGTATGTGACACAGGCCGTATGGCTTAGTGGGATATAGTATTAATAGCTCGTTTGTTTTTCAATTTTAGGTTGGTCTAAATTGTACCATTATCAAGGCTCATCATTATGAGAAAATGTCTCATTTGTAACTGTACAACACATGTACTCTTTGCAGTCAGGAAATGAATTTGAAAGTAATTTTCTTGTACAGCGTGTAGAGTGTTGTCCAATAGGGTAATTGTTTATTGCTTTAGATGTGTATAATTGATATTAATTTTATGTTTGTAACAGCCCTGAAGAAGTGCAGTGGAGCGCGAAACACTTGTTGGCTGTTTTCTGTGGCTGCTTACTGTATAAAAGACTACTTGGCTATATTGATAAAAAGAAAAAAACTGAAGAAAGAATAAAAAGAAACCAAACAAGAAGGTTTGTTAATTATTGTTTTTTGCTGAAGTCTCAGTACTTTGTGTGTTATATGTTCAGAAAAAAACACTGGTAGGGTCCAGTGACTGGGATACGTAGCGCCGGGCAAGGTTTCTGTTATATATATATATATATATATACTGCTTGCTATAGGCCAACTCCCGCCGCTTCGGCTGTGCGCAGCTGTGGTTGTATTAACGTATGGTAATTATACATTACTTTACATGTTAAAAAACATAGAAATTCACTGGGGAAAAAACAAAGGTTTCAGGGACGTTATAGGAAAGTTGACGTTTTACCACACAAAACCATAGAAATTCAGCAGTTGTAGTTAGAAACTATACCTCGTGCCATTACATAACTTTAGGGTTAGCTTCTACCTCCATCCTTTGATTAGAGGGGAAAAGGTGTATTTTTCCATGTCGAATTGGCAGTTCAAAATTGCACATAGGCTGTAGTGGCAGGCTTGAGACATGCTTTAAAGGGTTATTTGAGTGGTGGCACAATAAGTGCTGCAGGCCTGCTAGTAGCATTTAATTTACAGGCCCTGGATACATGTAGTACCACTTTACTAGGGATTACAGGTAAATTAAATGTGCTAATTGGGTGTAAGCCAATAGAACCATGTTTTAGGGGGAGAGTACAAGCACTTTTGCACTGGTTAGCAGTAGTAAAGTGCACAGGTTCAGAAAGCAGGAGGGGTGAAGGCAAAATGTTTAGGGTGACCCTGTACAGGGGGCCAAGTCCAACAGCATCACATCTAGTGTTCATACTGTCTATATTCACCTTTTATTAATACTTTATAGTAGGTAGAAATTAAGTCTATTCAGTGGCGGCTGGTGACATTTGAAAGTGGTGAGGCATAAAAATTGGTTATGACTTTTATGTAGCTAGCGATGCGAGCAAGCTTAATTTGCAAACTATACAGCATAACGACTTCAGCCCTTTAAAGTGTGTGCTTGCCCAATGTCTTGCATTGCATGCGGCATCAAGTTTGAAAGAAAATGCTCGACCCAGGCTCCGAGAAACACCCACAGCTGCTGGCTGCAAACAGACATAGAAATCTGTGCAGACAGGTCTTTAAGTGGGATGAGAAAAGTGGGGAGGTCTCTAAAAGGGAGCATGAAAAATAATTTTCCGATAGTGTCACCCAACCAGTATTTTGGTTTCGCTCTGAGATGTAATTGCATCCAGATATATAACACAACAACTGAGATAAACCTGTCCGTACAATTGGGTTTATCAGTGCTTGTTAGCTGTTTAAGATAAATGAGTACCAACAATGATTTGTTATTAACAGTGGAAATGTTTCAAACTAAAATTGTGAGTCTGTGAAATAAATAGTATTGAGGCCTGTGTAAGGAGTTTTCAGATGTGTGCTTTGTTAGATATGTATGCCCCTTTTCTCTGCACAGCTCATCCATCTGCTCATCTTTAACCACCTCTTTCCTCTTCAGCACTCTTTTCACTCTTCTCCTCTTCACTCTTCTCTGAATGCACTACCTCGCATCTCCCTCACTTCAACACTTCCAACCAGAATGTATTTCCTTTTGCCTTGTAAATATTTTGACATGTGTACCCTCTTCACACACATTTGCACAGAATTTCAATTGGAACAGAAATACATGACTATTGGTCTGTGTGCTCTGCAGAGAAGCCAGTCCACTGATAGACACTTCAGCCTCGGCTATAAGCACTTATTTTTCCCTTTGCCTTTTACTCTGATATTTGGATCAACTTTGCCAGGGAACAAAACCCCTGCCAGTCTTTTAGATCAGTTTTGTGGGCAGAACAAATACAGCAGTTCAACTTCTAAAGGGGCCAGTGACGTGTAGCTAGGGCCTGGGGTGTCACAGTGGGGGAGGTTAGCGTGACCAGGGTTCTCAGCACAATAATCATAACGCAAGATTAGCATAACACCATTACCGATGACAAGGCACCACATCACACTCCTACGTGTGATGAATCGGGATGCGTAGGATCTATGTCTGTGAATGACGGATGCCTGGAATCACGGAGGGATGGAGACTCCTATACCCGAAACCGTGATGCTTAAAGCGTCACTGGCCTACAGTGGATCCTGCCATAGATCACAATGAAGGGCTTTAGAAAGGTAATCCCTGCGTCACAGTACAGAAATTTGACTTGCTGCCTGGCTTCTGTCTCCTCTTCATGCTAACTAAATCGAACTAGTTAATATTTGTGTAGGAACGTGTATGAATTTCAGTGGGGCACAGCTCCAGAGCCCTAATGGAGAAACCGCCCGAGTTTATTTGCTATGAACTATTAATAAAAGGAAATACTGACAACATGAACTCTTGGAGTGCTGCGTTTTTTAGATTTTCAGGAGTAAGACCGGCAGCAGTCTGCTTCAAGCATGCACCAGCAGACACAGAGCACCGCATGCCCAGAGACCGCACAACTCTACTATATGAGCGTGTTATGTATGTATGTGTATGTGTGTGTATATATGTATATATGTGTGTGTGTATATATATATATATATATATATATATATTTGTATTCATATATTTTTTTATTTTATATTCTTGTATATTTTTGTTTGTTTTGATTTATTTGAAAGTTGAACATTTTTATATTTTTAAGTTACTGTGCCCTTGAATTTTCTGTTACATCTATTTTTAATTAACTTTTAAATATTTGCTTACCTATGTAATGTCGATATTTGTGTCCACTTTGTTTTTGTAGTTATTGTTTTTGTAGTTATTGTTTTTATACTTTCCACTATAAGCATGTGAAGTCGATATTTGTGTCATAGATATTTTTCTGCAATTTATTTTTATCTAAATATTTTTGACCTCAGTATTAGGTCATAGAATCGGTCTGGAATTGAGTTTAAGAAATGCAAACCAGAAGAAAGGTTTATGTTGCAGAGATTGATCCTGCCATTCAGGGATGGACACAGAAGTAAGATATGCATAATGTTTTTGAATCTCATTCCACTGAGCAGGAATTGGGAGGTCAGGAGGGAAGGTTGAACATTTTAGAGGAGTGTAAAGAGATACTTTGTGGTAGGCTAGGAATAATAAAATATGTATGGTTGTATGTATATTTATCAAATACAATTGCAAAAAGTAGCTGAAGCAGTCAGACATGATTTAAGAAGGATTCTGGTAGTAGTAAGGAACGAAATAAAGCAAATTTTAAAAGAAATGTTGGAATTAACTTTATCGAGCCGGTAGAGGCATCAGTAGTAATCATGAATTAAGCTGATATCCTATGTGTACCTCGGATGTCATAATCAGAGAATGGCAATTAGCTTCCTTTTGCCAAATAATGAGATAGTGTCACATCTAATTAGTTGCTATTTGTGTTGACATCTGTAGCCTGCATCTTTCAATGGGTGATGGTTAGTATTTTAGGGGAATAGGGTGGTGTACTTTTCTTTTATTCCAGGATGAGTTCTAATTTTGAGGGACACTGGCTTAATAGTCTTGTATGTGGGATTATTTTGACCTTAAGGTAAAGAACAAATTGATGTGTTTCACAAGTATCATTGACTATTACTCTATGGGGCTCCTTACGCTGTTGGGTGGAAAGCCTCTGCCCGACAGTCGGAATCATCCCAACTGCGTCGGAGCCCTTCTGATCGACTCGGTCGGTTTACAGTCCAACCACCCGATTATGATGTTTGCAGTTGGAACGTGAACCGGCCGGTCAGTCTGACTCGATTTTGACCGACTCGCTGAGTATTCCTGTTGGTCGGAACTGCACCGTACCCCCCCCCCCCTATGGATGATGTTTCCGCCATCAGGATTACGATGTCGGTTTCCGACATCCTTTCTGCGCCGACCTTTTCAACACGGAGAGGCTGTCCGAAAGTGACTTTGGAGGTCCCTGGCAGGGCCCCCTAACCCCTATGGTTGGTGGCCGAGGGGGGGTACCTGAGGTACCCTCCTGTAAAACCCTGCCCTGTGTGGCAGGCACCATGGGGTCTCTCTTAAGTGCTCCCTGGAATATGGTCGAGCCCACCATGACCTTTAGGAGTCCGGGTGAACCCGATGATGAAGCATGACACCACTAGGGGGTGTGAGGGTTACTAAGCAAAAAGGAATTGCTTCCTTCCTTGCGCTGAGCGGGTAACGCCACAAGGGTTTAGCGCTGAGCCCCAAGTACATTGGGTGGGATACCTTTAGTAGTTTGTAATTCGATTTGGGAGGACGTATCCACACCCGGCATACCCCTCTAACCTTCTAGCCTAGGTGGAGGGCCCCTCTACCCTGGCCTTACTACAGTAGTGTTAGTGCAGCGGACAGCTGTAGGGTATCTGGGAAATTCCCAATTCTCAAGTACGTTGAACGCTCAAAGTAGAACTCCACTATAATAAAATTAAATCCACGACCTTTGCAGACATACCATAGAATCCACTCGCATATCCACCTGACTACTCCTGTGACCATCCACACACCCTACAATTATGACCGAAGTACTAGGAATCGGATACTCTGATATGGCATCGGCGATTCTGGCAGCCCCATCTCTCTCTTGCCAGACACTAACATCACCCAGTGCCTCAACCAATCCCAAAGTTGGGATGAGCTTAAAGAACTAAAGAGGAACCAGATGAAGATCCTACTGCATGGAGCAATAATGACGGAATAATTGAGGGGGAATGCAGCCCCCACAGGCCTATTAGTTACCAATGAGCCTAGGATCTTCCTTGATGACCCCTTTTTAAAAACAGAATGGTCACTGATCGCGTGGAGGTGCACACGTGATTGGTTGATTTTGATTATTAACAGAAGCACTGCTTGTCAATATCAAAACGAGTGAGGATGCATTGAGCACACAAATCAAAATAACCGTTTATAAAAAAAACTTGAGGAGGTTAACTAGGAAATCACCGAACACAGAGTACCTGATGCAAAGCAAGATCAATAAGTTGCAGAAAGACTTGAAAAAATGTTCCCATGAGAAAGTTTAGTCCTATATTAGAGATGACTACACCAAACAGCAAGACACTGATACATCCAACAGAAGTGAATCTGGATCCTCGTATTCAGATCAGGATGAATGGTCTAGTGACCACTCCGCCAAGAGCTGGAAAGATAAACAATGGAGACAGAGGAGAGGAGGTTATAATCAAGCGTACCCTCCACCACAGATGTATCTCTTGCCAGGCCCATATGGTCACTCACAGTTTCAAGGCCCCCCACCTTTACAAAACATACCATACTTCCAGCCTAATCAGAATCAGCAGCATTTTTTTAAGCCGGAGAAGGGGCAGACGAGACAACAGGAGAGTCCAATGGGACGACAACACGAGAGGGATGAACACAAGAAGTCAAACGAAAGACCAACCGCCAGGGCCGAGCTCGAGGTAGACGTAGTTGTCAACCTTACGTACGAGAAGCTCACCCCTGATGAACGAGGGATACTTAATAAGGGCCTTGGTTTTGTCCCGACTACCAACATCGATAAATTCAGAACTCAGTATGAAATAAGTGGATTTTTCAGGAAGATTCGCGTCAAGACTTTCTTTGAGGGGATACCTCAACAGGAGACAGATACAGAGTACACCCCCCTTATGACTGAAGTCAACATTCTGTCCACCCCTACCCCTTATGCCACCTGAAGTAATCGCCTTTGAGGAAGCAGTCACCAAGGAGATTGAGTCTTTGCAACCAAGAAGGAACATGTTTAACAACCTAAGCAGAAAAGAACGAGAGGCACTCCACACCTTAGGCAATCGAAACAACCTGATTATAAAACCTGCTGACCAGGGCGGAGCAATCGTGATACAGGAAGTCACTGCATATAGAACTGCATGTCTATTCCCTACTCTCGGACGAGAGACATTACAAGAAACTGCAGAGGGACCCAACAAAGTGGTTACAAAAAATGATATCAACAATCACAACTGAAGCACTGGAGAGGAACTGGATAACGAAAAATGAGAGGGACTTCTTAAACACAGAAGAACCTAGGACACCCCTGTTCTACACCATCCCTAAAATACACAAGGGCAGAATGCCTCCACCAGGCAGGCCCATTGTCTCTGGCATTGGGTCTGTGTTGGAACCTCTCTAAATATACAGACTGGTTTTTGTGCCCCTTGTGACCAAGATCAGGTCATATGTTAGGGACACCAAACATCTGCTTAATATCCTAACAGAATTTGATTACGACCCACTCAGTGAGACCATGGTGTGTCTGGACGTGGAGGCCCTTTACACTAGCATTCCACAGGAAGAAAGCCTACGTGTGATCGAGAACATACTCCATACACAGGAGTGGCCCTGGGAGGCCCCTGTGAAGTGGATCATGGAACTCATGTGCATCGCCCTCACTGAAAACTATTTAGGTTTGAAGATCAACTTTACCTTCAAGTACATGGGACATCCATGGGCAGTACTTTTGCCCAGAGTATTGCCTGTCTGTATATGAGCCAGCTGGAGGACGAACATATCTTGGCGAACAACCCGTTTGCTGGAAGTATCCGCAGCTGGCTCCGATACATAGATGACATTATCATCATATGGCACGGAGACTAAGACCGCACATTGGCATTTGGAACATGGATTAATAACCTTAATCCCTTCCTAAAATTCACAATAACAACCAACAATATGATGGTGTCATTTCTGGATATCAACATTATAGCTAGGAATGGGAAATTGGAGAGCACGCTGTACACAAAACCTACTGATCGCAACAGTTTGCTGCATTTTGACAGTGCTCACCCTAGATCACTGAGAGAGAACCTCCCCATCGGGCAGTACCTAAGAATACGTAGAAACTACTCAGACCTTGAAAGTTTTAACGAAGAAGCAGACAAACTTTCTGTCAAACTAAGAGAAAAAGCGTACCCCAAAAAGGTTATTGAGCAGGCGCGAAAAAGATCACGCAACACACCACGGGCGGCTCTACTTGAAACTAACACAAGAAGGGATAGTGAGGCGTTAATATCTGTCACTACATATAACTCGTCTAATGCCATAAAGAAAATAATCAATAACAAATGGTATATACTATATAAATTGTCTTTTGAGAAACCCATGTTTTCATTCAGGCGTAATAAAAGTATTAGGAAAACCCTGATACACGCAGACAGTTGGACACAGAAACAAAGCACCCTACTCACACTATGGAGCTAACCACAGGTGAAGGGCCATTACCCTTGTGCCTCATGTGTAGTGTGTAGTTTCACAACTCACACCACCAGTATCGATCTGGGCTTGACACGTCAGTGGGAACAAAGGGACCATACCAATTGTAATACCGCAAACGCAGTATACATGATCACATGCCCCTGTTAATTCAAATACATTGGAATGACCACTAGGAAGGTGAAGGTGTGGATCAGTGAGCATAGGAGCATGATTAGATGGTCTATCACGGCTACCAAACTCACTGCCCACTACGTAGAAAAGGGGGCACACTGATAACGACCTGGAATGTACAGTAATTGAAAAAATAAAAGGTAGACCCATCTTAAGTAAAAGGCTTTTGGAGAAAGAACAGCGGTGGGTCTATAGACTACAGACACATACCCAGGGACTTAACAATTCCATCCCTTGGAACCAACTGAATCAACACAGATAGAGGGGTTGGCTCAATAGATGCAAACACCGTCTCTTTACGATTACCCTGGATGGATCGGTTGTCTTACTTCCCCTCTACTACTTGTGGTGGAGGAGAGTTGAGGGAATATGTACTACTCCTAATTGGGGTCACACTGATCAGTCAAGGTACATTTTAAGGGGTCCTCAGTCTGCCCCCTAAATGCTTATTGATGCAGTCCTACCAATGATATGGACCACTAATCATTATACATGAGTGCAGCACACCAGCGACACACTCACACCTATAGGTGAGGTTCACACACCTCAATGTGTGTTCATATTTTGGCCTCCCTATATGTGATAAGTCAACACATAAATTATTATGAGAAGAATCATAAGTAGAACCACAATACCCCCATTAGCTATTTGGGAACATAGAGTCGCAAAAGATATTCGAGGACTCGAACTGGATCAAAAAGAACGTGTATAGCATTGACGTCACACGTATATGGTTTCATTCCCCTAGATGAATGCGGAAGTGCATCTCTGAATATGGGTTTACATGGTACCATAAAGTCAAACGTGGGAATAAGTACACGAGGCACTTAAAATACACATGGCAAAGAGCTGTATAAATTCCGTCACGTTCCAATGTCTAAACTAATCTGGGACTACACCTTCCATGAGCAAGTGGGGCTGGTGTAGTCTAATCAGACATTCACGGAAGTGACGTGAATGTAACGCAGCGGGAGGGGCTCTGCGCCTGCCTGTCACATATACACTCAGAGGTGCTGACTTTAAAAGCCACGCTCTGGCAGACAAACTGCGAACGGCGGGAGACGCAGGACCCAAATAGGAGAATCGAGGGGCAGGACCTTTGACAAAGTAAGTGGGGACCGGGGGATTTTTCTCCCGGACAGGAGGAGCACCACTATAGCAACCATGCTAGGGCTGGATACACACGATACTAAATTAGCGAGTTTTATGTTTTTCTTTCTCCCACTCAACTTAAATCTGACCACGATGCAGAGTGTAACTAAAAGGCTACCCTCTCTACCACTCCCCTAGAGATGCATGCAATCCACCATAATAGGGTAAGATACGCGTGGGATAAGAACCTACACTAATAAAAGGAGGAATATTGGCTTGAAGGTGACGTGCATGTTTGTGGATCGTCGTGGTATGATCATATGATTATATATACATATATTTTTAACGTGGAGTTTGCAATGAATTGGTGTTCACGCACTGCTAATAATGTGCGGTCATTTGACGCAAAATGCGACCGAATGGGACGATAAGGTCCACAATGAGCTTATCTTGATTGACCACAGATCATCACGAGTGATTTTAGTGAGAGCACATGACAGCACCCAGTATGTTGGCATTACATGGGTGAAATGTATGAAATGTGATGTTAAAAAGTTTTTGGGTTTCCTCTCACTTTCTCTTACAGGCGGATATAAGACATAAGAAAACCGAATGGAAGATCAGTATACCTTCCATACCATTGTTGAGAATGCTGCTTTCTGCATCCTCCATTTGAAAAGTTAAGGAAATTCCTTTGTGTACAACCAGGGAGGTGACCTAGTTGCCCTGAAGAAAGCCCGGGACCCAAGAGGCCAATTTGAAGGGCTGAAACATGTCGGCAAGACACTAGGGTCATAGGACCATCACCTCCTGAAGACCCCTGTATATATACTTTTAATATCCCCTACGCCTCCATTAATAAAAGGACACCTGGAGACTGAGAAGGATTTTTATCTTTAGACCCCCTGGCCTATCTCTCCAAAGTGCTCCCTGGAATATGGTCGAGCCCACCCTGACCTTTAGGAGTCGGGGTGAACCCGATGATTAAGCATGACACCACTAGGGTGTGTGAGGGTTACTAAACAAAAAGGAATTGCTTCCTTCCCTGTGCTGAGCGGGTAACGCCCCGAGAGTTTAGCGCTGAGCCCTAAGTACACTGGGTGGGATACCTTTAGTAGTTTGTAAGGCACCATGGAGTGCCTGTGACAGGATGCAGGGTTTTACACACCCACCCCATTTCCCTATAGGAGCCTGTGTTACGGCCGGTTCTTGGACGTAACACAATCTCCCATAGGAAATAATGGGAATCCGACTGAACAGTGTTCGGTCACATTGTAATCCGGCAGTCGGGACCGCCGACTGCAAACCGGTTGGTCCCGAATCCGAGACGGTGTCGGGCAGAGGCTTTCCGCCCGACATCGTAATGAGCCCCTAAGTTTGTAAAATGGCAATACTGGAGAAATCTTTAACGGAAAGAGTTTAAGTTTGGTAAGAGACAGGAAGATCGCTTTAAGAGGATACAAATGGAAATGTCGGGCAATTTGATGTGAATTTGGAGAGTATTTTGTTGAGGCTAATGTACAAGGTTTTAGTATTGTTTTAACTCAAAGGAAAAAAAGACAAAGACCTGTTGCTTTTGCCTACAGATCATTAACTACTGCTGAACGAAACTACGCAATAACTGAGAAGCAAGCTTTGGCAGCATTGAGGGGGCAGAAATATTTTTGTTGATTTGGGGAGTAAAATTAAGATTGGAAGCCTCTTCTAAAGATATTGTAGTTGAGAACAGCCGTTGGGGGGGGGGGGAGGGGGAGGTGGCTAGACTGGTGAGATTGGCAGCTAGAGTGCAAGAAGTTTAGTATTGAGTGGAACATGTAGTTGGACGGTGTATATATAAGGTGATCTGGCAGAGAGTGTGTTGGCTAGTGTTGAGGGTGAGTTGGAGATTGGGCATGAAGTTGTGATTCAAGAGAAATGCCCTTGTGAATGTGTGACATTGATGGATGAGTTGCAGTGGCGACTCCAACGCTAAGGGGGAGGAGCATCGCCCCACTGCATTTTGAGCAGTGGATAAAGGAAAAATAAAATGATAACACTATGTTATTATCATTTTATTTTTCTGGTTTACGGAGTGGGGAGGGACTTGTGTCACAGCCAGCAAGGGAAGGAGTGGTGGGCACTTAAGTGCACATGAGTGTTTGGCCAGCCATCTTGGGTCGGCCAAACAGTCATGCGCACTCTGCATGTTCCCCACCAGGCTGCAATACACACCCAGGTGGGGAACATGCACAGGCTCCCACTGCCTGTCTGAGCGCAGAACCACGGTGCTCAGACCAATCACAACGCTGCATTGCAGCGTTGTGATTGGCTAGGGCAGCCTGTTTCTGCTTCAAGCAGGAACAGAAAAAGACGACACGAGGCGAGAAGGCGGTCCGGCAGAAAGGTACGTTTCGTAGCATCAGAGTGAGATATGTCCTTGTGCAGGCAATTTGTATGTGCGTGGTGATGTGGCAAGGGGGCCATTTTGCCACCCTGCCGCATGTCAAGTTGTTGTGCCACTTTGTCATTTGAGGGGGCACTTATGGAGTGGACTGATGTTGACCTTGGACTATGTTGGGCTTCCTTTTCTGTGCACATTTAAAAGTCTGTGTGCCGGCCAGTGTGTGTCGTGCAATGTGTTGTATGAGAAGGGTGATATGTCCCCATGCCACCATGGACAGAGGTATCCGGGACATGATCCACAGTGAATGTGACTGGTCATGTGCACGATAAGGCATGCCGCCACCAATGTCAGCACACCTGCAGCATTGTGCACATGTCTGAGTAGTGTGCAAGGTTGTGTATAAGCAGCAAAGTCCACCTATATGCACATTCCTGCACACCACTCAAACACATGTGCACAATGCTGCAGGTGTGCTGACATTGGTGGTGGCATGCCTTATCGTGCACATGACCAGTCACATTCACTGTGGATCATGTGCATCCGGGAGGCAAGCGGCCTCAAGCTGCTCCATTGCAGAACAAACACCCCCCCCCTCGAGCAAAAGACTAAAATGAAAACCGGCTGTTTCTAACTCCAAGGTCAGAATCCCTTGCCTGACCCCAAAATGGCTGCCACAGTGTTCCCTACCACGTCGTGCTACTCCTCTGAAAAAAAAACGGACTTTGACCAGACCTCTAACACATCCCCCATCCGGCCTACCCTTCAGGATACCGAATCTGTAAACCTACCTCTGACCGTGGAGACCTAGCTTTTTGGCCGATGCCTGGTGGAGCTACTTGATAGCTATAGAGTAGATGGGCTGTGGACTATCCCTTCGGCCGTCACCTACCCAGCCGGACATTGGGCAGACCTTACTTCGTCTCTCCGTTGTTCTCTCCCTCCTACCCCTTTACTCCACCCACTTTCTCCTTTACGCCCCATTTATCCCTCCTCTTTGCTCTCTAATTGTTTTCTCATTGAGACCTAGCCGCTTGACTGATTCCCAGTGGAGCTACCTGATAGCTATAGTGGAGATGGGCTGTGGACTTCCCCCTCGGCCGTCACCTACCCAGCCGGACTTTGGGCAGACTCTCCTTCATCTCTCCATCCATCCGATCTCCATCCTTTCTCCCTCCTACACCTTTACCCCACCCCCTTACCCATCTAAGCTCCATTTATTTCGTCTTCTGACGCTCTTGAAATGTTTTCTTGTAACTGATGTAACTTGTAACTGATGTAATTTTGTAATTCTGTGGAACCTTATGTTAAGCGCTCTGATACCTCCGGGTCTAGCCAGCACTATATAAAACTCAAATAAAAAAAAGAAATCCGCATTTTGGCCTCAGAGTGAGACGTGTCCATGTGCAGGCAATTTGTATGTGCGTAAGGAAGGTGCACTCTGATAGAAGTCAAGACGAGACAAGTCTTGATTGACTTCTATCAGAGTGCACCTTCCTTACTTATGAACTTTTGTGCAATATTGGCATCCATCAACGGCGGATGTTGGGAGTAGCTGCACCTAACTGTGATATAAGAAACAAGTGGAATTGAAGTGCTCAACCTTGGTCTGTAGTGTAGTTCCTATTTCCCTAATAGGCTCTGCGCATTGGAATAATATACCCTATAGATTAGACATAGGCCTGAGGTCAGTATGTCCCTATCAAGTATATTAAACTTAATTACTTTGTGCCAGCTAACTCAGAGGCCACTAGAAACTCCTTGTAAACAAGAAGGGAGTAGTTTCTGGCAACCGCATAAACATGACAACTTTGTTTCCCTTTAGAATCGGAACACTCTCAGAATCGTGGAAACAATAGATAACAGTTTCACTCAGCTAATCGTGCATGCTTAGTTTCTTCAGAGTTACACAGAAAGAATAGACGGGCGTTTCAATAAAAGGATTTATTGAACAGTCTTGTTTCTCGTGTAAGAGATATGAGCTGTTATGATCATAAGACAGTATGCGAGATATATAATGTACAGCGTAAGCAGTAGAAAGAAATAATACTGCGCTAGCATTATCTTTTAGCTATGACACATATATTCATATACATAAATAACATAAGCTAAAAATGCGAGTACTCATAAGATGCTTCTCTAACTAGTTCTACCCCAGTGTACCTAACCTAACCTAGGTGTAGGGCAAGGTAAGAAGTAGGTGATGTATTCTATAGTATGGTACGGTATAGTATGCCAAGAGTCTTGTATGCCAAGAGTCCCTCTAGGTTCTAGTCAGCTCCATACCTTGAGAATGAGAGAGGTGGGAATCTCTTTCCGGGTCTCGAACTCTAACACCCCGCGAAGGGAGTCAGAACACTGGAAGCTGGATTCTCTGCGAGCAGGGATGACAGCGTCTCTTGTCAGTGCGTCAGGCCGGGACACGGGCTCCTCTAAAGTCGAGGTCTCCTCCTACTTGCTTGGGCAAGGGAAGGTATATTTATACCTGGTAGGTGCCTTGGAATGTTAGCATTGACGTAAAGTCGGGCAGAGGAAGACGTCAGGAATGAACCCTTAAGGAATAGCGGTTCATGCATAATAAATGAGTTCTTGGAGAAATCAATAATCCTGTGCTAGGGGAACTCCCAAGAGCTTAAGGGTCTGGTTTCTAAGAACTCGTTGTGACGTTGGGGTGGACGGATGTAGGTGACCATGCCTGTATTTGGATAGCATGGCTAATGCCTAAATAAGGACTGGGATCTTATGCCTATATAAGGGCAATGCAAATTGTGCCTATATAAGGACATGTTTCTGGAAAACCTATATACGGACACCTAAAGCGGAATACAACACCCACTCCACTTTCGAATGAACGATAGTACTAAATGCTAAACATTAAATGCTAAACATTAAACTGAGTACCACATGTTGCTAAAAACATTTCTAAAAGCATATTAAAAGAAGTTTTTTAAAAGAAACCTGTTGCTAAACATGTAATGCAATAGGTACTGTACATTTTAAAGCATTTTTTCATTCTAGGCATATATCATAAATAAAATGCAACATGAATGAATAAACAGAAATATATACATATGACGAAATGGTTGACAAGTGTTTCAAAAAAAAAATCAAAGCCATTTCAAATATGGTGCTAAATGAAATTGTGGTAAATAAGGTGACAATGTGTCCCTGGAAGTATTCAAAGAAGTCCGTTCTATATGAATAGTTCTACTGTAAGCAGATTGAATTGCCATGTATTTTCAAAAAATAGAGAGAGAAAAAAAGAAGTCAATGTTTAGGAAGAGTTCCAAGTTCTGTTCTGTTTTGAAAATATGGAGGCCAAATTTCATTGCGTCCCCGGTACACTGTGAGCCGAATCAAAGTCAGTGTATGGGTCTGGTGTAAACATGAAATCATCTATTTCTATAGACAAAATATCGTCTACCGATGTTGGTGACATTTGGAATACCTCGTTCAGAAGGTTAACTGCACAGAGATGAGAAGCATCGCCTTCAGCATAAGATGCCGCAGCAATGTTCGCGTCCATTGTTACCTGTGTGCCTGTTGATCCATCTCGTACCTCAGCAGCAGCAGGAAGCGTCTGTGAGATCTCAATGAATGCCGTCATCAGGATTGGTAGCCTTTGGGGACAACACAGAGCATGGGCCGTTATCGGGTCCAGCAGAGTATCGATATCCGTTGGCATGACTGATGGGAGTGTTAGACAGGTGTCTAGCACGCATTCTTCACTGCAAAGCAGGCAGCGTAGAACAGGTAAGATGCAATCTTGCCAGATTGGTCTAAATGACAGAAACCATGTTGTATTAAGTTCCCGTAGACGAGGTATGCCCAAAAGTTGCACTATGCGCTCACGGCACTTCCGTTCTAGGAGAGCTTTCTCCAAATTGCTGGGAGTGACGCCGGTGGATAGGCTTGCCATAGCGTAGTAGTAGGAATAAAAACAGGATTCCTGCAACGAGTGCTAGAATCAATGGCACACCACCAAACACCGAATGTGCGAAGTTTGGAATGATTCCGAGGACTGCCTGAAAAGGTGCTAACAGTCCTGAACAGATGGTCTTAAATACATGTACAATCCCGCTCGTATCAGACATGTTTAAGATACGTCCCATCATTTCTACGAAATGTATAGGGCAGTTTGTACGAATTAAGGCCTGTATCTCAGCCAAAGTCCTTGCAATTTGTAAATCATAAGTTTCTTTGGCCGAGGTCAAAGGCACGGTTTGTTGTAAAAGCACGGCTTTCATTCTGCTTAAAGTATCAAAACGTATAAAAGAAACATTCAATGAAGGCCATAGAGGCGACTCCCTGACTGTGTCTATTTGGGGGAACAATACTTGCATACAACAAGTAACCCTGGAGCCAACCGTTAACAGATATGGGATTCCTGGCAACATGCCACAGCAACTCTGATCATTCAACATGAGGTAACTCCCATTAGAAAGTTGGCCAAACGTTGGATTAATCACAGCAGCTGGTGTACCCTGCAGGTGGCAGGACAAGTTTGCCACAGAACCATTACAAGCCCCGTGTAAAGAAATGTCCTGACATATGAGCGAACCGCTCAGTGCATTTTCACAGTGTGTACCGCTTAGAAACACTTCACGATCCCCACTCCAACATCTGTAATCGTAAGGTAAATCCCAGGATGTCTTAATGTACTCCTTACCCAACCTTTCATATTTGCCTGCTTGCATTTGTTTGAGGCAATACTGAAAATGAAAAGTAGTGACAGGCAGAGTTATTTTGCCATGAATAAGCCATTCTGTAGCTGGTTTTTCTGCTACCGTAAATGGTAATCTTTCCAGTTTTTCAATGCTCAGCACTGTATACTTTGCTCCCCTTTGTGCCAGTTCGATCTGTTTATCCGTTAGATTGTATTCTGAAAACAGAGACGACGTGTTGATAAAACGCCAAGGCACATAGCCTGCACGCAAGGATTGCAGCGTCCAGCCTAATAACATAATAGAACGTAACTGAGATTGGCCTTGTTGTAACATGGCTAAATCTTGTTCCAGTATGTCTATAGCAGAGGATACAATGTTGTCCAGTGAATAAATTCTGGATGACAAAGTTGTTAACCCATTGTCGACCACAGTGAGAGATTTCTCTAAGTTAATACGATCAAGCTCACGTATTCGTTCTGCGGCCTCTGCCTGTGAAACCTTCCATATCTCATTATAAGCAGCATAAATGCCGGCATATATGAAACGTTTTTGACGCGGTTTTCTTGGTCCTAGCAAGAATTCCCTAAGGTCTGCGTCTTCTTTAAGTAAAGATAAGTGTTGTTTCACATCCTCGAGTGTAGATTTTTGTAACCAGTTGAGGCACAATTTTCCTACACTGTATGTTGTTACTACCCCCGGATGTTGTCGTTGAACATAACGTGGGTCTGGCCTATGGATAGTAAAGCCCTGTATTCTATTCAGGAATCTTTCTTGACAGATGTTTGTGTCTGTGGGCCAGAGCAACCATTTTTTCCAATCAGGATCTGATCTGTTGTTTTGTAGTATAGTGTCTACTGTGACCGCTCCCTGTGTAGTGCTATTACTTGCAGGTGTTGGTACAGAAGGTGTGTTCATGTCTTTGATCTTGGCTAAACCAAGGCAAGACGTTTGTTGCACAGTGTCATTCAAAAACATTATTTGATGTGGGATGATACAGGCTCTAAACAAAGCTTCTATCCCCTGCACTTGCCAATCTTTAGAACCCCAGACAGATTTTGTGTCGATTGTGTCTTTCCAAAAGTCAAATCCTTGTCTAGACAGTTGGGTAATAAAGGCTGCAGAATAAATCTGTTTTGTATTAGTTAACATAATTTTCTGTCCTGTTTTGTTTACATTCTTATAGTAAAATGATTCTGGATCAGATATATTGTACCCTGAAAAATATGGAAACTTCTTTGCAAACGTTCTTGAACTACCCCTTGGTGGTGTAGGACAATGTTCCCATTGGTTAAACATAAAAACATTTCTAGGTGTTGCAGATTTATGCAAGAAATGATGACCATAGTGGTTGTAACAATAAAGCTGTTCGTAGTCTGATGAACCCTCTAAGTATTCATTGTTAGAGAACGCAGCAGACCTTTCTAGATCAGACATCATATCATTAACAGTCTCAAAGTCCCAATCATCAGAATAGGTACTGGAGGTAATAAAGTCACTTAATGAAATTTTAAATAAATGTGGAATCTTCAAAAGTTCTGTCGGGCCGAATATGTCGAAATCGGTTTTGTCCCAAACTATACCATCCTGTATAGGAACGGCTGTGATGTTCACTGCTGACAAGTCTCTTGCTTCACGATGGGAGGATTTGTGTGGTTTTAAAAGTAAGTTCACATTTTTACTTTCAGTGTCCATACGAATGTATCTGCCATTTATAAGCATGCTAAGAGTCATAACCAAAGCTAGCCAAAACAGAAAGAAAAATATTCCAGAAATAATCCATATTTCAATCCATGGTGAAACCAGATAAGTCTCTTTCAGAAAATGAAAAAGGTCTTGTACTTGTTGTTTGAAAGTTTTTAAGGCTGGCGTCGTTTCAGGCTCACTCGGATCCTCAGAAAACGTATCAAAGTTAATGAAATAGCCAGAAGCAGTTCGGTCAATTGTTGAAATTGCATCAGGATTCGTAGAAATCGCTGGAACCAGTTGATCACATGTTACGTTGGTGTAGACAGGTGTATCTGGACGAACTGTTACTTGAGTTTCAAGAGGGATGAGTTCCATAGCATTGTTGCTTAGTCCTTCATCTGTTACTGCTGAATTCTCGATGGTTATGAGTCTTTCAGTCTGAACCTCTTGGATAGTAGCGAGAGGAGTGCGTCTGCTACTAGGTCGGAGTCCACGAGGCCTACTATTTAGTATTGGCCACATACTGTGGTTTGATGAGGTCGATTGACACAAATCTTTTCTCCTTTTTCCAGCAAGGGGCGGCAGAAGTACTGTTCTTGTTCCGTGGACGGCTAGGACAGGTACTGGTTGTCTGTAAGAAGGTCCAAATTCCTTCTTGTCCGCAATCTTCTCTCTGACTAGATCCCCAACTTTTGGGATCCAGACAGGCCTTGCTGGGACTGCCGGTGTTTCCCCAGTGGTGGTTGGCTTCAGGAACACGTTGCTTTGTTTCGATCTTAGTTCATTTAGATCCTGTAAAACAGCCAAACGATCTTTGATATCAAAGGGTTTATTTTCCACCACTGTGCCTTTACATTCGAGATCAGGAACCCACATTCTTGTCCCAAATAGGACCTCATATGGAGTGACCCCCCCCTAGAGAACTTCTTGGCAAATTATTTAATGAGCGTTGGACCCCATAAAGATGTTTGACCCACCCATCACCCGAACCTAATACTCTAGCTGTTATAGACTGCTTTATGTCCCGGTTTTTCCTTTCCACAACAGAATTTCCCTCAGGATGAAACGGAGAGGAGTACCGCAATGCAACGCCCAAACTGGCCATGGCTTCTTTGTAAGCCCGAGAGCTAAACGCAGGGCCCTGGTCAGAATGTAGTGTGCCTATTGCGTATGTGCCGATAAAGACTCGCAAATCTTTTATAACAGTTCGAGCGTCAGCCGAGCGCTGAGGCCATATCCATAGGAACCTTGACTTAGTATTTGTGGGATTGCATTTGTCCATAAGGACGCCTGCGCGTAGATAGTCTAATGCTGTCTAACAATGGTGTCTGTACTGGGCAGGCTACTTCGTAGTCTGGTGTCTGATGGCTTTCTGCACCACGCTGTCTATTGCAGTCTATGCAGTCATCGATGAAGATGTGAATCTGTGTATTCATTCCAGGCCACCAGTACATCTCTTTTAATGTCAATATTGTTTTAGAGATCCCTTGATGTGACAGACCCTCCCCCAGATGTGCTTCATAAATCAAAGCTGCTCTACGTTCCATGTTTGGAATTACCCTATCCCCCACTCCAGGGATTCGAGCAAAAGGAACGTTGTTCGCATCAATTACATAAGAGTACTTGAGTGGAAATTTCTTTGGTAACGCTGCACCACTGCCTTTGCTTGAAGCATTGACAGCCAACAATATCTCACTGTCTATTCTCGTTTTTGAACGAGTGATCGCAGCTACGGAAGCCGTCTGAACAGCCCCCTTTGCGGCTTCGTCAGCCAATGAATTCCCTGCAACGTGAACGCCATCACGTTGATGACTCAGCGTGTGTATCACGTGAGCTTTTGGTAGTTCGTCTTTCAACTGAACTACTTGTTCCCAAAGCGTTTTATGCTTTATTGTGCCACCTTTTGCATCTTTGAACCCGTTTTCAAGCCAATTCTGTATATATTCATTATACGACTGAACACAGTAAAAAGAATCGCACACTATAAGTGTGGGGAATTCGCGATCTGTATTTTCAAGTGCCAGTTTGAATGCTTGTAGTTCAGCTCGCTGAGCTGTACAATCTCCTAGAGATTGAGTTTTAGTGACCATTGGTCTGAAGTTACCATCTTGCATGCGACCTTTAACGATTGCGCACGCTGCACTGTAAGCTTGCTTACTCCCTGTAGCGGGTTGTGCTGATCCGTCAGTGTAAATTATAAATTCGTACTGATCGAGAGGCAAAATTTCAGTGGGCAGAGGACATTCATGTTCATATTGCAGGAACGCTTGTGTTTTTAAATCAGGATCAAAAACATATTCAACATCTGTTGCAGCAAGAGAATTAACCCATTGTATCCATCTAGGATGTAAAGCTTTTGCATTTGGAATGCTCGCTTTTGTAACCGCCTCTAAGGCTGGTACTGGGGTTACGACAATAATGCGTTTTCCTTGAGCTAGAGCTCTTTCTTTTGCTACAGAGGTTTGAACTGCTGTCAGTAGTTTTTTCTGTTGAAGTGAAGCGCATTTCTGCTTGTGTATACAAATGTGATTTGTATGCTATTGGTACTTTTTCACCCTCATTAAATGTTAAATAGGTGAATCCGCATTGACCCGAAATTATTCGGATCACTAAATTGCGTGTATTTACGTGTGTTTGTAAGTGATTTGTTGCTAACATGTTAGCTTAGAGTGAACGCAGGATTTCTGTGTGTTCCTGAGTCCAATGTTTTGTTGAAAAATTAGGTTTGATTAATTCGTAGAGAGGTTTAACCCTTTCTGCGTAATTTAGAATGTAAGTTCTTCCAAAATTTAGGAAACCCAAGATGGATTGTAAATTTTTCAGCGTTTTTGGAGGTTGGAGCAGTGCACACTTTTCTAAAAAGTTAGCTGCCAGGCTCTTTCCTTCACTCGAAAGCTCATATCCCAGGAAAAGGACATTGAGATGGGCAATTCTGGATTTTTTTAAAGTTTAATTTATAGCCTTCAGAGGCGAAGCCCAATATAATGGTACTCACCCTGTTCAAGTGCCTATCCAGGTCATCGTCTGTCAGATAGATGTCATCAACATATGACAATGCCTCATTATCATAAATTTGTAGTAACTCTGTTACCCTTGCTGAGAATAACCCTGGGCTGTTTTTGAACCCTTGTGGGTGTCTACAAAATTGACGCTGGGTCCCCATTATTGAGAAAGCTGTTAAGTACCTGCTTTCAGGTGCTATGTTTTGACAAAAGAAACCATTTGAAATGTCCAATGTGGTTTTATATTTTTTTTATGCACAATGTTATTCATTAATGCTGTACTATGTGCATTTTGCACTGCAAATGTTTCTGGACAAGTGTTCAAGTGTCTGTAATCCAAAACTAGACGATATGCATTGTTTGGTTTGGATACAGGAAAGAAAGGATTGTGCATTGAGGAGGTGCATGTTTCAATCACCCCTTGGTATTCAAGTTGATCTAAGATCTCCCTGACCTGTTTTTTAGCTTCTTGCTTTATTGGGTACTGCCTTTGTGCAGTAGGTTGTGTTTTTTTTTTTTTTTTTTTAGCTGTATTTTATGGTGAGGTGAGTCCTCATCCCATCCTACATGATTTTTGTATAATACTGGGGCCTGGGCAACTGCCCATTTCCTGGCATATGTATATTTTAGGTGAATGGGAATATGGTTGGAGAAGGCTGGCATAATAATGTCCTCGCCATGTGGGCACTCCCTGACAAAGTGTGGTGGCCAGTCTTTTTCTGCTAGAAGTATATCATTACCCCTTGAAAGTTTTTCCCAAAAGAGTGTTTTCACTTTTCTTGGTATGTCTCCCTCCATTCGGAGTGTTATTTCATATAACTTTTGTGGAGTACTAACCCTGGTGTCTACAGTCTCTACTGTGATGTACTCATTCAAGTCCACTATCTCCAGAAGTTCCTTCAGGTTCTGGCGAGCTATTGTGACTTCTGCTGCACTGTCCAGCATTGTCTGAGCCCATTCTCCGTTCTTGAGCTGTGTTCTCAGTATTCTCAGCATGTCTGATCTTCAGACCTGCTACCTTCTTTTTTGTGAATTGAGGTTTTGATTTATTTTTCTGAACGTGTTTATCGTCTTTGGATTTCACGCGTTCTTCTCTATGTTCTGACCATCCTCTTCTTTCCGATGTCTGTGACGATATCTGAAAGGTACGAGAGGAACGTGTATCAGTATCTTGATACCTGTCAGGTTTTCTTAAATTATCCCTATTCCTGAGGTTATACCTCCTTTCAGAGGGCTCCTTTTGAGGAGACCTACCTCGGGATTGAGAACGTGTCTCGTTTGAATTTTGTTTATTAGTTTCCCACTTCTTTTTAGAAGATGTAGGAGTTTGTTTAATGGAGTCCTTCTCAGGACTTTCAGATAGTTTTGGCTTCAAAGGTTTTCCACCCAAATTATCTCTGCCTAATTCTGCATAAGATTGTTCTATTATTCTGGGTAGTTCATGTTGATGGTCTGTTACATCAAATTCCCTTAAGCGTTGGCGGATCGCTACTGATGCTGCCTCTCCTTTAATATTAGATAATATTATTGTTGAGACCTGGTCTAAGTTTTTCAGTAATTTCATACCTAAATTCAGAGCAGGCTCTGCCCCGTATTCGTTTTGAATGTTTCAGGACATCTGGTATTACTGCAATTGATGGAACACCATGTGTTTTAGTATAGATGGCGGCAAAGACTGCGCCCCAAGTGGTGCAATCTTCCAGTTATGGTGTGATCCCCATTGGTAAACAGATTGTTAGGGTTCTGTGTTTCTCATAAGGGCTAGTATTAGGAAATACTGCTTCGATTTGAGTAATTTTTTGAGCTATCCAGAATGGAATTTGCTCACGTTTTGTGGGCAATTTACCCATGACTGCGTGTAAAGTCTGTGGAGTCATTTTTAGTGTATTCCCCTGTAGAGGGGTTTGACTTGGAATGGTCATTGGTGGTTGGACTGTGAAAGTCCGCATGACATATTGGACTAATTGTCTGTAAATTTTTATTAACTCTTGTAGTTGAGTAAGTAATTCCTCGTCTGACATCTCTTCGATGTCAGGATGAGGTGTGTAGCCGGCTAGAATCGGCCATGTTGCTCCTAATCTACCTAGTGGACCAAGCCTGGTAATGTTTTTGTGATGTTTTAGGGCGCCTTTAAACCAGAGATCATGCTCCTGGTATGTGAGTGGTATTTCAATATCCTCGAAAGGAATATATTCCTCTGGTGGTTCATCTTCTTTAAGGAAGTGAAATAGTTTTGTTACTGGATTTTATTCTAGGAATACTATCCATGAATAGAATACCTCTGTCTGAAAGGATTCGTGTGCCTCTATCACAAACTGCTCTACCACCTCTTGGTGTTAGGCCATGTTTTATATGTTTTAGAGTGATGGCTCTCCTTAAGTTTGGAGGGATGTTTATAACACCCTCATCGGTTTCATTTAAACCTGTAAAGTTGAAAACTGTTACGACTGGATCAGCCGCAGCTACACCGTTCTCGGTGCCATTATCCCCATTCAGGGACATTGTTTTTTGAAAAATGTAGAACTAGTTTCAAGGAAACAAAAGATAAGGTGCACAATATTTTGGAACACTGTATCCTTCAACGTTGAACAAACCAAACAGCTAATATATAGGGTTTTTGTCCTGTTTAGCTTTGGCGGATATTGAAGCCTACCCACTCCAGACGTCTTATGGAGTATGTGAGTAGGGGTCTCTGAGAGAAAAGCACGACTGAGTTACTCGGTATCTAGCATTAAATTAGTGCCTTACCAAACGTTGGGCGCCATGTAGTGTAGTTCCTATTTCCCTAATAGGCTCTGCGCATTGGAATAATATACCGTATAGATTAGACATAGGACTGAGGTCAGTATGTCCCTATCAAGTATAGTAAACTTAATTACTTTGTGCCAGCTAACTCAGAGGCCACTAGAAACTCCTTGTAAACAAGAAGGGAGTAGTTTCTGGCAACCGCATAAACATGACAACTTTGTTTCCCTTTAGAATCGGAACACTCTCAGAATCGTGGAAACAAAAGATAACAGTTTCACTCAGCTAATCGTGCATGCTTAGTTTCTTCAGAGTTACACAGAAAGAATAGACGGGCGTTTCAATAAAAGGATTTACTGAACAGTCTTGTTTCTCTTGTAAGAGATATGAGCTGTTATGATCATAAGACAGTATGCGAGATATATAATGTACAGCGTAAGCAGTAGAAAGAAATAATACTGCGCTAGCATTATCTTTTAGCTATGACACATATATTCATATACATAAATAACATAAGCTAAAAATGCGAGTAATCATAAGATGCTTCTCTAACTAGTTCTACCCCAGTGTACCTAACCTAGGTGTAGGGCAAGGTAAGAAGTAGGTGATGTATTCTATAGTATGGTATGCCATAGTATGCCAAGAGTCTTGTATGCCAAGAGTCCCTCTAGGTTCTAGTCCGCTCCATACCTTGAGAATGAGAGAGGTGGGAATCTCTTTCCGGGTCTCGAACTCTAACACCCCGTGAAGGGAGTCAGAACACTGGAAGCTGGATTCTCTGTGAGCAGGGATGACAGCGTCTCTTGTCAGGACACGGGCTCCTCTAAAGTCGAGGTCTCCTCCTCGCTTGGGCAAGGGAAGGTATATTTATATCCGGTAGGTGCCTTGGAATGTTAGCATTGACGTAAAGTCGGGCAGAGGAAGACGTCAGGAATGAACCCTTAAGGTGTAGTGGTTCATGCATAATAAATGAGTTCTTGGAGAAATCAATAATCCTGTGCTAGGGGAACTCCCAAGAGCTTAAGGGTCTGGTTTCTAAGAACTCGTTGTGACGTTAGGGTGGACGGATGTAAGTGACCATGCCTGTATTTGGATAGCATTGGCTAATGCCTAAATAAGGACTGGGATCTTATGCCTATATAAGGACATGTTTCTGGAAAACCTATATACGGACACCTAAAGCGGAATACAACAGGTCAGCCGTTGTTTGCTTTTCTGATTTATGTAAATTAATTTGTATGTGTGTGGTGATGTGGCAAGGGGGAAAATCTGACATCACCTGCATCACCATGCAATGTGCCCCCTTGCCTGTTCATGAGATGCAGTCTGGTGTACACCAAGTGGGGAAACATCTAGTGAGTCTGCATACCACACACACATGCAATGTCACAACGAATTGACCATGTAGGCTGCTGGATAAAGGTTGCACCTCCAAAAAATGCACACAAACAGCACACTTCACTCAAAGGGCATTGGAATACAATGAGCAGGGGGACGTGCCAACAACCACACAGTACGTGAACAATGCAGAACAGGAATGTATCACACCCATATGTACTTTTTGCCTTGTCTGTGTGACATACTCGCTGAACCACAATGTGCCTGAAAAGCTGTCTCACTGCCAAAGTATGACAGCCAGCAAGGATAGCTAATTTGAAACAAATCATGTCAACCGGCCAAATGCCACCCTCAACCCCTATGTAAAATTGCACTCCTACCCCCACAAGTGTACACATCTGCCACACAGAATACAGCATTCCACATCAGTCCTGATGTGAGTTGCACATCACACCATTATGCAATTCAAATCAACGGTATGTGTCAGTGAACAAATATGCCGTCAGGTAGTCGTCACCCACATGCCAAGCCAGGCATTGAATAACCGAACCAGGACAGCAGGTATCATCCATGGCAGCAGCTGCGTGACACATACACAAACACACATCTCCCGCACATTTGCATCTCTTGTGAGGGTGGCGTTGACAAGGCTTGAGCACCATAAATAGGCATCATGAAATGCACATCAGAAAACTGACCACTTACACACCACACGTGGGGTCAACCTTGAGGGTAATGGGTGTTGACACTATGGGGCATATTACCAAGCCCCTATCGCCACCACAACGTCACTCATTTTTTACGTTGGGGTGGCGATGGGGTCAGCGCACCATTATCAAGCCAGCGTCAAGTCACTCAATGTGACTTAAAGCTAAGGGTGGGCGGCAAATTCCGTTCCGCTTGCGGAACTTGCGAAATTTCAGCATTTCCACGCGGAAATGTCGCAAGATCCGCGGCGGAACGGAATTCGGGTGCATAAATAAATAAAGCAGGTACCCGAGTTGAAGCTGAAATTCTGTAACTCATTAATCGGCACCAAAAAATTCGTGAGCAAGGTCGAGGCTAAGCAGGAGTGCCTTCTGCCCATATCTACCATCAAACATTAGCTGTAATCCCTGATGGAGGTCTTTGCATCCTTGATTTTCTTGAGCGCAATCCCCGTGTAGGTCCAGTGACCAGGAGGTTCTTTCTCCATCTGCTGCTCAGATCGTGCTCTGACCCTTTATAAACAAGAGGCATGAAAAGGCCCCTCTTTCCCCTTTCTGTATAGAGAGCACTGAGCCCCATTTATACCATTGCCATTTGAGTATCTTTCTTTTCACCCCATGCCTTCTTCCCCTCCATGGGTTTTCTGTTTTTGCTATCGCACTCCGCGATGATAAAATTAGGTCATTGTCTGGGTTTCCACTTCTTAGTAGTGCGTTAACACTTCTGTTGCCTACTATCTATATAGAAGTGTTTTCTGTTTTCTTTTTAATAAATTTTCGCCTATCCACACTTTTAGTGGATTTGCAATTTATCATATTAGGAATCATATTAGATTCATTCATCAGGTAATTTTACCTTTCCATACCCTGAATTTGCCATTCCACATAGCGTTTATGCGCACCAGCCTAAGATGGCCGCTACAGGCTCCCCATAGTTTATTCATTAGGCTGGGTGCGGCTTTCGGACGCTCCGAGTCGGATCCCGTGACCTTTCATCACCCATCACGGACCTACACACCGTTCTCCTGTCACACCCTCACATTGTCGGCGCGTTATTAGGCATCTTTAAATAACGCACGGCATCACGGCAGTACGTTGATGCACTCCGGCAAACCATTGTGCGCATGCACGGCGTGCAGCGCTGGAGAAATCCTTTAGCAGGCATTGGAGCCTGCACTACGATCCAAGACGCCACCGCATTCATCGGTTACGTGATCCAGGGCAGTGTTTCACCACCGGAACACCACTACCTGCTCTCTTCCTGCAGGTAAGAGCAACAAGGAAGCAAGTTGCCATACCGACCCCCTGCATGGGTGCACTAACTCGTGCCCAGACCTGACTCCATCTTCTAGCTACTAGTAATCCATTCAGCCTGAAAAGTTAGCTCTAATCCTTGATGGAGGTCTTTGCATTCTTGATTTTCTCGAGCGCAATCCTCGTGTAGTTCCTGTGAACAGGAGGTTCCTTCTCCTCGTCTGCCGCTGAGATCCTGCTCTGACCCTTTATAAACAAGAGGCATGTGAACGGGCCTAGAAGCCCTGCCCGTTTGGCCCTGCCCCACATACACTAGCGGTATGCAACTTCTTCCCGCCCTTTCCCCACTATGATGGACAGCTTAATCAAAGGACCCCGGCGCTTTCGGCGCGGTGGCAAAGTTACAGACACACAGGTCACTGAAGACAATTCTTCTGGTCCTTTACACAGCTGTAGTGTAGGAAAGGCACTATACAGTTACCCAACGAGGTAGCACTTACTGATTAGCCAGTAGAAAGTACTCCAGTTGAGTAGAGGTATTGCACAAAACGGTGGCATCTTCGTGGATAAACATGCAGGGCAGGATTCATTCTGGGACGATGCTCGTCTGCCCCTGAGAGTGACCCTGCATAGATTACAACGGGCGCAGCAAAATCTCTGTGAGCACGCGAAATTCCGCGCGCTCGCGGAGATTTCTTGCCGTTTCGTGGAATTTTGCGTAACGCAACTCCGCAAATTCCGCCCACCCCTACTTAAAGCCGCGTTAAGTGGCGTTACGCTGCGTTGAGAATAGGGCCCCTTTCACGCTAAACTTTGTGTGAAAGGGGCTGTGCAGTGGGTGTTGTGGTGGGCGTCCCACCACAACACCCATTGAAGTCGACGCTGCCATCCATTACCAAGTTAGGCGAGAATAGGTGGCAGTGCTGATCTGAACACCAGAGAAATCCTGGGCCTAAGGTTGCAAAACTAGGAGAAATGCATTAAATCTCCTTGTTTTTTCTTGTTTCATGTGTGCTGCCTTGTGCAGCCCACATGTGAAAAGCCAAATTCCATGGTATGTTCATGTACAGGAAGGTGTCCCTTCCTGTACATGAACAAACTGTACTTCTAAATATCGTTTCATAACTTCCATGTGTGCTGCACGAAGTAGCACACATGAAAGTTAGAAAATGCTGTCTTAGCTTTGTCCATGCGCAGGAAGCAACTACTTCCTACACATGAACAAACCTCCCTGCTCGCAGACACCCTTGCACTATGGTGCAAGGGAGCCTGCGCTGGCGCTAAGCAGTGTAATTTACTTCCATTGCAGGGGGAAACGCCAGGCTGCACCATATCCTTGAACATGTTTGAGCCTGGCGTTACCAAAGTGGAGGTGAGAGCCGTGAAGACAAGATGACTAACGCCTCTCCCTGCCACTTCCTTGGTAACATGCCCCTGTCTGTTCAGACCGCAACAACAATCGAAACTCACGCCGAACCATACTCACAACGGGTCAGCCAAACGGAGGGCACTCAGCAATGCATGCAATAAAAAACATGAAGGACGACATGCACACCAGACAAATCAAAATAGACAAAGCAAAATGGATGTCCATGTGTACTACATAGTGCAGGACATGTTGAAACAGCAAGTAAGCTCACATTGCTAATGTGCCTAAAGGGTGCCCTACTCGCACATAACCATACTTGCACAAAACACATGCACATGTGCAGTACCCTGCAATGCTGCGTGTCCGTGAGCCACATTGACAAAGCAAGTGACGGTGCATGATGAATAGCATGCCTGCAGGCCCAACCAATTAACGTCGTTCAGGCCACCTCACTGAGGTGGCTGAGTGTGGACAACATCCTTAAACAAGCAAAGTCACACTCTGACACACCCTCGTGTACATACAACCCCTGACGTAAACAAGACATTTGAAGTCCAATAATGCACAACTCTCACAACTCTGACCAAGACCCATATTCCACCCAGTTTGCCTCAGCACAGCATTGTAAATGCACAGAACTCAAAGGCTCACTACCTGAAAGGTATAATGGGCAGCTAAACCAAAGCTGCAGGTGCCACCAGCACACAATGCAGTGCACACACAGACAAATCTGAGCCCATCAACATTGACTAATATGTGGGCCAAATTGCATTACTCACACAAAGGAACAGAGGACACAACTTGTGACGCTTGTGTGTAGATATTGTACAATAACATTTGTCATAGCTGGAAACTGTGAGATGACAATGTACAACTACAACATCACATCCGCAATTCCCTCAAAATCATCAGTATCCTGCAACAAATAGGCATCTCCTCAAACAGTATGAATGGACACTGTCCTGCTGTCTGCTCGCAAACTCATCCAATGCATGATTGTACATGACAAACACTGTTAAACTATCTCCCCTATCACATTGCAGAGGGAGAGACAGCACCTCCTGGACAGCAGACTGGTCCAACCTTCACTGATGACGAGGAGGGATACCCCACCATCGATCAGGAAGCACTGCAACACCTGCTAGACTCCTTCAGCACCCCACCTCCAGGAGCAGGGCAACCCAGCAGCATTGCAGCAACCCCACCCCTTGCACAAACCAACCAGCAGCAAGTACCTCCCACCACAGCTGCCTCCCCGCACCTCGAGGACCCACACCTGGCCTTCCAACGCCGTGTGCTAGAGGTCCAGCAGGAGATGGTGGAACAGGTGCGGGTGGGGTTTGAGCGCCTGGCGGACAAACTTGAGGCCATACGTGGGTGTCTGAGTCCCATCCAGGACCACATGCAGAAGATCACGGACACCCACAGCCCTCCAACGGCCCATGGCTGACATTGCTGGAGTCATGATTCTGAGACAACAACAACTGTCTGCTCAGAGTGGCTCCAGCAATGTCAGCCAGGATTTGGCCAACATCTGTCGGATATTGGAGAGCATGGAGCAGATGCAGGCACAAGATATGGCTGCCAGGGCCGCACACCAGCGCGAGGTTGCTGGGATCTATCATGCCCTGCACCTGCTCTTCACTTCATTGCTGCCACAAAGTCTGGTGCAGATGAATGCTGCTGCTGCCTCCACATCCTCAGCTCCGCCACCTGATGTGTCAGTGCCTCACAGTGCTGCACCCACCATACCACCACCCACATGTGAGGCACATGACACATCAGAGGACGAAGAGGAGGATGAAAGTGCATTTGTGCTAAGGAGGAAGCGGTAGCATCCATCTGCGCCAAAAGGCCAGTTTCCTCCTTGGTGCCGGGCTTAGTATCATGCCACGGAAATTCTTCTTGCACTGTCTTCCACTGTCCCCCGACAATCACCTTGGACCTCCACATGGACTGCCATATCACTTTTTTCTTGCCAATGCCACTGCAATCAGCCTGTGGACTGAACTATGCCTCTTCCCTTGGACCTGTTACCACCAAATGAGACTGTCTGGCCCTCCAACGAGCATCCATGCAATGTGGGCATGTATGGCCAAGCACTGCTCCAGTCTTCATCCTCTGAATGTAAATAAAATTATTTTACTCACACAGATGTGTGTGGTTCTTGACCAATCAAGTATAGAAGTATGTAAAAAGTGTTAGGACACTGATTCACCCATAAGGTACACCAAGGGAAATACGAGCAATGTACCTGTTTTACCTGATACAGATAGGCAGTGAGATGGCGGTGTATGTGTGAACTAGCGGTGCCCCCATTGCTCCAAAACAACCTTCTAGCAATATACCAACCTAGCCCCACGTCCTTTAATGAAAAGGCATGTGTGCTAAAATGTCCTAGTCTGTTGCAGGCCACGAGTTGTGTCCTCCTTAACACTTATAAACAAATATCTCTTGGCATATCTACTCACACACTACGTGGTGGACAAAGCCTGGTGTGATGGTGCACATTGCATGTCACATCCCAAAATACTGGACAGCATATTCACATTGATGAAGACACAGAAGGGCACATGTCCACCATACACATACGGAACCACAATGTCTGCCTCAGTGAAGTAGATTGGCAAATAGGGGCTCACCCCAAAGTACAAGCCGTCAGTCAGCCCCTCCCTGTCGACAAACGATGTAACCTAAAATATGCCCCCTCTCATGCTGTGACCACTGCGAGCGTATCGGGCAATGTGTGTAGGGATATGTGTGGCACTGCACTCAGCATATAGTCAGATGCACGGACAACATTTCAAGGGCGTCATCAACATGAGCCAATGTTAGAAGTAACAGCTGGGACAAGTCTCCATGACGCTGTCACTACAGGAAGCAATGCAACATTTCCCCCTAGTGTGCAGCAGAACAGTGTGCCACCCCTAAACGTTAGCTGTGACAAAATCAAAACTTGACTAGTCGAGTGAGTCACGAAAGGCATTTAGGAGATGTCAACTCTGTAAAGCAAAATGCACTACTCCCAAAATACATTTGTGAGTAACGTAAAATGTGAAGTCATCACTTACTCTCAGATTACTTTTGTAAATCAGGAACACTGCTGTTCCATGTCCTGTACACAATGCACACAGATTTCTAACAAATCCTGCATGGTCTGGATAGTGAGCGTACATGAACCGGAACATATCTTGCAAAGGAAGCGGACACACTGGCACTACGCAGCAAGTGTGGCTAGGTCTGTGCAATGTAGATGGACTCTGCGGCAGGAGCATCTGACATGCAGGTGTGTGACGGAATCTGTGGAACATGGCGCATACATCCATCTCCATGATGGATAACAGTAGCTAACTGTCATTCACTTGCCATGCCATCTTACTAGGTTATGTGCAAAATGGGCAACAATGTGCTGTCCAAATCCGTGAGTCACACAGAAGATGTAGAACGTCACAGACGACTGTCCCTAGACTAGGACGTCAATCCAAATTGACACCCTGTCATCAATGCAAGTTCAGTGTGCTCACATCGAAGGTATCCGGACACAATACATCCTGCAAACTTGCATGTCATGAGCAGACTTGGCGATTCCAATGGATAGTCCAGTGATGGCAAAAGCCACACTCCACAACCTCATCCCTGACATAAGTGCAAGCAGAAATCCAAAGTATCATTTTTATTAGAACAGTATAAATATTCAAGTGACCTAAACTAACACTTATCACTATAACTACTACTAAAATCTAAACTAACTATAAAACAATCTTACTTCACTATCTACCATAACTAATCCTAAACATGCAACACATCATAGACATCAACCCCCTTCCCACCCTTAAGGCAAACAACGAGATAGGACAAAGACATCTAAGCTATACATAAACTAACTAAACATGTAACCTACACAAAGATATATTTTTTGTAAATATTTTTTTTAATTTTATGAAGAAAAAACACATCAACCCCCCACCCAAAGGAAAAGGAAACTTATCCCCAAATACGGATGACTAATTAAAATCTTATATCTACCTAACAAGCTAACACTAACTAAAATCTACACTAAAACTACACTACCTAACAAATAAATAACTTACCTAACACTACATAATAAGAGATTTCAAACATTGGGGGAAGGGAGAAGAGGGGATGGTGTCCAACAGGTCCACCCATCATGGCAGTCCCAAGTGTTGGTGTATGTCCGTCACTCGTCTGTTGACATCAGACAATTCGCGCCTGAGCTCTGCCAGCGATACCACAATGTCCTGAAGGAGCCTCCTGTCCCGCAATGTGAAATTGACCACTTGATCCCCAGTTGCAGGTGGGACAGTGCCTTGGGGTGGGGGAGGGTGCCGTAGGGGGATGTGCCACCTGTACCGGCTGGGACACACCACTGACGCCTGAGGGGCCGGGGGGGGGGGCTGTGTGACATCCTGGGCATGCTCAGGCACCGCTTTCCATGTGCCCTTCCTACGTTCCTCATTGTACCTCTTGGACATGTTGCGGTACCCCTTTGCAACCTTCTTCACATGGCGGTAACGGTCCTTCCGCACCTGGAAGGCATGTATTTGGCCAGGCGTCATGTTGTCTGTAAAACATACACAAAGGCAAATTAGAGTCCCTTAGCCAATTTCAATTTCCTCCATACACATCTGTAATACAAGTTCACTTCAACATGGGAGCATACACTACAGCGTAACTATGTGAAGTCAGCAAGTGACCTGGACAACGACATGTTGAAGCATGGATCAGTGACTACATGCTGGGGAGACTGACATGACAGTGCATGGCATGGTACATGCACTGTCACTAACAAATTAGGCTGACAGTGCCAAACGATTGTGCCATTACATACACGGGCAGAGGGTGACATGTACAAGCAATCGGAGGAGGGAAGCATTATCCCCCTGTGTGTAGCACCACCCTCATCCTCTCCAGTGACACAGGGCTGCATGATAGGTACAATGCCCATGTGCAGGCATGTGTGTCCCCCAGCACATGTGTGCGGTTCATCACGACTGCGCCAACACAGGCAATCTAGCACCAGAGTGCAAGGGTGTTTGCGAGCAGGGATGTTTGTTCATGTGTATAGGGAGGACTTACTCCCGGAACATGAACAATCCTAAAATGCCATTTCGTAACTCATGTGTGCAGTGTCGTGCAGCACACATGGAAGCTACAAAATGGCTTGTGATCTACAGTTTGTTCATGTACAGGTATGGACACCTTCCTGTACATGATCAAAACATCGCATTTTGCTTTTCCATGTGTGCTGCACAAGGCAGCACACATGGAAAAAGCAAAATCGAGGAGAAAGGAAGCATTTCCCCTTGCATAGCCACCTTGAGACCAGGATTTTTCTGGGTGTAAGTTTTGCGCTGCCACCTAGTATCGCCAGACTTGATAATAGGTGGCAGCGTCAACTTCAATGGGTGTTGCTGTGGAACGCACACAGCAACACCCACTGCACGCCCCTGTCACGCTAAGTTTAGCACCAAAGGTGACCTATTATGAAGGCAACGTTAAGACACTTAACATGGCTATCAGCCACGTTGAGTAGCTTTACGCTGCCTTGATGATAGGGCGCTGAGCCTATCGCCACCACAACGTCACAAAAAGTGACATTGTGGTGGAGATAGTGGCTTGATAATATGCCCCAACATGTGAAGTCTTGCCGCAGAGAGGGTGAAACATCCATTCCTCGTAATTCACACTCAATCATGCATTGCTGGTCTCCGCTAGGATCACTCCGTAGTGTATCAAGATACGCTGGCCGTAACTACACAGACAGTCACTATGCATTTCCCTTTGTGACGGCACCCTGGAGTCATCATGCTCATAGTGTCGTTTGTGGTAATGCTTCTTCACAGATAGCGTTGGCAAACCCTGCATTTTAAAATAAATGCCAAAGCACTCCAGGCAGAGCTAAAGCATGCGTGGTATATACGTGCACAGAAATGACACCAATTGTGACTGAGGAGTTCCCACACCTGATCCAGAGTCAATAAGGGAATGGACACAAGGAGACAGCTCGTCAACACCATTGTAGTGGCCATACATGCCAATGAGAATGATTTGGGCAAATTTCCTGAGTGTTTGGGGAACGTGCCATTGATATGCTTGGCTCACAGTTGCACACTGCCACAACTCTGAATCCGGCATACAGCATACCTACAATATCATAATTGTAAACTGTGTCTGCGCAATTACATGCAGAAATGCACTGCCTCCTTGTGCATCATCATGCACACTTGCACAGTCATCTCACGGAAGGATGTACATGCATTCAATGTCATTGGATAGTCATCAGCAAACCCACTTACATGTCTCCTGTCCCATCAGTGTTCGCTGCAATACACCGGCATGTGCTGTGGTGACCGAACCCATGGACCTAGGGGTATATTGACAAGGGAGATAGGGGAGACAGGCGTTCGGCTCCTCTGATTAACGGCTACCTCCGCAACTTTGCTAATGCAAGTCTGAACCCTATTTCCAAGGATGTTGTGCAGACTTGCGTTTCCTCTGGCAATGGCGTTACGTCTCACAACTTAGCGCGTACGCAGGCACCCTTGCACCAGAGTGCAAGGTTGTGTGTGTGCAGGTGAGTTTGGTGTCTGTACATGAAGGTGCCCCTTCATGCACAGATTCCATCCTAGAAGAACATGTTGTGACTATCATGTGTGTCGCTTAGTGCAGCACACAGGAAAGATACATTGGGGAAAAATGAGGTATGTTAATGTATGTACTGGAAGGGCCACCTTGCTGTACTTATACACACCATGTCAATTCTCTATTCCCATGTGTGCTGCACAAAGCAGCTCACATGTACAAAGCAAACATGATGATCAAAAAGCATTCCTGCTCATATGGCCAGAATACAACCGGGATGTAACTGTTGGTAAGTTGTGCCCTGCCAACTATGAATGCCGCACTTGGACATCAGGGGCAGCCTCTGATACAATGGGTGTTGCCGTGGAACGCCGAACACAACCCCCAATGCACGCCCCGTTCACACAACACAGCGTGACAGTGTACCTCATTGACAAGTAAGCGTTAATACACGTGGAATGTATTAACGCTGCTCAGATCATAATGCTAGGCCCCTATTGACAACACAACTTTGATGACAGTTACGTTGACTTTGCGATATGGGCTTGATGATATGCACCTCACTTTCAATGTGTGTCACTGACTGGGGATGGGCCAAGTCACAACTGTGAGACCAATGCATTTGTCCAGAGTCACTTACCGATTAGTGCACACTGCTGACTTCCACAATACATCATCACACTGTAGGCAAGGTAGACGTGATACGCACCCATACTTCATACTGCAACGGTGATCATGTGAGCCAGACATCCATGCCAACGCAACATGCTAGTCAATTATGTTCCAACTCACCAGTGGCGTGTGGGTCCTTAAAGCTGTCAATGTCCCCCTGTGTGATTGGCAGTCGTCCATCTGTGAGACAAGGAAAGAAATATGTGTTGGTATTAGACTTCAAATCATATGTGTCATATTCCTCATACCAATCATCACCATGACAGCAAATGCTATGTAACTGTAGTGTGGCGTTTCATGTTGACTACATGATTGGGTCAACTTTGCCTGCCATTCACACCAGACCTGTTACAGCTGATTTTGTACAGACAAGACTGTAATGCTAGCTGACATGCCCATAATCGTAGTGCGAGTCATCCACAAGGCACCATTACTCCATGCATCCTGATGTTCTACATGCACTTTGTACAATTGAGTAGCTGCAGATTGCACAAAGCAGTTACACAGAGGTTGTTGGTGTATGACAAACTGGAGATGTCCACTTTCCTTAGACCATTTGTCCCTAAACAGAACTTTTTCACACAGCAACTATGTTCACAGGGCAGCGTAGCTAACATAACACAAATCATGAGGACAGCATTTTGTCACTACCTTTTGGCCAGCACACAGCTCACATGGACAATTCCATGGATAGGTAATGTACAGTCACCCATGCCGTACACAAACAATCGTCTGCCTGCAAGCACATTTTGCGCAGGTGTGCCAGCTATGGCAGTACAGTGCTAAGTGTTGGTCCAGCGCAGTGGGTGACACAGACTTGCAACATATGCTTGTCAATGTGATGCTGCGTTGTCTCGGATGTGCCAACAATATGCACAAACGTTTTGCGTCTCCCACCTCAATCCGCAACCATTTCTCACTTTGACAGCAGTGTCACACACGTCGTAATTTTCATTCCTTACAGTCCACACGAATAAATGTGGAGTTTGTACTTACCCACCCTGTAGGCCTGTCATGACTCCCACGTAGTCCAAGAGGTGTGCCTCACGTGCAAGCATGTCCTGCCATTGGTGCTTCCAATGGCGCACGTTGCGGTCCACTCCGAAGAACCGTAGCATATGCACCCGCACACGCTCCCACCTGATCTTCCGCACACACATTGTACCCTTGCAGGATACGGCCTCCCCTCTCCAACATCAGTGGCAGGTGAAATTTAATGAGCCACAGGAACCCCCCACCCCCCAATGTCCCCTCAGACATCCTGCCCACACCCGGCATCTCCCTACACACCTGTGAGCCCGCAGCCAGAAAACAAAAGCCTCTAAAATATCCCCAACAACAATTTAACTGCACTACCCCAAGACAGACACCCAACAAAATTGAGGACAGGAGACAGTAAAACACAATTAATGAGTACACAACACTTCAGACACTATACACAGGACACAGCAACACTCTCAAAATCACAAAACTGCAGCACACACCACCAAGAAACTCCAGCACTCTCCACAATAACCAGCAATGTGCTCAAAAGAGAAACAAAGTGCAGAACACTACTCCAGTAGACAGGAAGCATGCAGACATCACTTCCTGTCTCTTTGCGGCCCGTTTTTGAGTATGCGGCGAAAATCTGCACGCAAATAGTCACATGAGTAAACTTTATAATGGCAAAAAGTGTTGCGTGACGTATTTTAACATTGGGCGGATAGAAAAAGAAAATATCGCTTTTTCGTGTTAGCGGCCAGATCTGCACGCTAAGAGCAAATCAATGCACTGATGTACAGTCTTAGTGCAAATTTCATGTCAGAGCCCTGTAACATGTTGCGGTTGGTTGGCACTCAAATGACACCATGAAAATGATGTTTCACAACACATGACACCCTAACTTGCGACATTCAATACAGGTCACACCATAATCGCATATCTAACCAGAGAACCATCAATAAATCATGGATGTTTTAAGTGTGCTACTCACCCGTGGGGGTCACAAGGCGTAGGGGCATGACTTTCGGCCGCTTCAAGTTGTCTGTGTACGTGCATGTGTTGAAGGTGATGTTGCTGTTGCGTAGTGGTTCGTGTGCGATGGCAGATGTGGGTCTGTGGTAGATGTGAGGGAGCCAGGGGTCTGTGTGGGCCCCCGAGTGGATGCCTTTCCTAGCGGAGGAGGTGTCTTCATCCGTGCCCGGTGTGCATTTGGAGGTGGGGGTCTGGTTGTTGTCTCAGGGGTGCTGGTGGTCCATCTGCTGCGTCAAGTTAGTGGTCCACATACTTGTTGTAGGGCTTGTTGATCTGGAGGTGGTCGTGGCTTCAAGGCTAATTGCTTCTGACACACAGAAAAGCAGGTTTTACCCCATTGCATGCCCTATTTTCATATTTTACCCCATTGCACGCCCAATTTTCATTTTACCCCATTGTACGCCCATTTTTCATATTTTACCCCATTGCACGCCCATTTTTCATATTTTACCCCATTGCACGCCCATTTTTCATGATTTACCCCATTGCACGCCCTATTTTCAGATTTTGTCCCATTGCACGCCCTATTTTCAGATTTTACCCCATTGCACGCCCACAGTTTCATTGTTTTACACAACGTACACACTCCAATAAATTATTGCTACTAACAACAGACTACAATTGTGCATTTATTCACAGACGACAACCTATACTGACTGATTTACACAAAGGACACGCAACAATTTTGGATTGTGTAGCCCAATTTGCACCATGAAGACTCTAGTCAAATGCAGCACCACCAACACGTACAGAATGCTCATATTCACCATCAACAATACGCCCACACACCAAACTGCTCTTCCAGGTAGGATTGCTGTGATTTGCAACATGGATAATCAACAGCTGGGGCGTGCTATACGCAGGGGAAACATGAGTCCTCATCCTCGTAACAGAACAATCAGCATGTGGCATCACCTGGTGGTCCAACGCCTTCGGATGCCCCCACCCCAAATCTAGGTACCTAGGCCCCATATTTGACTCCTCCATCTCCATGTACCTACAGGTGTACGCAGTGGTCTGCAGCTGCTTCGCCAGCCTCTGCATCCTCCATGCAACCTTCACATGGATCCCCCCCATTGTCGGGTGTAACAGTGACCCACACAGTCATTGCCATCAGTCTGGGCTACAGAAACACACTATATGCCAACATGGGCACGTCTGCGGTCCGCTTACTCCAGACTGTCCAGCTCAACACCTACACACTGGGCCTTGTGTTCCTACTTTCATTATGGATTGTGTGCCTCCATCGCACATGCATGGTTCCCACCTCTCACCACATTTGCTTATGGGTGGCACAGGGGCTAAGCATTTGAGGATGGTTTGTCTGCATATCTAGCCACAGTTCCCACAGTTCTTGGTGTTGTGTCTGGTATGTGGGCATGTTGATTGACATGTTGTATGTGTGATTGTGACATGTACATTCTCACACTTCTGATTTGCATCTCTGAAGTTGAGGCATGTGGTGGGTCACGTTAGTACTTACCGATTAGCACTGCATTTCCATATGTGCCATCCTGGAAGCGCTGGTTTATGATGGACTGTCGGAAGATGTAGGAATCATGCACACTCCCTGGGAACTTGGCTATGACATTGGTGAACAGTCCCCGGTGGTCCGCTATTGCCTGCACATTCATGGAATGGGTGTGCTTTCTGTTGCAGTATATGTGTGCACTGTCCGCAGGGGGCACAAATAGGACATGTGTGCAGTCAATTGCGCCCAACACCTGTGGGAATCCGGCTATGGTGTAGAATCCTTGCTTGGTCTCAATCTGTTCCTGCACAGTGTTGGGGAAGTGAAGGTGCTGGGGTATCAGGCTGAGTATGCCATCCAAGACAGTTGGGAGGAAGATTGAGAAGGCTGCCTGTGAGACTCCTCCAACTCTGGCAGTTGTTGGTTGAAAGGTCCCAGAGGCCAACATATGCAGCACGGCCAGCAGCTTTGTCTGCAGAGGGATGTTGGTTCTCCGCTGTGTTTGTGGCGTCAGCCTGTGGGCTATCAGGTTCAGGATGTGTTGGATGGATGTCCTTTTGAGCCTGTAGTGGGCAATGACCTCCTCTGGCATCAGGTCTGCGAGGCTGAGACGTCTGTGCAGGGCCCGCTGTCGTCTTTGCCGCAGCCTTGGTGGTGGTCCTGGGGGAGTGGCGGCAGTGACGGTGGTGGTTGTTGCCTTCGTGTGACTCCAAGCTGTATGATTAGTACCTCCATGGCGTCTGTGGGTCTTCAGGTGTGCGTCTGGGCTAGTCTCCCTTATATGCCTCCTTTATCACCATTTTACAATTTTTAGACCTGTTTTTTTCAGGTCTTATTTTCCTGCAGCTAAGGGGCCTTAGCGGGACTTTTTTTATCGCTTTGCGGGTCCGGGACATCATTGGTAATAGTGCTATGGTGTGTTAGCGACTTTTTTCATGAAATTTTGAGAGGGAACGCCTACTTTGCATATCATTAGCGGAAACTATCGCTGCCATGCGCGGCGATAGAAAAAACAATAGCTATCGCCGGAAAGCTGTCGCTAACGCTTGTTAGCGACATCTTAGTAATAGGGCGATTAAAAAAATAAAAATAAAAAAAAACAACAAAAAAAAAACGCGCTAGCGGCACGAAAGTGCCGCTAACGCGGGGATAACTGGCTTGATAATATGCTCCAAAATTGTTCGAGACACAAATCAAGAAAAGCATGGCTTCACAATCGAGACTATCAGATTTTTCTGTGACGGAATTAAACTGTGATTTATAGATAATCGCTAGTTCGCCTCCCGTTTTGTTTTGCCGGTTGCATTTAGCTATACCACAGCCATCCGGGAAGGCCAGGGCAATATCAGGCACAGAATAATCATGGAGCCATGTCTGTCTCCGATAAAAAGATGGCATCCAGTTTATAATCAAGTATGAGGTTACACACCTCCAAGCTATGTTTGGCCAAAAAGCGGCAGTTTAGATTAATAAAGCGAAAAGCACCCTGACGGGGAGACAGCTCTTTACCGAGCAAGTGAGCGCCAAGCTCCATACATTCTGGAGTAAGCACAAATTTACAGTGTGAACAGTGACTCTCCAGATGAGACGACGAATGTTGTGCTGCCACTCGTTATAAAAGATACCTTTCAGTCCCGCATCTCAGCAGCCGTATAAACCAATCGAGTTGATGGATAAGGGCCAGAGTCCCTGGCCCCTGGACCCGTTCGGGCGCGGAGATGAGGCTGGAAGCAGTGTGAGTACCTGCCGGTCCCTGTAACTGTGTCGTAAAGATCTTCTAACTACACAATCATCCATCACACAGCCTCTCTCGATGATCACTTGTATGTGAATTGTGACTACGATTCTATTGGAAAGTGGGTAAAGGAGGTGCACAGCTGTCGAATTATTATGATCAGCAACAAATGAAAAGAAAATGCTGCATTGTGTGTGTGTGAGAGAAGGGATGGTAAAGTGGAGGAGACGTAAAGAGGTACATAGAGAAAGAGACAGCAAAAACGCAGCAAGGAAGATTAAGTGTGATACATACAGATAGAGGGACATCAGAATGATATATGGAGAAAAAGGTGTAAGTAGTTAATGCAGAGAGAGGTTGCAGAGGAAAGAGATTTGAATGGAAGAATGGGAGTTGGTACTCGTTTATCTGATATTGAATAAAAATCAGTGCTAACTAGGACTAATGAAGTCAATCACTCTCAATTGTTTTAAGTGATTCTGTTCGTTGTTGTGGGACATGTATGGATGAACAACCGAAAACACACATAGGTATTCAGATACTGGGAAGATATCACACTGTGATTCTAATTCACGTATTTTGGGCCACACCTTTCATTACAAGATCCACCAGTCTTGTAAAGGATTCCTAATTATGCTTCTTTGGCCATCACACTTTGGCCTCACCTTTTTCATCTCACTTAAAGCACTGAAAGCATCCAAATGGGGAGGAGAGATCCATTTTCAGATGAAGTGTTAGAACACCAGGGGCTGTATTACAGAAATGTCCTGGGGGCACAACAGGCATTTGCACCCGCTTTGTGCGCCCTCTGGGCACTTTGGTATTACAGAAGAGGCTGCAAACGCTTGTGCAGCCCCTTCTGTAATACAGATAGCGCTGGTGCAAATTGTAGTGCCAGCACTATCAGAGTGCGTTTGGCCCCATGCAAATGAGGGAATCTCTTTGCCTCCGCGCCTGTGCTGTATCACTTGTGTTGGGGCAGAGGCAAAAATGACTTTAGGAGACCCACTGAAAGTGCGCCACAAAAAGGTGGCACACTTTCAGTGTACCTCCTAAAGGCAGCCCTCTGGAGGGATGAAAGGGGTTACCATAGACCCCTCATACATCCCCTTGCAGGTGGATGCAGTGACTGACTGCACCCACCTGCAAGGGAATCACTAATCCCTCTTTTGTGGAGGCGGATTGCCGCCTGCACAGAGAAACATGGCCCAGCTTTTAAACAACTGCTCCATATTTCTCTTGAATACGCTACTTTGGGGGGGGGGAGCGAGAGTTCGCGTCTGCCCTGTGGGCAGCGCGTTCAGCATAATAGGGTGCACTTTTCCTATTTGCACCCGGCGCACCTGCTTAAAGGTGCGTCGTGGTACAAACAGGAAAAGTTTGCCCTATCTGTAGTAGGCATCAAGTATAAGATTCATGGACTTGGGGACGGAGGACTTTTGAATTGAGCATTTTTATAAACAATTAGTACAGCACTGTATATATTTTACTCACGTACAGCAATTTTTCACTTTTAGATCACTTAATCACCCTTGCGCCGTTTTTCAAAAGTTCTATTGATTGCTTGTGACAGCCTTACTGTGTCATTACTACACTACAAAAAATGTGAAAAAAGTGATTAAGCTGTCAATACATTATCTTCTGATTTATTCAAAATTGGTGTGTTCTTCCCTTCTTTCTTGAATTCAAGTATTGATCAAGTGTTGAAGCATTTGTCCCTCTCTCCTTGATGTTTATTATTGATTAAGTGCTAAAGCAATTTTGTACCCGACAGAACCAACATTACTTCACATTCTATCTGTAGTAGGGTCCCAGGTTTACATTAATCTCTGACTCTAAATTGTTCTTCAGAGGATGTCTCAAAGTCAATAATATTAGAAACCCACTTGAAAGGTTATTTTATAGTGTGAAATGTTTACATCAAACATCAGACATCTCATCGGGCTATCTCATCATAAGCCAATGTTCATAGGTGGCTAAAGGGTGTTAGTCCACCCACCAGGTCGCTGTCCCCTGGCACATCTGTCCTGCCAAGGCACCACTTATCCTATGAGTAGGAATCGTTCACACTTTTGTTGGCTTTAAAGGACAGTGACAGTTTTATATAGCGCTGGCTAGACCCAGAGGTATCAGAGTGCTTTACATGAGGACTAACATTGTTTCAGAGCATAGTTACAAGTTACATGAGTTACTGGAGCGAAGTTACATGCGTTAAAAACATAGATGTAAGGAAAAAAAACAGGCAAGGGGGAGAGATTCAGGGGAGAGAGGAAAGGAGCAGGGGAGGTAGACCAAGAATGAGAGAGGGAAAGAAGAGGGGGAGGGTGAAGGAAAACGCAACCGGGAGACGAGGAAAAACAGTGTCCGACGTCTGGAGTGCTGTGATCCCAGAGGAAGAGGTATCATTCCCACACTTCCGCTGTGTGTGGTTCCCTTTGCGCTGTGGACTCTCTCGGAGGGGTCTCTGAAACTCCAAGGCATAAATACTGGATCCCTCCCCAACAAGGGGAGAAGGAGTGCTTTGGCAAGGGGCGCCATTCCCACACCTCCGCTGTGTGTGGCTCCCTTGACGCTGTGGACTCTCTCAGGGGGTCTCTGAGACTCCTGGGTATAAATGCTGGATCCCTCCCCAACAAGGGGAGAAGGAGTGCTTTGGTAAAAGGCACACACAATGGTGGTAAATTTAGGGATAAAGATGAAGGACGTAGCCGAGTGGATGAGGAACAGCCGCCTGAAACTGAACTCAGATAAGACGGAAGTCCTCATCCTAGGATCATCACCCTCCGCCTGGGACGACTCCTGGTGGCCCCCTGCCCTGGGCAACGCACCCAAACCAACGGACCACGCACGCAACCTGGGCTTCATCCTGGACTCCTCCCTCTCAATGACCCGACAAGTCAACGCCGTCTCCTCGTCTTGCTTCAACATCCTACGCATGCTGCGCAAGATCTTCCGGTGGATCCCCACCGAAACCAGGAAGACGGTCACCCAGGCCCTCGTCACCAGCCGACTGGACTACGGCAACTCCCTCTACGCCGGAACCACAGCCAAACTTCATAAAAGACTCCAACGCATCCAGAACGCTGCAGCTCGACTCATCCTGGACATCCCCCGACACAGCCACATCGCCAGACACCTGAGAGACCTGCACTGGCTCCCCGTCAGCAAGAGAATCACGTTCCGACTCCTCACCCACGCACACAAAGCCCTCCACAACCAAGGCCCCAGATACCTCAACGACCGTCTGACCTTCTACACTCCCACCCGCCAGCTACGATCGACCAACCACGCCCTCGCCGCCGTCCCCCGCATCCGAAGAGCCACAACGGGAGGAAGATCCTTCTCCTACCTGGCTGCCAAGACGTGGAACTCCCTACCCATCCACCTCCGCCTTACCCAAGACCACCTCTCCTTCAGGAAGCAACTCAAGACCTGGCTGTTCGAACAGTAGCGGACCCCCCTCCCCCAAGCGCCTTGAGACCCTCCGGGTGAGTAGCGCGCTATACAAATGATTGATTGATTGATTGATTATTGCGTGGTATAACAGTTTTATAATCCGCCCAAGGGGCATTGTCATTTTCAGTCCAGGCAGGAACAGTAGAGAACTGGTAGGATCCAGCAGGATAGACAAGCAGGGACAAGTGGTTCTGAATGAGCCAAGGGTTCAGATCACATCACCTTGTGCATGGACGCCATTTTGGGGTCAGGCAGAGCCCTGTGAGGATTCAGTACATCGACGTTACCCACTTCAGACCACAACAATCGATGGGCTCCTTGGTAGGGAGAATAATAACCTAAGGGCTGCCCGATGTACATAGCGGAGCCGCTGTTGTTTTTGTAAGCCCTTTTAAGCTGAATGGATTTCTTTTATTCAGATACAGCTGCCATTTTCAGGTCAGGCAAGCCGATAAACTGAGCAGCCTCCTGAGAAAAGAAAGCACAGACCTTCCACATACCTCCGGGGTAGAAACTGTAAGTGGGTGGAAAGCGGAGTTCTCTGAAGAGCCTTGTATAGTAGCGCTTCTCTCCCGGTTCAATTACCACTGCCGATGTTTCCGATGCTGCGAGGGACAGGATGCCATTTTGAGGAGCAGAGACCTGAGGCAATCGATAACGATGTAAAATGCCTCATAGCCTGCAAGTCTGGATCCAGCTCACGGAACAGCTCATCGGCCGGATCTAGCTGCTGCACAGAACCGTGCATGCTAGATGACGTCGGTTTGACGCGCCCAGTGTCTTCACGCTTTAAAAGTCAGTTCTGCCCGCGGCCGCTTGAGACTGCTTCAGAGGAATAGCCATCTCGTGGTTCGCATCTAAAGGTACGTTCAAGCTTGGGTACCATTAAGGTTCTTTCACGTTGACGACTAAATGCAATTTCTGCAACTTATCGCCCTTTTCTCCCTGACAGTATCTGATTATTATCACGATTAGCTCGTGACCTAAGCGATGCTATCGAATCCCTTACAGACAAGAATTTTTATGAACTGTGCGGGGACGTGCGTATCTACTTGACTTAACGACCAGCCTCTATATCGAAGGACTCACCTCACTGAGGGCCGAGGCATGGTCTTAACAGTGCCCTTCGTAAAACCTGGTACGCTTTGTACATATCTTTTAGTCTCCACCTACCCGCTTGACCGGGGCACTAATCTCATTCAATTGGTCCCCCTTCTAATCCTAGGTCACTCACCACCACAACGCCCTTATTCCCAAGACAATAAGCCGGATTCATCCAGCACAGGTATGAATTTTCTTCCCCTGTTCTGTGATGTCAGTGAATGACTTCAGTGGAGTCTATATTGATTAGGTCCCCCCTCTTTTCCTTACCAAGGGCCCATCGTAAGGACTTCCTACCTGAATTACTGATTAGCCAAGCAATCATCGTTTGACCTCTTCACAGAATCCATACACGCATTTGGATTTGGTCCTATATTTGCTTACGAACGTACGGAACACATACTTATTTTGAATTCTTTTCTTTAGGCTGTCTGTTTGCCTCCGCTGTCCTGAAGAAGACCGGCCATGACAATCCCTTAATTATGCGTCTGTCGGGGTCGAAACGTCGACGGTTATAATTGTCCAATATACCCATAGGTCTCGCTGCTCTCGAATTATTGCAATCACTGCTTGGGCTAGAGATACGTAAAGGATACTGTGTTTGGACTTACTTCAAATCCCTTCCCTTGTTTAAATGTATCATCAACGTATTGTTTCTTCACTTCCATGTATAATACACAGTCACCCTCTGTCACTTGGGCACTTTTTAGTCACTTTAAATATTGGTCACCTACGTTGTTTCATTTAATGAATTACAAGACAGCCTGTGTTTGAAGTTTTGTGGTTTCAGTTAAAAATTGTTTAAAAATTAAAAAAATTATTTTCAAAAAGAAAGTAAAAATCCTTTTGATACCACCAACCACATTGTCACTTCATATGTGTTCCAGTGTCGACTTAAGAATCACTGATTTTCAAAAGAGTTATGAATTGTAAAGAAATTGTTCTACCCGACAGAACCTTCTGTTACGTATGATATATAGTCCCAGGTTCTGAGGGATACTGGGTTACCCCTTTGCTTTCTTTTTGCTATCTTGTCCAGCAATATAGTCTAGTGTGGAGGGCAAGGGCTATTTTTAAAACGCTCTCATCTACTAGCAAATAAGGAAGGGTGCAACCGAGTTACTGTGCCCAAATATACCGCCTTTTCTCCCTTGATTTTTGCAGGTCAGCACCATTAACCTCAGCTGACATGATTTCCACTCCTGTGCCTGCTCTATCCTCAAGTGAAGACTGTCATTTTATTCACCATGCTGTATCTGTTGTGTGTGAAGGAAGGCTGCCCCATTGCTGCCGATGCTTTACCTTTTACAGTGTGTAAATGAAGCTTGAATTGCAGCTTAACAGGCTATGCCCAGTCTGTGAGCGAAGCTTGCAATGCTTCTGCCAATGTGATATCCATTTTGTAAGTGAGAAGCTTACACTGCAGCCACACTTGTATTTATTCCCTGTGTATGAGTGAAACTTGCAATGCTTCTGCCATGTGATACCCATTTTGTAAGTGAGATAAGCATACACTGCAGCCACACTTGTTTTTATTCTGTGTATGAGTGAAGTTTGTACTGCTGATGCCCATGCAACTGACTATTCTACACCTTTTCCGTGAAGGCCACTTTGTTTGTCGGCAGAATGACAGATCACCAGAGAGCCTTGTTGCTGTAAATATCCAATAGGTCTCAGGGAGATGCCAGCCTGACGCGTGATAGGACGAGGACTTAGATTCCCTCAGTAAGCAGAAATTGAACCATGGCCGGACTGGGGACAGCAACCAGTTCTGGCAATCTGCTCGACCGGCCCGGTAGCAGAGGGGCTGCTAGTGAGAAGCACCCGCTCCCACTTTTGTTACAGGGGTCCGATATTGCAGCATTGCTGCAAAACAGGCCTCCAGTAACAAAAACCGGCCCACACCCTTCCGGCCCACCTGGAAAACGCCCGCTGCCTGCTACGGCCAGTCCGGCCCAGAATTGAATCTGCTTCTAGGTCCACTCTCTCCCCGCAGCTCCGCTGTGCCGTCTCTTGCCTCCAGACCCCAACCTCCTCCTTGGGAGGTTCGAGGCTGCTGCCCGCTCCTGCGCCTGCTGCCCGCTCCAACTGGGACCAGACTGCCTGCAACCACCGTAACCTTTCTCAGCCGTTTTTTTCTTAATTTTTCCCTGTTGTGCCACTGTTATTGTGCCCATCTGTGTCTTGCTCTAATTCCACCACTGTTTTTATTTTCTCGTGCCTGCCTGTTCCTTTCGCCTTTCACCGCTGCTGCCCCTCCCCCCCCGGAATTCCCCTCCGGAATTCCCCCACTCCCGCCTCTCCTCCCTCCCACCTCCCCTACTTAATGGCGACCGCTGCGTGGTTGCGCCGCCGGCGCGCCAAAGGCAAGACCGTCAGCGCCCGACCGCGGCCAGCGCCAGGAACTCTGGACCTCCCACTACCCATCGCTACGACACCACCACCCTCCTCGCACTCAACCCTGGAAGACTTAGAGAATGCCAACAGGCCTCGCCGAACACGACCCACGGCCAGTTCTCCTGCCTCCACTGCCGCCAGACCCTCACCACCACCCCGGCCTCCAACACCGCCGACGCCAGCACCGGGGACACCCTAAAATGCATCCTCCTCAACGTATGCTCCGTACACAAACCCGCCATGGAAATCTGGAACCTACTCGACTCTCTCTTGCCCGACATCGCCTTCTTCACAGAGACCTGGACCAACGCATCCTCCGCCCCCGACATCAGCACCGCCATCCCAGACGGATACAAGATCCAGAGGAAAGATCGCTGCAACCACCCAGGAGGGGGCCTCGCCATCGCCACAAGAGCACCCTCCGCCTCACCACCTCCAGCGAAACCTTCCCCTCCGCCGAACAACTGCACTTCCAGATCCAGACCACCCCCAAAGCCACTCTCCGAGGAACCCTCATCTACAGACCCCCCGGCCCCCGAACACCCTTCGCCACCACCATCACCGACTTCATCGCACCCCATGCCATCGCCTCATCAAACTACATATTCATTGGAGACCTGAACTTCCACCTGACAACCCCAGTGACCCCAACTCCACTATACTTCGTGACAACCTCGCCAGCATCGGACTTAAACAACTCGTCAACACACTGACCCACAGAGCAGGACACACCCTCGACCCCATCTTCGCGGCAGGAAACAGCGTCCAATTCAGCCACACAACGCAGCCACCATGGACCGACCACCACTGCGTACACTTCGCCATCAACAAACCCAAGGCACCGAAACCAGGCCCACGCCCACCTCCAAGGAACTAGAGCAAGGTTACCGACGAGCAACTTAACTCCACCCTCACCCGAGACTACCACACCTGGGCGCCTGACGCAAACAACGCAGCCAGAGAACTCCACACCTGGATCTTCAACTGCACAGACTGGCTCGCCCCGCTACGCAACCCTGGCAGACAACGCCCCAGGAAAGCCGCCTGGTTCACCACCGCTCTCCAAGAAGCCAGACGCACCTGCAGACGCCTGGAGAAGAACTGGAGAAACACCAAGACAACCGAAAACCACACCACCTACAAGGATGCCTTGACTGACTACCATAACCAGATCAGAGCAACCAAGAGGAACTTCATCCACAACAAAATCCTGGCCAACTACACCAACTCCAAGGAACTTTTCAGTGTCATTCAGGAATTCACCAACCCACGCAGCGAAGCCAGACATCACACCATCCCAAGACCTCTGCGACAAGCTTGGAACCTATTTCCACCTCAAGATCAAAAACCTCTGACAACTTCATCGACCATCCACCAGGTGCCACAGATGGCCCCCCGCCCCCTAGAAACACCAGCCAGCCCACCATCTCCAACTGGACACCGATCACGGCCGAAGACACCGCCTCGACCATGAAAAGCATCCACTCGGGGGCCCACACCGACCCCTGCCCCCCTCACATCTACCACAGAGCTGCAGCCGCCATCGCACCCGAACTACAACGCACCATCAACACCACCTTCAAAACAGGCACCTTCTGAGACGACTGGAAGCCCGCAGAAGTCAGACCCCTGCTCAAGAAGCCCACAGCTGACCCCACCGACCTCAAGAACCATCGGCCCATCTCGCTCCTCCCCTTCGCAGCCAAAGTTGCAGAGAAAACAGTCAACAGGAAACTGACACGATTCATTGAAGAGAACGCCGTCCTTGACCCGTCCCAATCCGGATTCCGAAGCAACCACAGCACAGAGACCGCCCTACTCGCCGCCACAGACTACATCCGCACCCTCCTGGACCAAGGCCACTCCGCAGCCCTCATCCTACTCGACCTATCAGCGGCCTTCGACACCGTCTCCCACCGCACACTAGTCTCCAGACTACACGACGCAGGCATACAAGGAACAGCCCTGGACTAGATCCGATCATTCCTCACCGGAAGAAGCCAAAGGATCAGGCTCCCACCCTTCCTCTCCGACCCCACGAAAATCACCTGCAGAGTCCCACAGGGTTAATCACTGAGCCCCACCCTCTTCAACATCTACATGGCCCCCCTCGCAGCCATCGTCCGACAACACGGCCTCAACATCATATCATATCCTACGCCGACGACACCCAGCTCATCCTCTCCCTCACCAAAGACCCCACCACTGCCAAACTCAACTTCCAGAAAGGAATGCAAGACGTCGCAGTCTGGATGACCAACAGCTGCCTGAAGCTCAATGCCGAGAAGACAGAAGTCCTCGTCCTCGGTACCACCCCTTCTGCATGGGACAGCACCTGGTGGCCGACCGCCCTTGGAAGCCCACCTACCCCCTCAGACCACGGCAAGAACCTCGGCATCGTACTCGACTCATCACTCACCATGAACCGACAGGTCAACGCCGTCACCTCCAGCTGCTTCAACACCCTCCGCATCCTCCAAGACCTTCAAGTGGATCCCCCCTGAGTCAAGGAAGACAGTCACCCACGCACTCATCACCAGCAGATTGGACTATGGAAACGCACTCTACGCCGGCATCAACAAGTCCCTACTCTGCAAACTCCAAACAATAGAGCACAACGCCGCCAGACTGGCCCTCGGCATCCCCCGACACGAACACATCAGCCAACAGCCAAAGAGTCACTTTCAAAATCCTCACTCGCCTACAAATGCCTACACAACAACGGACCCAAATACCTCAACCACAGAATCAACTTCCATGTACCCAAAAGAAACCTCCGATCTTCCAACCTCGCACTGGCCGAAACCCCGTGCATCCAAAGAGCCAGAGCAGGCGGAAGATCCTTCTCTCACATTGCAGCCAAGACCTGGAACGAGCTACCAGCAGACATCAGACGCGCCCCCTCCCTGAACACCTTACGGAAGACCCTCAAGACCTGGCTCCTCGGCTAAACAGATCTGCGGATCCCCCCCCCCCTCAGCGCCTTTAGACCCTCACGGGTGATTTGCGTGCTTACAATTCCCTGATTGATTGATCAATAAGTAATCCTTCAATTTGTTGTAAATCGGCTAGAGGTTAACATGTAGTCTGTGGCACTGCCCCATCCCCACACATTTCCTTCCACTGGCTGAAGCATTCAGGTGAGCGGCTGAAGCCAGGCCATGTAAGGGTGCATTCATTCCCGCCTCTACTCACCTGTGCCCTCAAGGAGCTTGTGTTACATTGTAACCATTAAATCCTACGCTGTGCCCTGTGACCATCACCATGTACCTTCTTAAGCTGTACTGTCATCCTCCACTGTATTTCTAACCATACTCTGCTTATTAAGTGCACCTAGACCTTAAGATCTAGGTATGGGAGGGGCACAATTTGAGAAAGTGAGTAGTGACTGTGTTACAATGGGCACTGGGCAACTTCTTCCTAAGAAAGAATTGGGATACCTGCACTTATTTATTTTTTTAATTCTTTTTATTGTTAACAAAACAACAGCACAGATTTCCAGATATTACAATCAAAGTATCATAGTAGTCAGTGATGCGGTACATACAGTTCAGCATTATCATATAAAATCCTTCCTGGCCAGAGTCAGCTAGTATGTTAGGGGTCTGATTCTTCTGGGGATAACTGTGACGGTAACTCAGGTGGCACACATATATTTCCTCTATATTCGTTCCATTTCCCCCATATTTGCATCCATTTTCTAGGGCATCCCCTTGATATGTACACTGTTTTCTCTCTAAACATGCACCAATCCATATTGCCTTCCCAGTCCCTCAATGTCAGGACCGTCTGCATTCCCCACTTTCTTGCAATGTTCCTCTTGGCGACTAACCTAGTGTCACCCACGTTTTCTCTTTGCTTCCCAAGTCCGTTGGTTCCCATATATTTAATAAACACCGCTTGGCATCCGTTGTTTGTCTCTCCCATGACTTCCCCCATACATGAGGTGACCTCGCTCCAGTATCTACTAATATAAGGGCATTCCCATATTATATGAAAGAATGTGCCCTCACTGCCACATAATCGTCTACAGCTAGACTCGTCTCTATACCCCATCTTGACCAATGTTGGCCCTGTAACATAGATTCTGTGCAGTATTTTCAGCTGTACCAATTTTAGTTTAGAGGAGCTTGCCCCCTCCCTTGGGGATGCTAGAGCTTCCAGCCACTCCTCCTCTTCTAATTCTGCTAAGTCGCCTTCCCATTTTGCACGGAGTTGTGGGAGAGGGTCAGTTGAGTGATTTACCAGTTTTGAATATGTCAGGGAAATTGCCTTCTTGGGCATATATCCGTCCAGGAGCCTAGCCTCGAGAGGAGAGACTTCAGGAGGGTTTTCTCCTTTTGCAATCACCGCTTGTAGAGCATGCCGCACCTGCAGATATCGGAACCCCTCAGTGTCCGCTAATTCGTAATTCTGCTGGAGGGCTGTGAAAGGCACCACCCCTCCCTTAACCCAGAGGTCGCCCCCCCCTAGAGATCCCTATTATATCCCATTTATCAAATCCCTTCGTTCTCCAGAGGGAGCCCAGTTGTTCCGTATCCTATAGTGGGGTGTTCTGTTAGTCTTTGCCCATCCCATGCTCTTTTGGACCGAATGCCACACCTGTACAGAGTGGTTTGTGGGACCCGTCAGGTGAAATTTCGTGGGCTTTGAATACAATGCCTGTGTGTGATTGCTACCGGGGAGCAGACATCTGTCCATGGCATAACCCGGATGATTCTGGGGTTGATATATGCAGTGATTGATGGCCTTTCACAAGTTTTGGGAATGAAATTCGTGGCGGACTAGTTCCCCAAAGTAACGTTCTCTGTGCAGTTTCCACCAATCTAAAGTATGATGTGGGGACGAGAGCAGGTGAGTTCTGAAGAATGTACAAAAAACGAGGCAGTGACATCATTTTAAAGAGCGCGACTCTGCCCAAAAGCAAAAGTGGAAGAGACTTCGTGTTCCACATCACACCTCAGCGGCTGCAGTGGTGGTAACAAGTTAGAGGCATAAAACAATTTGGGATCCCTAGTAATAAAGATTCCTAGATATTTAAACCCCCCGTGGCTATCGTAATCTGATACTCTTTTAGCAGGATTGGTGGTCTTCCCTTTAATACAAAAATGAGCGATTTTGACCAATTAATGGTGTACCCGGAGTATGTACCAAAATTAGTATAGATGTAAGGAACCTATGTAGGGATCTCTTTGGGGAGGCCAAGTACAGCAAAATATCGTCTGCATAGAGCGATATACGGTCCTCCCAACCTGCAGTTATTATTACTATTATTACTATTATTGTTATTATAGTTATTATCATTTTCACAAATTAAGCAATGTTAAAACCTCCAAACTTCTCACTGTTCTCTGCTTCCCAGTAGCTCCTTCAGAGAACACATGCCTGTAGTTCACAAGGAAAATGAGCAGCTCGTCGCTATGCTCCTCCCTGTTGCATCCCCCCCCCCCCGCCATCTCCAAGAAACCCTCATTAATCTTTCAACTTTTATACGAGGGGTCAGGACAGGCATTAATTAGGTTACTAGGTCCCACCAAAGGACGCACATGAACAGTCGCGGCCGGCATGGCTTGCGGGTGGCGGGGTGGGGTGTGAGGCAGGTGTCACGTGGAGGGGAGGGGGGGATTGGAAATAAAAAAATTAAAAAACTTCCCTCGAGGCCGGGTCCTGCGTCTTCTCTGCTCGTGCTCTACTGCCTCCAACAGGAAGCAGGTAGCCAGGCTCCCTCCCCTAAGCCAATCACAACGCTGCAATGCAGTGTTGTGATTGGCCTGAGCACCGTGACACGGCGCTAAGCCAGGGGCTAGAGGAGTGGGCATGTTCTCCATGCAGGCTGTAATGCAGCCTGCATGGAGAACATGGAAGTGCGCATGACTGATTTGGGCGGCCCGAGAGGGCCGACCAAACAGTCACTGCGCACTTAGGAGTGGGCAAACCGCTACTCCCATGCTCGGAGAGCAGAGCAGCCTTGCCCACCTGCCCGCCGCAAAGCAGCAGGACACGAAACATAAAATGACAATAACTCTAAGTTATTGTCATTTTATGTTTCTCACTGCTTAAAAGCAATGGGGCGACGCTCCTCCCTAATAGCGAAGGAGCCGCCCCTGCACATGAGACCTTCCATCCTGCTTTTTACATTCTAGATACGTTAAAGTGTCCTGATAAATATCCGATCATTGGCCTAGAAATATATAAAAGTATTCTGCAACACAGCCCAGACTTCATCATCAAAACGTGGCTATGGGAGATTAGGCCCCCGAGATTTATCAAGTCACTCGAGCAGGATCTGCAATAAAGCAAATGGAAAGACCTGAGACACAGCGAGGTGTGGCGGGTATTTGCAAGGAAAATGTAAGTATTTCTCATACAGCATTCCACCAACTGAAGACGCTGGGTGCGTAGCCCTCACTACCAAAGTCTCTGCCAGCAGGACTTTAAGTGGGCCAGGTCCCGCCAGTGCTCAGCACCAGCAGTTTTAAAAAGCAGGTGCCGATATGGGTCTCTATCGGGATTTCCATTTTTGCCCTCACCCTCAGGGTGGAAAAAAAACAAAACTCAACTCTGCGGCGGTCCTACCTTAGGCTAGGTTCCCTCTATACAGGGCTTTAAGTGGGCCGGGTCCTGCCAGTGCTCAGCACCGGCAGTTCTACAAAGCAGGTGCTGAGACGGGCCACTATCGGGATCTCCATTTTTGCCCTTGTAACTCTGCAGGAGGAAAACCCTTCACTGCCTGTGATGTAACTTCAAAGACTCGTTATAGTTTTTGCATAAGCTCATCATTTCAGAACTGAAGCATTTTCAATATTATATACAACGAAACCATAGTTGTTGCTTATTTATATTATGCAACTAACAACCATTGACAGCCAATAGTCCTGGCTTGTTGTAGGTGTAATGTTACTTGTAGTATTAAATATCTGGATACAATGACAGAAGAGGCAAAATACTAGTCGGGCGGCGCACTATGCTATGTACAGATTTTTAGATTAAATGTTTTAAGCCACGCCCTTAATCACATCGACCAGGCCTTTTTGAGAGACCCCAGTTTTTTTCATCCCACTTAAACCCCTGTCTGCCAGTATTAGGATAAGGCTGGTGCAATCTTCCATTACCGCTAAATTAGACTGATATAGTTCTGTATTAGTGTCTTCCAAAATATCTACTGTACAGTACAAGTTGTGAAAAACGCAGCGGCTCGTGCAGTTTTAGGACTAAACAGCAGGTCTTCCATCTCGTCACACTTGCGCGGTTGAACTGGTTCCCTGAGGCCGAGAGGCTATTCAAGGCGCTATGCATCTTCCGCAGAGCGTTTTACACGACCGGGACAAGAACTTAAATGTCGTCTATATTTTCCTGGTGTATTCCTTCCCGATGTCTGCGCTCCAGTTCTCAGTGTTTGACAGTCATTCCAAAATTAAATATAAAAAGTACGGATTGAAAGGTGTTTTCTGTCAGGCATTGCGTATAAATCTTGGAACGCTTTACCAAAGTCCTTCACGGCTTAACCGAATCTCAGTAAGTTCAAGATCCAATAAAACATTAATCTGTTTGCCTGTACATATTATAACTCAGTTTCGCCACCACGTTCGTTGCAAGAACTGCCGTAGCAAGTCCATACAATCTGCACAATACATAATGCCCAGCAGGTGGCACTCTAAGCAAGCATTAGATTGGGTACAATTACCTTAAGTACAACAGTCCTTATTAACACAGTGCACAGACGCACTAAAGCATACACGTTCACTTTAACTTCAAGCTCCCTGTTCTCTACACTTACTGTCCTCTATCGACTCGACAACTTCTGTTCCTGCTGCAACAACTGGGTGGCTGTAAAAATACAGAATGGGGCTCCTGGAGTGGCATCCATAGGATGTCCATCTCCGGGCTGCTTCCGGCGATTGGCGCAGTCCAGGCCCATGGGGAATGATCATTGGCTAGTTTAGGTCCAGGGGCGCAGGGCTTGGTTGTCAGTTGGTAGTTTGGGGGTTGATTGTCACACCTCAGCTTGCTGTGGTCCTGGTAGGTAGGTAGGATTTTGTCTTCGTACAGCGGACAAATTATTTTAAATAATCTGATGGATCCCCACCAAATCCAGAAAAACGGTCACCCACGCACTCATCAGCAGCAGACTCTACTACGGCGGTGTCACCCAGAAACTCCTCATGAAACTACAGAAAGTTCAAAATGCCGCAGTCAGACTGATCCTCGACATTCCCCGCTGCAGCCATATCACCAAACACCTACGAGAACTCCACTGGCTCCTAGTCAACAAAAGAATCACTTTCAAGCTCTTCACACATGCCTACAAAGCCCTCAACGACGCAAGACCAGCATACCTGAACCACCGCCTCTCATTCCACGTAACCACCAGACACCTCCGCTCTGCCCAGCTGGCCCTGGCCACCATCCCTCGGATCCACAAGACTAGAACCGGACGAAGATCCTTAACCTACCTCGCCACCAAGACCTGGAACACCCTGCCTCTCCACCTCAGACAATCCCCGTCGCTAGCGGAGAGGTAAAAATTACTATTCCCACTCCAGTGAGTGTAACAGTAGGGAAAGTGTTGGATAGTGGAGGGGTAAAAATTACTATTCCCACTCCAGTCAGTGCAACAATAGGGAAAGTGTCGGATAGCGGAGGGCTAAAAATTACTATTCCCACTCCAGTCAGTGCAACAATAGGGAAAGTGTCGGATAGCAGAGGCGTAAAAATTACTATTCCCACTCCAATGAGTGCAACAGTAGGGAAAGTGTTGGATAGCAGAGGGGTAAAAATTACTATTCCCCACTCCAATTAGTGCAACAGTAGAGAAAGTGTTGGATAGCGGAGGGGTAAAAATTTCTATTCCCACTACAGTCAATTCAAAATTAAAAACAAACAAAATATCAACAACAAAAAATATTTAAAAATAAATTAAAAAAATATATAAATATGTTAGATTAAAATACAAATATATTTAATATTATAAATTAAAAAAAAAACATATTATAATGTTAAACACATATCACAAATACCTACAGATAATATATTAAATAAAATATAGAAATATTTTTCAAACAAATATATTTTTATTTAGAAATTATTTATAAACAAACATTACATGCATTTATTTTATTAACATCCTACCCTATAACACCACACAATTCACAACCCACATCTAAATTAAAAATAAAATGTACTTCCATTATTAACCTAATTAATTATTAATTAAATATTAATTAAAACACATAAAAATTAAATTAACTTCCCACCCTTTACCCCTATAAACCCCACAACACGCACCTAAAAATAAGTAGACAATTTCCATATTTAATTTTCAATTAAATAATTTGGGCTCGATTCCGATCTCGTTCGGAAATCAAACTGAACGACTTGTGTCCGGAATGCTTTCCGTACAACTTGTGTCAGAGGAGTCCGACCGAACAAGTACGATGCATTTGAATGCATCCGGATACGATTGGGTCGGACTCCCGTTGACTTTAATGGGAGCCTGTGTACCGAACGCGTACACAGGCTCCCATTGACAAAAGGGGTGGTTGGGGATCATCGTGCACCCTGTGGCGGGCGCCCCTTGGTGCCTGCCACACTGTGCATGGTCTGAAAGGGGGGACCCATGGGTACCCCCACGGGCACGATTCGGTGGGCCCCGTCGGAAGGGGGGCCTGCTAGGGGCCCCCAAAGACCGATTCCGACAGCCTTTTCGATCCGGGCAAAACAAATCGTAAAGGCTGTCCGAATCGGTCATCGTACTTGCTCGCTTGGAAAACCTACTCCATAGAGCTGTACGATTCGGCTCCAAAGGGCTCTATCTCTCCGTGTGCCTTCCAGAACCGATTCGGTCAGCGCTAAGGGTTTCCAGGCATCGTACTTGGCCGTTCGGAATTGGGAACGAGTCTGTCGGAAACAAGGGCTCCGGATCGGTGTAGGCAAAACCGATTCGGAATCGGGCCCTAAATTACTTCCCACCCTTTACCCCTATAAACCCCACAACCAGGGTCGGACTGGCCGTAGCGGGCACCGGGCATTTCCCCGGTGGGCCGCCAGGGTGGGGGCCGGTTTTGTGCCCCTGGGGGGCCGTTTTGGTTACAGGGCCGTTTTTGCAGCATTGCTGCAATATCGGTCCCTGTAACAAAAACGGCCGAAACCGGACCTGGCAAATAGCTCTGCCGCACCCCCAACCCCCTGGGGGGCCAGCCGAGCACTTTGCCAGGGCCGGTTTTGGTTCCCAGTCCAGCCCGGCCCACATCCTGAGCCTAAAATTAATTACACAATTTCCATATTTAATTTTCAATTAATTAATATTTATTAACAATTAATTAAAAATAAATTACTTCCCACCCGTTACTCCTATAAACCCCACACCTAAAATTAATTACACAATTTACATATTTAATTTTCAATTAATATTAATGAACAACACATTAATAATTAATTAAAAATATATTACTTCCCACAATTAACACTATAAAATCTCAATTAAATAAATATTAACCAATAAGAAAAATCATTAATTTATTATAATTAAATTACTTCCCACCCTATTCCCCTATAAACCCACAACCCGCTATGGAACCAAAAAACGCAAAATGTAATTAAAATAAAATTGATAACTACTAAAAATTTAACACGTATATTAAAAAACATAAACAATACTTATACAAAAAAAATCCAACATTTAAAATATATACTAAAATACATAACACTAATTAAAAAATCAATATTATAAACTACTATATTTTTGCAAACGATATTATTGACTTCTATATTTTTAAAAACAATATTTCTTACCTCCAAATCGATTTTTTTTTTTTTTTTTACCTTTATTTATAAATGTTGGCATTCATGCACATTGATGCATAGCATTGATAGTGGCAAGGTGATTATACAGTTGGCATTTCGTATGTTAGCAACACCATATACAGCATGAATTAATAGATAAGGGACATCCGCACTCTGATTCTCGCAACCAACGGGTTCTCATGGATTAGTGGTCGATGCATGTTGTCGAATATAGCTGATAAAGGGTTCCCAGATGTCACGGGGTCTAGATCTCAGAGGCATTAGGTCCCAATAGTTGGATAACTGTTCATGGCAGTAGGCAATGTCTTTTATCCAGTCTCTTGTTTTGGGCGCCAGGGTACCACCCCAGCACATTGCAACCCTGCGTTTGGCGAGGAGTAACAGTAAGGCAGTAAGTTTGTGAGAACTGCTGGGTATTTCTGCCACGTGGCCCAGTAATCAGGTCAAGGGAGGGGGGGGCAACTGTAATTGTATAATCTCCCCTATCACCCCGAAGACCTCTGCCCAGTATGCTGCAACCGCTGGGCATTGCCAGGCAAGATGAATGAAGCCCGCTGAGACTGCATGGCATTGTGTACAACGGGAGTCTGGAGATATACCCATTCTATATAGCAATACTGGAGTGCGGTAGGTGCGATTGTAAAACATTTAAATGAATGAGTCGCAGCCTGTAATTCGGGGACAATAATTGAAGTTGACCGCAGCAAAATGACCATTGTGCGCCTGTGTGGGAGAGCGAGGTCGTCCCCCAGGCATCTCGAGCTGTTTGCGTTGCGGGTGAGGTGTGTTGCATACTTTGGTATAGTGACGTGATAAGTTTCCGGGGTGAGGCGGTGGTGTAGGTATATTCTAGTGCGGGAAGGGTCGTTGGGGGCATTGGGAACGATGGGAAAAGTTCTCGGCATGTCGCTCGCAGCTAATGTTATAAAAATGTGTCTAGCGGCGCGTTAGATGCATGTTGTGGGGTCGGAGGGCCACGGAATTGATCTCCTGGAAAAAGATCTGCAAAGGTGTGCATATCGAGCCTGTCCGCGCGGCTACATGCACCACTATCGTGTAGAGAGGGTATTAGTGGATGTTTCTTTATCGGGATTGATGGGGCATAAAGAAGAGGAGTGCCTGCGCGTCGCGCCAGCTCAATCCATGCCCATCTCATACATTGTGGGGTGTCTATTTCAGACACGGGCCGCTTATATGGGCTAAACAGGGCTGTTGAGAGAGGCCATGGTGAAACCGTGTCTATCTCCACTGCGACGTGCAGTTGAAATGGTGTGGGATGTGTCCAGTAGTGTAGGAAGTGAGCCTGGGCGCAAAGCGCGTACAACTGTATATCTGGTGCACCTAGTCCTCCCTGAGTTTGTGGCAAGGTCAGCAGTTCATATTTAACCCAAGGTTGTTTCCCTGCCCATACCAGTGCGACGAGGTTCGATCTAAGTCTTTTGAAAAAGGCCTGCGTGATCGGAGTGGGAATGTTTATAAATAGATAGAGAAATTTTGACAGGATCACCATCTTTGCTATGGCTATTCGGCCTGCTAGGGATAATGGTAGCTTCGACCACATTGGAATGCGCTCCTCAAACCATGCCATTGCTTTACCAAAATTGGCCTGCCACAGCTCGGTCATATCTCTGCTAATGTGGATCCCTAGATATTCAACTGGTCCTGTTGCCCACTGAAGGGGGTACTCTACGGAAAATGGGACTGTAGCTTCCGTTAGTGGAAAAAGTATTGATCTGGCCCAGTTGATCTGGACCCCGGACAGGCCTCCAAAGCGTATAAGTTCACGGATTAAGGGGGGGAGGCTGTGTTCCGGCTGAGTTACATAAAGAGTAACATCATCCGCATATAGGGACGCGGTAAGGCTTTGAGTTGTGAATCCCACCCCTCGGTTTGCATGGTGTTGGCGAAAGTGTGCAGCTAGGGGCTCCATGGCGAAGAGTGGGGGCGAGAGGGGGCACCCCTGCCGCGTGCCCCCTCTAATCGGAAACGGCTCAATCTGCCCATTGAGCCGTATCCGGGCGGTGGGTAGTGTGTATAGGAGGCGTATCTGTGCAAGGAAGATAGTGCCGAGGCCCATTCTAGCCAGGAGTGGGAACAGGAACCCCATTCCAGTGTACCAAACGCTTTAGTTGCATCAAGCAAGGCTGCCAGTGCTGTTGTGTGGGGGTTTAGATAATGCATTACCGCGAACATGGTCCGGAGATTGTGCGCTGTAGAGCGACCCGGTATGAAACCGGATTGATCGGGCCTAATCATTACCGGCAATAGAAGCTGCAATCTATTCGCTAGTACCTTTGCGAGTATTTTGTTATCGATATTAATGAGCGATAGGGGCCTGTAGGAATTCCATTGGTCAGCAGGCTTATCAGGCTTGAGGAGCGTGAAGATTACGGCCTCCCACATGGAAGGTGGGAGCGAGCCTACCTCTAGTGCATCATGGTAGACCTCCAGTAGCCGGGGGACTAGAATGTCAGAGTATTCTTTGTAGAAGGATGCAGTCAGTCCATCCAAGCCAGGGGCCTTGTCTGGGGAGAGACCAGCTATAGCCTGTTGTACCTCCTCGGCAGTGATGGGGGAGTCCCGGAATTTCCGATGTGAGTTTGAGAGCCACACCAACTCAATGACATCAAAGTATGTTTGCAAGTCCGGGGGGGGGGGGAATCGCTTGGGAAGTAGAGTATAATTGAGTGAAGAAATCTACCATGATATGCATTAAGTCAGGGATGTGGGAATGGTGTTGGCCCTCGGAGTCTAACAGGCCTGTGATGTAAGAGGATGCGCATGGATTCTGAAGTAGTCTAGCTAGTGTCCTGCCTGGGCGGTCACCTGCGCCATATTTGCGCGCTTTTGTTTCCTTGCCTAGGAATTTAACTTCCCTGGTCGCTTCCTCCTGATATGTCGTCAGTTTGTCACGAATGTCAGCTAAGACCTTAGGGTCGTTGGAGTGGTGAAATTGAGTTTCGAGTGCGGAGATATCTGTTTCAAGTGCAGAGAGTACTCGAATGGCTTGAAGTACCCTGTGTTTGGCTATGCAGACGCCACGGATAACCACCTTAAAGGCGTCCCAAAGTGTGGCAGGGGAGCGGACCGACCCAGTATACTGTGTAAAGTATTCCTCAATGGCGACACGCACCTCTTATCTAAAAACTTGATCCCTGAGTGCATTCGGAGGTAATCGCCAGGAAAATGCCCTTGTTGGTGCGTGTGGGAGGCTAAGGGCCAATAGGATCGGTGCATGATCCGAGAGGGTATGAGGCAAGTGAGATACTGTGGGGTGCCAGGGAAGCATGGTTTTGGTCATCAACCAGTAGTCTATCCTTGACCATGCTTTGTGGTGTAGGGAAAAGCAGGTAGCGTCGCGTGCAGTGGGTGCACGTCACGCCATATATCAAGGAGGTGGTTGTCCGCGATGATCGATGTGTGTGGAGGCCGCTTGTGGGTGGGGCCATCTGGAGCGCCCTGCCCGATCCATGTCGTCTATTAGGGGAACGTTAAAATCTCCGCACCAGAGTACCGTTTGTGGGGTAGAGCTGGCGATGCGATGCCAGACGTTTGTGAAAAATGCCGGATCGTCTGTATTTGGGCCATAAACAGTGGCTGAGGTTACCGGATGATTGTGGAGTTTGCCTGTTAGAATAATGTAGCGTCCTTCAGTATCCCAAATATATTGATCTGTGGTCCAGTCCAGGTCTTTATGTATTAAAATGCAGACCCCCCCCTTGCATAGTTAGAATATGAGGAGACATATGTGGAGCGAGTGGAGTTGGTAGCGTGTTGCTGGAAAGGTGGGTTGCTTGGAGTAGGCAAATATCTATAGCATGTCTGTTTAAATAGGCATGCACAAGGCGTATCTTTCTGCCGTCGTTAAGCCCTCTTATGTTCCAAGAGAGTAATTTGACAGAGGCCCTCTTAACCATATGTTTTAAAGGGAACGATGGTGGTGCGACTGTGCTTATGGTGTATCAGTGTCTCTTTGCCAACTCTGTGTGAGGAAGAGCGAGAGTGCGCCGATATGCCAACATTTTTTGTGCTAAAATCAAACTTGAAATAACTAGCCCTCAACAACCCCCCCCTCCCGCGCTGCCCCCCACCCACTCCAACCCCCAATTAGGTTGAGACAATCCCCCCATAAACACAACTTCTGGGAATCATCCCAGGGGGTAATGGAAACACCGCGGGGTCTACCCGCCTTTAGGTCGGGTGGCTGAGCATATTTATGGAGTGGAAGTCGTACCTTCCCCACCCAATGTCATGTTACAGTATGTTCATGGGTAACTTAGCTGATCCGACGGCTTCCTTGAAGTTTTGTCAATGCGAGTGGTAGTAGCGGCTGTTTGGTGAACCAGGAGGTAAAGAGGAGTTCGATCTTGATTTCTAATGTTCAGCCATAGGTGAGTGTAAGGAGTGATTAATCATTATCACTGAGCTGCGCTCCTGTTGAGGAGGAATTTGCATGGTCTTCCCGTGAGCGTTCTTTCTGGGCTTGCTGCTTGGCGAATTTAAGAGCCAGTTTCGGGTCTCTGAAGTGGGTTGTTTTACCATCCAGGGTGATCTTGAGAATAGCGGGGTAGAGCATAGCGTATTTGATATTGGATTTTTGCAAAAGTTGTTTCGCCGGCAAAAACTCCCGCCGGGCTGCTTGCACCGCAAAGGTGAAATCAGGAAAAAAGGATATGGCATCTCCTTTGTATTGGATGTTGCCCCGCACTCTGGCTTGTCACAGGATAGTGTCACGATCCTTCTAATTTAGCAAGCGCGCCACGATAGGGCGTGGCGGGGGCCCTGGTGGAGGTTGCGGTCCTAGCGACCTGTGGGCTCTTTCTACTATAAAAACCGGCGACAGATCTCAGCCGAAGACGTCCCGCAGCATTGTTTCCATAAAGTCCTCCATCCTGGAGATGGCCGTGGATTCGGGAATACCCACCACGCGGAGATTGTTACGTCTTGAGCGGGATTCAAGATCCTCGTTCTTTTGTTTAATTAGATCAGTACCTTGTCCATTTGTAGCATGCGTTCTGTGGTAGCGGCTTGATTGTCTTCAGTTTCAGATATTCTGGTACCAGCGTGGTCGAGCCGGGTGTCGTGTGTCCACCCTGTTTTTACCCTGTCCAGGCGGGAAGAGAGCAGGTCTAGCTTGGCATCAATGTTCCTCAGGCTGGATTTTACGTCTAATAGTATGGCTCTCAGGTCCTGATCTTGGTATTCTGACGCCCAATCTTCTGGGGGGTTCGATGCAGCACTTTTTTCCACTTTGGATTAAGCTTGTTTAGCGCTGCGCGTTCTCTCAAAGCTGATCTTGGGCTGCCTGGCCTCTGACTTCCCCATGATCGCGAGTGTATAAGTCCTCCGGTTTACGGTGTCCACGGGCTTTGGGGGGGGGGTGCGTCTCGTCAATCCTTCTCACCCACAGTGTCCAGCGGTCTCTCAGTGCCCAAGTGTTCATCTGCACCGCTGTGGCGTTTTGGGGCACGGAGCAGGTGGCCTTTGGAGCAGAGTCTTGGGTATTTGAGGCCGGGATTGCGTAATGCGAAGTGCCTGCAGGCCTGGTATCTCGGCGCTCCAGTGCACAGGCCCCTAGTATTCAGGAGCTCACAGCAGTTGGGCCTGGCTGGCCGAGGGCGTGGTCTGCACAGCGAATATTGGTCAAATATTTTGCATTGAGTCCATGCGCAGGGCCCAGTTGGTTTATGGCGCGCAGCCCCCAAGCTTTGGGATTTAGTTCTCAGGACGAAGACACGGGCAATATATGGTGGTGGTTGTAATTTAGAGGCCTTGTGAGCGTCAGCGGGCAGAGGCTGATCGTTCCACCATCACCGCGACTAGGCCTCGCAGGGACCACATGAGTTGGAGCCCAGCGCGCCAGCCATGCAGTGATCTTAGGCCGCGGTCCGCCGCTCACCTCAGCGCGAAGAAATCACAGCCCCCAGACACGAGGTTTTGCTGCGTTGCAGCGCAGCAGGGTCCGCGTGTGGGTTTGCCAGGCGGTCGGGCCATTACATTTCTCAGTGCCGCTGCAGGAATCCAGATGGCCAGGCACCGGGGAGAGAGGATATATCCAGCCCGTCCTCAACTGCGGCCAGGCCCGTGCAGGCCCCACTCACCGCTCCTTGCCGCCCAGCCTCTCCGCAGGCACCGCGGGCAGGCCCGGCCTCATCTCGGGATCGCAGCGTCCGGGCCCCGGCAGCGTTTCGGTTCTTTGGGCTTCCGGGCTAATATCGGAGCACCTCAGTCCGGCAGGGCTCGCGTGTGCGGCGCAGCGGATCTCGGCACCACAGTCTCCGACCATGTTACCCCCACTTAGTGCGCGAGCCGCCGGCGCGGGCCTCAGTTCACTCCCGGCCCGGTCAGCGGCCGCGCCCGATGTTGCTGAGCGACAGGATTAACGTCGCTTTTCTGTTGCGCTGGTGTTCATACAGTCCCGCAGATCTGTGGCAGGGAAGGATGCCCCCTATTACAGCTGGATCATGTCGGATATTGGGCTCAGCTGGCAGAGCTCGCCTAGAATGCGGCCATCTTGCACTGCGGCGAAGCCACGCCCCGACCACGATATTTGTGCTGTCGATATTTCTCACTGACAATATTTAGGACTCGATATTTCTGTAGTTCGAAATTTCCAACTCAATATTTTGTTTGCACAACACCCCAAAGGTAGGCAGAGGTAAAAGTAGATAATACCTTACTTTCTATTTGTTGACAGTGTGGGCGAGCAGTAAGGCTTTATCAGAAGGTGGTGTTAAGCATTTATTGTACACACTCAGGCAAGAAATGGTTTCACACACTCAAAGACTGAACTCAGACCAATTTGTTTGTATAAAAAATTATTTAGTTATATTTTATTTTCCAGAACCAAGCCTGGCCTAGGTAAGTATAATAATACTTTGCAAGATTTATGCAGTAAATTACAGGTGAATGCAGATACAATGCAGTTGGTTGATTTACAGGTAAGTCAACAGTCAAAATTACTTTTCAGTTACTTTGTAGATTAGTGTATGTTACTTCTTGAATTACTTTTTAAGTTACTTTTGCTACTCAATGTGATATGCCTAGATATCACACTGGGACATTTCCTAGACAAAAGGTAAGTAATTCAGTTTTTACACATTTGCAGTTTTTTAGGGTTTTGATACAAACCAACTCCACACTTAGGGGTCGATTCCGATGTCGTTCGGAAGGGCTCCGAATTGGTTTCGGGTTTGCCGAATCTGATCCGGAGACCTTGATTCCGACCGAATCGTTCCCAGTTCCGAACGACCATGTATGATGCCTGTAAACAGTTAGGGCGGACAGACCCCGGACAGGACGAGCCTTTCAGGAGCAGATTCCTACAGCTCTATGGACTTGGTTTCCGAACGAGCAAGTACGATGTCTGATTCAGACAGCCTTTCTGATTCGGTTTGCCTGGAACGAAATGGCTGCTGGAATCGGTCTTTGGGGGCCTGTAGCAGGCCCCCCTTCACCCATGGCCCTCTGAATCAGGCCCCCCTTTCCAACCATGCACAGTGTGTGCCTGCCACAGGGTGCAAGGTTTTCCCCAACCACCCCTTTCTTCAATGGGAGCCTGTGTTCTCATTCGGATCACAGGCTCCCATCGAAGTCAATGGGAGTCCAACCGAACCGGATCCGGATGCATAGGGATGCAACGTACTGGTTCGGTCGGACTCCTCCAATCCGAGTCGTACGGAAAGCATTCTGGAACCGATTCGGTCGATATGCTGTCTGAACGAGATCGAAATTGGGCCCTTAGAAGATTTTTCACAGAAAAGCAGTCCATGCAGTCTTATGGGAGAAAACAGTGTTATTGGTTTACGGGTAAGTACTTGGTCTTGGGAGTTGGTTTCCTGGGGTTAGAAGCAGGGTTCCCCCACGGTCAAGGATGCACACTCAAAGCACCCTCAGCTGCACTAGGGTGGCCGGGTGCAGAGTGCTGAGGCCCAATGTTATCCAATAGGGGATATGGGGATAGGGGGCCACCGGTTGGTGGCTGCTCACGAGCAGGCCACAAGGTTGTGGGAGCAGAGCTCCTGGTGTTGGGCTCAGGGCAAAGGGGATGCGAGTTAGTACACAAAGTGCACCCACAGCGGCTGGTTGCAGGGTGCTGTTTTGGCATCGGGTGCCCTGTTTTCAATGGGATTTGCCGGTTTTGGGTTTTGGCTGCAGGCTCCGTCCAGGAAGTCTTCCAGGAGGAACCAACAGCTGGGCAGGTAAGTTGGAGGGCTCGGGACGTAGGTACACCTCAAGGTCCTCTTCTCCAGGGCACAGGGCAGCTGGATGCAGGGGTGTCTTCTGAGGTCGGATTTCACCTTACCGGGCCACTTGGGGTTGGGGGGGTGTCCGTGCAGAGGCTGCAGGCGACGTCGGGGAGTCCTGGAGGGGTCAACCCACGGTGGACTCGGACTCTGGAGCACTGGGGGACCAGTGGGCCACTCTGATTCAGGCCGTAGGCGTCGGGTGCAGTGGTGGTTCCAGGTGTCGGGTTTCTTTGTCCTCGGCAGGCCTGGAGTCTTTCTTGGCTGTTTCTTTTGAACAGAGCTGCTGTTCACAGGAGATCCGGTCTTTGTTGAAGGCAGTGAGTCCTCCCAGGGGTTCTGGAGGTCGCTGGCTGCAGGACAAGGCGACTTTTGGCGCAGGATCTCTGGAAACTGCAGACGGGCCGGTGGGGCTGGGGCCAAGTCAGTTCTTCTCTGCAGTCTCCTCTGCTGGGCATCTTTTGTCCTTCTTCTTTGTAGGTTGCGGGAATCTGCCTTCTAGGTTCATGGCTGCCCTCTAAATACTATATTTATGGGACGTTTTAGGGGTCTCGAGGTAGTAGCCAGTGTGCTACTGACCTTGGGGTGTGTGCTCACCACACGTGGGGGAGTGGGCACAATCCCTAACACTGATTGGAGAGTGCCTGCCATCTGCAAGATCGCGGGCACTGAAGAGTGGGCTTCACCTCGCCTCCCCCACCTGAGGGATGGAGTTGGCAGAGGTGGGCATACCTTCTGGGCTGCTCTAATTTTTCCTGCCTGTCTTCCCGCCGAAAAGGGGGTGAGACAGGAAGGGACCCTGCTCCTGATAGCAGGAAAGACTGGGGTCATGTTACAAAGGCAGCAAGGCCTTTGAAACTCCCCTGCCACAGATGGCTCTTCCTGACCTGGGAGAGGCGTGAACACCTCTGCCTAGGAAAGGCTTTGTTTCTGGGCTCAGGGCGCGAAGGCTCCCACCCCAGGGGTCCAGGAACATGTCTCGTGGTGGCAGGCTAGTGTTTACCAGTCAGGGAACCCACCAGAGGCTGGTCGTTTTTCAGGGGGCATCTCTAAGATGCCCTCTGAGTGCATTGTATAATAAATCCCACACTGGCATCCGTGTGGGTTTATTATGCTGAGAAGTTTGCTCCCAAACTTCCCAGAATTCATTAAAGCCATTATGGTGCTGTGGAGTTCGTAATGACCAACGCCCAGACCATATACTCTTTATGCCTTTACCGCACTTACAATGTCTAAGAATGGACTCAGACACTGTAGGGATACAGTGCTCATGCAACTGTACCCTCACCAGTGGTGTAGTGCACCCAGCTAGAGGGGTGTCTTACCTATACCATAGGCAGTGGGTTGCAGGCATGGCCCACAGGAATGTGTGCCATGGCGACTCTTCACTTTTCTCTGCACCAAAACACGCAGCCTACAATAGCAGTGTGTGTGATAAGGTACAGGACCTCTAAGGCTGGCACAATATGTGCTGCAGCCCTTAGAGGCCTTCCCAGGTCACAGTGCCCTTGGTACCCATGGTACCTTTTTCAAGGGACTTACATGTGGCCAGAGAGGTGGCAATTGTGGGTACAAAGGTACAGTTTTGGGAAAGAACAAAGGCCCTGGGAACCTGATTGGCAGGGACCCAGGGCACATCAGGTCAAAGTGCTTCAGAAATCTGGCAAAAAGTGTGGGGGGGGGGGGTTACTGCAACAGAAACCCAGCTTTCTACTGCGTTTTGTTGCCGGCTTGGTTTTGCCACAGCAGGGGTGAAATTGCCACCTCACACGATTTGTATTTCAGCAGCTTTGCGAGCAGTCTTTGAAGTTTGGTTGATGTTCCTAAAAGGCTTTAATGGTGTGACGATGTGGTCAGTGGACGATGACTTTGTTTGGCTGGTTCAAATCCTCCAGATGCAGCAGGATCAGATGGTTTTGGTCTGCTTTGGGAGGGCAGATAGTGTGCAGAGAAGTGGCCCCCCAAATGGAAGGAAGATGGTAGGAGCATTACCTTTTTAAAATTATTTTACTTGCCGGTTGTGCTTGCGGTGTGGGGACAACAGTTAGCAAACAAAACAGTGACTTTTCATGTGGACAACAGAACAGTGGTGGATTTTGTGAATGGTCAAAAGACAAAAGATAGAAGGCTGCTGAAACTACTGCATAGGTTTATGCTAGGCTGTTTGATGTATAACATTGTATTTAGAACCAAGCATGCTCCAGTTGTGGACAATAACATTGCAGACGCATTGTCTCATTCACAGTGGCAGAGATTCAGTGGTTTGGCACCTGGAGCAGAATTGCAGAAAACTCAGGTACCACAAGAGGTTTGGGATCTCATAGATTGAGAATTCTGGAATTGGCGGAGTAAGCTATAGCAATGACCACGAGAACTTCGTACAGGCGATCGTGGGAAGAATTCTTGGGCCGTGGTGCAGCATACAGAAGTCAGGATGAGAAGGGCTAGTAGCTTGACAGGAGGATGTTGTTAGGTTAAACATGTCTAACATTGACAAAAGCATAACAGCTACCAAGATTGCAGGAAAATTAACGGGAATATGCTTTTATGGAAAATGTTTCTGGGGTTACGAAGCCACAGCAGGTGAGATGGGAAAGAGAATTTTTGCAAGGGTGGGCTAAAGAACACCGAGGGCAGTTTTGGAGAGAGCCAGTGTCCATGGAGAAATTGCTGTTGTTGGTTAAAGGGATTTCAGGAGGTTGTTTTACCCTATTTGAAAGGCTATTGTTTGGGTGATGCACGTCTTGGTTATTTTTTGGAGTTTATTGTATTTCTGAGTTGCTGGGTAGAGGTAAGGCAGGAGGCATAAGAGTAGATAACATTTGTAAGTCTGGAAACATACTGAAAGTTTTTCTAGTAAGTTCCAAAATGGATCAAACGGATAAAGGGGCACAGTGCTGTTCCACAAGATTTGCGGGCCAGTCTGCCCTGTGGAGGCAGGTCCTCAACCTGCCAAAACACTGCCACATCTCCCAGCACCTGCGCACACTCCACTGGCTCCCCGTCGAGGAGAGAATCACCTTCAAGATACTCACCCACGCACACAAGGCCCTCCACGGCACCGGACCAGCATACCTGAACAGCCGACTCAAATTCCACGCACCCCGAAGGACCCTACGATCAGCCCAGCTCTCCTACGCTGTGGTCCTCCGCACCAGAAAGACCAGATCGGGAGGCCGCTCCTTCTCCTTCCTCACGGCCAAAACATGGAACGCCCTTCAGCTCCACCTCGGACAGACAACATCGCTCCCCATCTTCGCAAGAAACCTCAAAACCTGGCTCTTCGACAGACCCCCTCCTTGATGGAATGGAACCTGCACCCCCACCCTGGCGCCTTGAGACCCTTACGGGCGAGTAGTCGCGCTTTAACAAACCCCTGATTGATTAATTGATTGAGGCTTGGCTGGATTTTAAAGAGGCAAGGGGGCACAGTCTGAGAGAGTTTTCCTTCTTATGGATGGGTCTAGGTTAATGGCATCTCACGTCCTGGGTGTCATGAGAAAAGTACTAATGAAAATTGGAGAAAATCCTTCAATTTTTGGCACACACTCTTTCAGGATTGGAGATGCTTCGGAGGTCACCAGGTTGGGGTTTTTCCTATGGGAGGTGATGAAATTGGGCAGATATTCATATGAATGCTGCTTACGATACATCAGACAATTGGAATAAATGTAAGGTTATGATATTGTCTTTAATGCATCTTTTATTTTAGGTTGCGTGGCAGGAGTTTCCATAGCGATGTTTACTATTTGGATTGTGGGACATTCATACATCAAGTCAGAGGTCTTCAATCAGTGGGGCGCGACCCCCCCAGGGGGGGTCCCGGAGTCCTGGGAAGGGTGTCATGCATTTCCAGGCCTAATTCTGCCTGGTATACAAAACGTGCTCTTCCTTTTGGACAAAAGATCATTAAAATGCTTCAGCTAAAGTTAATTGAGTGTCATGTGTTGTAAAAGGAAGAGGCCCGGCAGACAGGTAGAACAATCCTTCAAATTAGCCTTCATGCCAGGGTGCCTGCTTGCCTGAATGAAATGCAAATGCATGCTAGGAGTTAATCTGCAAACGTAAAAGATGCTCGGGAGTGGTTCTGGCTTTAATTGCTTGAATCACTTCAAGCATTGTGATGGCAAAGATGTGTTTTTTTGTGTGGTGGTTAGCAACTGGGCTCTGAAGAGTGTGCTTTTAATGATAACTGTATTTACACAGCGCTTAGTACCCCTGAGGAGGTGTTGAAGGGACAGTTATGCAAAAAAACTAAAATACATTAATTATGGTCTGATATTACACAAATCTACATTTTGGAAGCTCCATTTTATCCTAAAACTCTTTGCACATTTTGTAGCAGTCTATCTTATAATGTGTGTAATGGAAGTATAAAATAATGACTTACACATTCACAGTTCTTTCTGTCACAGGCTGTGACCTCGTAGCACTAAAAATACACAAGTTACTATTTTCCACTGCACCAACCAAATTTAATTCTGTGGCTCTCTCGTTACACACAGACCTATGCAGTGCATTAAATAATAGAGGTTTTATAAAGTACTATATAGTTACAACTTTTTACATTTATTTTTCGTTTGAGCTACCCATTATTTTATGTGTAACTACCTGATGGTAAAAGACCTAAAAAACGAACGAAATATTTTGGGGCTGATTTTATGAGAGGCGTGCGCTGCTGCGTGGCTTTGCTTGGCCTCATAGATATGGAGTAAGACAAAACAGCGCAAGTCGCTGCGTTTCCTTACTCTGTCAAGTAGGCGTTCCATAGGCGTTGCGGTGGGTTTTCCCACACTACGCCCATGGATTTTGACGCTGCCCCAGATTTACAAAACCATGTAAGCCTGGGGCAGTGCCAAAACCTTACGCCTCCCCACACCAGGCGTAACGAGGAGAAATGTTTTCATTTCTCCTCGTTTTTTCCTCTTTCCATGTTTGCTGCATTCTGCAGCACACATGGAAAGAGGACAACACCTCAGGATTGTTTTTGTGCAGGAAGGTGCCCCTTCCTGCACAAAAACCATCCTGCCTATGTTGGCGCTAGGCAGCAATTTGTGTGCCAACATAGGGGGAAAAAGACAAGAATGCACCATATTTCATAAATAAGGTGCATTCCTGCCCTTTCACATTGGCGTAGGGCAGCGCAGCAATAAGACTTGCAGCGCTGCCCTACGCCAATGCCTCATAAATGAGGCCCTTTGTTTCTAGCCACACCTTTGACCACGCCCCCGACCACTGACCTTTGGTTTGCTAAACACTGTTTAATTTATTTCCCCAATGTATAAATGATTTGCTGTGGGAATTGTGGGCGTTTATGGTTGTCAATAATGAGTAAACCCAAGTTCTAGAAATTTTTGTCAGGAAGGGGTCCATAGGCCTAAACGTTTTTGACAGGGGGGTCTCGGCATCAAAAAGTTTGAAGACCTCTGCATTAAGTGGACAGCAAAGCAAGCGGACAGGATCCCTTATGGAAAAAAAATTGGGTTTTCGATTCAACTAGATAAAGATTGAGTGGTGGGGCAGGGGCGCTATGAAACGGGGTCAATAGCTGCCTTGTTTGTTGAACCTTGTGTCAGTGAGAGCTTGTCCGGATGTCTTAGTGGTGCATTTAGGCGAGAATGACTTGGTTCAATTGTCAGGTTTAGGTAAATTTAAAGAGATGGGTTTAGGTAAATTGAAAGAGATGAAGAAAGGTCTGGATCTGATTGGTAGATTGTAGTCGGGCACTCATGTTTTGAACAACATTGGTACCAAGAAGGGTCCAGTGTGTGGCTGTGAAGTATACAGCGGTGGAAAAAGCGAGGAGGAAGGTGAACAAAGAGATGCAGTGTTTTTGTAAAGCAAGGGGGTTGGGTTGGTTGGAGCACAAAGATATCAAGAAAGAGGACTTCATGTTCTATAGGCAAGATGGGGTACATCTTTCCTTCATGGGGAACTAATTTCACTTGTTGGAACTCAGGGAACGGTTAATGATGGGGTTTGGCAATGAAGAGATGGTGTTAACAAGGTCGTTAGGGCAACATCTAATTCCGCTTGCTTGTGCTACAGGAAGGAGAGGGCTGTTTGGGCAGCAGCCAATAATTTTTCTTCAAAATTGGTCAGACCTGAGAACCAAGGGGGGGGGGACAGAAAAAACTCCTTGACAGGGTGTTATCCTGGTGGCAGAAATGGAGGAGCTCACAACAGTCCGGAAGTTTTGGGGGCCTTGCAGGGTAGTCCTGGCAGAGGGAATACAGGGGAGCAATGTTTGGGTCACATGTGAAGGACAACGAATGGAAGGAAAGGGGATTGTGAGGAATGAATGTTTGAATGATGGATTAGGGGCTTTTCTTGTTGGGGGGGAGGTTTAAGGTTGGGGGGGGTCAGGGGAAAAGATTGCATTAGTGAGGTGGGGTTTTGATCAATTGTTGTAATTTTGTTTTTAAACAGACTTTATTGATTTTCGCATAGCAGCATTTAGTCACCCTTACTGATAATGTCAACAATATTGGTATTACATTTATTCTGTGTTAAACTGGTTAAGTAAATTTCAACATTTGTAATATCCCCTATAATGCCCTCACACCACCCTCAGTCGCATCTATGTGGTTACATTTTAAACAACTGTGTCCCATCAGAATCATCACTTTATCACATTCAAAGCATGGCTGACAGATGACAAACATATGCACAAATCACTCCGATAGGGTATTAACAGTGGAAAGTAGCTCCATAGGCGTCCCGTTTTGTTCAATCAGGGGTCTCTTCCCGGGAATTCCCAGGAGATGTCACTAGTAATGGGGGATCTTTCAAACAGACGACTAGCGTTTCCCAGGCCCTAGCCATATCCAAGAAACCATGGCCCCTTCTGCCCTCCCGGTGCAGCACTTCACCCTCGTACCCCACCCATCTTTCAAGCTCTCTATGCCAAACTTCCACCCTGGGCCCCCTAGCCGCCTTCCAAGTCCTATTGATTTCCCTCTTTGCTATGATAAAAGCTAGATCTTGAAACTTGCTTCTGGCCTTGGTCTTAGCAGTGTGCGGGAACCAGCCCAATAGGCAGTTCCCCGGTGTGCAGGGTATCTCTTTAGAGATGATGTCTGCAATTGTGTCTGTGACCCTCACCCAGTACTTATTGAGAAGTGGCCAGTTCACAGTATGTGAAGAAACTCCGCTCCCTTTACTCCACCTCTTGGGCATTCTGCTCCTGTGGTGTGAAAGTGTCTATTGATTCTGCCGGGAGTAAGGCAGATATAGAAGTTAATTAACTTGAGGATGGTGTTCTGTGATACTGTGGGGATCCCCTCTACTATAGTCACCCAGCCACTGTCCGGTATTTGATCAATTGTAACATTATCAAGTTCTCAGTCTGCATGCCTGTTCTAATACAGCATTCGTTTGCTATTACTTGGACTAGTTTTTCTGCGCTGTTTCACCCGATGGGAGCTCCTGGAAGTGGCCTTCATAGGATGCCCACCCCCTTGGTGCTTCGGGCAAATGGTGCAGTCCAGGCCCATGGAGAATGATAATTAGGTAGTTTTGGCCTGGGGGCTGGCTTGGTTGTCAGTTGGTGGTTTGGGGTTGTTTGGTCACACCTCAGCTCGCTGTGGTCCTGGTAGATGGGTAGCATTTCATCTACCCCCTTACCCCCCATGTTTCCGTTTTGCAGGATCATGGGGGTTTTTGGCGAGCTTTGTTTGGGATTTGCATGAAGGCTGGTTTGTAGTTAGTTGTCGCTATTAGGGCAGGTGGAAGAAATGGAGGAGCTTGCGACAGCCTGGAAGGGTTGGGGTCTTTGCAGGGTAGTCATGACAGAGGGAATGCAGAGGAGCGATGGTTAGGTCATGTGTGAAGGACAGTGAATGGAAGGAAAGGGGATGGTGACTGTCGGGTACAAAGCTTGCCTTGTTAACTCTGAAAACAAAGGTCCAGGTTTGGCCCACCAGGAGAAAGTCCTCCCATCTGTCCTGACTCTTCTTTTTACCTCACTTCACTACACGTCCTTTGAGTTTGACATTACGTTGAAAACACTGTGCGTCACAGAGAGCAGGGAGACACACGCTGACAAACACCTAGCGCTTGTATCACAAACTCCCATTTTAGTATCCTCTGCGGGTTGTTAATCTGTTCAATGAAGAGCCTCTCACCTCATTCTTCCTTTAGCTACTGAGCGTTTTACTCATTGGTTGGGCTTCTACCTATTGACAGACCTTTAAAGTAGGGGGTTTATTTACAAGCCCCTTGCGCCGCCAGTGCGTCACTTTTAATATGGGGAAAAGTGATATACAGGCGGCGCAAGGGGCTTGTAAATATGCCCCTAAATCTTTAGCAGAATGCTGCGACCTCTGCCCTAATTTCTGTTGGGCTGGCCACTTCGAGACCTCTAGCTTCTCATTACCTCCTCTTCAATCTTCCTCATCCCAGTCCTCACATAATGAGCATACTGCGCCCAGACATTAATCAAGTAAAAGATCCTTTCCCATCCCTCCAATATGTCTCCTCTTCCTGGCACTATTCCCTAGATTCATCATAACGAGGAGGTTCACTATCCTCACTTTCTGTGTTTTGATTCTGCACAGCACATTCACCAGGTAAGTGTGTTTATTTGTGTACGTTACATATAGTGTTTTAAATGGAAATACAGAAGTGCTCATACTTACTAGTTAGCGTACCTGTTTGCTCCTGAGGAGTTCCGGTGCTCTACCATTACATGTATGACAGAAGCGCTGAGAAGTTCAGGTACTCTCCCTTTCAAATCAAAGAAGTGTAGTTACTCCGTACTGAACAGTACCTGCCTATTTAAAGCACTAGCTACATATATATTTTTCTGTGTTCTTGGTCATATTGAGAAGGTTTGCTTGAGCGACCTCCCAGCTTCAAAGGGTACAAGCTGGTCCGAGGGAGGTCCTACCGCAGCGGACTTGGCAGCGCACTCGTTACATGTTTAACAAACAGAGCATTTGCAGTAGCAATTCTAGCAGCTTGAAGCTAGCACATTTTTAACCACTTTTATCCTAGAATAGGGGACCGAAAACGTGTGGGACCAAAAAAATACAAAAAAACGAAACCAGCATTGGCAATGCCAATAGGTCTGGCTTATGAATGCACTGTCAAAAAAGACCTAAAAATCCATGTAGGTTAATGACTGCCCTCCTCCCATCTGCGCAGCTGCCAGAGATAAACACTATAAATTATATAGTTATCCAAGACACTTTAATAGCATTTCAATGTTATGTGTATACCCCTGAAAGTTCAACCTCAGGCAGCTCGATAAATAAACAAAATGATCACAGCTGTGAGGAGGGCAAGTGCTTTTTTTGTGGAAGCACACAACTTATGCAAAGCAAAAGCCCCCCTCTAGTGATACTCACATAATAATCTGGCAACAGTTGTGCTGTCAAGCCAAACCATAAAAATAGTGCCTATGTAAACAAGTGCGACCACCGTCTGACTTCAACGTAAGAGTGGGCACATGAGAACACTACTGTAGCATTGATAATGAAACTCTTATAAGCGGGCCGATTTAATTGTGTCACCAACATATTAAGGCTGCAGAGTGAGAGAGTTCTCTCTGTCTTCTATTTGTTCCCTTGCATGGAGACATTTGGCAAGAGTGCCTGTAAGAGGCATCATGTGTCAGAAGAACCCCAAACAGTGGAAGAAGAGTGCGAAGCCTCCAGTCAAATTCCTCCAATAGAACAACCTGCTGCAGAACGTTCATAGATGGAGGGTTTGCTTTAACAGAGGCGTTAGAGACCTGATGCTGATTTTGGGCAGAAATATCAAAAGAAAAATTGTACAAAGAACACCTGTACGTGACACAGTTACAAGAGTCTAAGTTGAAATTAAATTGTGAATGAACTGGTAAACTTTGAAAAAGAAGCAATTCTTCCCTTGAATTTACCTGCGGGAAGAACTCGGGCTGGGCCCACTGGCAGCATGGCTGGTGCTGGACTTGATCCGGACGGGCGCAGACGGGTTTGAAATTGGCGTGCCGGCAGGGCGCCCACTGAGCGCATACGCTGCGCAGTCCACATCATTGCCCCATTTAAATACCAAAATGGAGCAAGATTCCAACCACTAGAGGGCAGCTCAACCAAAATGGCGCCTCTTTAGTGGAATTGGAAGAGAATGCAAAAATCAAAAAATTCCCCCATATTAAAAGTAATTTTTTAAAAACCGCACTCCACACCCCCTAATACCACTTGGCGGGCCTGATTCACAGAACTAACTTACGTCAAAAACGTAAAGTTAGTACTTTTTGGTATTCACAGAATACACTTACTCATTTTGGTATTCACAAAATGAACTTACTCATTTCGGTATTCACAGAAGTTAGTAGTCCTAACTTTAGGACTCCTAAATGCCTTCTGTGAATACCGAAAGTCTTAAAGTTAGGATTTTCTCAGTTTAGGAGTAGTAAATCTAACTTTACTACTCCTAAACTGAGAAAAATCCTAACTTTAAGACTTTCGGTATTCACAGAAGGCATTTAGGAGTCCTAAAGTTAGGACTACTAACTTCTGTGAATACCGAAATGAGTAAGTTCATTTTGTGAATACCAAAATGAGTAAGTGTATTCTGTGAATACCAAAAAGTACTAACTTTACGTTTTTGACGTAAGTTAGTTCTGTGAATCAGGCCCGGCAAGTCTAAAAATATGTAAAAATAAACGTCTAAAAACACAAGAGCACTTAAAACTAATTACTGGCACATATAACCACTGCGCATCTGCAGCATGGCTTAGTTTAAATGCCAAAATGGAGCAAGATTCCAGCCACTAGAGTGCGACTCAACCAAAATGACGCCTCTGTGGTGGATTCGGCAGAGAGTGCAAAAAGCAAAAGATTCCCCCAGTTAAAAGTTATTTTTTTAAAACAGCCCTTCACACCCCCTAATGCCACTTAGATAGTCTAAAAATATGTAAAAGCAAAACGTCTAAACACACAAGACCACTTAAAACCAATTACCGGCGCATATAGCCTCTGAGGAAGAAGCCAAAGCCAGGTTCATCCAAAGGCCAGAACTTAAAGAGTTTTTGCTGCACCGAAGAAAAACATAGCTTTTCCAGAATCTCCGATACAGGAAAAATGCAAAGATTTCTTCTACCAGTACCAGAGGAAGGAGTCTGAAAATGTACCTTTGCATAGGCTATCAGGAATGTACTGGGAGGCGAATGAAAGGAAGTGGACAAACATTATTTTCCCCTCTTTTTTGAAAAGAAGGTATCCTTGTTCAGGGTTTTGTGGAGAAGTTGGCAACTTCTGTCAACGCAGATTCCTTGATGGCAGTGTAAGCCTTTAGACACACAATTTGACTGGGGGTGAGTGTTTAATTTGTTCTAACGCTCCGTCCATCATCCCCTTTGGTATCGCTTTAGGGTAAGCCTTTCAGGCAACTATAATTTCAGATGAGGTGACTTCATCTGACTCCATTGATAAAAGAGTAGAAACAGCAGTTAAAATGGCATATGCAGCTTCTTATATTTTAATTGGGGCTTCGGCTGTGGCACTCTATACAATCCCATCATTGTTAAAAGATTTCTAAACACTGGCTGAGCAGTTAGAACAAGGAGCAGAGGTAGCAGCTATGCTATCAATGATGGAGGAGCAAGTCTGCTTCCTACCAGACATGTCTTTTGATGCCTTGTTGGTATCCTTTGTAGCAGCATGGTCTACAATTGGGGCAAGAAGAAAAATATGGATGAGGTCATGGAAGGTGGGCTCAACCCAAAACAACCTGTTGATATTCATTCCCTTTTCAGTTCCTAAACTCTTTGTCAGTTTTATACAGTGCTAAAGAAGTCAGTTGAGGACTGAAAACTGTTAGCCCTAGTTAAACGGCCATCAAAGGGAAAATTCTTTACAGCCCATAGGGCTTTTAGTCCAGCTTTCCAAGCATAGTCCACAGATAAGCCTTTTCAAGGGAGGGAACATGATCAGGGAGTCCCTCCGACAGACAGTATGAGGCCACAATCATCTGAACCAGCAAGTCAAAATCATCATTTTGCAAAGCCATAGCTGTGCCTCAGAGAATTGTCACCATCCAGTGGGAAATAGTTTGATACATTTCCTAGAGAAGGGAAGAAATTCAATATTGGACTAATGGGTTTTGGACATTATAGAAGACTGTTTCCTCGTAGAATTTCAAGAGATGCCACATTTGTGTTTCTGCAGGATTCCACTTCCAAAGACTCCATAAAAGAAACAAATTTATTGAAGCAAGTTAGAGTATGCTGGACAATCATGCCATACTTTTGGTTGCCACAAGTCAAAAAGGAAAAGGGTTCTACTTCATTTAATTTCTAGTCCAAAAACTGTCAGGGGAATATAGGAAAGTCCTGGATTTGAAGATGGTAAAGGGCTGCATTCCACGTGTACAATTCAAGATCATATCACTACAGGCAATTCTGACATTTGTAAACATATGAGATTTTGTTGTGTTTTTGGACCTTCCGCGACACTTATCTTCATATTCCAGTACATCAAGCATCACAAAGGTTTCATGACCAGGGCAAACATTTCCAATTTCAAGTACTTCCTTTCGGACTGACAACACAGCCAGAACTGTTTATAAAAGTCTTGCCATCTCACATAGTTGTAATCCATTCTGGGAGAATTTAAGTTTTCCCTTATCCTGATGTCTGGTTAATCTGTTCTTCTTTTTCCAAGACTTTCCAGGATGTGAAGAATGTGTGTAAATTGCTTCAAGGACATGGGGTTTTGATACACCAATCGAAGACTCACCTAATACCAATTCAAGACCTGCAGTTTATTGGAGTACAATTGAGAACAGACCCTGGCAAAAGTTTTCTATCCCAGTTCGGAAGCAGAAGATTCAGTATTACATTGTAATAAAGATGAAGGATTCCAGATTAATAAACATTGTTTATCAAGTACAATTTGAACGACCTCAGCCATCATTTTCCAGCTTCTCTTTCACCAATCACTAGCTTGAACTGAATCTAAACATTCCATTTAGTTCCAACTCAAACTACATTCTGAGAATACCACACATCTCCCTCCTCTAAAAAGTGGTTATGGTGAGCATTAAAATGAATGTATGGTAAGTGGAAACATAAGGGAAATGTAATGAAAATATATTTACTATGGAATACCCACATCCTGCAACAGAAACAAAGTGACACATTATGATCACAAGTGCCACACATAAAAGACTGGGATTTTTATAGAAAGGAGAACCTCAAAGGTTATCTGAGATTCTTTGTACACAATCTCTTAAATAGGCAAATCCTGTACAAATTCTTTCACTTCTCTTTACCATTCATCTGTCACCATCTTGTGACAGGTTCTCGTCAAGACCATCACCATTTCCACTCTCGGCATGACCAGCAGCACCTCGTCCCTCAAACTTAGGTGAGAGTTTTAAAACTCTACTCAAGTTCCATACCTTATGATCTTCTGTCTTAACGGTTTTCATAAATAATTTTATCAACTTCATGGGTTTAGAGAACTATGAAATGCTACTATATTTCCTCGGGTTCTTGATCTTTACCTATTGCTGCTGTATTCCAGTATCTGACTGCCTGATGTACATCATATAAAATTGTTCTTTTTGTTATTTTCCCATTCTCTATTGCTCGATATTTTTTGTGTCTATCCTTCTCACTCACTTAACCTCTTTACATTAACTTATACTGGCCACATTGTGGAGTTAGTCTATCTGTTTCTTAATAACTCAAAAGGTATAATTCCAGTGGTAGAATGAGTTGTCAATCAATACCGCGTAATCTTTTTTTATCTCCTCTTTCCAGCACATTCCACGTGCAACTGCAGCTGTATTGTTGCTTTTAACACATTGTTAAAATGTGCAATCATTTTATTCACTTTGGGATGATATAGAGCAGTTTTCTTATGTCTAACCCCTTTTCTTCAAAAACTCTTCCATCTCCTTTGACTCCGTTATCCATTAAAATAGTAGTAGGAAAACCCTACCTCCAAAAAATCTCATCTAGAAACCTCATTACATCCTGTGTTTCCACAGAATTGATCACTGAGAAGTTTGGCCATTCGGAATACATGTCAGTACAACTTATGACATATTTATCCAATCTTGAAGTTCTAATAGGACCAATTTTGTCTAGCGCTACATCTTCCCAGGGGATCACTGACAGAATATCGACGACCACAATATCGAGGTCCCAAATTACGGGACCTAAATATCGATGTCAAGAATATCGACATCCTATCTACATCATGGTAAGTACAAAAATATCGAAACAAAAATATAGTTGTTAAAAATATCGATGTCAAAAATATCGGGTTTTTTTATGTGTAAAATAAATTAAATAATACATACAACTTAAAAATAAATATTTATAATTATTAGAAAATGTTAACAATTATAAGTAATGTACAGTAAAAATAAATTAAACATACATATGTAAAATATAATATATATTTACTGAATAATTATTAATAAATAATTAATTTAACAAATTATAAAATGTTAGAAATGTATTAAATTATATATATATATATATATATATATATATATATATATATATATATATATATATACATACACCTCTAGCATAAAAATAATATATATATATATTATAAATTAAAATATTTATTAATTTTTAAAACTACATTAATCACAACAGTAAGGATAGTGTTAGATAGCGGAGGTGAATAAATTACTATTCCCACTCCATCAAGTGCAACAGTAGTGAAAGTGTTGGATAGTGGACGGGAATAATTTACTATTCCCACTCCAATGAATGCAACAGTAGGTAAAGTGTTGGATAGCGGAGAGGAATACTTTACTATTCCCACTCCAATAACTGCAACAGTAGGGAAAGTGTTGGATAGCAAAGAGGAAAAAAATACTATTCCCACTCCAGCGAGTGCAACAGTAGGGAAAGTGTTGGATAGCGGAGGGGAATAATTTACTATTCCCACGCCAATTAATGCAACAGTAGGGAAAGTGTTGGATAGCGGAGGGGATAACATTAGTATTCCCACTCCAGCAAGTGCAACAGTAGGGAAAGTGTTGGATAGGGCAGGGTTAAAAATTACTATTCCCACTCCAGAGAGTACAACAGTAGGGAAAGTGTTGGATAGCAGAGGGGAATAAATTACTATTCCCACTCCAATGACTGCAACAGTAGGGAAAGTGTTGGATAGCGGAGGGGAAAAATTACTATTCCCACTCCAGCAAGTGCAACAGTAGGGAAAGTATTGGATAGCGGAGGGGAATAATTTACTATTCCCACTCCAGCAAGTGCAACAGTAGGGAAAGTGTTGGATAGCGAAGGGGTAAAAATTACTATTCCCACTCTAGGGAGTGCAACAGTAGGGAAAATATCGGATAGCGGAGGGGATTAATTTACTAATCCCACTTCAGAAAGTGCAAAATTAGTGAAAGTATAGGATAGAGTAGGGGTAAAAATTACTATTCCCACTCCAGTGAGTGCAACAGTAGGGGAAATGTTGGATGGCGGAGGGAAATAATTTAATTTAATATTCCCACTCCAGCGAGTGCAACAGTCGAGAAAGTGTTGGATAGCGTAGGGGTAAAAATTACTATTCCCACTCCAGTGAGTTCAACAGTAGGGAAAGTGTTGGATAGCGGAGGGGTAAAAAATTACACAATTAACATAATTAATCAACAATTAATTAATGAATAACAATTAACAATGGAAATATAATTATATATTAATAAATTAATTCAAACAATTAACACTATAAAATCATAAATAAAAAATATTGCATATTAAATATTAATAAATATATTAACATTAAATTACTTCCCACCCTATCAACCCACAACCCACTCCTAAACAAATGACACAATTAACATATTTACCAATTAATAATAATTAATAACAAATTACTAAGGGGCACATTACGATACCCGGCGTAAAAAAATCCGCCAGGCATGGAAGCGGCAAAAATCCGCCCGCACACACCGCCTGAACACCGACCACGCCATTATGAGTACACAAACTGAAAACCGCCATCGGCGGAAAAATCATACAAAATACCGCCCGCCATCGTCCGAGTCGGAGTCAAACCGCCCGCCACGGACGGAAACACGCACGACAACACAAAACCGCCCGCCCACACGGCCGACACACCGCACGTGAAATTACGATCGCACCGCCATGAGCGCGGAAAAACAACAAAAATACCGCCCGCCAGCGCAAACAACGCCGATGAGAATCGACACGGCAGAAGCCATGGCGCCCACGTACCTGCACAGAAACCATCCGCACACAAAACCAATAGCACACAACATGGCCAACAAGTCCACACAGCAAGGCACGCACAAATACACAAGCACAGTACACATCCCGAAAACACCCCCCGGACAAACAAAAAATACAAAGGCCAGAACCCCAGACACAACACACCTGAAAACAACAGACCATGAGGACACACCCACATAGGTGAGTACAAAAGCAGCACTCCCACAGACCACAACCCCTTGCTACATTGCAAACCAGAGAGGAGAGGAGAGGACACAGTGACACAGCAAGGACAGCAGCACACCACAGAAACGCACACATCACAACCACCACCACCAAACACCGGCACCACAAACCCCCTGCACATTACACAACACACACCGCACCAGCACCACAAACACCATGGCACCACAAAGGATGCCCAAGTTCACGCCCATGGAGCTGACGGTCATGGTCGACGAGATCATCAAGGTGTACCCACAAATCTATGGGAACATGGTCCAGCACACACCACTAGCCACCAGAAACAGAATGTGGACCCGGATCGTAGACCAGGTCAATGCAGTCGGGACCCTGCCCAGGAACAGAACCGAGATAAACAAACGTTGGAATGACGTAAAGAGCCTGGTCAAGAAGAAGGAGGGCAAAAACAGAGAGCTGGCTGCCGTCACTGGCGGAGGGAATCCCGCGCTCTTTAAGACCTTCAAAGCGTGGGAGGAGAAGGTGCGAGTCGTAATACATCCGGAGATCCTCGCCGGATTAGCAGGGGGAGTGGAGGCTGGTAAGTACAAACTAATGTATACCAGCACACCGCTATGTACACACATGCGCAACCACCATGCCACAGCTCCCAGGGACAAACACCCCCATGTCCAGCACACAATACACAACACATCACACGCACATGCAACAGACACTACCACACACAGGCCAAACCGAACAACTGTAAGATGCGTGGGGACATGTGTACACTAAGCCAGCCACGTAACCACCAACAGGTCCCCAAATATGCCAGAAGCGCCACAACGAGCACCCACCACACCCATGTGTCCGCCACAGCTGCACCAACTGACAAGTAACAGGTAAGTGGCAGGAACACAAAGTGCAGTGGGTCGGAGGGGGACAGCTGAAGTACAACACCCACCAGGCCCCCACTCCCACAGACCAGCAAGGTGGAGCACTCCCCACACCCATGTGTCAGGCACAGCTGCACCAACCGACAAGTAACAGGTAAGTGGCAGGAACACAAAGTGCAGTGGGTCGGAGGGGGGACAGCTGAAGTACAACACCCACCAGGCCCCCACTCCCACAGACCAGCAAGGTGGAGCACTCCCCACACCCATGTGTCAGGCACAGCTGCACCAACCGACAAGTAACAGGTAAGTGGCAGGAACACAAAGTGCAGTGGGTGGGACGGTGGACAGCCCAAGTACAACACACACCAGGCCCCAGTCCCACAGCACAGCAAGGAGGAGCATCCCCCACAACCCACACCCACGTGTCCGGCACCGCAGTGCACAACGACAGCCGAAAGGCAGACATCACGGTCCACAGCAATCGGTGTCAGTGGGTGTACAGCCACCCCCACGACCCACTACACCCCCCACCCCCACAGACCTGCAACATGGAGCACCCCCGCTAAGAGCCATGTGGCATCCAGTACAGTGCACGCACGAACAACTTGCAGGTGGGAAACTGGACAGGGCTGGATTACTGGAGGCATGAGGACCATAACACCACCAACACATGGGACATGTCACGTAGCACACGAACACGCAGCACCGCCCACCGTCACGAACAAGTGAACAATGTGCACACTGACATGAACAGCAGACTCACACCCCACATGACCCATCACAGACATAGCAACACCCAAGGAGCCACGTCTGCATGCACAAGCCACACTGAATATAGTCCCACACGGCAGCCACTGTGCAACTCATCACACACAACCGAAACACCATTGAAGTCCTGTCCATGTAGCCCCCACTACCTGTCAACCCCACACCCCACAACTACGCCTATGTAAGACAAACAACACTAGACGCAACAGAGCGGAACAACATAAATGCACACGAACACCACTGAACCCATCAAACACACAGACACACCATGCACATACAACATACCATCCATCCCATCCGTCAGCCCCAGTCTCATGAAAGGCATGTCATCCGCACAGCTGCCACACATACAGCAGTCACGCTAAGACACATGCCCATGACCAACCATGTGCCAGAAGTCAATTAAGCGCACGACACACTGTGAGCAACAACACACAACATGGGCCACACCCCCCCGAGCACTGCAGTGATGCACATGGCACAGGGCAGCACGCACACCAAGGAGATGGGACAACTGCAATACGTTGGCTGGCACACAACTATCACTCACTCATAACGATGCGTCCAATGCCATGTCCAGTAACCACAACAGACAGCAAATATGCAGGGCATGTCAGGCATGCACACACCTCAGACCATGCACTGTCATGCTGCCACAACACATGTCACGTTCGGCACCCATGGCTCACAGCATGTACCCCAAAAGCATATACCCTCCCAAATGCGAATCTGGGGCATGGCCCCCATGTTGCCATATGCGTTCCTAAGCGTTCCATTTGAACCCCAAAAGCATATTCCCTCCCAAATGCGAATCTGGGGCATGGCCCCCATGTTGCCATATGCGTTCCTAAGCGTTCCATTTGAACCCCAAAAGCATATTCCCTCCCAAATGCGAATCTGGGGCATGGCCCCCATGTTGCCATATGCGTTCCTAAGCGTTCCATTTGAACCCCAAATGCATATTCCATCCCAAATGCGAATCTGGGGCATGGCCCCCATGTTGCCATATGCGTTCCTAAGCGTTCCATTTGAACCCCAAAAGCATATTCCATCCCAAATGCGAATCTGGGGCATGGCCCCCATGTTGCCATATGCGTTCCTAAGCGTTCCATTTGAACTCCAAAAGCAAAGTACAAACCAGACCCAGGATGGGCCAGGAGCCCGCATACACCAGAGTCACAATGAGTAGGGGCAAAGCAACACACCCATCGGCATGGCCAATCCGTCCCATGCCACATGTGCACAGCACACAGTCCCATTGCCTAGCACACACACCTACAGATGCCACAGCCACACACTCGCCTCCGGGAAACCCATGTACGAGATTGCACGAACTGCCAATGTCAGACGACTAATACATACTTCGCCAGGTGCAACACAATAACAAATCTCATTCTCTCCACAGGTGACGAACTGCTGGACGCTGGGGATGGAGACAGCAGCCAGCACAGCCAGCCTACAAGCCCCCAACGAGGACACACGGATCTGGAGGATCTGTCCACCTCTTCGGACACGGACCACCAAGCTGGCCCATCTGGCGTGGCAGGGCCCAGCCGCTCCCCAGGACACCTCCTACCCACCAACCCATCATCCAGGGATGCTGAACAGTCCCAGTCCCCTGCTGCCACTGTCGTTGCGGCCACACCCACGGTCATTGCGGCCACTACCACTGCCGCAACCGCCACCATCGCCGCACCGACCACCACCGCCTCCACCACCACCACGTCTTCGCTGGCACCAGCCCCAGCGCAGGTGGTGGCCCGGCCGACTGGATCCACCCTGGGAGCCACAGCGAGGACCGTGGTGAGCAATGTGGCTAGTGGGCAGGCCGGTGGCAGCAGGACTGGTAGGAGGAGCAGGGTCAGGGAAACGCCAGCCTCCCCTGGGAGCCATGCCCTGCCTCAAATGGCCAGAGTCCTTGGGGCCTATGAAGAGGCCCAAGGACAATGGGCCAGGTCTGCTACTGACACGCGGGAGGTGCTGGGGGTGCTGAGGTCCATGGACGCCCATATGGGCCAATTCGTGTCCCGTATGGACCAACTCGTGGACCTCATGGGCCAGCTGGTGGTGGCGGTGGGGTCACAGGCAAGGCCAGCAACACCACCTCCGCCACCACCTGCTAGGGCGCAGGCTCGGGCAGCAGTGTCCACTTCCCCTGCGTCCACAGCCAGTGAGCACACCTCACCCACCACCAGCAGGTCGCCACCACACACCCCCTCCCAAACGTGGAAGGGGCCGTCCGAAGAGGAAACAGATCTCCCGGGAGGACTTCGCACGCTCCAGTCGCAAGTGAGGCAGCCAGCCAGCCTTCCGCCAGCCTTCCTTGACCAGCCACTGCATTGACTTGCTCTACGATCCCACTCCACACAGCCATCTGGATGGCATGTGTGTGTTGGACTATGGACATAGAACCAGTGGGTACACCCTGATCATCACGCAGCCATGACCGACAGCTCATTGTCACTGCACGCACCACTTTTGTCATCACCTTACACACAATCACATGTCACAGTTTGTAATAAATGCACCTTTTTCACTAACTGCTGTTTGTGCCCTGTGTCTTTATTGTACGGAATACAACGGCCACCTTGGGCGGAAAGGCACCTGATGCGTGGCATGGAAATGGAATCCGGAGGGCCTGTAGGGACCTAGGGGTGGGAGACAGAACAGGAGCACATTCAATGAGTGTGTCACACACCCATCACACAGTACATGTCAACAACTACAAGCAATGTACACACATCGCACAGAGCAATAGGGCACAATGCCACAGTCACCAACAGTGGCATACTACCCTGGCCATGGAGCGTTGACACACTGCACGCAGTGAACATACGGCCACCCTGACACAGCACACACACACCTGCATAGATACAGACACATCATCCGTCGTACATGGACACTCACCGTCAAGTGAAGTAGCGGGCGATGAGCTGCTGGCGCACATTCCCAGCTTCCTCCTCTCCGCTGTCCACCTCACTCGAGCTGTCCTGGTCTGCGGGCTGGGGCCCTGGTTGATCTCCGTCATCCACAATGAGGGGGATCTGCTTCCGAATGGCCAGATTGTGCAGCATGCAGCACGCCACCACTATCTGGCACACCTTCTGTGGGGAGTACGCCAGTGCACCCCCGGTGCGGTCCAGGCACCTGAACCTGGACTTGAGGAGGCCAAAGGTACGCTCGACCACACGTCTGGTCCTCTCATGTGCCTCATTGTATCGATCGTCTGCTGGGGTGCGAGGATTCCTCAATGGACTGAGCAGCCATGCCCCATTCGGATACGCAGAGTCACCTGGGTGTGAGGGACACAGAGAACCGTTGCTATTCCAACTGGACAGGGGACAGCATCGCACAACCAGCACGCTACACCACTCCACATACTCACCGACAATACAGCCACGATCCTGTTGCAGATTGGCCATCAGTCGTGGCAAGATGCTGTTGCGCATTATGTGTGCGTCATGGGCCGAGCCTGGAAACTTTGCACACACGTGGGTGATCACCATGTCCGCAAGGCACACCACTTGCACATTCAGGGAGTGCGTGTGCTTCCTGTTGCGGTACAGGTGCTCAGTGGCCTGTGGTGGAACAAGGCCAACATGAGTGCAGTCAATGGCTCCCACGACGTGTGGGATTCTGCCAAGGGCATAGAATGCACCCTTCACTGCCGCCAATTCACGAGCCCTGAGGAATCTGATGTACCTGTTCCGGTACAGCATCATGGCTGCCAGTACATCCCTCAGCACCTTGCTGAACATGGGCTGGGACATCCCTCCTCCACTGCCCACTGTGTGCTGGAATGACCCAGTGGCGAAGAAATGCATGGCGGCCATCACCTTAGCCGTGGGGGTGACAGCAGTCGGATACACCCTGCGGGGACGGAGATGGGGCTCTAACATGGCACACAGTCGATGCAGAGTTGGCCTGTCCAGCCGAAACTTCCTGATTACCTCTGTATCGTCCATGTCCGCCAGCAATTGGTATGGGCGGTCAATGTTCGGTCTCCGCCTGGGTTAAATGGCAGAGGACACATGTCAAAGCAACACGGCACATAGCAATTTCGCATACACATCACTGACATGACTGAGCAAGCACATGGGCCACAGCCCAGCTGTCAAGCTGGGACGGCACGGCCACAATACACTTACACAGGTCTCCCAACAATGGCAATGGCAAGTGAGACATACCACTGCCATGTGCATGCACATGGGGATCTAGGCCCCAATGACTTGCGGGGCGTGCTGATGGGGACTGACTGCATATTCGTCAAGCGGCAACGCCACGGCAACATGAGTGTCTGCTGAGCATGGTACTGCTTCCGAGGCTGGATGAGTATGGCACACGACGACGACGATGTGGGCACGGGCTGAGCGGCCAATACAAGTGGGACCTGTGGCACGAGGGGATATGAGAAAGTAGTAGGTGTCAGCACTGCACCCTATGTACAGCACTGTACAGATCACAGCTCCCGAAACATTGACTGGTGTCCACATTGACAGCCCCATGCCAAGACGGCTGTGTGCTTGCAGTCACACGTCACAGGTGAGAGGTTACATTGCACGTGCCAGGTGGCAGTCGTACATAGTGGGAGCTGGCATGTGTGTGCATGTGTCTCCTGTTCAGGATCCACCAGATGGGCGCTGACTCTGTACTGACCATTGGACACAGCATGTTCCGTGGAAGGCTTGTGTGTGTGGGATGGTGGCACTGGATGTGCCTCCGTTGGGTGGGGGCCATGCACAGGGCGGGTACGTCGATGATTGCGCATTGTTGGTCACGGTGGGTGCACCAGCTAAGATGTGTTGCCCTGTGTTCAATTCCTATGTCCGCATGATGATGGACTGTGGATGTGGGCAGACTACACATTGGTCGATGTGCTGTCTATATGCATGTGCCTTCACACCAGGCACAGCTGCCCCTGCACATGTGACCCCTGCTGGACTCGCTGCTGGGTCTGTGGAGCTGATGCACCTTCTGCGCGTGGGGCGGACAGCTCTCCTCACTTCCCTCATTGCGCATGTCATGTCTTTGCCGCAGGTGACATGGATCATGGAGGGCCCACATGTACGCGTGGGTAGGCTACACATGATTGTTCACTGGTCGCCACCCCCAGTCAGTGTTTCGAATGGGAAGGTTGTCGTGCTGGTGGTATGTTCGATGTGGCGGATGGGCGGGCCTAGGTGCGGGCTTACATTCCGGACATGGGGGGTAGTTGGATTGGCGACTAGTTGCAGTACACACGGGACACGTCTCTTCCTTTCCACATCTGGGTCATCCCTTGTACTAACTGACAGTGATACAGTCATCTTCGCCCCAGCCCTCATGTCCTCCCCTCGCCCCCCAATATGCATGCTCACCTGCGAGGCTAGCGCTTGCACAGGCAGCCCCAAGCTCGCACCAGAGAGGGCAAGGAGTGTATGTGTGGGTCCAGTTGCACGAGTGGGCTGTCTCAGGGTATGATGTGTGGCGGGACGCCGATCCACCTGCGTGGTGCCCCAAATGGAGACCCGGCCTGCATGGACTATGCATCACAGTCTTCACCTTCCGGATCCGCCACCTGCGACACCCAGTGGCTGTGGCTGCCCTTGCGGCCATGCCGCGTCCGTCTGTGGCTGATGGCCCACACATTCACTCTTTGGCCTCTCTGGGGAGGGCTCAGGGGTGGTGGCGCACGCGCTTGCACTTAGTCGCAATGGCATGTGGCGTGGTTGGTATGATGGGCAATGGATGGGATGGTGCGAGCCACCTCCCGTGACGTCAGTGCTGCTCGTGCTGTGGTGCGTCCCCCTACACTTCCATTTGACTTTTTGCCATGCTGGACGTTGAGGTTCTATTGCCTGCGTGATATGACCAGGAGGAGCGCGAGGAGACCTCTCACACACCATGCTCCACTGCCATCCCGTGCCCTGTATCGCCTGTGCGGATTGACTATGTTGGGGTTACACCTGGTCGACTGGGGCTGTGTGTGCCTTGTCAAGGGGCATGGCGGGCGCACAACAGGATCCAGCTTGTCCACAGAGGGTGGGCTGAGGTGCGCCTGGTACCGCTTTGTACGTGTGCCCGGCTGCTGTGCACACACGTGTTCACTCCCCCCCGACAGGTGTCCTCTCACAATGCCCAGGGAAGCGGTGGTGTACTGTTCATGAGCCCTCCCAACACGGCGTGCTCCAACTTGGCATGTGCGCATCTACCCGTCGCACCCACCCACCTGAGCACTGCGTCCATACGACTTCACACGACACGTGTGTCTTCCACAGTAGTGCTACTCATTTGCGTTGACATCCAATACCAGTGGACTACATGGTCATGTCACGACTGCCGTGTACTTCACATACTCTCATCCTCTCTCATTCGTACTTGTGAAATGAGTCAGCGGAGACAGTTCTGGTTTCAGACATTATATTGAGTCTTCTGTCCTCTGTGATGCAGTATAGTGGACACTACTGGCAGCGGAATACATGTTGAGGATATACTGAGCATGATTACAAATGGGATAGGGTGTGGGGTTACATCTGCTTGGCCAAGGCTGTGCTAATGTACATTTACGTATAGCTGCGGAGCTGCGGACTTTGACACAGACGGTATACATGTAGCCTACCAGACCGCTCGGCATCATGGGCACAGTCCATCTCAGTTCCATGTGACAGGTTTGCTGCGGTTGTTCCTCATGCACGCGTGCATGTGAGATGACATCAGGGCATGTGCTTGCGTGCATGCAGCGGCGTGCCACTTGTTGTTGCACTGTGGTGGTTACTGGACATGTCACAGTCACTGGGGTCGTGTTGTTGTTGTATGCACTTGTCGTCCATGCAAAGGTCCTGGTATGGGATTCCCGGGGCGGGGGTGGGAGGGGTGCAGCACCCACAGACTCCAGGCGACCTATTCATGTCCACTGAGCGGTGTGTGTGTCCATGGGCGCTGGATCCATGTCGTGTCCTGGTTGTTCGTGCAGTTCCGTCCATGTGGGTGCGATGCACAGAGCCCATGCCACTGCCTCCCACGATGCATGCGGTGTTCCTGGATGTGATGGGGAACAGTGTGCATGTCCCGGTCATATCCGATGTCATGGCGATGTCGTTGATGGTGTGGTTACAGTTGCCGGTCGTTTGGTATGGCTGTTGTGGTGGTGACTGGCCAGTCCGTGCGGAAGCTGAGCATGGGTGCGGGGTTGGACTTCATAGGTCACTCGGGGAACCTGCGTTGTGGTCCGACGTATTTACAGGTTGACAGGTATGCGATGCCGTCCAGCAGGGCTTCCATGTCATTGGTGGTGTACATGTTTGCCAGCCAATGAAGCGGATGGTGGCTGTCAAGGTGTTGTTCGTAGGTTGTCCCTTGGAGGACCATGATGGGGCATGCTGGGTGACATTCGATGTAGCTGTTCTCGATGATCCGTCGTGTGGAGGCACAGTGGTTCCATTTCAGTGCGCGTGCGATGTTGGCCACATACGCCATGCCCCCATAGGCAGAGCAGGCCCTGTCGTGTGCGTCCAGAGGGAGGAGTAGTGGTAGCAGGTCCGCCTTCAGACATGCCGGGTTGGAGAGGCATATCTCGACGGGATGCTGGTAGGGACACCTCCGACAGTAGAAGACGGGCATGACGCAGCTGAACAATGTGATGCGGTAAGTCAGTCGGTAACTTACGTTCAGCAGGGACAGGAGATCGCATCCCAATGTATGTATCGTGCTGGTTTGGTACAGCTTGAGCTCTTCGGCGTAGTTGGGTAGGTGTGTTGCGGTTGCCGTTTCGCAGCGGTTCGTAGAGGTGGCGTGCTCCGGCTGTGTGTGCAGTCTGCAATGTGCACGCTCCGGGGTTGCTGTGAGCTCTGTGTAGTCGTGGGGAGACAGGACTTGTGTTCTGTTGGCTTGTTTGGAGGACACGGGCCCTCTTCCCACATGCTTCTCAGACAGTTCAAGGTCGGTGCTGTGTGACTCCTTCCAATTAACTTGCATGTGGCCGACATGGGGGAGTGTTTTCTTCTTTCCTCCCCGTCCGTTGTGTGCTTCTGTGATATGCGCTATCTGCCGTGTGGTCGGTCTCCTCGGCATGCCTGTGTTGGTCTATTCTTGGACAATGGCTGTATTCACCGGCTTCTGTCGTAGGGCTGTGGTTTCGGTGTTGGAATGGAAGGTCATTCAGTGCTGTCTGCTCTCCCTTGTGTGGGCGGCAGGCTGCCTTTCCGCTCTGCGTTGGGCCTTGTGTGTGGATGTAATTCTTGGGCCACCTGTTGTCGGTCCCCGGGCTCTTTGGTGTTCCGTTTCATGTGTCTTGTTCATATGTGCAGGGTGGTATGGGTTTTTCAGTGTGGTACTGGCGTTCCTCTTCCCGAAGGGGCCCTGCTTCTCCTAGTTGGTGTTGCCGCCGCTGTGTGCTTCGCCATGTTTGTTACACTGGGGTGTGTCCTGCTGTTGCGTGACTTAACTGACATGTGTGCGTCGGTTGTGTGGCGTTGGGTGTTGTCCGTGAATTGGGCGTTGGGGACATGTCTGTGGCAGGCCTGTCACGTGTCATGTGCGTTCGGGGTGGGGCTGGTGTGTGTGCTGCTTGGTTGTGTCCCTGTGTCTGTGTGCGACGCATGCATGGCGCTGCGGTTGGCCTCTGCGTTGTGCGCATGTGTGGCGGCGTCATCGGCGCTTTGGGGCCGTGACGGGGTGGTTGGTTCCTAGTCCCAGGTGGTGTGTACACATGTGTTCCGCGATGTTAGGATTTGGCCTGTGTGTCATATGTGGATGCAATGGTGGATGTGTAGTGTGCACGCGCTGGTGGGGGTTGTCCGCTTTATCCGCCCTTGCACTGTGTGCGCTGTTTGCGTGCACTTGTTGTGTGTGTGCCTACCTGCGTCTCCGCGGTACGTTGCGTCCTTGGTGGTGCATCAGCAGAAGCATGGGAAGGGCCTGCAGTGCTGGATTCATGCCCGGGGTGCCGCTTCTTCGTTGTCCGTGCTCTGCGTCCGTGTTTCCGCCTCTTTCACGTGCGGTGTCTCTTTGCCGTGGGAGCCGTTTGTTTGCGGCATCGTAATTTATGCGCCGGGCGGGACGTGTTTCGTCGGACGGTGTGTGTCAGTTGTGCTGCGCCGCTACGTGTGCGGGCGCACTTTGATGGCGGACGGTGTTGCTGGCTTGCCGGCGGTGTTTGGCCTGCTTTTCGCATCGTAATTGGGCGGGCGTGTGGACTGCTGCGTGCCGGCGGTAACTGGTGGTTTTTGCATCCGCCAGCACGGCGGTAGTGCTTCCGCCCGCCATCGTAATGGGCCCCTAAATATTTAATTATAAGTTATTTCCCACAATTAACAGTATAAAAGATGAATTAATTAAATATGAATTATGAAAAATTAATTTAATTATAATTAAATTACTTCCCTCTCTATTCCCCTATAAGCCCACAACCCACTCCAAAAAAAATTACACAATTAACATATTTACCAATTAATCAATAAAAATTAACAGCCAATTATTAATTAAGAATGAATTAATTACCATAATTAATACTATAAAATGTAAATAAATACTTATAATAATTATTATACAATTAATTATTTTTAAATTACTTCCCACCCTATTCCCCTATAAACCAACAACCCGCTATGGAACTAAAACGCAAAATGTAATTCAAATAAAATTAATAATCAATTATATTTAAATTACTTCCCATCCTATTCCCCTATAAATCCACAACCCGCTACGGAACTAAAACGCAAAATGTAATTCAAATAAAATTAAAAATCAATTAATTATATTTAAATTACTTCCCACCCTATTCCCCTATAAACCCACAACCCGCTACGGAACTGAAACGCAAAATGTAAATAAAAAAAAATTAGTAACTTCTAAAAATTTAACACATGCATAAAAAATAAATGCAATACTTAGACAAAGAAATATAGCACATACATTTAAAATACACACTAAAATACATTACACTAAAACAACTATATTTTTAACAACTATATTTTTGCAAACGATATTAATGACTTCGATATTTTTAAAAACTATATTAACAACTTCGATATTTTTAAAAACGATATTACTTACCTTAGACTCGATATTCTTGTCCACGATATTCTGACTGTCGATATTTTTGACAAACGATATTCTGAACTCGATATTTGTGCTAGTCGATATTTAAAACTCGATATTTAGACTGTTTACCCTTCTCAGGGAGCATAGGGTTGTTTCCTTATCACCATGAGTTGAACTCTACATTAAACACTCCAAACAGTCCCTTACAGTTCTCTCAATCATTAAATCCATGCCTGATCACCAATACCTTTCTCTGACTCTCTCTCCTTTGTTTTAGAAAACCTAAGGGACTTTCATGAGCACTATCAATTAGACACTTCCTTAAAGCAAACAGTGGAACCAACCTTCATCCTCGCAATGTCGGACCATCCTTCACTGAAAGTTGATCTTTTACATTCCAAAAGCACTGTGCTTCCTCGCTGCACACTTTTTTTTACTATCCAAAACCCTCTTCTATCATGTGAATAACTTCTTGCAGTACCTAATCAACTCCTAACTCTCTGCTCCACTCTTCTTTCTGAATTGTTCCACCTGTATTCACACACACATTAATGACTTATCACTTTCTCCTTCAAAGTTACACTGGTTCCCTTTGCTTTTCTAGGTTATGTAGTATAGACTAGGAAAGTGGCAATCAACCAGACAATGTTTCACTCCTGGCACATATGCTGCTGTAAAGTTGTTGGACTTGGCCCTCTCTGCAGGGTCACCCCAAATATTTTGGCTCTATCTCTCCTGTTTTCTGAACCCATTTTTGTTGGCTTTTAGGACTCCATGCACTTTACCACTGCTAACGAGTGCTGACGTACTTGCGCTCTGCTACTAAAACATGGTGCAATTGGCTTATACCTGATTGACACATTTAATTTACTTGTAAGTCCCTCATATACGGTACCACAGCCACCCAGGGCCTATAAATGAAATGCTACTACTGGCAGAAGCACTCATTGAGCCACCCACTAAAAGTAGCCTTTTAAAACATCTCAGGCCTGCCATTGCAGCCTGTGTGCAGTTTAACACTGCCAATGTGACCTGTGAAAATAAACCTTTTGCCAGGCCTAAATCTCCCTTTTAAATACATATAAGTCACCAATAGGGTAGGCCCTAAACAGCCCATTGGGCAGGGTGCATTTTATTTAAAAAGTTGTACTTGTACTTTTAAGCTTTACATGTCCTGGAAGTGAAAAACTGGACTCAAATGAATTATAATTTAAAATCCTCTTTGATGATAAAGTCTGATTTAAGATTACAATTTTGAAAAAGGCCACTTTTAGAAAGTTAGCATTTTCCGGCTCTAAACTTTCTGAGGCCTTCTAGGAGTTTAAAGCTGCCTGGCCCTGCTAATTGCTCCCTCATAATGAATGTGTATTGGACCCAGACAGTGAACTATAGGACTTGGTTGTATCCGGGAGAGGGCCATCCTGCCAGGATGGGAGGAGCAGAACTGTTCCCTGCCCTACTTACATTTTAAAGGGGCTGCGCCCAGCACACTCACAAAGAACTTGACACCAGCCTATTGTCAGACCCCTTGGAACCTGGACAGGGGAAGGTTGAAATTTCCAGACCCAGATGTAGAAAGGCCAAGATATTTCTCCCACTTCAAAGGCTGGTTATGGATATAAATACTGGATCCTCAGACCAACTCATCAGTACACTCCTGGACCGCTGGAATTCTTCAGATGGACTGCCTTGTACAGCAGAGGGCTTCCGTGCTGCTTGAGGCCTGTCTTGCTTGTCAGAGGACTGCGCTGCTGCTCGTATCCTGCCTTGTATCTCAGTAACTGTCCTACTGCTAGTAGAGGACTGCCCTGTTGCTTGAGGACTGCCTTGTTCTTTAGAGGACTGCCCTGCTGCTTGCCTTGTTCTTTAGAGGACTTCCCTGCTGCTTGAGGTCTACCTTCCTGCTTGAAGGAGAGATGACCATTACCTTGAACTCCGGGCTACTGGAGTGACTCCAAGGGTCAGTTGGCTGAACTCCTGTTCTGATCTACAGGAGAACAACGAGATCCAGAGGCCACCCTACAACTGCCGAGCCAACCTGCTGCAATTGCCTCTGCCTGAACCTGCAAGTGGACCCCCTTGGACCTGCAACTGGACTTGCCTGTGTCCTGCTGGCCTTTACTGGGGTGAGTTCCTGATCACCAAGAGGTGCCTCCCCAGGTCCTGGATACTTGGCTGGCATCAGTTGAGCTCCTCCTGTGAAATCCTTAAGTTTTGAACTCTGTGCACCAGACTTTGAGAAGGTAATTTTTTCAGCTGGACTAACCTGGTCCCTGTATCCAGCCTGCACTCCATTGCGGTCGGTCCGGACTTGTGACTTTGTCCCAGTCTAGCCCGACCAGATACTCACAGTTAGAGCTTTCTGCTTTTTGGCACTGTTTTTTCTTAAACCTTTTGTTAGACCTGGCATCCTTGGCTTGGTTTTCCCCTAACCTTTTGCCTTCAGACCTCTTGTTTTGCTGACTTTGTTTTTGCTGGCCTTAGGACTCTGTGTACTTTACAACTTCTATCCAGTGCTAAAGTGCTTGTGCTCTTTCCTAAAACGTGGTAACCTATTTGCTTATACCCAATTGACATATTTAATTCACTTGTAAGTCCCTAGTAAAGTGGCTCTCCATCTGCCCAGGGCCTGTAAATTCAATGCTATTAGTGGGACTGCAGCACTGGTTGTGCCACCCACTTAAGTAACACTTACACATGTCTCAGGCCTGCCATAGCATAGCCTGTGTGTGCAGTCTAAGCTGCCATTTCAACCTGGCCAAAATAAACATTTTGCCAGGCCCAAACCTTCCTTTTTAATACATATGTCACCCCTAGGATAGGCCCTGGACAACCCAGAGGGCAGCGTGCAATGTATTTAAAAAGCAGGACATGCACTTTTAAGTTTTGCGTGTCCTGGTAGTGAAAAACATTTAAATTTGTTTATCATTACTTCATGGTCTATCTCTCCCATAGGATAACATTGGAGTTGCCTTATTACATTTTATAAGTGGAAATTCCTAATGGGAAGAGATAACCAGTTCATGTATGGTGTCTCTGGAATCACAATTTAAAATCCTAACTTATGGTGAAGGCAGATTTTAAATTGCAATTCTGAAAAAAACACTTTTTGAAAGTTGCCATTTTCTTGCCTTAGCCATTTGGTGCCTACAGCCTGTCTCTGGGTCACATGACTGGGTGTAGCTGACAGTTGGGATTTGCCTTTGCGTATTCCTTCTAGACAGCCACACACAATGGAGAGCTTAGGTGTGACTGGATGGACTATCACTGGCAGGATGGGAGGTAGGAGCTGGGCACAGCCCTAGTTACATTTGAATAGACTGTGTCCTACCTCCACACAAAAGGCTGCATACCCCCTGTAAGTAAGTAAATTTTATTGTATATAGTTCATTAAAACCTTTACAATTTTTGTACTAAAATCATCCATATAATGTTAAAAAAATAAAAAAGAATGCACAGATAATGTATGCTATCGTGTTTACAATATTAACGTTGAATTAGATACTGTGCAGTGATTTACTCCTCAATCCTTAAATTATAGCCATTTGATTTCATACTCTAAGATGTGCCACAGTGTGCAGATCCTTAAATAACAGTACAATGTTTGCATAATAAAAATATCTAAAAAACAAGACCGAGGGAAAAGAAAACTGTAAATTTGACATCATTCTTTTCATATATCTCAAGATTCCAAGATGCTATTTTTCAGATTTCTGTAGTAAGGAATTGACTTTCTGCAGGAATCTGGTGGCCCTACATGCTACCTGTAACAGTTGACTATTCAGTACTAACATTACTGCTGGCCGACATGATCTAATTTGATGTATACGAAATGCTTGTAATAAATAATAACGTCTCAGATTGTTCACAGTTGGACAAATGCACAATAAATGAATCGGAGTTTCTTCCACTTTGCCGCAGAGTCTGCATAGTGTTGTTGGCCATGTTTGTTTCCATGCTGGAACCTGATCTTTTGAGATGAAAGCCCCCAACTGAATTCGAAGTAGCAATTGTTGAATTGCTGTTATATGATTAACTAGGTATGATTGGGGGGAACATCTCTCATATGAGGGTAATACCATCCAGCTGTGTTTTTTCTTTGCTAGGGCGGCTTTGTCTGTGATCCAGGCTTTTTGTTTTGCCGCATTATTGGCTATTTTTTTAAAAGCTGCAAAGCTGTAGTTAGTGTTCCAGGCTTCTTGCATTTTGAGGGCTACCAATGCTTCCTCCAATACTGTGTTCCAGGCTTTTTTTTCCCTTTGTCTGATTCTTTATTTCGGTCCAGCAGTGACCCATCAAGGAATCCTCTTGTGCTGCTTTTAGTTTCCAACACATTTTTATTATTGCTGCTTGTCTTACTGGGTGCTGATTTAATAGCCCGAATTCCAGACGTACTTGGGCTTGAGATACAAACTGTGGTATCTGAAAGATGTATTTAAATAGCCCTGCTTGTTGGAGATTCAGGAAGTTTGCATCTTGTCCTTTGAATAATTCAGAGCCGTACGTAAGCGTTGGAAGAAACTTAGCAGCAATGACTTTTAATAAATATAAGTTGGATGGGCACTTCAGTTTTGTTTTTAGTAAATTTAAAGCAAAGCGTAATTTATTTGCCTGGGCTTTTCTGCTTAGTTGGTGATCTTTTAATATGAACCTTGAGTCTACCACTACTCCTAGGTACTTGTATGCCACAATCTGTTCTATGGTGTTTCCTGCTGCGTGCCATTTAAACTTTTTGTTTTGTCCTATGTGTGATGAAAAACAGATGATAATTTGTAATTAATGAACAAACCGTGCTCCCTAGTATATTCGAGCAGCATTGTAATTGAACGCTGTAGGCCCATTGGGGTCTGACTACATAGGACAATGTCATCTGCGTACTGCATGCTTCTTATTCTGCGGTGTGCTATCTTTGGAGGATCGCTTTGGACTTCTGTTAGCTTCTTATCCAAGTCTGCAGTAAAAATGTTGAAAAGAGTGGGGGCCAGTACACATCCCTGCTTTAGGCCAATATGCGTTGGGATCTTTGCTGTTCTTTCACCATTCCCTAATTTTATCTTGACCCAGGTAGATGTGTACAGGTTGATGATGGCCTGTAGTAACTTTGATGGAATGCCCCAATTTGCCATCTTTTGCCATAGGAGATCCCTAGATACTGTGTCGAATGCTGCTTTTAAGTCGACAAAACAGGTATATAATTTCGTTGATTTGTCCTTAGCTTTTTCGACAAGAAGGTTTAAGGCTAACAAATTACACAACGTGTTTGTTCCCGGCCTGAACCCGGTCTGTGTGATAGGGAGGATCTTGCTCATGGAAACCCATTCTTCCAATGCTGTCAGAAGATTAGACGCGTATATTTTAGCCTCTACGTCAATAAGGGCAATCAGCCTATAATTCGCTGGGTCCGATCTAGCGCCTGCTTTAAAAATTGGATGCAAAATGCTCCCTCTCCATGAAGGTGGGATACTTTCCGTTTGAAACGTGTGATTGAACAGTGGGGTGAGATATTCTGCCCAAAATAATTGGTCATATTTAAAGAGCCCATTTGGCAAACCGTTTGGGCCAGGGGCACCCGTGGACCTTAGTTTTTGTAAGACCATTTGTACCTGATGAATTTTAATCCAATTTTCTTCAACATTTTGGTCGGGTTCTTCACTTATTTGTTGGGATTGGATAGTGTGATCTTTTTTCATTGCTAGGTAATTACTGTTGTTCCCTTGGGTTTGAGCTAAATAATGTATCCAATCTATCTCTAATATGTTTGCATTGTGATCACGGAAGGATCCGTTTGCTATTTTGTTAATTTCTGCCCAAAATTTCCTATTGTTGTTTGATTTACTTGTTTCCAGTAATATTAACCACATTTCAGTTTGTTGATTATTCTTTGCTTTCCAAACCTCTTTTTTATAAATTTGCCTTAATTTGTCTCTTTGTGTCTTCACCCCCTGTAGTTAGTCTGGAGACAAGGCAGGGGAGGCAGAGCACCTGTGCACTTCAAAGACATGCCTCTAGAAGCTTCTCCCCACTTCAAAGGCACAACTGTGTATAAATACTGGACCTCAGAAACCAACTCTTCAGTACATTTTTGGACCTGCGGGTACTCTGCCGGCAAGGATTGTGTCGTTTAGTTCCTACAAATCTATATAGGATCTGCGCGTTTAGACAACATAAACTAAGGGATTGGTGTCCAGACTGATTCCAGACACCCCCCAAAGGATATGTTAGTCTGTAGACCAGCTAGCACACAATGCCACTCTAAGCCCTGCAACCTTACCAATGAGTGAATAGTTTCTGGTATCTATCGAACATGAAAACCCTGACCCCTCAGGGATCGTGGAAACAGTACAGTACTTTTCGCTCAGTCACTCGTGCTTACTTGTTCTCAGAGAGATATAAAGAATAAACGGAGGGGATGTTTTCAATAAGCATTTATTGAACCAGCGTCATTCTAGTATAAAATGTGTGCTGCAACAACCACTAGACAAACAGATATGTACGGTTATAAGCACCAACAGAGTAAATAAAAGGTAGAATTCTACCATGGTGCTAAAACAATGAATATATGCAGGCATATAAACACATGGCAGTAATCATGAGTTTTTCTAAGATGCAAACCCTAACTAGATGTACCTAAGTGTACCTAGCATGTATGTAGGTGTATAGCCAAGAATCCCACCAGGAAAGAGCCAACCCCATCACCTGATGGGAGAGAATGAAGGACCCTGTCTTGGGCTCGAGTTGGACACCCCGCGAGGGATGTCAGACCACTGCGTACTGGAATGTCTACATGCAGGGACTTCAGCATCTCGTGTCAGCATGGAAGCTTCTCCTCTGGTTTGCCCAGCAAAGATGTGGTACTTATATACCCGAAAGGTACCCACAGGGGTTCTACTTAGATGTGTCATGGTACTGTGGGCTTGTCGGCCAAGGATGACGATAGTGGTGCCTTTTGTACAGAGTTATTATGCCGAAGATGGTAATCCTGCTGTGATATTAAGAATCCTCATGCATAATAAATGAGGCTAGTTTTCGAAGAAAACCACACGACATTTATTCAGCACCTAACTAGGAAAAAGGTCAGCACCAGAGCCATTATGTAGAGCAAGGTAGGACAAACGTAGGTAAAAGGTCGTGCAACTACCTAGGCCTATATTGGGGTACATTGGGGCTCATAACAACTGCTGTGCTGCTGAAAGGACTGCCACTCCGCTGGACCGAAACTCTGAAGGAGCTACTGCCCTGCTGTGCTGACCTGCTGCCCTCTTCCCTGGGGACGAAGAACTGGACCTGCAACTTGATCTTGAACCCAGGACCCCAGAGTGACTCCAATGGTTTGTCTGCTGGCCTCCTGATCTGCAATAAACAGACAGTGGTTCTGCCATGTAAAAAGAAATTTCTTCAGAAAAATCTATGACCGATTTCTCTCAAAGGTAGGAACATCAATTAATGATACACAACACACTGACCATAGACATCAACTCAAAAATGACAAACATTCAATTCAAATAGAAAAACCTTGTGTGTGATAGACTGTAATTCATATACTGTATGTGTTTAAATACATACTATTAATAATATCAGACAGGACAATATACATTAGACATTACACAACTGTGAGAATACAAATATCAAACACAATTAGATCAGGTACACAAGTGCAAATGGGACAAAAAAGAAACAAATTATTACACATAAATAACACCAAATATACTTGTAACAGCATCCTACTCTTTTTATAATAGCTCTAAATAGAGACGCGCTGTCGACCAACATGCCGGAGAAACCAAGGAAGCACTAGTTGCTCCTTGTTTAATTGTGTTCATTTCAAGCCAACGATAGTGGCTGACAATATTGCCCTTCAGTGGCAAACACTTTGGATTGATTCTTAACTACAGATTCCAAGCTCCGAGAAATCAAGGAAGCTCGAGTTGCTCCTTGTTCAAACGTGCGTATTTAAAGCCACTGTAAGGGGTCAATAGGATTGCCCTTCAGTGTTTTAGGATATGGGATTGACTCCTTTCCATACACTCTGTAGTGTAGTTCCTATTTCCCTAATAGGCTCTGCGCATTGGAATAATATACCCTATAGATTCGACATAGGACTGAGGTCAGTATGTCCCTATCGAGTATATTAAACTTAATTACTTTGTGCCAGCTAACTCAGAGGCCACTAGAAACTCCTTGTAAACAAGAAGGGAGTAGTTTCTGGCAACCGCATAAACATGACAACTTTGTTTCCCTTTAGAATCGGAACACTCTCAGAATCGTGGAAACAATAGATAACAGTTTCACTCAGCTAATCGTGCATGCTTAGTTTCTTCAGAGTTACACAGAAAGAATAGACGGGCGTTTCAATAAAAGGATTTATTGAACAGCCTTGGTTCTCGTGTAAGAGATAAGAGCTGTTATGATCACAAGACAGTATGCGAGATATATTATGTACAGCGTAAGCAGTAGAAAGAAATAATACTGCGCTAGCATTATCTTTTAGCTATGACACATATATTCATATATATAAATAACATAAGCTAAAAATGCGAGTACTCATAAGATGCTTCTCTAACTAGTTCTACCCCAGTGTACCTAACCTAAGAGTAGTGCAAGGTAAGAAGTAGGTGATGTATTCTATAGTATGGTATACCAAGTCTAGTATGCCAAGTCTAGTATGCCAAGAGTCCCTCTAGGTTCTAGTCCGCTCCATACCTTGAGAATGAGAGAGGTGGGAATCTCCTTCCGGGTCTCGAACTCTAACACCCCGCGAAGGGAGTCAGAACACTGGAAGCTGGATTCTCTGCGAGCAGGGATGACAGAGTCTCTTGTCAGTGCGTCAGGCCGGGACACGGGCTCCTCTAAAGTCGAGGTCTCCTCCTACTTGCTTGGGCAAGGGAAGGTATATTTATACGCGGTAGGTGCCTTGGAATGTTAGCATTGATGTAAAGTCGGGCAGAGGAAGACGTCAGGAATGAACCCTTAAGGTATAGCGGTTCATTCAGAATAAATGAGTTCTTTGAGAAATCAATAATCTTGTGCTTGGGGAACTCCCAAGAGCTTAAGGGTCTGGTTTCTAAGAACTCGTTGTGACGTTAGGGTGGACGGATGTAAGTGACCATGCCTGTATTTGGATAGTGTGGCTAATGCCTAAATAAGGACTGGGATCTTATGCCTATATAAGGGCAATGCGAATTGTGCCTATATAAGGACATGTTTCAGGAAAACCTATATACGGACACCTAAAGCGGAATACAACAACTCCAGGCTCTAAGGTTTGGAGTAATACTATTGGACGAGTGTGCGATTCACCCATTATACCATCTTTCATTTTACTGAGATTTTTCTCAGACAGGCCATATACACTCTTGGTTTACAGTCCTGATGAAGACCCCACGGTGATGCTGTTCATTCACACTCAGACGTAAGGGGTCGAAATGTCGACGTTGATTTTTTTAAGCGTTCGCTGCCCAAATAGACAAAGCTACATATGAAATAGTAATCACATGTCTATTTAGAGTTATTATAAAAAGGGAAGGATGCTGTTACAAGTATATTTGGTGTTACTTATGTGTAATAATTTGTTTCTATTATTATTGGCCTCCTGATCTGAGCCTCAGGGACATAAAAGGCTCCCCAAACAGCACCTGGACCCAGCTGCAGCGAGTTCCTGACCCCCACGTGGTGTCTCTCAGGACCTGGGCCCTAGGTGTGGCTCATGGGCTCTTAAAACAAGCTTTTAGTCTCTTTGTGACCGCAAATGGGCCCGTTCACACCAAGACCGCGCCGCTCGCGCTGAATTCCAGGCGAAGCTGCCGCGGGACGTCTCTTTGCATAGCAGCATCAACCGACCATGGGGGACCGCCAACTTGAAGCTTCAGCTCGCCCATCTGCAATGCCTGGCCTGCTCTTTGCACCACACTGACAGCCTCCCGCAATGCCCTCATTGCTCCTTGCAGTCCTCTCCAACATGAATAGCACTCTTGGCACAAAACCTGAGAAGGTAAATGTTCAGCAGGACTAATCTGGGACTGTATCAGGCCTGCGCTCCATCCTGGTCGGCCTGAACTTTTGACTTTGACCTGGTCCAGCGCGACCCGATAGCTGCGGTTGGCGCTTTATGTTTTTAGATGCTATTTTTTTACTTTATTTTTAAAAAATTCATAACTCCTGTTATAGTACTTTAATTTGTCATTTGGTCTGGTTTTTTTATTACATTTTGCTCTATTTTCCTAACTTGGAGGGTCATTACGATGACGGGCGGACTTTGTCCGCCCGCCACCGTACCGGTGAATGGGACCGTCCTCCAGAGGAGCGGCGGTCCCGCCGCGAGTATTAGGATGCCACCGCCGCGGTGGTATCCCCTATTCCCAACATTGCGGCGGGCAGTGTTCACAACACCGCCCCCCACAATGCTGGGAATGCACGTCGTGCATTGGCATGCACAAGGTGACAGGCACCGCGCAGTGCCTGCCACCTTGTCCATGCCAATGCAGGGGGGTACCATAGGTACCCCCCAAGTGCACCCACCACGCACCCTCCCCCGGGGGCCCGCAACGGGCCCCCAGTGTAAAAGACCGTATGCCTTTCCATGGCGGCGTTGCCGCCATGAAAAGGCACATCTCCGCAGTCATCCTAATATGGATGGCGGTGTCTTGCAGACACCGCCACCATATTACTGCCCTTTTCCGCCCCGTCACCTGTGTGACCGGCGGACAGTCTCTCCGTCCGCCGGGCTCCCCCCGCCATCGTAATGTAGTGGGGGGGAATGGCGGGCGGATCGCCACCGCCATACGGGCGGTGGCGATCCACCAGTCATCATAATGACCCTCTTGGTGTGGGCTCCTTTATGTGTGGTGTTTTTACTGTTTGAAGTGTTGCACAATTACTTTACACATTGCCTCTAACTTAAGCCTGACTGCTTTGTGCCAAGCTACCAGGGGTTGAGCACAAGTTAATTTGGGGTTTGCTGGTGCTTTACCCTGACAAAGATTGTGGTTGTTGCATGACCAGGGCTCACACCCCTGTCAACTAGTAACCCCAATTTCTTACACCTTTAAAATTCTTCTGGCTGGATTTTTGTCATTTTGGTCTCATTTTATTTATTACATTTTACACTATTTTCCAAAATTGGAATTTTTAATGTGTTTTGTTTTCACTTTATTACTGTTTGTGCGCTGCATAAATACTTTACCTCCAACTTAAGCCTGACTGCTATTGTGTCAAGCTACCAGAGGATTTAGCACAGGTTAATTTAATGTCTTCGGTGGTTCATCCTGACAAGGATTGTGGTTGTTGCTTGAGTAATCAACCAATAACCCAATTTCTCACAAAAGTAAAATTCCTGAAGTGACATTATGTACTTGCAGATACAATCAATCCCTTTCTAAGTAAAACCCCTTTTCAGTGGTGTGTGGTCTGTTTTTGCCTCAAACTTACTTGCCCAAATCATTTCCCTTAACTTCCTCACTGCCTTAGACAAAGCAAAAGCTTCTTTCTCTATTACTGAGTAATTATGTTCGGCACCCTTCAATCCTCGAGAAATAAATAAAATAGCTTTTTCTTCATCACCAGATTTTTGCAACAGAATTATTATAGTTTCATCTCCAGGTTCAAAACTAAAAAGATTGGTGCCCTTCTCCTGCTCCTCTTCACAATCTGGTTTCCAAACAAATTCTGAACTTTTTTTTTTAATAACCTTCTCATATTTTTACTTTTCTTTAGAACGTTTGGAATGAACTTTCTGTAGTATTCAGCCATGCCTAAAAATGTAATCAACTCATCCTTATTGTTGGGACTAGTCATCTTGCGTAGTGCATCAAGCAGTTCCTCCTTCGGTTGAATACCTGTAGACGTGATCTTGTGGCCTAGATACTCTATTTCAGCTAAATTGAATCTGCACTTTTCAGCTTTTATAGTAAGCCCACTTACTTGCCTCCAACTTTGTGAGACCCTCACATAATCACAAATCATGTTCTTTGACATTTCTACTACATGCTAGTGCACATTCTTTATACACCTTTCCTCCACTTACATGTCTTATTACCCTCTCCATGGATTGAAATCAGATGTCAACTCTTGTGACTGGAGCTGTAGTCTAACCTGGTGATATGCCAAAATCAAATCCAGCGAAGAGAACCACTTTGCATCACTCATCATTGACAGCGTCACTACGATGTTTTGCAGGGGATAAGGATCAACTACAGTACATTTATTTAGTTTCCTAAAAATCTATTCGTAATCTCACCTCACCGCTGGCTTGTGTACCGTCTCCATTGGTGCCAACCACTCCATGCCATCCGCCTCTTCAATTATGCTATTATCGTTTAACTTCTCCAGTTCATCAGGCATTGCATCTCTTATTATGATAGGAACAGTTCTTACTCTTCCCACTATATGTTGAGAATTATTCTCATCATCATCATCATCATAGTAGCTTTATTTCGATCAAAAACAGATCATAAAACAATACAAATTCCTTAAAAACAATTGTTGCACATTGTGATTTTATACATCCATACATCTTACAGTAATCACCCCATTCCTTTCCAGTCGAACCAAGATACTGCCCCATGGACTATATACAATGATAAGGGTAATAACAGCGTCTCTTGTTCCCACAGTGTTTTTCATTCTTTTTGAAGAGAGGAAGGAACAAATCATGATTCGTATAAAGTGTCAGTGCAAAGACATTTAAAACATAAAAAGTTTGTAAGATTCCCAACACAGGGCAATGCATTAAAAAACAACTTTTAAAAAGTGCATATAAGTAAGGGTCCTAAACCGGCTGGGAAGAACTTAAAGCATAGTTGTGTTACATGGGTACTGAAATAAGTCAGATTGCATTACCTCACATTTATACTCAACCTAGCGATCCATATCAACAGAGGCACGAATACACTTAGACCTCCAAAACCATACAGCCTCTAGGTATCTCGCAACAGTGAAAATCACCAACCTTGTGGAATCAGTCCTTGGGATCCTGAGGGCATCCAAGTGTCTCCTTATACCCAATGACCTGCATAAAGGCAATAACCATTTCCTTCACTGAGGGCCGTATGCAGGACAGAAAAACAGCAAACGTGCTACAGATTCAGATGTACCCCTACACGCTGGGCATTCCATGCTATTACATTTTTCATTATCCCCATTTAACACAGAATACTCTAGTTGGGAGAGTCTGGTATTTAAATTGTAAAAACAGTTTCCTGGCCGGTGGGGGTGTGATCTCATCAATTGCTACCTCATAACTGGGGAACATTTTGAAATTCATAAAATCAAGAGTCAGAGTGCCTCTGCTCTTGCACACAGTATTGACACTTACTTTCTGCCAATATGCTGCTTTAATAGCCATTTTGGTAGTGGAGGCAATACTTCCTGGGTCGACCCAAAACTCTTTCAACCCCTTCCAACTCCAACTTGTTAAGCATCGTTCTTACATGTGCGAACCACTGTAAATTTTGGGCTCTAGGTAAAGCTAGTCGATCTTTAAGGAGTTCTATGTAGGCTTCAAGATCAGGGGATGACCATATCCTGGGCCAGTAGAGCAGGGGCTTGAGTGCAACTTTCCACAAAATTTTCTTGAGTGCAAAATCAAGAAATAACCGGATCAAAGGAGTACTCTTTGGATGGCCAAACAGTAACCTAATAAATCTGTTTTCCGCAATTGATAAATTGTTGCAATTAATATGGCCCCACAGCTCAGCTCCATATAGGGTGGCTCCTAAAGCTTTTACATTATCTATTTCTAACAGTTTTTGTTAAAAGTCGTCAGCAGTCTTGGCGTATAGAAAGTCAATGAACATTCTGATTTATGGATCTGGGTTAGCCAGTCCATAGAAGGAGTTACACTAATTCCTAAATAATCAAAACTAGGAACCTACTCATTTGAGAGTCTGTTTTAGCAAACAGTTTGCATCTATAGCTCTTGCTTCTTTCCGGGTGAAAAACCATGCATTTTGTTTTATAACTATTCAGTTCTAACCTCCGATTCTTGCAGCAACAAAAAAAAAATCAGCCAACAATTGTTGGAGGTCCTTTGAGCGAATTGGAGATTAGGAGAGTGTTGTCCACAAAAAGCAGAGAAGTCACTCTCCTAACCCCAACCCGGGGTGCATCACAACTATCCCTATCCAGGCAGTTCACCACATAATTTATAAATAAGGAGAACAAAGTGGGGGCCTGGAACAGCACCCCTTGTTGAATGCTTATTGGGGAAGTGAGCTGCCCCTTGTTCCCCCACCCGAACCTTAGCCTGATTCCCTTCATGCAAACATACTAAAATTACCAATAAGTTGGGCAGGATGTCCATCTTATCCAATGTTGACCATAGCAAAGCCTTGGGAGAACAAGATCAAGGGCTGCATGCAAGGCAACAAAAAGTCGACCTCTGCTGACTGCTACAGTCTTCTAGTAGAGACAATTGGACCGGAAGGCCTGATCCACTGTGCCCATTCGACTTTTAAAACCTGACCAGCTCAGATAATATACTTTTCGCAACAATCCAATCTTAAAGATGGTTTAGGACTTGATTACAAAAAATCTTTTGTGAAGCTTCAATCAAGTTTATAGGTCTGTAACTGCTTGGGATGATATGCTGGCCCTTCTTGTAGACTGGAATGATTTCAGCTTCGCTCCAGGACATGGGGATCTGCATTTCCTTCAAGATGGCTTTTGAGAGGTGATTCAAGTAAGGTCTCCAGACCGCTAAGTTTGATTTAAATAACTCATTTGGTATCTGATCTGAGAATTATTCTTTAATTTGATCATATGGACATAACCCTTGATGCATCCCAACTCCCTTGTAAAGACCTCCAGGAATTATTTCTCATAATCTGTTTTTTCTGTAGAAACATGAGTGGCTTCCACCCTTTCTCTGAGTATGACAGCGGGTGCCTTATTAGAGTTATCAGTTCCTTTTGAGAAAACCAGCTAATTATACAGTCACCTCTCATGGAAACATACGTTTTGCTAGAAAATGATTTTCCTCCAAAGCCAATACAAATGAAAAGTAGCCTAAGAATCTGATACGTTCCTGAACATAACCTTATGTCATATTTATAGAACTTAACTTTCCCTCTCAATTGCTTCTGCAATATATCCCTGGGGATCAAAGTCATTTTTGCACTCGAGTCAAATAATATCCTTAAGGGCACATTATCAATCCGTTCGTCTTCAAATGGGCCATCACTGTTTTCCCCATACCTTGTAAAATTATTTCTTGACAGGTGTTCTCATCTTTACATCCAAGTTCCCTTATTTTCTTTTTCATTGTGATCTGTTCTGCAGCACTTGCTATATTGTCCTTTTCTCCCACATACTTTACAGGTAATTTTTATAACCTAGACATTCTGTATTATTAGCCATATGCCAAATGCCCAACACCTACAACACTTTCCTTGAAATTACCCTGATTCCTTCATATCACTCTTTATATTCATTTTCATTTTTGCCACATGCACATTTGTCATTATTCCCTTAATCTTCCTGACCGTTCTCTTTCTTCATATGATCAACACACGCAGTACTGTGTACACGTGTTGGCAATAGTTAGAAAGAAGGATCATTTTTATTGCCCCAATCATTCTCTCGCCTTTTTCACCATGCAACCCAACATAAATTGATCTCCTAAACATTCTTCACAAGAACTTCCAAACTTGCATGTGGAGGCAAGTCTCCTTAAACTCCAATATATCATCTTCGACAAATTCACCTACTCTTTGCATCCTCTTGCCAAGATGATAACATTCTAATATGGTGCTCACTTTGGAAAGATAGTGTATGTCTAGCTTCTTTATGCGTATTTCAAATTCATTCAAACCCGAAGCCTCATCAGTAATTGAGGAAGATGCTCAAATACTTCCTGACCTTCAAGCCCGACAGTGCAGGAAGGATGAGGTTTTGTGATCTGCTCTTAAAGGTGTTCTACATACGATTGAGCAATGACTAAAGACTTGTTTCTCATTTAGCCCAATGTAGTACTAGTTCACCCGGAGTAGACAAAAAGAATGGTGGTACATTCACGTTTTGCATTTTGAACTTAACACGTTACTGACAAAATATTATGTAAAAAACACAATGCAATGTATAAAGACATATATTTTTTCTAAACCTCCTAACTTCTACCTAACATTTGCATTACTTTGTATGTTTGAATAGTAGTAGTATTATGTATTTATCACTACCTGTCAAAAAAAACTGATTAGAGAAGGTGAGGACAAAACAAAACTTGATGCTCAAATGTCCTCTGGCATAAGGTCTACTGTTTTCTTCCTAGGTTTCCTTTAAGATATTAAAGAATATCTTGTGAAGATGGTCACATCACACTTTAAAAGATGTTCACTTTCATCTTGCGAAGTAACAAATTTCTTCCTCACCTTTACGTCCATCAACACGTTTCAGTGCCTTCCAAAAATGTGATGGCCCTTTCCACAGATGCCTAAAATCTTCTTTTCTTCTTTTTTTTGACGTTACACCGGATAGTTGTACACCATTGATGTTGATGCAAATGATGAGGATAATGCACATTTTAAACTGCCAATTTGTTATTACACACAACACTTTTTAATGCATCTATATGATCCTTGTGTTACACTGCCCATAGAAAGATGGCAGCGGCACACTGTTGACTCTGACGCATGTGATGATGTTGGTGAACATTAGCACACGTGATGACGCATACACAGATTTTTGTACCACGGATAGCCGGTTGCACTGTTTGTGCCGCACGCGGGTCAAGCTGATTCTTGAAATGCGCAATGCCAGTTGCACTGTGGCGTGTTAGTCAATTTCTACCAGTTACCCTATAAGCATTATTTAAATACGAGTTCTTTGAGCTTTACCACAGCAACTCAAGCAATAGTGGAAGAGCTCCCATATATTAAACACGCACAAAACTCTATACATAATATCATACTAACCTTGCAATTAAATGTATAATTGTTCATTCTTTTCTTCTTGTGCCGTGTTCACTCACACCCTTTAAAGGGTTGAAAGTGGACTGGAGCTGGAAATGCTTAATCCCTGGTGGCTCTCGTTTAAAGTGTCCATCTGTTCACGTTGGTCACTGTAAATTTCTATCCTTTTTGGTAACTGATTCCATCATTATAGTTAAGGAGAGCATATATGTCTGGATTTACAAGTTCTACATATTGAGGTTGCTTACCCTCATGGATTCTTCTGCTCTACACAAGTATAATAAAGATGCTGGAATCTAGATGAACACAAGTTATTTGTTCAAGTACAATCTGAATTACTTTAGTCATCCCTTTCTAGCTCCTCTTTTGCCAATCACCAGGTTAGACTTGACATTCCATTCAGTTCCAGCTCAATCTACATTCTAAGAATACCACATATTTCTTCTCCCTTCTGATCTACAAAGCTCCTCCATCCAGGGAGTGGTTGACGGAGTCAGAGTCTAAAGGCCTCAACTCTGATGATTCTGCCATGGCTCATGTCACACCTCTATCCTCTTGTAAATCATCTCTTGAAAAATTGGGATCCTAGCTCTCAGCAGTCGAGACGAAAGTCCAGTGACACTGAAAATTGTGAGAGCAATAAAATTGTGGTTGAATTAAGAAAATCTGGATGTGGGTTTTTCTTTGCAGATTCACACAACAAGAATTGGAATCACGGATGCCAGCAAGTTGAGTTTGAGAGCTGCTTTGAGGAGGAGTCAGTCCAGGGAAAATGGTCAAATTCAAGCAAGATTTTCCTCCAATTGGAAGGAGCTCAAAGCAGTGCATTTAGCTCTGTTACATCTTGCCCCAATACTGAAGAATCAAGATGTCCATATCAGAACAGGCAACCGGGTTGTTGAATCTTACATCAATCACCAGGGGTTTCATGGGTTCAGCCCTTATGGGTTCTAGACCGACAGGTTCTTGGGAAGAGAGCAGTCTCCTTTTACTTGAGGCAGTGTTCCTTTTGGGGAGGGAGAATGGGCTTGCTGACCACCTTAGCAGGTTCTTTCCCTTACACAGAATGTGTTCCAATAGATATTCGGGATGGTTGGGCTCCCGAAGGTGGATATGTTTGCATAAGGGAGAACGTCCTCACTTTTGGCCACTAGTTCAGTGTCCAGAAGCTTAGAAAGTGATGCCCTGTTCTTTCAGTGGCCCAAGGATCTCCGTCATGTCATTCCCCCAATTATTTTAATCCCAAGAGGTTTAACAGAAGATCAAGGAGGATCAGACAGAGATTCTGATAATTCCTCCATATTGGAGCCGCTGCCCATGGTTTCCCCTATCCTCTAGGTAGTGATGCAGGATCATTGGCCAATCCCATTAACTCCTTATCCATTAAAGAAGCCTCAGACACCATGAGCATCTCTGATCCGCCTTCAATTGGGGGTATGGATATTGTTGAGATTGATGGACCAATGTTGAAGTCATACACGTCATTGGAAGTCTTTTTAGAAGTGAAATGGAGGGGAGAATTTCTTCAGGAACATTTATTGATCCATTTAATGTTCCAGATTTTTTTTAGAACTGTATTCCTTTTGGGACAGGTAGTCTACAGTTTAAGATCATAATGGACAGCCGTATGAGGGTTTTGAAAGCCTGATCTTTAACCATTTGATTCATTAGTGAGTAGATTGTCAAAAGAGTTCCTTCCTTAAAAGAACAGTAATTCATTGTCCAGGGCCTTCTTGGGATTTACCAGTAGGTTTACAAGCTTTGCTAGAAATTTTATGTGTGTCTTTGTATCAAGTGGATATGCAATTTCTCTCATATACAAGGGTGTCTTCCTTGTAGCTATTTCATTAAGGAGGAGGCTTTGGGAACTCAGTGCCCAAAGAAGTTCCTGGACAAGGTAACCCTTCCGAGCCCTCATTTTGTGCCTTAGGTATTTTTGGTTATTCATTATCAGAGAGATTTGGGTCTGCCAGTGTATGTGCCTTTTCCTTCAAATCCAGATGAACAGCAATTACAGACTCTAGATGTCCATAGAGCTCTTAGAACTCATTTAGAAGTCAATCATTCAGAAAAGTGGATTTTCTTTCTGTAACATTTGGCATTTCTGACCAGGCTTACAATTAACAATGGCTATATTAAGTAGATAGCTGAAACAAACCATTATTACTGTGTACAATAAGCAAGGCAAGACCCTGTGAGGACAGGTGGAAGGGAGGTCAGTAAGTGATTCAGTGGCCTCTTGGTTGGCAGTAAAGGAAGCATCAATGAAGGACATATGCAATGCAGTCAGTCACCTAGTCTCCCCCATACTTTCATGAGACCAGTAATCTTTATTTTCCTCGTCACCGTCCATGTTTCCCATCCCTACCATCCCTATTTTATGGTCATCAGCTTTGTAAGCTATAGTTGCTTAGTAATTCCAGAAGTGGGGATAGTGAACTACCTCTTCATGAGGAACCATGGCAATGGTGGCAGAAAGATGAGACATACTGGAGGGATGGATAACAATCTCCTACTTAGTTTATGTGTGTGTGTGTAGGAGTGTACGCTTAACATGTGAAGACTGTGATGAGGAAGACCAGGATTCGGAGTAATGAAGATTACCAGTAAGTAATCTGGCCATCCGTTAATATTAAGTGGACCCAGCTTCCAGTTCTAGCTACAAAACAAAACCCCTAAAGTATTGTGACCTCTTTTCTCTTGTGGGAATCCACATCAGGGGAAGCTGCCAATCATCCCACCGGAATTTTCTTTAACAAAACCAAGATGTAGATATCAATAGTGCAGCAGGTGCAGTGACACTGGGACCCAGAGGAATGAGGGGGAAATGTTGCTTGCTTGCATTTTGCTCCATTGAATCTTTACTACGGCACTGAACAAAACTTTCTTTTTGTTGGTTCAATGACAAGTGAACTTAGACCAACAGTCCTAGAATGAATCTCCTGTTGCAGTAATGGTTCATGTGCAACCTATGACACTTGTCTGATGTAAACTGCTTGTTTACACGATCCCCACGTAGAGCCCCTTCGACACCCATTGGGTTTTTGCTCTATATAAAACAGCAAATAAATCAATAGCGCCCAGGACTTGAATAGTAGTGCTGTTCTAACGTGGAGTGTGCATTCCAAACGATAGTTACTCAGGTCATGATGTTTGGTTGGCGAAGTTTTTTTTTTTCCGCCTGATGCAAAATCAGGTTTGTGTTCATTACTTAAAGACATGCCACCCTGCATCACAGATTGGCTGGGTTTGGTTGTACGACGGGTCCTGGAGATTACGCACTACAGTTCTCAAGTGTGGTTTTATGGAGTCACAGTTTTGGTGCCGTCTGTGTGACGCTGTGTGTATCTGGTCTGTCGCGGGGAGCAATTCCGGTTTATTTCAGTGGAAGCTGGAAAATATTCCTCATCCTCCAAAATATTTGAGAACGGATTGCGCGGGTTGGCCTGCATGCATGCTGCACAGAAATACGAGATGGAAGCAAGCCTAAAAATACATTGAGAAGTTTAGAAAATTATTTTATTTACTTTTTGAAAGCTCTGCTTTCTCCAGCTGTTGTGATACGCGCTGACCGTGCCTCGTGTCTTCCTGCGCGTGGGGAAAAGTGCGCTTAGAGCATTTATACTAGTAAACCATAGTAGCCAAGAGGCACTGTGTGATATGTCGAAAGGCCAGTCAGTTACACAATACCGCATTGCATGCTAGGTTTCGGAGAGCCATGTGTTAGAATGCTGGAAGGTACCGTTCAGACTCACGCCTCCGAGGGCCTGGCCCTGGTCAGCAATCTCCTACAGAAATAACCAGACAAGACACCTTCTTTGTGGAGAAAACTGCTGCAGGTTTATTAGCATTACAAATATGCCAACATGGTGGGTTATCTTACGGGCGATCCCCAGGCAGGCAGCCCCTCGCCGCCTGCCACCTGATGAGCCAAATTACACCGTGGCCCTGCCAACGGTGTTTGCCATATTTTGGGGGAGGGAAGACCCCTCCCACCGGTGGACCAACAGCCCACGCCCCTGCTCACGCCCCATAAGGGGGCGGAGCCTGCCAGGCAAACCCCGGTTGCTCAGGTCCACAACCGCCCGTAGGACTAACGGGACACCGTCGCTCCTCCAGGGTCCAACGCGAGGACCTCCCTGGGGATATTTGGCCTTTGCACCCTTGTTGTGCTTCTGCAGATGGTACCCGCATGTACCTTACAGCCTCTGGATCGCCCTGTAACTCCGCCACAGCTCTGGGTGTGGCCACCGTCACAGCCTGTGCCCCCCACCAAGGTAGGCCTCTTCACCTCCATCTTTCTAATTCCAGGGCCTCTCCCAGGTCCAGCAAAACAAGTCCATGCCCACTCTGGCAGGCACGCCCCATCCTCTTTCAAACTCCCAGTGGACTTAGCATGCAGCAGGCCATGCCTGATGAACCAAATCTCCCTGATCAGTGGATCTGCGCCTGGCACTGTAAACTCTCCTGCGTGAGGAATCCCCGGCATCCTCTGACCGAGCCCCTCGCCACACTCAGTGGGGATATCTCTGCCCATCATAACACCCCTGCCCACAACTGGTTATTTAACTTATACCAGAAGTACTTCATATCTGGCCGCAATGCCCTCCTACCCCGGAGGGTCAAAACATTGCCTACCCGGTGTATGACCAAATTGATGGGAGGGGAGACACCCCCCCCCCCCTAGACTTGTGCCGCAGCTTCTACAACAAGCTGTTCCAGCGCATACCTGGGGCCCCAAACCAAATTATCTCAGTAGTGTGCCGTGCTTCTCCCTCAAACTGTGCTAGCGCATGCCTGGGCACCCCTACCAAGGTAAGTCAGTGATGGAAAACCCATGCTTCCATATATTGGATTCCTCCCGTCGTGCCATTCACAGGACGCACGGACGGCCCTTCACCCAGACCTTTGTTCCTGGCAAATAAAGACATGCTCAGATACTAACATCCTTTAATGAGCACTGCACACCATATTATACAACTAATCCATCTTGCACCTAGTTGCACAATAACACTGCACCACCTCAAACCTCGGGTGCCTTTGTACAGCTCAAAGTTCGCCTGTACATGATACTTAACCTGTCTTCCGGCCACTCCCCTGGGTGGCTACGGACAGCTGTACCTTTAAAACCTTGGAATTCCTATTGTCCCACCTCCTTGATGCGCTCTGCTGCCAAGCCCGCCCAGAACGCTTAGGTTGTGGCTAGTTGCACCTATTTGCACAATGACAATAAGTGTCCTATCAACCTCTGGTGCCTCCCCGGGTGCCTTGGGGATACTCAGAAGTTCGCCTGTACATCATACACCTAACCTGTCTTCCGGCCACTCCCCTGGGTGGCTGCAGACGGCTGTACCTTTGAAACCCTTGTTATTCCCATGTCGATTACTTGTTCACCCGCAGGGTGAAAGGCCCTCTAGGAGGCGACCAGGCCCATTGGGCCATACAACATAACCTCCAGTTGTTGCACCAGAATACCCTCCGGGAGTACCACATCGTCCAGACTCCTCCTAACTATTTAAGCCAAATGTGCTCTGGTAGTTGTCCGTATATGAGATCCACCCTTCTATTTCGCCCTATTGAGGTAACAGCACCCTATTGGTACTGGCCCTCATGCCCTGCTGACTGGATAGTGCCTATTCGGTGTAGCCCAAAACCCTGCGTTTTTCTGAAGGTGTACCAGGAATGTGCTGAATCTTTGCTTACTTTGCTGCTGAGTGCCCCTCGCATAGTCACAGGTGTATCTTAGCCTTCCCTATTCTGGATCGCAAATTAGGAAGATATTGCAAGCCCCACTCCTGGGTGACTAAAAGGAAGCCTAAATAGACGGGGACTTGGCCTATTCTTCACCTCCTGTGTAGTGCTCTGGACTGTTCAGACCAGCGTCAATAAGGCCTTACAATCACGTGTATCAGATCCTCTGTGCTACCTCCGCTGGGTATCTGATATGCTCCCTATCTATGGTACCTTGTAGATCTTCAATTATGCCAACATCGAGGCCATTGTAATCACCCTCCATCCTCCTGTGCATTGATATTTGGCTAAGCCAATGGGGACCCTGGAAAGCTCTTTGAACCTGCTGTCCTCTGCCCAAAGCAAGCACCACCCACTGTTTCCCCAAAGTGGGTCCCGTTAGGATCGGAGTGTAAAATTGTCTTGCTAGCTTGGCCACTTCAGGCTAATATACCATGAAACCATCCTCCCCCAAGTACGCGCCTGCCCAACTACTGGTGCGTCTAACAGGAGGCCTTAGGGAAAACCTGTCACAGTTGAAATCAGTAGCAAACTAGGCACACCACAGAGGAGACTGCATACACCTCTCACCTAGGTAGTTTCCCTCCTGGTTGGAAGGACCTGCCCACTTTACTTAAACCATCGTAGCCTTTTAGTGCTATAAAACTCTGAGGCAGCAGCCCCTAGTGGATGGCAACTTACCCCACCTGCCTAGCTCAACTGGCTAACCGGGCAGGGGATGCCTAACTGAAGCACCTGCCACCTGGCCATGGGGCGAAAGAGCCACTACTTTGCTGAGTTGGCACGACCTTTACACACCTATTCCAAAGCTACCCAGGGCGTGTTTGCGCACCTTCAACCCGGGGGACATCCTGTCCATGATTAACAGGTTAACATTGCTACCCCACTCGAAGGGACTCATTTTATCGTCCTTAGGAGGGAAAAAAGTCTGAGGGGGCGGCACCCTATCTGATGGGATGGCCGTGGCAAAAGGTTGCCCCTACGTACTTACACTATGCCCTATGTTTAATGGTCATGTGTGCAAAACCTGTGTCCTTGAGTGCGGGGCTTGCTAAATCCCCTCCTTCTAGCATAAAATCCGGATGCCCTACTACTACCAACCGAAAGAAAGCGTGCCCCGGCAGCCTTTCGCCCTTGTATGCTAGCACTTCTGTCTTCCTCCTAGCGCTGTCCCCGCACTTGGCGCCACTGCTGCCCATACTCCAAGCTGGGTTGCCTGGGCATCTGCCCTCGCCCAAGATGCCACCCTCGTAGCACGGTTCAACTCCCAAAATTCGCACGCCGATCTCATGCAAGATCAGTAAAACACATAATATAAGTGCACTCTCCAAATGGCCTAGGAAAATCTCACCTGCCCGCTAAATTTTTTGCTACGTAACCCAGGTTTCCCCCTTATCCCCGCACCAAGTTGAGCCCCCCCCCTTACAAAGGGGACCCCAACACTATGGAAGGGTAACGCTCATCCGGTGGTGCAGTACCTAGGGGGGTAATGACAGAGTGAGGAATGGGCGGCAGGTGTATTGAAGGTAACTGGGGGATGTATGGATATGAGAAGAAAACAATAACTGGCCACGCAATGAACCATGGACAGCCCCATAGCTGTCTCAGCGGTGGGGAGTTGGGGAACACCAGCCTGGCCGGACCCCCCACTAGTTAGAAGGGAGTACACACTACAGCTAACGCCTGCTCACCCCCTAGGTAGCTAGGCAGAGACTTGGGGTTTATCCCAGAGGCAGTGTAAGTTTAATGTGCCAACCGCACCCCACAGTAGCAAACTAGGCACACCACAGAGGAGACTGCATACACTTCTCACCTAGTTACCATACTGTCACAGAGCCACCACCATGCCTGCTGGCACCAGTCCTCCACCTGTCTTGAGCCCATGTTGCCGTGGTGCGCCTCTCGCAGACATGTAAGGGACAAGAAAATCAAGCAATTAATGTTTGTTCCTGCAATTTATATAACGTAGTGCACCAATAACGTGAAGTCAGCTACGCCTCAATTTAAACAATGACTGGGGAGACTCATCCTCATCACCAAAAACATGTGCGCTAGACACTGCGACGTGGTAACCCCGGTACCTGGTTGACGGCGTGATCGTCCCCGCACCCTCCAGTATTCGTGCGGCATCGCCTGCCCAGTTCCAACACAGCCCACGGCATTCCAAACTGAGGTGGGTGCCCCCTTTTTAAACTTTATTTATTTGCCAGGCTTCCCTTTCATAAAACTCTACTGATGTCATCATTAACTTGCAACACCTCACGTTTCATAAATGTATTTTGATATGACGCTGGCATGCAGGTGACCAATGAACGTTCCGCAGAATTCCATTTGCACGATCATCCGTGCTCTACTATTGTTAGGAAAATAACTTTATAGTCACGGTAATTGGACGAAAGTCAAACGCACAGCCAAGCTCTTTTCCCCTACTGTGGTTCAAGAGATTGTATGCCACGTCGTATGGATTAGATGGAAACGGGGTCACCTAAAGGGGGCGTGGCCAATGTAATAAGGGCGTGGCTTAACCCACGTAGCTCTGGATCTGTGCTTTGCTAGTGTGCCGCCCACGGTGTAAATGGCGGATTCCTTCCTTGTATCCAGATATATGATCTAACAAGTAACATCATACCTACAACGTCAGGCCAGTAGGCTTTGTCAATGGTTGTGGTTGCATAAGAAATTAAAAGCACTCGGGATGGGTGGGCCGCGATCCTTGCTCCCATTAGAGCAGATCAGGGCTGAAACACGGGCCGGAACCCCCAGGCATACCGGGTGGGGGGGCAGGGCACCCATGCGACCACCCAGCCGGTACCCACGGCTCCCCCCTTCCATACAACAGCGTCAAGAGCCTTAATAATAAATGCTCCCCCGTGCTCTCTGACTAAGCTTGTGCTGCCCCTGCGACCCCCTTGGAGCCCCGGTGCTGACAGGCGTCTCGCCCGGTTGGGGCACGGGCACGCCCGGGTCGCCCGCGCTGTGCTCTTAAGCACCCCCCACCGGAAAAAGCAGTGTCGTGGGTAGAGGCTGCTCTAGTCTGCGCTGTCCTGCATCAGCACAGTACCTGATCTCAAACCGCAGCGAGTTTCACACCACACACATCCCGCTGGCAGCACCAGGGTCGGTCTGCACCCAAGGAGCAGCCAAATCGATCTGCTACCCCCCTCGGCCCCAACATCCTATAAGAAAGAGGAGGGTGGGCGGGCAGCAGTGAGCCCGCATGCACCTTACAGGAAATAACCCACGCGCCAAGAGGCCGTCCAACTTGACCGACCGCACAATGCCAAGCATGCATACCAGTGCTTGATTGCCCTCCCAGCAGAGAGGGTTAGAATACTTGACCTTGTTTGTTAGGGCATTCGTGGGGATAAGGTGTCAGGGGGCGAGTGCTGCCGCTAGTAGGAAGACTCAGGTGTTGGGTTGCCGGAAGCAATCAAACACATGAGGGGCTGAGAGGGGAAACCGTGGCATAAGCTTGTTTGATGAACTAGAAAAGACGTCCTGCGAAGCAGAACCCAGCACGGTTTCAGCACGGACTGCAGCTTCCGTTCAGCCAACAGTTCATGCGGGGACTGTAATTTTATGCTGTTTACATTAACTATGTTTATATTCAGCAGGGCTTTCAGAGATGATCTGTGGAGAGTTTTTCGTGTGCAAAACTCCGATCGATGGGTACTTCTGTGAGCGAGGAGGAAAAGAGATGATTGGCATATCTCCCAGGCACGTCCTGAGTCCCCTCCCCTGGGTGCCAGGCACCCCACACTCCAAGTACCACACGTGGCCCCGCGTTCAGCCCGGCAGCCTCCCCCTTGGCGAGCGCCTGGCCATACCTGATCCTGTCCCTCGCAACCCCCTCTGTGTGTTGCCCAAATGCTGTTTCCGATGGGCCCTGAAAATAGAAAATTGGTTACACTCTGTTGGATGCGTGGCTGACCCCAGATACCCTGCAACACTGGCCAAAGTGTGCCTTGTACCCTGTACCTGAGCTGAGCCTTGCGCAGACCTGCCAGCGAAGCGTTGAACGGCGAACAAAATACCCCGTGCGAGTCTGGAAGAAAACAAACACTCCTAAACAACAGCCCCACCCTACCAGTTACTCCCTCTGTCCAGGCGGTAAGTACAACATGGCGTAGGCCGTGCGTTGAATGACGAAAGGTAATCCCCGTGAGTCTGGAAAACAAAACATAGCATAAGATCACAACCCCCCCATACTTGATCCATCCCCTGTCCATGCGGATGGTCAAGAACACTTGTCGGTGCCGCCCATTGGCCAGCTCGCCGGCCCTGTAACACCAGTTAGAACCTGCCTGCACAAAATTTGTATCAATGGGGTGCAATCTTTCCAGCTATGAATGCCATTATTAATGACCTGGCCAACAACATTGCTATATACCACCAACACCAGATTGTAATACGGCTCATATATACATATTTTGAGGAACCCTGAAAACAGCCTTCGCATCTACTGAAAACCATTTCCTGAGGCAGCTCCTAGCAGACTGCACACAGCACGTTACCGATCTTCAGCATACAGCCCGAATTGCAGTGGCACTGGCAGCGTAGTGATGGAGCTCAGATTTCACCTATAAAATGTATGCATTATTATATGACAAAAAGCTGCAGACAGCATTTCTAAAATGGCACGCAGATTTTGGTACATGCAAATGAAAACATGAAAGAGGCCTGCAAATGAAATCATGTAAAACAATGCTCATTTAATTAATCATGGTTGTTTTAATGTGTAGTTTAGATTTAACCTCAATATAGAAATATATATTTAATTTAGATTAATTTAGAAAAAGTGTCTTGAACTAGCATATTTGTGCTGAATTAACACGCATTTTTGCGGTGTAGAAAACCACATGATTTCAGTTTGTTTTAGTAGACTCAGTTTACTGTAGTTTTGCCCTTGAAGATTATAATGGAATGTGCTCCTCTTCCCTACCAACTGTCAATGAAAGGGCTTTGTTAATAAATCACGCCCTCCTGTTTCCGTCTCTTCGACCTTCACTATGTGGCATATTTTTTTGTAGCCTGGAGTGAAGAGAAAACTCACAATTAATACTTTTTGTTACAGAAAAATGTAATTGTTTTTAAAATGTAAAAGGATGTGAAGTCATGTAATGAGGAACACGCCTGTTTAATGACGTATCCAGTCAGCCCATGGGGAGACAATGTGTCTTGGAGTTCTGATTGGACCAGCTACAAGGACCAAGCACGTGGGCTTTTGCTTGAAATATGGCTTACAAGTGGGAGGGGTGGCTCTTTTTTGCTCATTTTTCCTAAGGGCCAGGCCCAGCTTCTGTGCTGGACACAGAGACAGGGAGGAGAGAGAAGGATGGGCTGCGTCTGTGGGGCTATTTTGCAGCTCCTGAGACAGAGAGACAGACCAGCACAGCGAGGCAGAGAGGGAGAGCTGAGAGGATCAGAACAGGTTTAGATTTTAGGTGCTAAGCTTTAAATTTCATGCTTTGACTAACTGCTTTTGAAAAGATATATTTGTCCTATGCATTTATTTCTCTTTATGGGAGATTTTTGCCATTATTAATTATTGATTAGCCTTGCAAGACTCACTCTTTTCTTAGAAACTCTTTAAGAGTTTCTGACTGACAATTTTGCGCCACATTTTCTTCCAACATGGAATGCCTCGTAAGCAGACTGTAATATGTTCTGTATTAATGCTATTTTTCCTATTTTTTTCAATTCTGTAACCTGATTGATATTTGACTAATGAATAAAGAGTCAGAGAACCTTAACTTTTGACTAAAAAATAAAACCCTTTAAAATACTCACAACTCTCTTTATTGGCTTAAATATTAATTGCATTTTTGATTTTTCATGTTTATATAAAGTCTCCTGAAGGTAATACATGGTGTCAAGGGCCCAACATCTTTACAGCGGTAAATAGAGGTAAATGAGGTTTTGCATTGAGAAATTACCGTGAAATTACCGCTGCATCAGTAGTCAAGGAGGAGAGGAAGGTGAACGAAGCAACTCCGCAACACGGGCAGCATGACTCCGGGGGCACCCTCATGCCGCCCGGCTCTACCCCCGCTCCTGAGAGACCCATGGATAGTTTGTTTGCCCCCCCGCTTCCGAAATGCTCCGGCGCAAGCAGTGGGCGGAGCCTGCATTCACCTTGGTCAGACGTCGCGGACCAGCCGAGTAGGACAAGGGGCTGGGGGAGAGCGCATCGCTCGATGGTCCCCCCCCCCCCACCTCGGCATCCGCGGCCTGCGCGGGACGGAACCGCGAGGACGGCCCCACTGAGTATTACAGCAAGGAGGTAGGGGCACCTGGAAAGGCCCGGTTTAATCTGTCCCCGCCAGGCGGGAGCAGCCGCGCATACACATGGAGCCGGAGGAAGCTACCGTCAGGCGATTCATGGGGAGAGGAGGGAGGCGACACGAGGCTCGCTATTTCCTCCCGCCCCCACCCCGAGCAAGCATTAGCCCCCTCGCCAGCCACAGCGGTGACCCGGGGGCCCGAGTCGGGCCGGGTCCCGGCCGGTCCTACAACTATTTCTGGGCCTGGCAATAAAAAGCCCCGTTCCTCGGCAACCACTAAGGCAAAAGCCCCCGCGAACATCTGCCGCGGCGACCCTGGTGCCCGGGTCCCGTCCGGCGCCTACAACTAGCTCTGGGCCTGCCTGCATTTAAACCCCCACTCCACGGACACCACGCGGGCAAAAGCCCCCGCGGCCCCGGCAACCCTGGGTCCCGGACGGGCCGGGTACAAATTGCTCTGGGCCATGATTAAATTGCGAACCCCACACCCCGGTCACCACGCGACCAGCAGTGGAGGCGACCCTGGGGCCCGAGTCAGGCCGGGTCCCGGGGAGGGGTGCCGCTACCCTTTTCTCCCGGGGAGCTGTCCCTTCCCCCCTTTTCCCCCCATAGCGGACCATACCACGGCAGGGGCCAGGCACGGCCGCCCAGAATCGGGGGAGGGAGGAACAGCACTCACCGCAATTTAGCGCGGATCCCGGGGACACGTCCAAAACGGCGTCAGGGTAGTGGGCAAAGAGGGCGCCCAGTGGGCGGGGAGAGGTATATATACACCTCACCCCCGCCCCCTCTGCCCAGAAGTGACTTGGGACACCGGACCCCTGAGGGTCCCAACCACTGGGAGGCTCCCTCCTGTGACATCTTGTGGCACTAAGCAGACCCTCCAGGATTTCGCGATTTCGCGATTTGCAAAAAAATCGCGAAATCGGCAGTTTTGTAAAAATGCCGCGATTTTTACAAAACTGCCCGCGAAATTTCGAAAATGTTAAAAAAAAAAAAAAATTTGACGAAGGGCTGTGAAAACACATATTTTCACCTCTCAATTCCCAACTTTTGGGAAACGGAGGACCTCTTGTGGCCATCTCGTTGAAGCGCTCACTTTGTAGAATGAGACACCTCTTACCGGTGGGGGTGCGGTACAGCAACAGGAAGTTGGCGGGGTGTACTTGGTGCTCAGTCTTGTCTGATAGTACAGTTAATCCCTCAGACACCAGTGGTAAACAGCTATGATGCACACAAACTGAGCCTAGTAACCCTTAATTGCCCTGGGACTACTCCAAAAAGTGATGACAGAGAAATGCACTAGTTTAAACATAGTGGAAAAGATGAAACACTAAGAACGCTGAGAGCATGTCTGGTTTCAGCACACAAAGTTCCACTGTCTCTGAGAGAGCAGCAAATAAGACCTCGGGTTGTAGATTCCCATCTGACTGGAAGTGGACTCTTGGAATGGGATTATCCCCGTACATGCCATTTAGAGATTCTCAAAGTTAAGTAACAGGGCCTCTTGGCAGGGACAGAATTAGAAGGGCAAAGAGGCTTACTCCTGTTTATATAGGATTTCGCAGGAGAGGCTAGTTTCGAGGGCGGTTATCACAGCCGAACTCAGCTTGGTAGTTTGTCAATTAACAACGTCCTTAGCTTTGCTTGCTGTCTCTAGAGTTCCTTTGATGCCTCATACCGTCCAGCGGTTCAAAGGAGTGTGAACTTGCTCCCAGTGTGCACATCTTTCACTAGCACTGGAGTGCCTAGGTTAGCATCAGAGGCATAAGCACAACAACTGGTGATCGTGTGGACATTGTTGCTGCAACAGTCTGACAGAGAAGCCTCGATCAGGTGATGTGGTTTGATTTCATCCACCGCACTTCTGTTGCTGAGGTGTCCAGTGTTCTAGTGGGGAGCCTTTTGGTACTACCTCATTAAAGAATACAGTGCCCATTCAGATATGGGTCCAGCGGTATACGCAAGGTGAAGGACACAGTATGCACAAATATTTTACTTTGCCATGGGCTAGGGGCCATCGAGAAGTGATCCTGATATGTCATATTTCCATTGATCTGAGGTAATTTGCGACCTCTTGACTCTGGAACGGGGGCCCACTGTTGTAGTGCTTTCAAGAATCTGAGCTGCACGTATCTTTTCCAGTCTGGGGTGACTTCTTCTCTTGACATGGTTGATACCGTTTCCACTTCGGGTTATTTGGAGTGGTCATCAACAATAACTAGGAAATATCTCTCATCTGGAAGACAGACAACACTTGCACTCTCCTGGACCACGGATGGTATGATATATCTTCTCTGAGGAGAAGGGCAAGTGGGTCTGGCGGCCCAGCAACTTGGCAAACCACACATTCTCTCAC